>CAUJRU010000021.1:0-663271 GCA_963277665.1 Viscum album
AGCCATTATCTTCCAATCAGAACTAAACACATGGACTGACTAAATATGTGTATTTCTACTTAGATCATTAGAAACACTATTTTCTTTCTTGGGAATATAGGTAGATCAAAATCAAATGACTTGTAAGAAACCAACTCTTTCTTCAGGTATGGAATCCTTTTCCTTCCATCAATTATCAGTTTAAATGTTTAAATATGGTCTAATTTAAATAATTTTTAAGGTCATGGAGGTGATGGGGTTGTTCGAGAATATTTTAGTGGTCAGAACCTGACGTTTGGGTTGAAAATGGATAGGTTCATGGTTAATAAAAACTACATGGGGTAGGCCACATGGTTAGTACAAACCATGTGAGGCTAGACAATGGGAGGATATAGGCCACACATTTAGACAAACAATGTGTCTTGGGGAAAATATTTGGGAAAAATTGTTTGCAATTTTGACAGAGGAGTTTTTCATCATTTGAGAATGGTTAGGAAAAATGTGTGAGGAAACCGTGCATTGTGCCCATTTCCTACAACAAAGGGTGCACAGTTGGGGCACGATTTGGCCAACTATGCGTCCAAACCATGTGAACCTATAATTATTGTGAATTTACCAAAATTACACCACTTAATTATATTTCAACCCTAATTAAATCATTTTTCATATGTTGAACAACCCCTCCCTTTTGATATATTTCTTTTGGACACTATTAAAGGAATTAAGAGATCATCTCCATCCATACTCGAAATCAAGAACTGTTTATCTCACTAGATCTGTGCCGATAAGATCTCAATTCCTTTCATGCCATTCCTCATTTGTTTTGGTATCAGTTGAGATATTTAGATGTGAGATAATATTCTCTATTTATAGGTTCTTCATCCATTATTTATTTTTATCCTGACCAGAGTCGAACTAGGAGCTGATAATAGATGATCTATCCACTATGAACCTACAGTAGGTGGTCTCACACCTTTCTTTAAAAGTCAAGTTTTATATATGCTATTGTACCATGCGCCCAATTCTTGAGCGACACCTTGAAGTGAATCTAAACCCTTGAATTAAATTGATAGGAATGTATTATGTAATTAAAGAGGTCATAAAAGGATTTTTATAGGTTATGGAATTCGATTTAGAACTACCCCTGGGTGAGTTGATAATGGATTGGACCACCATGGGTGGATTTTGGAATTGGATGCCTTAGGGTGTTCCCTTTTACCCTTTACTTTGGGATGTCAAGTATGAATTGAATGGTGAGTTGAAATGTAATTTGAATTATATTTTGAATTGGAAATTTAATTGTTTAATAGGAAGGGATGGATAACCATGCCCTTGGACTTGTCTATGTAATATATTTTTAAAGCTTGATATGTTTATTATAATGAAATTACCACATGAGTAGTTAATAGGAAAGCATTATAAGATTGGACAATGCCTTGAGTCACCTTTGAGGTGAGATTGAATTGAAATGTTATTGGTGATGAACTTGACATGTTAAATGAATTCGATTAAATAATATTGATTAATTGTTTTTGAATGCTTATATGCCTTGGGGGTGACATATGAATTAAATGATGAATTCTGTGGACATACTCAATTGTCTTGTACCTTGATTATACCTGAGTGATACTTGGAATTACAAGGGTGACTCATAGGGGTATAATATTAAATTTTGAGTGATACTTGGACTTCATGTGGATTTATAAGGATAGACTCAAAGGGAATTTAATCATGTATTCCATGGGAGATACTTGGGCTCCCTTAGTGGACCACCAAGGGCAAAATCAAGTGGTAGTGATGTTATACCACACCTAGAGCGATACTTGGGTTCTTAAGAGGTTCTCCATGGACATGCATATAGGGTGTTGGTTTATATTATACCTGGAACGATAACTATATTCCAAATTAGGAATGACATGGATAGGCTCAGGTTCAAAATTGAATAAAGAATGAAATAGTTTATAAGATGCGTCTACCAAGCCAAAGCACAAGATTGGATTCAGTCTTTGTATTCCACTTTATGGATGGACTGTTTAGGCATCCTTTGGATACATGTGAATACGGGGGACACTAGGCTACACACCAGGTCCTAAGATTTATTTATTAAAAGAGATTGATTAAATAAATTAGTTTATTATAAATGACACAAGCCTGACCGTTAATTAAGAGAATTAATTTCTAAATGAAATTTGTTAAATTAATTGGTTATAAAATGAGAACTTGGAATTTATAGGATGTTTACCTTTAATACTTATTTTATTATTCTATTACTGCCTGCACTTTGTTATATATATATTCACAAACTAGATGGCACTTGACCTTGGGTGTTTACATACTGGGATAATATATCACACCCTGTTAGGGCTACCTTGGGTACTTGAATAGATTATATGATTGTAGGTATGGATAAGGGAAAGCACCCTACTACCAGTTATTGATTGCTTATTAAGAGTAGGGGAGCACATGACCGAGCTGAGTCTCATGATAATAGCTGGGATACTTTTGGACTTTTTGTACTTTTATTATATGTATTGTAAACCTTCCATGTATACCTGTTTTGGCTGATTTGTAGAGACATATGAAATGTATCATCATAATTGTATGTGAGATTCCTTCTGGAATTGTTATATATTCCTAATGTGTATCTATTTTCAGTTTGTTATTACTGATTTTATTACTTATCTTTTATTTATATTCCACTATGCTACACTCTAGTGATGAGGGTATAGTCTCCCCACTGACACACTTAGGTCCTTGATTATAGTCAACAACCTCTGGAATTTTGGGTGATGCACTTGAGGCCATGTGGCCAATCGGGCTCAGGGAACCTATTGAGTGGCACCCGAGTTTGAGACATTACAAAGTGGTATAAAAGTGTTCATTTTGGTTTTCTTTAATATTTATAGACAATAGAAAGGGATAGTAAAAAATATGAATTTGGTAATGAGTTGTGTGTGGGCATAGCTAACCCGCATACAAGAAAAATCTAGATTACCTTGAATGAAAATTTTGTTTTCTAGATTTTGACTATAAAAGTTGATTTAATTCTACCATTGGGTGATACACTTGATTTATGATGTTATTATTTATATGATTATGGGTTATTTTTTGTTGAAACCTAATGAGATGAGGGTATTGCATCTCATGCATCATTTTAGGCACTTTATAGGAATCACATGTCATGCCTTATTCCATGCACTACTGGAAATAGAGGATTTCCCAACGGTTTAGAACCGTTGGGAAAGGCCTGGGAACCGTTGGTATATGTTATACCAACGGTTCTGCCAACCGTAGGAAAGTAAGCCGTTGGGAAAAACTTTTCCCAACGGTTTACATTGAACCGTTGTTATAGGTGGAGAAAAATACTAAAAAACATTCCCAACGGTTGACAACCGTTGGCAAAACTCAGAACACTGTTTTTCCCAACGGTTTTGAAAACCGTTGGGAAAAACCAATAGTTTTGATGAACTCTTTCCCAACGGTTCTAAACCGTTGGGAAAAGAGTTATTACCAACGGTTCATAGAACCGTTGGTAAAAACATATTTAAGATTCTATGCCAACGGTTTAAAACCGTTGGCATACCCTAGGCTGCAAATTGCAGCAGCCTGCAATTTGCACAGCGCTCTGTACATCAGCCACCTCTCATCTCATCAGGCCTCATTCTCACCTCATTTTCGATCCAACTATTGTACCTGTAATAAACTAAAACATACATATACAATTACGAACAAATTCATACACATTTAACATATAATGGATCCTGAAACTATACACATCCATAATTAATTTACAATTCATAAACATACATAATTCATATATAATTCAATTTAAAATTTAGATGACAATTATATGTGGAATCCGATTGAGACGGGGATGATTGGTACACGTCACATATGAACCATGGATCGTTATCCTAAAGTTTCAATGGAAACCGAATGCGTTTGGTCGGTTTTGCGTATGCCAGTTCTTTTCACTTATAATACTACCCATTTTAAACAAAACAGACACAGTTAGAGCGGTGTTGGCCACACCGCGCCACGGATTGAGTCGGGGATGACTCGTACACCTCACATATGACCCATGGATCGTTCTCCTAAAGTTTCAACAGAAACCGAATGCGTTTGGTCGGTTTTCCGTATGTACTTAAAATGATGTCCATTTTAATCAAAAGAGATCCACTTAGACTGATCCCGGCCACACCGCGACTCGGATTGAGCCCGAGTGGGCTCGTACATGTCACATATGACTGATGGATCGTTGTGATAAATTATCAACAGATTCGGAATGCGTTTGGTCGGTTTTGCGTATGCCAGTTGTTTATTTCACTTATAATCATGTCCATTTTAAACAAAAGATACACAGTTAGAACGGTGTCGGCCACACCGCTCCTCGAATTGAGCCGGGATTGACTCGTACACATCACATACGACCCATGGATCCTTGTGCTAAAGTATCGACACAGTCCGAATGCCTTTGGTCGGTTTTTCGTATGTCACTTGATGATTTTCACTTAAAATGACGTCTTTTTGAAACAAAAGACCGACACTTTGAGTGGTGTTGGCCACACCGCGTCTCCGATTGTGGCGGGGTTGATTCGTACACGTCACATATGACCCATGGATCGTTCTCCTAAAGTTTCAATGGAAACCGAATCCGTTTGCTCGTTTTTCCGTATGTACTTAAAATGGTGTTCATTTTAAACAAAAGAGAGCCACTTAGACTTATCCCGGCCACACCGCGACTCGGATTCATCCCGGGTTGGCTCGTACACGTCACATATGACCCATGGATTGTTGGGATAAATTATCAACAGATTCGGAATGCGTTTGGTCGGTTTTCCGTATGCCAGTTGATGCTTTTCACTTAAAATGACGTCCTTTTGAAACAAAAGACGGACACTTTGAGTGGTGCCGGCCACACCGCGTCTCCGGATTGAGATGAAACCACCGTGAAACATTTTAATTATTATTCGTGATGTGTACGCGCAGACGGCACGTCAATCGGACGTGCCGTGTGCCCGCGGTGACCGACAACGCAGTTCTGGTGTCATAAACGGCCAAAACGGGCGTCCAACGGTCAAATTCATAGCAGACGACCTCAGATTGAGCTGAAACCACCGAGAAACATTCAAATTATTATTCGTGATGTGCACGCGCAGACGGCACGTCAATCGGACGTGCGGTTTGCCCGGTACGGCTCAATATTCTTGTTTTAAGTGATGCGCGCGCTTCGTAAACGCGCGTGAGGGGGGTCCAAACGGGCCGAACGATGTCAATATGGCCTGAAATCAGACGACAAATACGGGTGAGTGATTTCTGAAGTGGTCGAGCAGACGGCACATCAATCGGACATGACCTGTGCCCGCGGTGGCCGAGAACGCAGTTCGGGTGTCATAAACGGCCAAAACGGGCGTTAAATGGTCAAATTCATAGCGGACGACCAGAGATTCACCCGAAACCACCGTGAAACATTCTAATTATTATTTGTGACGTGTACGCGCAGACGGCACGTCAATCGGACGTGCGGTTTGCCCGGTACAGCTCAATATTCGTGTTTTAAGTGATGTGCACGCTTCGAAACGCGCGTGAGGGGGGTCCAAACGGGCCGAACGATGTCGGAATGGCCTGAAATCAGACGACAAATACGGGTGAGTGATTTATGAAGTGGTTGAGCAGACGGCACGTCAATCGGACGTGCCGTGTGCCCGCGGTGACCGACAACGCAGTTATGGTGTCATAAACGGCCAAAACGGGCGTCCAACGGTCAAATTCATAGCGGACGACCACAGATTCACCCGAAACCACCGTGAAACATTCTAATTATTATTCGTGACGTGTACGCGTAGACGGCACGTCAATCGGACATGCGGTTTGCACGGTACGGCTCAATATTCGTGTTTTAAGTAATGCGCGCGCTTCGTAAACGCGCGTGAGGGGGGTCCAAACGGGCCGAACGATGTCGGAATAACCTGAAATCAGACGACAAATACGGGTGAGTGATTTATGAAGTGGTCGAGTATACGGCACGTCAATCGGACTTGTCGTGTGCCCGCGGTGACCGACAACGCAGTTATGGTGTCATAAACGGCCAAAACGGGCGTCCAACGGTCAAATTCATAGCGTTCGACCTCGGATTGAGCTGAAACCACCGTGAAACATTCTAATTATTATCCGTGACGTGTACGCGCAGACGGCACATCAATCGGACGTGCCGTGTGCCCGCGGTGACCGACAACGCAGTTATGGTGTCATAAACGGCCAAAACGGGCGTCCAACGGTCAAATTCATAGCGGACGACCACGGATTCACCCGAAACCACCGTGAAACATTCTAATTATTATTTGTGACGTGTACGCGTAGACGGCACGTCAATCGGACGTGCGGTTTGCCCGGTACGACTCAATATTCTTGTTTTAAGTGATGCGCGCGCTTCGTAAACGCGCGTGAGGGGGGTCCAAACAGGCCGAACGATGTAGGAATGGACTGAAATCAGACAAAAAATACGGGTGAGTGATTTCTGAAGTGTTCGAGCAGACGGCACATCAATCGGACATGACCTGTGCCCGTGGTGACCGAGAACGCAGTTCGGGTGTCATAAACGGCCAAAACGGGCGTTAAACGGTCAAATTCATAGCGGACGACCAGAGATTCACCCGAAACCACCGTGCAACATTCTAATTATTATTTGTGACGTGTACGCGCAGACGGCACGTCAATCGGACGTGCGGTTTGCCCGGTATGGCTTAATATTCATGTTTTAAGTGATGCGCACGCTTCGAAACGCGCGTGAGGGGGAGTGATTTATGAAGTGGCCTGAAATCAGACGACAAATACGGGTGAGTGATTTATGAAGTGGTCGAGCAGACGGCAGGTCAATCGGACGTGCCGTGTGCCCGCGGTGACCGACAACGCAGTTATGGTGTCATAAACGGACAAAACGGGCGTCCAACGGTCAAATTCATAGCGGACGACCACGGATTCACCCGAAACCACCGTGCAACATTCTAATTATTATTCGTGACGTGTACGCATAGACGGCACGTCAATCGGACGTGTCGTGTGCCCGCGGTGACCGACAACGCAGTTATGGTGTCATAAACGACCAAAACGGGCGTCCAACGGTCAAATTCATAGCGGACGACCTCGGATTGAGCTGAAACCACCGAGAAACATTCTAATTATTATTCGTGACGTGTACGCGCAGACGGCACGTCAATCGGACGTGCGGTTTTCCCGGTACGGCTCAATATTCTTGTTTTAAGTGATGCGCGCGCTTCGTAAACGCACGTGAGGGGGGGTCCAAACGGGCCGAACGATGTCGGAATGGCCTGAAATCAGACGACAAATACGGGTGAGTGATTTCTGAAGTGGTCGAGCAGACGGCACATCAATCGGACATGACCTGTGCCCGCGGTGACCGAGAACGCAGTTCGGGTGTCATAAACGGCCAAAACGGGCGTTAAACGGTCAAATTCATAGCGGACGACCAGAGATTTACCCGAAACCACCGTGCAACATTCTAATTATTATTTGTGACGTGTACGCGCAGACGGCACGTCAATCGGACGTGCGGTTTGCCCGGTACGGCTCAATATTTGTGTTTTAAGTGATGCGCACGCTTCGAAACGCGCGTGAGGGGGGTCCAAACGGGCCGAACGATGTCGGAATGGCCTGAAATCAGACGACAAATACGGGTGAGTGATTTATGAAGTGGTCAAGCAGACGGCGCGTCAATCGGACGTGCCGTGTGCCCGCGGTGACCGACAACGCAGTTATGGTGTCATAAACGGCCAAAACGGGCGTCCAACGGTCAAATTCATAGCGGACGACCACGGATTCACCCGAAACCACCGTGAAACATTCTAATTATTATTCGTGACGTGTACGCGCAGACGGCACGTCAATCGGACATGCGGTTTTCACGGTACGACTCAATATTCGTGTTTTAAGTGATGCGCGCTTCGTAAACGCGCGTGAGGGGGGTCCAAACGGGCCGAACGATGTCGGAATCGCCTGAAATCAGACGAAAAATACGGGTGAGTGATTTCTGAAGTGGTCGAGCAGACGGCACGTCAATCGGACTTGTCGTGTGCCCGCGGTGACCGACAACGCAGTTATGGTGTCATAAACGGCCAAAACGGGCGTCCAACGATCAAATTCATAGCGTACGACCTCGGATTGAGCTGAAACCACCGTGAAACATTCTAATTATTATCCGTGACGTGTACGCGCAGATGGCACATCAATCGGACGTGCCGTGTGCCCGCGGTGACCGACAACGCAGTTATGGTGTCATAAACGGCCAAAACGGGCGTCCAACGGTCAAATTCATAGCGGACGACCACGGATTCACCCGAAAACACCGTGAAACATTCTAATTATTATTTGTGACGTGTACGCGCAGACGGCACGTCAATCGGACGTGCGGTTTGCCCGGTACGGCTCAATATTCTTGTTTTAAGTGATGCGCGCGCTTCGTAAACGCGCGTGAGGGGGGTCCAAACGGGACGAACGATGTCGGAATGGCCTGAAATCAGACGAAAAATACGGGTGAGTGATTTCTAAAGTGGTCGAGCAGACGGCACATCAATCGGACATGACCTGTGCCCGCGGTGACCGAGAACGCAGTTCGGGTGTCATAAACGGCCAAAACGGGCGTTAAACGGTCAAATTCATAGCGGACGACCAGAAATTCACCCGAAACCACCGTGCAACATTCTAATTATTATTTGTGACGTGTATGCGCAGACGGCACGTCAATCGGACGTGCGGTTTTCCCGGTACGGCTCAATATTCGTGTTTTAAGTGATGCGCACGCTTCGAAACGCGCGTGAGTGGGGTCCAAACGGGCCGAACGATGTCGGAATGACTTGAAATCAGAAGACAAATACGGGTGAGTGATTTATGAAGTGGTCGAGTAGACGGCACATCAATCGGACATGACCTATGCCCGCGGTGACCGAGAACGCAGTTCGGGTGTCATAAACGGCCAAAACGGGCGTCCAACGGTCAAATTCATAGCGGACGACCACGGATTCACCCGAAACCACCGTGAAACATTCTAATTATTATTCGTGACGTGTACGCGCAGACGGCACGTCAATCGGACATGCGGTTTGCACGGTACGACTCAATATTCGTGTTTTAAGTGATGCACGCGATTCGTAAACGCGCGTGAGGGGGGTCCAAATGGGCCGAACGATGTCGGAATCTCCTGAAATCAGACGAAAAATACGGGTGAGTGATTTCTGAAGTGGTCGAGCAGACGGCACGTCAATCGGACTTGTCGTGTGCCCGCGGTGACCGATAACGCAGTTATGGTGTCATAAACGGCCAAAACGGGCGTCCAACGATCAAATTCATAGCGTACGACCTCGGATTGAGCTGAAACCACCGTGAAACATTCTAATTATTATCCGTGACGTGTACGCGCAGACGGCACGTCAATCGGACGTGCCGTGTGCCCGCGGTGACCGACAACGCAGTTATGGTGTCATAAACGGCCAAAACTGGCGTATAACGGTCAAATTCATAGAGGACGACCACAGATTCACCCGAAACCACCGTGAAACATTATAATTATTATTTGTGCCGTGTACGCGTAGACGGCACGTCAATCGGACGTGCGGTTTGCCCGGTACGGCTCAATATTCTTGTTTTAAGTGATGCGCGCGCTTCGTAAACGCGCGTGAGGGGGGTCCAAACGGGCCGAACGATGTCGGAATGGCCTGAAATCAGACGACAAATACGGGTGAGTGATTTATGAAGTGGTCGAGCAGACGGCACGTCAATCGGACGTGCCGTGTGCCCGCGGTGACCGACAACGCAGTTATGGTGTCATAAACGGCCAAAACGGGCGTCCAACGGTCAAATTCATAGAGGACGACCACGGATTCACCCGAAACCACCGTGAAACATTCTAACTATTATTCGTGACGTGTACGCGCAGACGGCACGTCAATCGGACATGCGGTTTGCACGGTACGACTCAATATTCGTGTTTTAAGTGATGCGCGCGCTTCGTAAACGCGCGTGAGGGGGGTCCAAACGGGCCGAACGATGTCGGAATCGCCTGAAATCAGACGACAAATACGGGTGAGTGATTTATGAAGTGGTCGAGCAGACGGCACGTCAATCGGACTTGTCGTGTGCCCGCGGTGACCAACAACGCAGTTATGGTGTCATAAACGGCCAAAACGGGCGTCCAACGGTCAAATTCATAGCGGACGACCTCGGATTGAGGCGGGGTTGACTCGTACACGTCTCAAATGACCCATGGATCGTTGTCTTAAAGTATCAACACAATCCGAATGCGTTTGGCCAGTTTTCCGTATGCCAGTTGATGGTTTTCACTTAAAATGATGTCCTTTTGAAACAAAAGACATACACTTTGAGTTGTTCCGACCACACCGCGCCTCGGATTGAGGCGGGGATGACTCGTACACGTCACATATGACCCATGGATCGTTGTCCTAAAGCATCAACACATTTCGAATGCGTTTGGTCAGTTTTTCGTATGTCACTTTTTGTTTTCACTTAAAATCTTATGGAAATTCATATAGAATATTTTTATATCATATTTAGTATGGATTAGATTTTAGTTGATCATGCTATGAAACATTTCAGAGCTAATGAAATTAAGGAAGGTGGAGGGGCTGTCCGGGGGGCTGTCCGGGGGGGCTGTCCGGTGGGTGTCCGGGGGGCTGTCCGGGGACCAAGGAGGAGGGTGGGGGGGCTGTGCGGGGTCTGTCCGGGGGGTGTTTGGGAGTTGTTCAGGGGGTTGTCCGGGGTTGTTCAGGGGGCTGTCCGGGGGTTGTTCAGGGGGTTGTCCGGGGGTGTTCAGGGGGCTGTCCGGGGGGTGTTTGGGGGGTTGTCCGGGGTCCAAGGGGGGGGGGGGGGTGGGGGGGTTGTCCGGGGTCCAAGGGGGGGGGGTGGGGGGGTTGTCCGGGGGGCTGTCCGGGGGGCTATCCGGGGTCCAGGGTGGAGGGTTGGGGGCTGTACGGGGGGCTTTCCAGGGGGCTGTCCGGGGGGGCTGTCCGGTGGGTGTCCGGGGGGCTGTCCGGGGACCAAGGAGGAGGGTGGGGGGGCTGTGCGGGGTCTGTCCGGGGTTGTTTAGGGGGCTGTCCGGTGGTTGTTCAGGGGGTTGTCCGGGGTTGTTCAGGGGGTTGTCCGGGGGGTGTTTGGGGGGGTTGTCCGGGGTCTAAGGGGGAGGGTGGGGGGGTTGTCCGGGGGGCTGTCCGGGGGGCTATCCGGGGTCCAGGGTGGAGGGTTGGGGGCTGTACGGGGGGCTGTCCAGGGGGCTGTCCAGGGGGCTGTCCGCGGGGCTGTCCGGGGGGTGTTTGGGGGGTGTTCGGGGTCCAAGGGGGAGGGGGGGTTGTCCAGGGTCCAAGAATGAGGGGGGTTGTCCAGGGAGTTCTCAAACACACAACCACTAAAAGACAACAACATCCATAAAAACAGACAATATATAAAAATAACTCAACTCCAATACTATACTACGAGTCTAGATAAAACCAACAACTATAATAGATTAAACATCAAATCTCAAGTCAAAAATGTAACGGATCAATATGTCCCACATCAGCATCACCATCTCCATCATCATCATCATCATCGCCCTCTTCATCGTCCTCCTCATCGTCCTCACCCTCCACAGCGCCTTCCTCCTCGCCTTCGCCCTCCTCCTCGCCCTCCTCATCTCCCTCCTCTTCCGCATCAGACTGCTCGCCATCATCATCTTCAAGCTGGACATCGGCCTGACCACCACTGGAACTGCCACCTGGTGCACCATATATAGAATGTATCGACGACATGTATTCATCAATCGCTGGGCTGGCCTCTGCTGGAAGTGTTGGACGTAGAACTTCAATAAATTTTATAAATGCACTGTTTGCCCTAGCAGACTGTTCTGCCGTCTCTGTGGCCCTTTTCTCAGCCTGTTCTGCCTGTGCCCTAACTTGCTGCAGCTCGGTGGCACTACAACTCGTACCTGAGGCAGGCCAATACCTCGTCGGGGCTATCCTAGGTCGGCAGCGTACTCTGCCAGAATGATCCTCTCCCAACACCTGATGTAAGTGATCAGATGACCCAAAATTGTCTGCTTCTTGGGCATCGAGGGCCTCTAAAGCATCCTGTTACAAATATAAATATAATATTAAGTTACGAAATAGATATTAAAATATAAAATCAACAGATTAAAACTTACAATCTGCTGCTGAGTCGCTTCGTTGACAGCACGTCCATCCTTTTTTCGTCTACTCGAGCAAAACAGTTTTGCTCGAGGCACACGTCCTTCAATATTTTGTACTTGCCTCTACAATGACATTGAAAACAAAATTTATATAAAGACTTCAGAAAATAATTGAATAATTGAGGAAACAAAAGAAAATGTAAGTCGTAAAGAAAACTTATAAACAATTGTCATACCTGCTGCCTCTCATGATCCGGCATCGTCGTGCGTCCTAGTGTATGGAGGTATTTTTTTGCATCAATGTTTTTTTTGTTTTTTCCAGATGATTCCTAAATAAAATTCGATAATGCAAAGGATAATATTAATGCAAAACTTGAAAGTTATTATTTAAATACCTCAAATGTAATTCATACCTTAAACTGGGTACTCGTCCAATGAGTAATCATCTGACGATACTGCTCTATAGGACAATCATCCACGACTGGTACCGCCTCTAACTCAGTGCCAACTCTAGCACGCCAACCAATATACAGCTCATGCTTGTAGGCTCTCCAAAGCTCGCCTAAATCCTTTAGACGTTCCAGTCGTGCACCCTCACCATCAGGAAAATTAAATCGAAGCTGAAATGAAAATATTAATTTATATAAATACAAAAAAAATTCATGGCATTAAATACAACAGATTTTTTTACCCATATCTCTGCCCAAGCTCTATCTTTGACCTCATGTGGCAAATGTCTCCACGACAGCGGGCTGACGGGAATGATGTCGGAGTATTTGGCAAGCGTCGCCATAAAACTCCGACATTGCTGCCCTGTTTTCTCAACCATCTGATTGTCTTCATTATATTCCACCATAACCTGTGTGCGACGGTTCCACACCGAACGCATGCGTGTACGGCCCCGCCCCCGCCTCCTGTCAGTAGATGTATCTGTCATGAAAGAAAAACAAATATTTTATCAAAACATTTTATAATGAAAATAAATATTGCTATAAAAATTTGATAGGGTTTTATAAATATACCTGTGCTAGTCTGATCAATGAGTGGCGCCGGATCCACAGAACCTGATGGAACACCCTCTGGTGGAACAGGAGTCGAAGACGATGGAATATAAAAGCTCGGAGAGACAGAAGTAGAAGGAAAAGAAGATGGAACAACTGTATGACCTGATGCTGACTGGGGAGTGGGAATCATCATGGGATGTGAAAATGATGGGGCATAAGATGCAGAAGGTAGCGAAAACATGGAAGGTCTAAATATCCCGTGTGTCCCTAACGACACACCGGGATCAGAATGTGGGAAGGCTGAAATGTCAGTGGGAGGGGCAGGGTCTAGTCGGGCACGCGCAGCTCTATGTCCACCTCTGGTACGAACCCTCCTCGTACCACCGGCCTGAGTACTAGGACCAGTACTAGGCTCCTCGTCGAATAACTGTCGACGTAATGGTGGATCCTACAAAAAAGTTTACAAAAAAAATTAATCACATGACATTATTTATTCTGTAAATATATATATATATATTTGAAATAAAGTACTCACTGTAGGCACTAATGGTGGAATGCCCATCTCCTCCATCCGACGATTGTTCTCCGCCATTTTTTTTCTTCGTCTCTCTTCAATTGGCTTCATTTCCTGCATTGGAAAACAAATATGTAATTAATTAGAAAAAGAAAATTAATGTGTAAACCAAAAAACTAAATATATGAGGGAATGAGGGGATTCATTGGTAATTTAGCTATCAATTGTTTTAGAAGAGCTTGAATGAATTTAATAAAACATACAAGTTGTAATGTTCACCAAGTTAGAAATATTGTTTGATTTGGTTTGAATACAGTTCAATTCCAAATTAGAAAATGCAATTCAAATAAAACAGCAACCAACCTTAACAACCCAACTCGAGGTAAACCAAAAGAATTGAGAACATGGATGAATGATTCTATATATTTCCAACCACAACTTCAGGTTCACAATCAACTCTGACAATTGAGCTATTGGAGTCATCAAAAGAAATAAATGGATTGGTTCCAATGGCAATAGGGACAGTGTCAATTCCATCATCAGCATCATCAAAAATATGTCTTGGAATTACTTCAACTACGACACCAAATTCTGGTTGAAGTTGATCTTTGACATAAAAAACTTTTTTAGCCATTGATGCCAACACATATGGTTCTTCAGTTGCAAGAGTGCGGGTCATATTAATTACTCGAAATCCACAATCATCAATAAATGTGCCATGTCTCGTCATCGAATCAAACCAATGGCATTTCATCATTGTGACTCGTCCATGAGAGTAATAATCCAATATTATTATTTTCTCAACGACTCCATAATAACCCACATTTTCAAGTCGCGGTCTACTATCTGATGCACTGGCATAACAATCTGTTGTGGCAGTAACCATAATACCATCATGTTGTGTTCTCATGTTTTTGGCTCGTTCAGTGACAATAAATATGTACCCATTGATAACAATTGATTTACAGTCACGAACCACGGTATTAGGACCAAAAGCCAAAGCTCTTATTTCCTCAGAGACAAAGTCAGCAGACAAACTCAATACCTGCAATATAAATGACAGTTAAACTTAAGTAAATATTGAAATAATTAATTTAAACAGTAATATTTTTACCTTCAATTTTAACCAAGTAGAAAACTCTTTGCTATGCAAAGTCTCTCTCCTTCTCAAAGATAAAGAACGATGCTTCCTATTTATCATTGTTTTATGTTCCCTGTAGATAAAAAAATATGAATAGTTTAACAGATATATATGTAAGATATATACATATTCAATTTTGTTACCTGATATAGTCATCGAACAAATCACAGTTGAACAAAACTGTGCGATGTGCCATCTCCCGCTCTTCATGGCTTAATGTCTTCAATGTATATGATCCAGGAATTCCTCCTGTTTGAGGAAGTGATGGAAAACTGGGTTCAATTTGCTCATATTGTTCTTCTTCATTTCTCATTGGTCTGTTCATTCTTGTAGTAAGATCAGACAAATACATTGAACAGAAATCCATACATTCTTGAGCTAAGTAACCGTTCACGATAGAACCTTCGGGATGATTCTTGTTTCGAACATAAGACTTTAATGTGAACATATTTCTTTCAGTTGGATACATCCAACGAAAAGAAACAGGTCCTCCGAGAAGTATTTCAGTTGGAATATGGACAGTCAGATGCAGCATGCATGTGAAAAATGATGGGGGAAATATTTTCTCCAACTCACACAAAATTAATGGGGCATCTGTCAACATTTTTTGCAAGAAAGACTTGGACAACTTCTTAGCACAAAGATCTCTAAACAAATGGCACAACCGAATAACACCCACCCTTACATTATTGGACAAAAGATGACAGATTGCTATTGGAAGCAACTCATGCAGTAGAACGTGATAATCATGAGTCTTCAATGATTTTAGCTTCAACTCTCTTCTATTGACCCGTTTAGATATGTTGCTTGAATAGCCATCAGGAACTCTAATAGTCTCTAATACTTCCAAAAATTGTTTTTTTTTTCAGTAGGTGTCATCACATAATAAGCACATGGAAGTTGCCATTTATTTTCACTGATACGCACAGGATGCAATTCTGGTCTGATGCCCCAATCCACCAAGTCACATCGAGATCGTAAATCATCTTTTGTCTTCCCCTTGACATTTAGAAGAACTGAAAGCAACATTTCACATATATTCTTTTCAATATGCATTATGTCTAAGCAATGACGTAGCAAATTGGTTGACCAATAAGGCAAATCAAAAAAGATACTCCTCTTCCTCCAATTGTAACAGGTTTCTGTGGAAACATTCTTTCTCTTTCCAGATTTCATTTGACCCTTCCCAAACGAAAAACTAAAATCTTTCAATTCATTAAGCACATCAGTTCCAGACATACACTGAGGTGGATCATCGGTCTCTATAGTATTATCAAATCTTCGACGATTCATTCTATATGGATGATCCTTTGGAAAAAATCGTCGATGTCCCATAAAACTGAAACTACAACGATGTTTCAGTCTTCTGGATCGTGTATTCTTCATACAAACTGGACATGACAGTTTCCCCTTCGTGCTCCATCCAGACATCATTGCATAAGCCGGAAAATCATTGATTGTCCACATAAGCGCAGCGCGCATCTGAAATATGTCTTTTGAACATGCATCGTATGTGCGCACACCCACATCCCAAAGAAGCTTAAACTCTTTTATTAAAGGTTGCATGTATACATCAATATCAATGCCGGGATCAGAAGGACCAGATATGAGTATACTCATGAAAGTGAAAGATTTTTTCATACACAACCATGGGGGAAGATTATAAATGTGCATAAAAACGGGCCATGTGCTGTGCGAAGTAAGCATCTGCCCAAACGGATTAAAACCGTCGCATGAAAGACCCAGCCTCACATTACACACGTCAGCTGCAAAATCAGGATGTCGAGCATCAAATCTCTTCCATGCAAATCCATCTGCAGGATGAACCAACTCATCATCATTCTTCTTTCTCTCGGTATCATGCCATCTCATTTTTATTGATATGTCATCAGACATAAAAAGATTCTGGAGTCTGGGGATCAATGGAAAGTGCCACATTACTTTCTGTGGAACGCGGGATGGTGTTCCATCAGATTTTGACTTCCAGCAGGACATGCCACATTTTATACATTCATTTCGTTCAGCGGTTTCCTCCCAGAATAAACTGCAATCTTTCAGGCAAGCATGAATTTTGTTTCTTGAAAATCCAAGTTCCTCAACTAACTTCCATGCCATATAGTGGTTTGAGGGAATATCTGCATCATCTGGAAGTAAATCCTTCAAGAGGGTAAGAATGTAATCGATTGCTGTATTAGAAATCCCATACATAGTTTTCCCATGAAATAATCGGATTAAAAATTCCAGCTTTTTCATTTTATCGCATTGTCGATATACTGGAGTCGTGGCAGCATCATTCAATTTTTTCACCCTATCAATATCATCATTTTCACTAGATGCATCAGCTGTCCTCATATCGAAGTCTTCTTGAGTCGAAATCCTTTCTTTTTCATGATGACGAATAAACGGAAACCGATCATCTAACAAATTCTCCATTCCAGTCTTTTCATTTCGATCATCACCAATTTGAGATTTCGTTTTCTCCCCATTGTGATACCACAGAAAGTAGTTTGCTTGAAACCCATTTTTGGTTATGTGGTAGCTGACTTCTTCACGGCTCAACCAAGGTCTACCAACACAATTGGAACATGGGCAGTGTATGCGACCACTATCTGAAGCATTGTGAAATGCAAAATCTATAAAGCTCTCCAAATTGTTTTGAAAATCGTCTGAGATCCGATCGGTTTCATACATCCAACTTCTGTCCATTCTGTAAAAAGAATTTATATAAGTCATTTTGTCATAAACAATTCAATAGGCATTAACTATAATAGAAAATACATTTAAGTAAACGATAAAGGAAGAAAATAATCAAGGTATCAACTACACATGTCAAAAAAACATACAAATGTGTTATTGAAAAAATGTAAAACCAACAAGAACTTAATGTATTATATCACATAACAGCATGACTCATCCCATAACCATATTAGTAGGGTATCATGAACATTAATAACATCAACCTTGTGCCATCATCCTACCCTACATGACCCCAACCACATGCCACATCTTATTATAGCCTTATCACATCACACCTCACCGAAAAACACTAGGGAAATCATAGTACATCTCACCTGAAGACACATGGACAATCACATCGCATCTTGCCTAAAAACACATGGTCAATCACTTTTTAAGGAAGAGTAGGGAAGACATGGTAGCTATCCAAACATATAACCACCATCCTAGATATTAGAAAAAATACCCATAACTCAAAACCTCTGATCGTTGGTAAGTTTATCCAACTCTGGTTGGGAATGTGTAGAAATAACATAAAAATACATGATATATAGATAGCACAAAATACTCAACCTATGGGTTCACATTAACTACATAATCACACACTTCACTACTACCATAAAACACATAAACCACACCACCACCACACAAGACGCATATCATAGGAATATAATTCTACATTCAATAAGTCTATCTATGAAATTATCATAAGAATCCATGTATCAATTGGAATATAATTCTACATTCAATAAGTCTATCTATGGAATCCCTCCCTTGGATCCATGTATCACCAATGGCTTAATCAATATTCAAAGAAATGAGTCTATCCGTGGAATTCCACTGTGAATCCATTTATCACATAAAGCATATAAGTTAATAGAAACAAGATTATATACCTGACATCCTAATAGAATCCATGTATCACTATTTACTATTAATCATTTAATGAATTTCATTTCATTTAAACAATTCATTAAACATACCAAGGTCAAAAACAAAGGTATTTAATACAACTCACCTCAAAATGGCGACTCAATCAAATAAAATTCAAGCACTCACATGGGAATTTTTAATATAACACTCCTAACAAGACTATAAAGATATCACATGCATTAGTTATAATATATCTAACATGGTAACATAAAATATAAGTGTTAAAGGGGAATGCAAACCATAAAATACCCTTAATTAATTTAATTTACAATTCAATTCATAAATCGAACAATCAATTCGATTTATATAACCTTTCACAAATGACATCCCATGTTCAAAGGGTAAAATCCAAAAAGGAATTTTCAAGAAAACTCACCCTTAGGCGCCGGCAGTAGCTCCAAAATCGTCTAAACTGAAGGGAAAAATAAAAATAAGTTTCAATACTATCCAAAAATTTGAATACCTTTTGAGATAAAGAAGAAGAATAACCTGAAGAATAGCTTCAAGGTCCGGCCGGCAGTACTCCAAAATCGCCTGCTGCTGCTCCCGTTAGGGCTCTGTAACGCGAATGGGGGAGAGAACGGGCTGCTGGTGATTTGGGGAAAACCTTTGCCAACGGTTTTTTAAAACCGTTGGCATATCTCCCCGAAACAAGGCCTATCCCAACGGTTCCATAGAACCGTTGGGAAACACTCCCAAAACAAGGTTTTTCCCAACGGTTCCTTAGAACCGTTGGGAAAAACTCCCCAAAAGAAGCCCTACCCCAACGGTTCTAAGGAACCGTTGGGAAAAACTCCTCAAAACTAGGCCTATCCCAACGGTTCCCTAGAACCGTTGGGAAAAACTCCCCAAAACCAATCTACCCCAACGGTTCTAAGAAACCGTTGGGAAAAAACTCTATTTTTATCATTTACCAACGGTTTGATAGAACCGTTGGTATGTAACCGTGGGGAAAAACCCACATTCCAGTAGTGATGCCATTTAGGATGCATTAATTGTTGCATGATGTTGTGATGGGTTCTATGATATATATAACTACTATTGTGATAGGTATTCTAGACTATGTTATGATGTGAATTATGTGGATTCCATACTTTGGTTCTTGAGGAGTATGGGCCCTCATGGATCTGAATTTAGAAAACCATTTTATTAAACATATTTAAAGTGAACATGATATAAATGTGAAAATAAATTGATATACTGGGAAATGAATGTGGGAATAAAGGGGAAACTTGAACTTTTTATAGCAGAGAACTTGACCCAAACCCGACCTTAGTTGTGAGAAGTAGGTAGTATCTCTTGCTTATATATGATTTGTATGTCACCCAGACCTAACTCATGGAGTAGAAAAAGGGGTGTGTTATTATATAGAAAGGATTGTAACTATCCTATTTTAGTATCTCCACTTTTGATCCGTGAACTTTGAGTTTGAACTTTATTTAAAGCACATGTTTGGTGCCACCACAACGACCTCCAATCATACGCTAGGAGGGTGGTGACGACCACACACTGGAGGTGGTGGGCCATGGGATACTATTGGATTCTATAATAGTTCCAACCGCGACACAAGTAGTTGTACTAGATATAGGTGATGTGGAATAGTTTTGTGAGGGTTTTATGAAGTTCATGCAGACCGTACAGGGAGTACCGTGACCCACCCTGACTATGGAAGAGTTGACAATTGATTTCTAGTAGAATCATCCACCCATGTTTTTGGGGGATGGTGGACCACATGCTATGGATTCATGGATAGAGTCCATTGTCTCTATCTTAGATCATCTAGAGATGCCTCCTGAGAGGAGGGTAAATCTCACTATGTATATGTTGCATGATTCCACCAAGAGATGGTGGGATGTTATAAATCAGACGGATCATAATCAGGAGATGCTATGGAGGGATTTTCATATGTTTTTATATGGCTACTTCTATCCTGATATGTTGATGGTTGACAGAGCTTGAGAGTTCATGCACCTAGAGTAGGGTGTGTTATCAATGATGGATTATTTGGCCCATTTTACTGAGCTCCAACACTTCATACCTATTTTTATGGGTGATGAGTTATCTAAATCTAGGTGATTTGCGAATGGTATTAGGTATGAAATCCAATCATAAGTGAATGTATTTCAACTGAATACCATTTCTGTAATAGTGAATTAGGTGCTTATCAAAAAGCATAACCTAAGAGAGGTTGGGGGTGTGATTCAGGGTGGTTTGACATCTAGATCTGGTACTAAATTGAATGGTAGTATGAAGCATAATTTGGAGCTTCCACATAATGATATTAGCAGTTAAAGAACATACCTAGGTATCCAGGTGAGGTGATACTAGTGTGGTAGACCTGGAAATACAAGGACATAGTGTACGGGTGACCCAGTCTAGTGCCGATACTATGGAAATATAGGTCATCTACAATACTTATGTAGAAATTTTCATTTGGTAGCCAGTGAGTGAGGGTCTGCACAAACTCCACACTCAGAAGTGGGTTCAATATATTCTCATCTAGCAGGGAGATGGAGTAAAAATTTTCGATCAGGCTGAGGTAGTGGTCATGGCCATGGTAGATTGACCCCAGTTTTATCATGATAGTAAGTTGGATCTGCATAAGGTAGCTAGACAGTATCATAGGGTCATGGTTTAGGAAAGATATATGCAGTGTAATAGACCCTTGAGAAGAAATATCCTGGACCTTCTACTGGTAGAGGTACTATTATAGTAGCCTCTACCTTATCTTCTGCACTTTTCAATACAAGATCTTCACATAGCTTTATATCTATGCCCGTTGTGGAGAGTCTTGGGTTTAATGTTCAAAATTATAATGGTGTTATGATTATTTACACTCTATTAGGGATTATAAAGAAGGTTGTGCATTAGTTCAGGGAGTTCCCCTTGAGATATGCGAGTGTCACTTCATATGGAACCTATTTTTTTCTTGAGATGACAGGTTTTGACATCATTCTCAGGATATACCGGTTGGTTCCCTTTCATGGTTTTGTTGATTTATATCACCAAAGGGTAAATTTTACATCACTAAAGGGTGGAGAGTTCATTCATAAGGGTGAATGGAATTTCCAAAAAAGCTGAGCTAGACCCGAGCATCATGGGATGGGTAAGATTATAGCCCCAATTGTGAGTTTATATCTAGATGACAGGGGAACACATCAAGTAGATTTACCTCTAGTGGTTGATTGTTTCAAGTATAATTTCCCAGAAAAATTTTCAGGATTACCTATAGTGAGAGAGGTATAGTTATCTATCAAGCTAGATCTAGGGGCTTCACCAGTATCCATTTCACCTTATAGGATGGATACTATTAAGATTCAAGAGCTCAAGTGGTAGCTAGAGGATTTAGAGACAAAGGGTTTTATCCGACCTAGTACTTCTCCATGGGGTTCACTAGTTCTTTTTGTGAAAACAGTAGATGGAACCCTCTAAATATGTCTGGATTAGATGAAATTGAACCAACTAATAGTTAAGAATTGGTATCCTCTCCCGTAGATAGATGATCATTTTGACCATCTTTGAGGAGCTCAAGTTTTATCAAAGATTGAATTGAGATCCAATTATCATAATGTTCATGTTAGAAATTCAAAAAAACCTCACACAAACTTTCATAGAAGGTATGGTCTATATGAGTATTTGGTTATGCTTTTTTGCCTCACAAACACACCAATCATCTTCATTAAACTGATGAACTGAGTTTTCCATCCTTATCTAGATTCATTTTTAGTGGTTTTCATGGATGATATCTTGGTGTATTCTTAAAATCAAAACGACCATGCCAAACATCTTGAGATTTCATTGAATACACTGATATAGAATCAGTTATATGATAATCTCACAAACTGACATTTCTGGATTGATAAAATTCACTTCCTAGATTACATCATCTTAGAGATAAGAGTATTAGTTAACCCAGAGAAGGTGAGAGCTGCGGTTTCTTGGGATCATCCAAATAATGACTTTAAGGTATGGAGTTTCTTGAGGCTAGCCGATTACTATAGGTATTTCATATAGGACTTGTAATTATTATAAATGCCACTTATGGGCTTGAATAAGAAGGGTGTGAAGTTTTTTTGTTCATATTCCTACAAGATGGACTTTTAGGAGATGAAGGGGAGATTGAAATTAGAGATGATTCTAATTTTTATAGAGTTAGGCAGGAGTTACACTATTTATTGCAATGTATAAGGTATTAGGCTTGGATTAGTTCTTATGTAGGGAGATAGATTTGTGGTGTATGAGTCTCGACAGATAATGCCACATGAGAGGAATTACCTAACACATGATCTTGAGTTAGCTGCAGTTGTTCACACATTGCACTATTGGAGACATTACTTACTTTGAGATCATTTTGTGGTGCACACATACCACAAAAGACTAAGGTACATATTTACACAGTGTGATCTGAATCTAAGTCAGTGAAGGTGGGTTGAGTATATACAGTCTTTTGATTTTGAGCTTTCCTACATGCCTGCTAAAGAAAATGCAGTGGCCGGTGCATTGAGAAGGAGGACTCAGATACAAACATTTTAGTAGGCCAGTAGTGAGTGGAAGCTCATGGATTTGTTCTTTTATATGCACTTAGAGGTGTAATATAGTTAAGAACAAAATTATCTTTCACCCTTAGCTGTGTCCTCTACCCTACTAGATAGAGTGAGGATGAGGAAGCAATCAGATTCTAAGGGCCTATTCATACGAGAGAGTGTGGTAGGTGAGGACCCTCCTATTTGTTAGACTATAGGAAAGGATGAAATTCTCCATATACATTATCGTGTATGGGTTTTAGTAGAAATTCATAAGGAGATGATGTGAGAATTTCATGCTTCATCTTGGGCAGTGCACCCTGGTGTCACCAAAATTTATTGATATTTACATAACCAATACTAGTGGTCTGGTATTAAAAGATATTTGGATGGTTTTTTCATGAGATGTTCCACCTATCAGAAGGTGAAGGTGGAACACCGGAGACCAACCAAACTTTTATAGTAGTTTCCCATTATTGAGTAGAAATGGGATGATGTCGTGATGGATTTCGTGAAAGGTTTTCCAAGGTCTCCTCAAGTTAATAATTCCGTATGGGTTGTTGAAAGGATAAAAAGGGTTTCACAATTCCTATTTATTAAGGAAACGTTTTCAGTATATGATCTTGGGAGGCTGTTTATCTGTTAGATAGTATGACTCCATTGGGCCCCGTGCACTATCGTTTTAGATAGGGAATCCTAGTTTACATCTTAATTATGGAAAAGTTTTCATAAGGAACTAGGTAAACAGGTGCTTCTTAGAAAAACTTACCACCCTCATAATAATGTCCAGTCCAATTGTACGATACAAGTGCTTGAGAAAATTTTAGAGGAATGCATCCAAGATTTTGGGGGCTCTTGGGAGAGGAATATACCCCTTGTTGAATTCGCCTACAATAATATATTTTATGCTACTATGAAGTTGTCTCCTTATGAGGCTTTATATGGTAGGACATGTCAATCACCACTATTTTTTTACAGGTTGGAGAGGTAGCTATGCTTGTAACTCTTCTTGTTCAGGATATCATAGAGTACGTACTGTTAATTCAGAAATGGATGGATACTACACAATCTTGTTAGAAATCTTACGTTGATCACCACAGACAACCTCTAGAGTTTGAGGTCAGGGATCAGGTATTTTATGTGTCTCACTAATGCTGGGACATAGGAGGATTAAGAGACATAGTAAGCTTTCTCTATGTTATTTCGGGATGTTTGAGATTATAGATAGAGTCGGTCTGGTAGCCTATCAATTGCAGTTACCTCAGAGGTACCAGGCTATGCATGACGTCTTCCACATATCTCAGCTTTGACATTACTATTTAGACATGTCTCATTATCTTCAGCATAAAGAGGTTGAGTTAAAAGTATATGCGTCATTTGAGGAGCATTCTATTCTTATTGTGGATCATAGAATGAAGGTTCTCTGAGGCTGGTCAGTTCCTCTAGTACGGGTGCTGTGGTAACACAATCATATATAGGATGAAACCTGGGAGCAGGAGGCTGATGTATGATCATAGTGGCCAGAGTTATTCTCAGTCACTATTGACCACCCTTGTGAAGGAAACTTGGGGAAAAATTTCTTTTAAGGGGGACGTTTGTAAGAATTGTATTCTTTCTTGAGGTATGGAATTATTTTACTTTCATAAAATCCTAGTTTAAATGTTTAAATATAGCCTAATTTGAATGACTATTGTGGTCATGAAGGTGATGTGGGTGTCCAGGGATGGTTAAGAGCCTAGAACCCATCTTTTTGGTTGAAAATGGATTAGTGTACGCTTAGTAGAAACTGTGCGGGGTAGACCACACAGTCAATACAAACCGTACAAGATTGTAAAGTGGGATGCTATAAGCCTTACGGTTAGACAAACCATGTGACTTGGGGAACACAGTCATGAAAAAATGCCTAAAATTTTTATATAGGTGTTTCGTATGGTTTGAGAATGGTTAGGAAAACTGTGCGAGGAAACCGTGAGATGTTCCCCTTTCCTATAGTAAAGGGTGCACAGTTGGCACACAGTTTGGCCAACCCTGTAGAAAAACTATGCGACCCTGTAATTCTTGTGAATTTACCAAAAATCCACCACTTATTATATTTTAACCCTAATTCTCTCATTCTTCATATGTTGGAAAAACCCTCCCTTTTGAGATCTTTTCATTTGAGACTATTCTAGGAATTTAGTGACCGTCTCCATCTGGACTCGGAATCAAGAACCGTATGTAATTTTGGATCATCACTAGTAAGATATCGATTCCTTTTGTGTCATTCCTTGTATGATTTGGTATTAGATATTCTATTTAGATGTGAGATAATATTCCCTATTTATAGGTTCTTCATCCGTTCTTTGTTTTTATCCCAATCAGAGTCAAATAAGGAGATGATACTGGACGAGCTATTAACTATGAACCTACAGTAGGTGGTCTCATGCCTTTAAATTAAATTAAATTATTTATATATTCCATTGTTCCACATTCCCAATCCTTTGGAGGTGCCTTAATATGAATTTATACCCTTGAATTATATTGATATCATGTCCTATGTTATTAAAGATCCCATCAATGGATGTTTATATGTTATGGAACTTGATTTATAACCACCCCTTGGGTGAACTGATAATGGATTAGACCACCATGGGTGGATTTTGGAATTGGATGCATTAGGGTGTGACCTTTTACCCCTTTATTTGGGATGTCAAGTATGAATTGAATGGTGAATTGAAATTTAATTTGAATTATAGTTAAAATTGGAAATTGAATTTATTAATAGGAAGGGATAGATGACCATGACCTTGGCCATGGATTTGTAATAGATTATTGAATCTTGAGATGTTTGTTATAATGAAATGAGCACATGAGTAGTTAATAGGCAAGTCTTCTAAGATTGGACAATGCCTTGAGTCACCATTGAGGTGAGATTTAATTGAAATGTTCTTGATGATGACCTTTTAATGTTAAATAAATTTGATTAAATGATATTGATTAAATTTTTTTGAATGCTTATATTCCTTGGGTGACACATAGATTCAATGACGAATGCATGGACATACTCAATTGGATTGTACCTTGATTATTCCCAAGTGATACTTGGACCACAAAGGAAGATCTCATAGGGGACAACTATTATATTGTGAGTAATAATTAGACTCTATATGGATTTCAAAGGATGGATTCAAAGGAAATTTGATCATATATTCCATGGGTGATACGTAGGCCCCATTAGTGGACCGCCAAGGATAGACTTGAGTGGAAGTGATGTTATACCACACCTAGAGTGATACTTGGGTTATTGTGAGGTTCTCCATGGGTGGAATTGTAGGGTGTTGGTTTATATTATACATGGAGTTATACATGGATTCCAAATAAGGAATTCCATGGATGAGCTTAGGTTATAAATTGAATAAAGAATGAAATGGTTTATAAGATGTGTCTGCCAAGACAATGAAAAAAACTTGGATTTGGTATTTGTCTTCCACTTTATAGATGGATTTTTTAGGCATCCTTTGGATACATGTGCTTATGGGGGATGTTGGTGTATGCACCAGGTCCTGATATTTATTAATTAAATGAAATTGATTAATTAAATGAGTTTGATTATAAATGGAACATGCCTGACTTTAAATTTAGTGACTTACTTTATAAATGAAATTGGTTAATTGAATTGGTTATAAAATGAGAACCTAGACTATATGATTTTTACCTTTAGTAATTATTTTATTATTCTATTTCTTCTTGCACTTTGTTATATATATTCACTGATTGGATGAATCTTGAACTTGGGTGGTTTCCTACTGGGATTTTATATCAAACCCTATTCGGTCCACCTTGGGTACCTAAAAAAATTATATGATTTCAAGTATGGATAAGGGAAAGTTTCATACTATAGGTTATTGATTACTACTTAGGATAATGGGAGAATAGGACCAAGATGAGGCTCATGATGCTAGATGGGATACTTTTCCCTTTTTGTACTTTTGTTACATGTATTGTACACTTGACATGTATACCTATTCTGTCCATTTTTTAGTGACATCTGAAATGTATAATCATCATTGTATATGAGTTTCCTTTTGGTATTGTTATCTATTCCTTCTATGTAACTATTGTCTATTTGTTATTAATAATTATGATACTTATCTATTATTTATATTTCACTTTTCTAGACTCTAGTGATGAGGGTATAGTATCCCCATTAACACACCTAGACCCTCATTTCTAGTTGTAAACCTTTAGTATTTGGGGATATGCGCTTGAGGCCATGTGGCCAAGCAGGATCAGGGCACATGTTGAGTGGAACTCGGGTCTGAGACATTACATGTATGCATATAATCAACCCACCTTAACTGATAGAGATTTAAATATCACTATAAAAATATGTAATTTAATCTCTTGTGGTCATTATACATAATGAGCCTTTCACTCAACAAGTAATGCTGCCAACATTTTATGGAATAAACCACTGTGGCCAACTCAAGATCATTCATATGAAAATTCCATTTTTGTGGACTCAACTATAATGATCCATATTCCATGAATCAACCAATCTACATTAACACTACCCCATGTTTGATTCTATACACATAAAAAAATAGCATTCTCCTCACCCAAATCGAGTATGATCAAAATAAGCACAACGTTCAAATTCTTCTTTAACTCCTAGAAATAATTCTCACATGATCCTAACCATTAAAAACTTATACCCTTCTCATTAAATACCTAAAGTGGTTCTTCTAAATAAGAAAAGTCTTTGATGAGTGTCTGATAATAACCCACTAAACCCAAAAATATTTTGGTGTAAAAAAAATTCTTGGGATAATCCCAAGAAAAGATGCTTGAAGTTTATTTGGGACCACTGAAAAACCTTCCTTAGAGATGATGTGACCTAAGAAATGTACCTTTTCGATCTATAATTGATACTTAGAAATCATGGAGTATATCCTATTCTCTCTCAGTGTACTCAGGAAGATTTCAAGATGTTGGAAATAATCATCATGAGTATTGGAGTACACTAAGATGTCATCCACAAAAATGACCACCAACTGATCCAGGTATGGGTGTAAGATTTGGTTCATCAATTCTATAAACATATTTGGATCATTTTTTAAATAAAAATGCATTAAAATGAACTGATACAGGCCATAACTGCTCTTAAAAGCATTCTATGGCATATCAGAAGGTCTCACTCTCAACTGATGATATCCTAACCTTAAATAAATCTTATAAAGAACAGAATATCCTCTCATATAGTCAAAATGATCATTGATACATATAAGAGGATACCAGTTATTAACTATCATTCAGTTCGAATTCCTATAATCGACACATAAATGCAACATCCCATCATCCTTCTTCAAAAAAAAAAAATTCAAAGAACCCCAAGGATACATACTTGGATACATAAATCCCTTATCCATAAATTCTTAAAGTTTAGTCTTAAGATCTTGAATATATTTTAGTTCCATTCTATAAGGTGGAATGGAAACTAGTTTATCTCTAGGAACTAGCTCAATTGTAAACTCAATATCTCTCTTAGGTGGTAGCCCTGAGATGCCATTAGGAAACACATCATAGAACTGATATAATATGAGAGGAAAGACACTATTATTCGTACCCCCATCACCCAATAGAAGTTTTGAGACCTGGGTAGTAAGATCCTATGGTTGCCGATGAACTATACATGAATGACCTTCATGGATATCCTATTATACACAATGAACATAACTATTACTCTCAGGTGATGAAAAGTTTACTCTGCTATGGTCATAATCAATGCAGGATCATTATGATACCAAACAATACATACCCAAAATCAATTCAAAAACTATCATTTCAAGTATTTAAAGATCCCAAAGTAAAATATACTAACCAAACTTGAGGGAACACCCCTTGAATAAACATATTTCCCTCGACCACACTCCCCAATGGCGTGTCAATCATCACAAAACCACTCACAAACTCCACCATCAGAATCAAGCCATTCAAAATTTGAGAAGATATAAAATAATTTGAGGATATTGTATTAAATAAATCACTAGAAATCATAGAATATATAAGAATTTTACAACTAACTATCAACTGTCTAACCATGCTATCCATAAGTGTAGGTTGAACTGCATGAAACTGACCTATCCCTCTATCCCATGCTACAGTATATATAACATCCCAGAATTTTCTTAATTTAATATTACATCATTTTAAAGACAAACAACATAATATCATTACACATAGAGGATACAAATGTTTAGTGTCTTGGGAAAACTAGGACCATACATAACAAATACAATATCAAGCATAAACATTTATTTAATTTCTCCTTCTCTAGCTTCTTATTGGCACTTGTCCTCTCCTTAGTAAATGTAGCCACTTGAGGATATACATAAAAATGGGTGAGATAGAAGCCTAGTAAGAGTATAGTTAAGAACAATATATCATGGGGTGAGCATAATTATAACATAGGCAAAAGATCATGAACATGAGAGGAGCATAAATCAAAGACATGAAATGTGGAAATGCATAAAAATGAAACATCATGTATTAGTGGTTAACTACCACACATACTTGTGAACCAAGCTAGAATATTTTTCACACATAATTTCACATTTACTCATGAGATTAATCACTTTACCCAATGCATTGGAGCGCTGTATAATTCTGGGCTCACCCATCACATTTAAACATTCATATTGCGCTATATAATTCCGGGCGCACCCGTCACATCATAACATTATCATTTATAATGCTTGCCACAATGAACATATAACATAAATTAACACAATGAACCCATGAAA
Organism: Viscum album; assembly: GCA_963277665.1. Lineage (NCBI taxonomy): Eukaryota > Viridiplantae > Streptophyta > Magnoliopsida > Santalales > Viscaceae > Viscum > Viscum album. The sequence continues at coordinate 29,803 of CAUJRU010000021.1, forward strand.
AGTAATGGGTTTAATCTCATAATAACATATTTATAAGCTTTGGGTTCCCAAAAGAAAGAGGGAATAACATACATGCTACAAGAACCGTTCACTTTGAGTGAGAAGTAAAAGGGGTGTTCTTAAAAGAAGAGTTCTTTTGGAAAAAATTTTGTTGGACATAAAAACCAGTGAAAAATATTTATATCCCAGAAAAGTAAAGAAAATGATGAAAAAATTATCTTTGAGGAGTAACCATATCAAAAATGGAGTGAAAGAGGGAGAACCCAAAGGATGAAAGTTGGGTTCGAGAATTTCCCCTTACCTTGTACCTGAATGCTTCCTTCTCTTTAATGTCCTGTATAATGACATTATATTCATTAATTAGAAATATAGAACCATGTGTACGTTAATAGGGTTCATTCTGGTTTCATTATGTCATATTATGTTCCTTTGGATGACTTATAGAGTTTAAAAATATAGTTCGGGGATGTTTGTTTTTATGGTTTTTCTTGGGTGGTTCACTTGTATTCTTAAATTGAAGTTTGGGTAGAACATGAGTAAACATATAGAAATGATATTACATTTTATTAATGAGATTAAAGGAGTTTGAATTATCTTATAATGAATCACATTATATCCATGTGGATGAATCATTAGATAAGAATCAAACGAAGATTGTGTGGGTTAATTTGAGCGGTTTTTCGATCACAAAGAACTTGTTTTAATTTATTCCTTAGTAATATGTTCATAAGTCAGTTACAGAACATTAAATAGGACATAATACATATAAGATATTCTGGTTCAACCATAAAAATGGTTCAATGACCAGATCTGAAGGTATAAATGGAAGAAGAGAGCATGTCATTTTTGAAGGTGATAAATTAACACCTCATGAACAACGTTCTCTTTAATAAAATAAAAGGAAGAGGGAAAGGGTGTGAGGTGATATAATATCCCATTATAATCATAAAATTACAGTATATGTATAATACTAGAGTTACAAAACAATTTGGATGAATATAGGTGGGGAGAGATCAAGAAATGAACTTGAACTTGAAAGGAAATTAAAGGAGAAGAGGGAAGGAAATTACCTCTTAAATCTTCCTCTTGAGATCCTCTTTAAGGAAGCTAGGATTGATATTTTGATGAGACCAGCAGCTTTTGGATGTGGGGGAGGGGCTAGGGAAGGTGTTTGGGCAGAGTTTAGAGAATTATTTGAGCTTGAGAGGTGTGAGGAAAAGAGGGAGTGAAGGGTGGCTTTTATAGTGGAGGGGAGAGTTTCCTTAATATAAAATTCATTAGTTTATTATTTCCCCACAAGACAAGGAATAGTGAGTCTTGAATGACCTAGAATAGTAATTTTATAATATAATCTTGAACCAAGTGAGCTTACATCATCAGAACATCATCGATGACTCAATTAATACATTATTTAGCATTTATTGTGAATTATTGGATTCTACTATTCATCAAAAATTCAAGTATCTCAGAAAAATCCCAAAAATTTACCCCAACCATTTTTTGACCTGTATAATCTAAAAATGAATTAATTTTTTCAAAAATAATTTTCTAAATATTGTTAATTTAATATTTAATTAAAATCTTAATTTACTTAAAAAAACAGTTTTTAAGATTAAACATGATTTTATAGTTCTTTCAAAAATTACGTAGGGTCTTATAAAATTATCTAAAAACTATTAGACATTGATTCACTAATTTATGAATAAATTTCAGGGAAATAAATATTATTTTAAATTAATTAATTAATTATACATAATTATTTTTGACTTACAAAATACCAAAACGTTTACTTAGGTCAAATTGTCACTTTCTAAGATGTCTAAATTTTATTTTATTATTCATAGGTAATGTTACTCTTATGTTGGATGATTTACTATTCATAAGGGTCATATTACTATTCATAAGGGTAGGTTACTATTCATAAGGGTAGGTCACTATTCACCAAAAATTATTTTTGTTTCATTAGACTCAAAAAATCATCTTGAACACAACCGTGTGTGTCAGATTTTCAAAATTCAAAACATAGGAGTGACAAACTTATGTTTAAAGGTAACTTATCACTTATTAGTTCATTATTTTGTATTTTCATGTTATTTTATGTCATAAATATAAGAATGGAATTTCAATTGAAAAACTTTGGGTCGTTACATTCTTCCCCCTTAAGAAATTTCATCCCCGAAATTTCACTTTACACAAACAGGTGAGGGTACTTCTTCTTCATTGCCTCTTCTAGTTCCCAAGTTGCTTCCTCAAAATTATGGTTCCTCCACAACAATTTGACAAGATGGGCTGTTTTGTTGCGTAGAACCTTATCACTTCGTTCCAGAATATTTACTGGCTGCTCCTGATAGGAGAGATCATCTTCCAGGTGTACCACCTCTGAGTTTAGTACATGTGAGGGATCTGGTATGTACTTCCTTAGTAGTGATACGTGAAACACATCATGAACTTGAGCCATATTTGGTGGCAGTTCTAGACTATAGGCCACATCTCCTATGCGGTCAAGGATCTCAAAGGGGCTAATATACCTTGGGCTTATCTTCCCTTTCTTCCCGAATCGCATGACTCTCTTCCAGGGAGATATACGAAGGAAGACTTTATCTCCAATGTCGAACTCCAAGTCCCTTCGATGGTTGTTAGCATAGCTCTTTTGCCTACTTTGAGTAGCTTTGATGTGTTTTTGGATGACTTGAACCTTCTCGGTCATCTCTTGAACAAGATCAGGCCCAAGTAGCTTTCTTTCTCCAACTTCATCCTAACAGGTTGGAGTTCTACATTGTTTCCAATAAAGATCTTCATACGGAGCCATCTGAATACTCGAGTGGAAGATATTGTTGTATGAGAACTCAACCAATGGGAGATGCTAATCCCAACCACCTTTGAATTCAAGAGAGCAGGCTCTTAGTATATCTTCAAGTGTCTGAATAGTCCTTGCAGACTGGCCATCAATTTGGGGGTGATAGGCTGTGCTGAAATTTAATTCAGTACTCAAAGCATGTTGAAGGCTCCTCCAAAACTTAGATGTGAACCTTGGATCATGGTCAGAGACAATTGAGAGTGGAACACCGTGCAATCTCACCACTTCCTTCACATATATCTTTGCAAGTTGTTCAAGTGAGAGGTATTCCCGAATAGTGATAAAATGGGCAGTCTTGGTGAGTCGATCAACCACAACCCATATCCCATTATTTCCATTTGATGTCTTCAGGAGACCTGTGACAAAGTCCATAGTAACATTTTCTCATTTCCACATGGGTATAGGCAATGGCTGCATCATACCTTTGGATTTTTGCCGCTCAGCTTTAACTTGCTGACATACCAAGAACCTTGATATATATTCCACAATCTCTTTCTTCATGTTATCCCACCAGAAGTGTTCTTGGAGATCACGATACATCTTGGTACTCCCAGGATGGATAGAGAAAGTTGATCTATGTGCATTATCCAAAATCTCCTTCTTTATCCCGGGTGATGAAGGCACACAAATCCGCGTTCCAAACCGAATCACACCATCATCATCGATATGGAACTCTTACAGCTTCCCTTTCTTTACTGCATTCACCCTCTTTTGTATCTCTACATAATTCCTTTGTGCTTATTTAATCTTCTCTTGGATGGATGGTTGCGCAATCATTTGGGAAAGGTAGGATGTATCCCCTACCCTTATGATTTCCAAATCCATCCATTGAATATCCATGAAGATTGGGTCTTTCTCAATCCGCTGCATGGATAGAGTAGCAGGTTCTTTTCTACTTAGAGCATCACCTACCTTGTTCACCTTTCCAGGATGATAGTGAATAGAGAAATCATAATCCTTGATTAGCTTTAACCATCTCCTTTGACGCATGTTGAGATCCTTTTGTGTGAATATATACTTTAGGCTCTTGTGGTTGGTGTATATGTCACACTTCTCGCCATAAAGGTGGTGCCGCCAGATTTTCAAGGCAAAAGTCACGGATTCCAGCTCTAGATCATACATCGGGTTGTTCTACTCATGGATCTTCAACTGTCGTGAGGCGTAGGCTATCACATTATCATTTTGCATGAGTACACAACCCAAGCCTTTCTTTGAAGCATCACTGTATATCACAAAACTTTCTCCACTTTTTGGTAGTGTGAGTACAAGTGCAGTGATCAGCCTTCTCTTTAGATCCTTGAAGATTCCCTCACATTCTTCCGTCCAGACATACTTTAACCCTTTCCTTGTTAACTTAGTTAGAGGGATTGAAAATCCTTAGAAGTTTCTCACAAAACGTCGGTAGTACCCAACTAATCCAAGAAAACTACAGATTTATGTGACACTAGAGGGCCTGGTCCATTTCTCAATTGCCTTTGTCTTTGAAGGGTCCACCAAAATTCCCTCACTTGTGATCACATGTCCCAAGAACATGACTTGATTCATCCAAAAGTCACACTTTCTGAACTTGGCATACAACTTCTCATTTCTCAATGTCGCCAACACAAGTCTTAGATGTTCTTCATGTTCCTCCTTTCTCTTGGAGTAGAGGAGAATATCATTGATAAACACTACCACAAATTTGTCGAGGTAATGTATAAATACTCTATTCATCAAATCCATGAAGATTGCAGGAGAATTAGTAAGTCCGAAGGGCATCACCAAAAACTCATAGTGCCCATACCTTGTACAAAAGGCAGTCTTCTGAATATCTTCCTTCTTCACCTTTACCTGATGATATCTAGAACGAAGATCCACCTTTGAGAACTATTGAGCTCCTCTTAACTGATCGAACAAGTCATCAATCCTTGGGGGAGGATACTTGTTCTTTATGGTGATCTTGTTGAGTTCCCGATAATCGATACACAGCCGCATTGTTCCACCCTTCTTCTTCACAAATAGCACTGGCGCACCCCAAGGTGAAGCACTAGGGCATATGAACCCTTTGTCTAGATGATCTTGTACCTGCTTCTTTAACTCCTCCAGTTCGATAGGAGCCATCCTATAGGGGCACTTCGAGATAGGAGTAGCTCCGGGTATGAGTTCAATTGAGAACTCTACCTCATGATCCGGGGGAATTCCGGGTAACTCTTCGAGAAATACATCATCGTATTCCCTCATGATGGGAATTTCCTCAAGGTTGGAACTTTCCTTTGACTCAACCATTTGGGCGAGGTATGCTTATTCATAGGGAATCAACACCCACACCATTGAAGGATTTTTCAAAGGAGATTCATGATCTTCCTTTCATTTGTATAGGAGCATGAGATGGTTCAGAATATGAAAATATATTTCCTTTTCCCGAAAGTTGATATGTGCTCTATATAACGAGAGCCAGTCCATTCCCATTATAGTGTCGAATTCCACCAAGGTAAGTATTACGAGATTTTATGGAAGAATCTTCCCACATACGCCAACAGGAGAAGATTCCAACACTTGGGTTGCAATGACTTCACCACTTGGTGTTTTTACAGATATCTCTACTTCAAGGTTTCGGGGATTTGATTCTATATTTCTAACAAACTTGCAAGATATAAAGGAATGCGTAGAACCAGAATCAAATAAGACATTTTCCATTCTTGAGTGAATAGGAAGTGTACCTTGTACGACTTCATTATCATGATCCACCTCTGCAGTAGTGATGGCATAAGCCTTTCCTTGTTCCTTTGGCTTTGGTGGCTGCTGATACTGATTACCCTCAAGGGCTCGAGGTTTAGTGCACTGGTTTGCATAGTACCCTAGCTCCCTACAATTGTAGCATTGAACCACGAGTGGTTCTCTCCTTTCATCGGCTACATTATCCTTCCTTTTCATGTATTTTAGACACTCTTGAGCATGATGTCCTTCTTTCCCACACTTGAATCATTTCCCCGTCCCTTTGAGGCAGTTCCCATGGTGCAACTTCCCACATTTTTGGCATGTGGGTTGTTGATTTTTCTTCCCACCTTTATCATTAGATCCACCTACTTAAAACTCCATCTTTATTTTCTTATCACCATATCTATGGGACCATTCTCCAAAATCCATCTCCACTTTGAGAGCACACCGAACAACTTCTTCATAACTCCCAAAGTCTCGAATTGCGAGAGCCTTTCGAAGGTGTGGTTTTAATCCACTAAAGAATCTATCAATTTTTCTATCATTTTTGATAACAAAACCCGAAGCGTACCTTGAAAGCCTTGTGAAATTAGCTTCATAGGGTGTGACAGATTCTCCTTCTTTTTGCTTGAGCTCTATAAATTCACTCTCCATCTTCATGCGAAGACTTCGTGGGAAGTACTTATTAAGAAACATTATCTTAAAGTCTTCCCATTCCATATCTTCAATTTCCTCCCTTGTCTTGGTGTTCTTAATCAAAGCTCACCATTGATCAGCTTCTCCATCTAGGCGATAGATGGCTAGAGTCACCTTCTACATCTCAGAACAGTGAAGTACAGAAAAGATCTTCTCCGTGGAGTTGACCCACTGTTTTGCAACTAGTGGATCAGAATATCCATAAAACGTCGGTGGTCATTGCCGCATAAAACATTCGATAGCTAGTTTCTCCCTCTTTGGTGAAGGAGGAAGTTCCCCATTATTATGGTTATTATTCATAACTTGAGATAATTGGGTAAGCATCGTCATGAAGTTTTGAACTCCACCTCCCAAATCATTGGGGATGTCGTTCGGGCAATAGTTTCATTGGACCTCACATGAGTTTTTGGCCTGATTTCCCCTGGTTCCCACCATTTTATAAAATAGGAAAGGTTAGAACAAAACATAAGTAAACAGGTCATGAATAAATTATTTATTTAAACAATTATACCAAAAAAATAACATATGGGATCCCTAGGTATATGTTCTTGTGTTCATATTTATACTTAATCTCATACTATAAGTTTTCTCCAGGGTTCACTAATCCTAATTCCCAAATTAACTAAACCTTTCCTCTGGTACCAACTATAACATCCCAACCTTTTCTTACTTTACTATTACATCATTTTAATGATAAACAACATAATAGCATTACACATAGAGGATCCAAAGGTTTATGGTCTTGGGAAAATTAGGACCATACATAACAAATACAACATCAATCATAAACATTTATTTAATTTCTCCTTCTCTAGCTTCTTATTGGCACTTGTCCTCTCCTTAGTAAATGTAGCCACATGAGGATATACATAAAAAGGGGTGAGATAGAAGCCTAGTAAGAGGATAGGTAAGAACAATATATCATGGGGTGAGCATAATCATAACATAGGCAAAAGATCATGAACATGAGAGGAGAATAAATCAAAGACTTGAAATGTGGCAATGCATAAAAATGAAACATCATGTCTTAGTGGTTAACTACCACACATACTTGTGAACCAAGATATAATATTGTTTACACATCATTTCATATTTACTCATGAGATTCATCTCTTTACCCAATGCATTGGAGCACTGTATAATTCTGGGTGCACCCATCACATTTAAACATTCATATTGCGCTATATAATTCTGGGCGCACCCATCACATCATAACATTGTCATTTATCATGCTTGCCAAAATGAACATATAACATAAATTAACATAATGAACCCATGAAAAGGAATGGGTTTCATCTCATAATAACATATTCATAATCTTTGGGTTCCTAAAAGAAAGAGGGAATAACATACATGCTACAAGAACTGTTCACTTTTGAGTGAGAAGTAAAAGGGGTGTTCTTAAAAGAAGAGTTCTTTTGGAAAACATTTGTTGGACATAAAAACCAGTGACAAACATGTATATCCAAGAAAAGTAAAGGCAATGATGAAAAAATTATCTTTTAGGAGTAACCATATCAAAAATGGAGTGAAAGTGGGAGAACCCAAAGGATGAAAGCTGGGTTCGAGAATTTCCCCTTACCTTGTACCCGAATGCTTCCTTCTCTTTAATGTCCTGTATAATGACATTATATTAATTAATTAGAAATTCAAAACCATGTGTATGTTAATAGGGTTCATTCTGGTTTCATTATTTCATATTATGTTCCTTTGGATGACTTATAGAGTTTAAAAACATAGTTCGAGGATGTTCGTTTTTATGGTTTTTCTTGGGTGGTTCACTTGTATTCTTAAATTGAAGTTTGGGTAGAACATGAGTAAACATCCAGAATTGATATTACATGTTATTAATGAGATTACAGGAGTTTTAATGATCTTATAATGAATCACATTATATCCATGTGGATGAATCATTAGATAATAATCAAACGAAGATTGTGTGGGTTAATTTGAGCGGTTTTTCGATCACAAAGAACTTGTTTTAATTTATCCCTTAGTAATATGTTCATAAGTCAGTTAAAGAACATTAAATAGGACATAATACATATAAAATATTATGTTTCAACCATAAAAATGGATTCATGACCAGATCTGAAGGTATAAATGGAAGAAGAGAGCATGTCGTTTTTGAAGGTGATAAATTAACACCTCATGAACAACGTTCTCTTTAATAAAATAAGGAAGAGGGAAAGGGTGAGGGGTGATATAATATACCATTAGAATAATAAAATTATAGTATATTTATAATACTGGATTTAAAAAACAATTTGGATGAATATAGGTGGGGAGAGATCAAGAAATGAACTTGAACTTGAAAGGAAATTAAAGGAGAAGAGGGAAGGAAATTAACTTTTAAATCTTCCTCTTGAGATCCACTTTAAGGAAGCTAGGATTGGTCTTTTAATGAGACCAGTAGCTTTTCGACATGGGGGAGGGGATAGGGAAGGTGTTTGGGCAGATTTTAGAGAAGTCTTTGAGCTTGGGAGGTGTGAGGAAAAGAGGGAGTGAAGAGTGGCTTTTATAGTGGAGGGGAGAGAGGTTTCCTTAATATAAAATTCATTAGTTTATTATTTCCCCAAAAGACAAGGAATAGTGAGTCTTGAATGACCAAGAATAGTAATTTTATAATATAATCCCGAACCAAGTGGGCTTACATCAGCAGAACATCATCTATGACTCAATTAATACATTATTTAGCATTTATTGTGAATTATCGGATTCTACTATTCATAAAAAATTCAAGTATCTCAGAAAAATTTCAAAAATTTACCCCAACCATTTTTAGACCTGTAGAATCAAAAAATGAAGTCCATTTTTCAAAAATAATTTTCTAAATATTATTAATTTAATATTTAATTAAAATATTAATTTACTTAAAAAAACAGTTTTTAAGATTAAAACTGATTTTATAGTTCTTTCAAAAATTACATAGGGTCTTATAAAATTATCTAAAAACTATTAGACATTGATTCAATAATTTATGAATAAATTTCATGTAAATAAATATTCTTTAAAATTTATTAATTAATTATACTTAATTATTTTTGACTTACAAAATACCAAAATGTTTACTTAGGTCAAATTGTCACTTTCTAAGATGTCTAAATTTTATTTTATTATTAATAGGTAATGTTACTATTATGTTGTATGATTTACTATTCATAAGGGCCATATTACTATTCATAAAGGTAGGTTACTATTCATAAGGGTAGGTCACTATTCACCAAAAATTATTTTTGTTTCATTAGACTCCAAAAAACATCTTTAACACAACCGTGTATGTCGGATTTTCAAAATTCAAAACATAGGAGTGAAAAACTTATGTTTAAAGGTCACTTATCACTTAGTAGTTCATTATTTTGTGTTTTCATGTTATTTTATGTCATAAATATAAGAAGGGAATTTCAATTGAAAAACTTTGGGTTGTTACAGTATAAGTCCCCTGAGTCACATTACTATGATGATATGGTCACTCTTTCCTTGAACTACCATGTCTACCACCTCAACTATCACAACAATTAGTACTATAATTTCCATATTGGTATAGTGTATAAGACCCCCTTCCCATAATTTGGTATGGTATAGCTCCTCCATCATTACCCATTTGTCATGGATTCCTGCATAACTGATGTAGATTCCCTATATTTCCACAAGATCGAAACTCTACTGGTGGTCGGGGACACTGGATACGAAAGTAACCTAGTTTACCACACTGATGGAAAAGCACTTGAGTATTTCCATTAGTAACTGATCCTTCTCCCTGGATACTTTGTTGGCTGATTCCCTAGTAAATGTTCTCATAGCTATTATTCCTACCCTCAAAAGTCACACCTCATAGACATCCAATAGAAATTACCTATACTCCACCATAATCCTCCTTCAGGTTCCCCTCAGAAATGAGATCTTGATTCAACACCTCAACAAACTTCATCAAATGGAAGATATTAACCCGAGACTTAATATCACATTTAAATTCATCCTAAAAACATTTCTCCACAGTTTCCTCATCCCCTACTAGCACTGCGATAAAGTGTTATAAGTCGGTGAAGCAACCAGTATAGTCCATCATTGACATTATTCCCTGAGTCAATCGCATAAACTATGCTTCTCTCTCATGTCTCAGCGTCTCCAGATAGAAGGGATCCAGAAAATTCTCCTAGAAGTCCTTCCATACCATGCCATCCAACTGAAAATCCTGAGCCTGAATATCTTAATAATTATCTGATGATCCTCGCAACACAAAAGCATACAACCTGACTCTTTTCTCTGAAGGAGTATCTAAATGGTAAATAATTTTATGGATATAATCAATCCAGAACTTAGCTGCCTTAGGTCCTCCCTCTCTGGTGAATGTTGGAGGGTGCTGTAATTAGAACTCCTATGTGAGATCAAAAATATTCCACACTACCCACCCTGGTCACTTTCTATGAATTGTATAAAGCAAGAAAAGTTCTCATGAAACTGTTCTCCTACTCCTTCACCTGAAACTAATGGGGCCTCTTGTCTCACTACTGGAGGCACATTTACAACAAATTACTCCTATAAGCCCACCAAAAAAATGTCATCATGGAGGCATGTATCTACAATAAAAAAAACACATCTTAAGACACATAACACATCATTAATACATCTTAATAAGATAGGTTCACATAAATCCATAATAATTCATCATGCATACACTACCCTATGGTCAAAACCATGACACTATCACTACCCTCAACCATCCCTCACCTAGTTCATGGATAACATAGTGAAAAACACATTCATATCTAAAAGTTTCTAACTAGAAATCCATTTTATCAATTTCAAAATACATCATTTAACATCTTTTAACAATTTAAATTCATCATTAGGAACTATTTTTTTATTACACAAGTAAATAAAATCATTTTATTATCAAAAAATCAATCATAATATTATTTTCTATGAATTCCTAAAATGATATATGCCAAAAAAATTCATGAGTGCCTAGAATGATGAATATATACTCAACTCCCATTCTATACCCAGGATTAAGGAAAATTTCATAAAATAATAACATTACACATCAAATACCTCACTTAAGGTCAAATAACATTCAACTATAACATCAAACATCATGAAAAACAATCCCACCTTGGGTACTTAGATTTCCCCCCACATATGGGTTAGATACTCCCATGAATGAGCTCATGACCAAGGCCCTACTTATCTGAGTCTCCTTTCCACCTTTCCAAAATAATAAGGCAACTAAAAATGAAATAAAACTCCTTTGATACCACTTTGTAATGCTCTGACTTGGGTGCCACATACCGGTGCCTTGAGCCAGTTCACCACATGACCTTAGGCACACCTCCCCATATTCAAGAGGATTTTGAATAATAGAGAGGGTTAATATGAAATGTAGGGAGACTATACCCTCTTTATTAAAGAAACACAACAATATAAATCAATATTAAATATAACCAAGATACTATAATAATAAATAATCAACCAAACAATGCATGAATAAATCAAAAACATGGAAAATGACCATATACCAAATATTTAGATATTTGATTCCATATAAGTGTTAAGTGTTCAATTTCAACCCAAAATATAGACACAATTCTCCTAATAAGGTCCTAAAATCATGTTTGGTTACCTCATCCATGATTTATTTCAAACCCCAACTCAGCTATCTAACATAGAGATCTTTCCTTTATCTTGTCTTACAACCACGTAGTCTATTTGAGTTCCAATTAGGAAGACCAATTAAGGTGTGATTACAACTTAGTAGGCCACCACCAATGGTGTATAAGGAAATATCTAGTTTATAATAGTGTATGAAATTGTATAAATAATAAATATCAAATGAAAAAAATAAAAATGTTTCATATTTAAAATTATTTATCCAACCACATCATACCTACTTTGACCCATGATGGAGTTTGAATCATATACCATATGAGTTTTACATTTTATTCCTTTCATAGTATTTCATTATTTAATTTAATTCTAATTTATTTCATGAATCGAGGGTCTAGAACAATAGTTTGGAACCCCATGGTTACCTGAAGCATCTGTCCCTCACCTACAACTCATTGTTCATATTCTTATATAAATATACATAAAGGGACTAGAACAACAGTCTGGAACCCCATGGGTACTTGGATCACCAGTACCTCACCCACAACTCATTGTTCAGATGCATGCATCAGGGGATTAGAATAGCAGTCTGGCACCCCATGGGTATTTGAAGCATTGGTCCCTAACCCACAACTCATTGATTAATCATTTACAAATATCATACACACACACACACACATATATATATATATATATATATCAAGGTTCAACATCATTAATCATATCAATAATTCACATCATGTAGCACCATTTCATTTATCAAGCATAACCATGGTTCTTTACTTTAATCACAAGGGACAACATGAACAATTCTCTATTAATCCATTAATCATAAATTAATAAAAAACTCATTATTCATTCATGGTTAAACCAATAAACCCTTTAAATCCCATTATCAAACCATTAAATAAGGATTTAGTTCAATTTTATAAACCCAAAATTTCCCTTATACATTCCATATATCATCATTTCTATGTAATTGGCACACCACATGGGTTTCCATCAAGCCTAGTATCATAATCTCCAATGGGTCCAACAAGATCTGTGAAGGGTCTCACAATTTCATGGAATTAAATTCAACTTTTTAATTTAAAATCAATTGTAAAACATGGAAACACAATGTCACAATTACATACACACGAACATAATCAAGAATATTGGGATTAGTGATTAAACCACCTACCTCAAGATCATTTATGAACACTCACCAAACCATATACCTTAATTTGATGTAGAATGATCAAAATCACAACAGTGGAGGATATCTAGGATCAAAACCTAGGATTAAGATCAAATGAAACAAGATCCGTTAAAACCAAGTTCTAAACCATTAACAATGGGTGGATTCATCACTCTCCATGGAGAGATAAATAGGGGAGAGAGATGAATCTAAATGGGGAATAAATTACATACTATAGAGGGTTATATTTCTTTTACTAGATCTTTGATTCACACTAGAAGAGGTTTGATGGTCCTAGGAATCCTCTTGGTAGCCTCCAAAAGAAACGGAAATTGTGTTAGGTTGAGCATGGGTGATTGGGGATATAAACCAAGGGTTTTAGAAAAGTTAATTAAATTTTCATGGGTTTAAAATCCCATGCATATGGTTTCTTAGACAACCAAGAAAACACCCTCTTTTTAAGGGTTCATGGTTTGGGAAGGGTGACTGCACAGTTTTTTCAAACTGTGCACCCCCTTCCTATGACTCAAAATAGGGTGCACAGTTTCATAGGGAAAACTGTATGGTTTTACCTAACCATGCACCCACTATGGACAACACCATAGGATTCCAAAATTCTATAAATTCACATAAAACAACTCCAAATGAAGACCCAACCAGATTATAACCAAAACAAGGGGAAAGAATACCTAAAAATGAGCACGATACATCTTAATATAGGTTGGGATCTTACAAATAGGTTATAGTCTCCCCATTATTTTTATTGGACCCTCACTGATAGTTAGAAGTATCTAGCATATGAGGATGCATGCTTGAGTTCTCATATAGATCTATCTCAGTCATGTTAGGGAGAAACGAGTCAGAGAATTTACCCATATGATAATGATTTTTTTCTATCATTATATATATGATTCTTCATTCTCTATCAGAAATAATTAATTATTACCCCTTAATAATTATCAAATAACCTTATATTATTTTAAAAAATATAGAATGAAAAAAAACAACTTGAACATTATTCTAACACTTCTATATATAAATTCATCATTTAATAGGAATTTAATTTCACACCAAAATAAAAAATGATGATTACTTGAAATAGCTTGAAAATATTAAGACAGGAGTGTATTACTCATCATGGGGACTCACAGGACCAAGAAAAATATCATAAAAATCCAACTTCTTAACCTCATAACTTATCTTTATAAAAGTATAGTTAAAAAATTCTAAGAATATCAAAACTAAGGATATGATTTCTAAAAAATCACCCAAGTGACAATATATATATTAGAAATAATGACATATAGTTATGATAAAATCATTTTATAATCAATAAGGTATTAGAACCCACAAATTACATTGTAATATTCCTTTTGAAAACCAAAATAATCATGTATTATAAAATTTTCATGTTGAAAGCCTTTCCTTAGGTAAAATTGAACATTTACATCCACTTTTTTTTATTTCAAGGTGTTCATAAATGTTTCACCCTTTATCACCATATTTTTCAATCTTTTAGAGAAATCTTTAACTTTTTTAGTGAACATGACAACATGTATTAAACATTTAAATGGAAAAAACCAATATTAACTATAATAATACCAATATTAATAGAAAAAATAATAAAATTTATTCATTTCCTACATCACTTTACAAACAAATAAAGTTAAATTTAGTTTGTAAAGTTATTTTTCTTCTTTTACATGTGTTATTATACATTCTAAAATAAATGATTACTCATGTAACAAATCATAAAATATATATCAAAATAATCAATCAAATCTTTATTAGTTATTCCATAAACATTTCCTAATATTATTCATGTCCATTAATAGAAAAAAACCTTTTAACATTAGTTTTTTGAGTTTTAACATCATTTTTGTAGTTGATGTGATTACATTTGATGTTATAAGTATTTTTTATCATTAGTTATATAAATTTATATAAAAATATTTATTTTTATAAAATTTCAAGACTTTTAATGTCAGTTATTTTGATAACTAACATTATATGTAATTTATAACATAAATTAATTTTATAATTGATGTTTTAAATTAATATTAACATCAGTTAGAAAAATAACTGATGTTAAAAGTGTCTAATTTTATTTTAAACATTTCAATAAGCATGACTCCCTTGAAAAAAAATAAGATAGAAGAATTATAAAATTATAGAAACTAAATAAAAATAGGATAAAGAGACTTAATGATTCAACTTCTTTTCTTTGTTTATAGAAGCATCCTTCAAATTTAAATATCATTTATTAATATTCATTTTATTTTGAATAAAGAACAGGTGCGACATTCCAAAATATGGATCATAAGACATTATAAAAATGGGATGATAAATATTATGTAGACGATTTATCTTTTTTAACAGATCATAAGAAGTTATTTTCATAATAATAAGAAAATAATCAAAAAACATATCTATAAAGAAAAAAAATCATAAAAATACTAAATAATGATAACATAATTATAAATAACATTAAAAAATCATGGAATGAAGAAATGACGGAACAAAAAATATTTGGATTTAAGGAGGAGTAGATCATAAATATAGAAAGTTAGAGAATATAAATATATATATGATACTTGAAAATCTGTGCCCATGGTGTAATAAATTTTAGTCAGGAAGTTAAAAATTAAAAGGGTTCATAGTGAAAAAAATAAAAAATCACTAGCATATCATGTGAAAATTTACTTTTAACACAATTTATATATAAAATGATGTTAAAATGGGTTTTATAATAAATTAATATATTAATCGATGTTAAAACCCACCCTGATAAGGGTTTCAATGTTGGTTATTAATATAAATGACGTTGAAAGCTTTTTAAAATTTATTATTAAATATATGATTTTAAAGCCCTGATGTTAATTATACTTTTTATACCAGTGGTGATTCCTCATAATAATTTCAACAATGATCATATAATAGTAGAAAATATAGATTAGAGAATTAATAATGAAAAGACCCATTACCCAAAGTAAATATTTAAGAAAAAAACACCACCTTGTGTTTGAAGGTGTTTCAAAAGGTGAAAACCTAATAATGAATAAATTAGTATTTAAATATTCATGAAAATGGAGAGGTTACTAAAATTTATCAATGTATATTATAGTAAATAAGTTTAGTTATCAATATTAGATTTAGAATTTTAATGTTGTGTCCAACATAAATAATTATCACATAATTTGTAAACAAAGGAAAATGAACCTCTTATACACAAAACAAGAGACATGATATTTTTCATTATGATCAAGGTGTTTTTATCCACTTATAATCATGGAATAAAGACTCAGTATAGAACAATGAATAGTGAGGGAATTAACAGAAAACTGTAGTTTAAAAATGAAAACATAAATAAATGGATTTCAAGCTATTTTCATTATTCTATTGTTATAAAATCATATAAAAATGGAAAATAATGATAGTATGCAAGATTTAATAGTTTATTCATGAAATTTATTAAATAAAAGTATAAGAAAAAAATAATTAGAAAGGAAAAAATTATTAGTCATGAACTCTGACAATAGAGAATCCTAAAAATAAAAAGAAAAATACAAAGTACAACACCAGAATACAATGTCATGAATACAGTCAGTAGGAAATTTTAGGGAGTGTAGTGAAAAAATATGATTCCATTAGAAGTTATCAATCACATTACATTTATGCATAGGCTTCCTCCTATTAAAGTATCGACTAAAATCCTTATTATTGTAGTGGTATGTAGATAAAATCCTGAAAAAGAAAATGGATTACCCCATAATAAATATAAAATAAATACTTTATATTTTAGAAAAAACTACCCACCAAAAGTTTTGGAAAATATGTATATTCATAACAAAAAATAAGTAAATTTTAAAGAATAAATATTATTAGGTCAGAATTTTTAAGACATTATAGGTAAATTTATGATTCTTTAGAGGAATAGATTCGACTTAAATATTATAACCACTATAACACACAAGTCTCACAAGTTTAACCATAAATAGGTTATGGTTTTGATTATGTTTAGTTTTTAATATTCATAGAAAATTAATATAGACAAATGAATATTATTTGGAGAAATAAAGATTAACTTTTATCTCCAATCATTGGAAAAATATGGAAATCTAGTTTTTTTATAAAGGTAATTTCAATAGCAACACTAAAATGCAACAAAAAAAGCTTTCAAATATCATGGTTTTTATTCCATAAAGTTAATAACATAAAAACCAGAATCTCAGGTCCCACTGTATTTAGCATGACCTGAAAACTAAGAAAAAAGACGTTAATTCATATTATTGATTTGTATGTATAAATATATGATGATAATTTTCAAAGAAATTATAGTAAAAAATAATTGATTCAACTAAAAATACATGTTGGAATACATATTGTTTATTTCAATATATGAACACATAGATTCAATATATTTGATAACTAACAACTATAAATAGTACACATAGATGTTTAAACTTTGCGATAAATATATGGTAATACATGAGATGTTCATGATAACTGAAACTCATAAATAGTTTATTTTGGATATATGAAATATATGAACAAAAAATATATGGAAAATATAATACAAAGTTTAAATACACTATTTTGAAAAAAAATATACCAGTCACAAATTGTTCATATAAATAAAATATCTGTGATATATAAAAGATAGGATAGTAGAAAAGTGTACACATTTCATTACATTACTAAAACATAATTATATATATAAATGAAATATTTGAGTAATTAAATATTAGAGAAAGAAACAAAAAACAAAAATAGTATATGTAATTGCAATATCAGAGGAAATAAATAGTAAAAAATAAATGGATAAGTTATTATGGGGAATAATATGAGTTATTAGGGGAAGTTAGATTATTGATTTGAGTATGAAAAATAATATGACAATATATAAATATTAGGGGAAGGAAAAAAAATGAGAGACATGTTAGAATAGATGATGATAGAATATTGGAGTCAGATTCCATGAGATTAATGATATATAATATGAGAAATCTTAGCTGATGCAAGAAGAATATGGTGCGAGAAGGAGAATTGATAGAGTGATAGGATATTGGGGATCATAAATTAGGTGAGGAGTTTGGGGATCAGAAATCATGTGAAACTTAACTGTTTTAAGGGAATTAGTGTTAGATTTAAGGATACAGGAGCATTGATGAAGTGATGGAGGCCACTATGAGCTGATGTGTAAGAAAGAAAATAGTTGTAGAGAAATCAATGGGGGTAGCAGGAGGTAAAAGGGTGTAAGAGAAGGTAGGAAGACTTTGAACACAAGACATATGATAAGAGGAGCAAGAATATATGGGAATAATGATATGAAAAAGGAATGGGAGGTGATAAAAGGGTTTAATACATAAGGAAATTAAGAAATATCAGAAAGAGGAGTGGAATATAAAACCAAAATATTAAGGGATAAATTGGAGCAAAAAAATTGAGTGAGAGTCTCACACGTCATATTATTTGTTCAAAACTTTATATCCAATGTTTTGTTCTGTTTTCTTCATTTATTTAAAAATATTATGAAATTCCATTGATTGAATTTGATTTTTTATTAAATAATGAACAAAATATATACCAAGGAATCTTAGTATGAGGAATTTGAGGAGGAAGTGAAAATAAGAAAGAAAAATGAAGAATCACTACAAGAACATGGTTAAATTTAGGTAGTTTTTAAATATATAAATAATTAATAAAAACAATCATTAAATAAAATAATTAGTGATAGTTTTCAATAATTCATAATAAAATAGAGTAATTACAAGTGTTTTTATTAAATAATTTCTATATATATTAAAAAAACATGAATGTATCAATAATCCCCCTTTTCTTGACTTAGCTGCTCCCCACTCGTGACCTCCCGATGAGCACCTTCCTTGTACTCCCCTCAACACCCCTACCCTGATGAGCCCCTCACCTAACTCCCCTCGATATCGCTCCCTTAATAAGTCATTCTGTGACCTTTATATGTTTACCCTTATTGGACTCATGATCAAAGTTTCTCTCAACCCCCCATAAAATTTATTATCACATGACAACTTGTGACCCCCATGACCTCTAGGTGATAGCGGTCTATGATCTATATACCGATTTAACATTTTCTCCCCTAAATTGAGTTCTAAAAGAAGAATATCTCTTTAGGATGTTCATTTTCCACCAATTATTCACGATTAATGACTTTATTTTTGTCTATATTAATTGGACACAAAATAGGTTATGGTGAATATATAATGATTATCATATGAGGCATTTCAAGATGGATATTTAGTCTTAATTCTTGTAAACACTCTGTATTTTACCATAGTATTATTAAGATTTCCAAAATATTAATATATCATTTTTTCATACCTTTTAGGTTGTTTATTTTTCACTTACACCCTCTAATTACTTATCAATGTCATCCACTAGGAGGATTAGTGATGTTATTATAGTTTTTTAAATATTTTTTTTATTTGTTAAGATTTAAATAATTATTTATTTTACCATATAAATTTATTTATCATTTACAAACTTATACATTTAAATCACTCTTGATTAATTAAATCATTATACAACATTTTAGGGAAAATAAATAAAATGTAATCCTAATCTTTACTTAATAATATTGATTAAAAATTATTAAAAATTATCACTTATGATAAGTTATTATTTATATGTGTTTTTAAATTTATGATTTAAAATATTATAATCTACCACTCATTTAAGTTATGTTTTTCTAGAATTTATGTTGAAGCATTTTTTGAGAAACATAACTTATTTTACAAATGTTTAACATTAGTGATAATGTATACAAATATTTTTTCCATTTTTATGCCTAAAACTGTGTATTAGTATGAATTTATTCATGGATATGGAATATTTACATCTAAATTCGTGTTTTAAAAATAATTTTATCTAAATTTTAAGATTACGAATGTGTGTTACTTTATTGTGAATTCACTTGATCATGGGGTTTTTTTTTAAAATATTTAGTTATTAAAAATCATCTAGTTATCATATTATTTAGTGGGGTATGAAAATATCCTTGAGATATTAATATTTTTATTCTAAAAAATTTAATTCTAGATGTTTGAAATATTAATTAACAAAAAAATTTAACAAATAATGTATGAAACATGTTTTCTATTACATCAAAATTGATTTTTTTCTTCATTTTTTAACAGATAATGTTTTTGAATTTAAAAAGTACACTTGTAATATCACTTTAAATTATCTTTAACATATCAACATTTTATGCCTTTATATATTTATCTATTCCTATAGGTTTATATAAACATTTATATTTTTCATTTTTAGGTACCTACACTTTAGGAAATGGAACCAATAACAATGTTTAAACTATAGTGAAATAGGTAGTGGCACTTAAGACTATTGTGAACTATGAAAGTATAATAAAAATTGTTTTACCACTCCACCCCATTCTATTTTTCTCCAAAAAAAATACAACCAATATATATAAAATATATCTATCTTGTATAATATAATAGTAATAGAAAATCTCAACTATCAACATACAAAAAACAAATATATACAACATTACTACATAATACTATAAGTTAAAAAATTTGAATAATCAAGGTTTCCATTAATATTACTTGTCAAAAAATTTAAACAAACACATCACTCCCAAAATGCTCTACTACAATGAATCCCATTAAATATCCCTATATGGGTATCATCCATTATCCACTCTATACCAACTTCCCATCTCTAGTGATTGAATATATAATAGTTAAATACACATCAGTAATAAACACATTTAAAAATAATAAATTAAGTTCATTTAATTATTATGTAGAGGCACACAACATAGTAAAATCTTTACCAATGATATTATTCTAGGAAAATGATACATGAATGAAAAACCAACCCAAAATCAATTAAATAGATTTATTTTAGATAATAATAGAAGATAACCAATGAAACTAATATCAAAAATTCAATATTTATACTACTTAATAAAAAATAATAAAATCACCACCCTTCCACAGATTTAAAAATAAATGACCAAGTAATAAAACACCTCTAATATGAGGATTAAAACTCCTTAGGCAATGTTTTAAAACACTTAAAATTGAACCAACCTTTAGGATTCATGTAACAATAATTATTTAAAACTCTCTCAATACCTTTTTAATTTTTTTTATAAAAAAATGATTTTAGGATAAGTGGGAACCATGTATTCCAAACCATAGAAACAAATTACAACCAAATACACCATTAATAACAATAGAGAAAATTCTGAGCTTCACCATAGTTTGAGAACTTAGATACAAAGGGAAAACCAAACACTTATCCTTAAATATATTTAATAAGTGTATTGTCACACACACGTATTACATTTCATAGTGATTAAAAGTCATTTTCATTAATTATTAAAATAAAAATTATCTATGGTGTTATGTGTTTGAGTGAATGAAAAAATGAGGTTTTTAATGAATAAAATATAATTAATAAAATGAAAAATGTAAGCGAGAATTTATGAAATTCACCAATCTTGAATTACCTATCATTATGGATATTTCTTTAGGAGTGATTCCTATCATCCTCTGAAACAGAGAGGTTAATTAACTCTACAAAGTTAAGACCTGATAATTTTGTTTTTTAATAAGATAATATCAACTTATAACACTATTCTTTAGTTTATAGGTTTCCTTATGTGATTCAAGATCACAAAAACCTATAAAACCCCTTATAGCTGATGTTGTTGAAAAAGATGTATGCAACCTGCCAAAAAATTGTGATAAATATAATCTATAACCCCCCATCACCCAACCATAATTCCCTTTCCTTAAAAATAAATCAATAACATCTTAATCAAATAATAAAGCTGATAAAGTAGTGATTTCATCATAAATTTCTTTGATTTTACAGTATAAATGGAATAACATTGAATTATAAAGTAATTTAAGAACATAAAATGATAATTAATTTTTTACAATAATGTTTTCTATAGTGATTTTACATAACTTTCATCCACTTTTTGTTGACACAAAATAACATCTCTGTTTGTTCAACATCACAACCTTTCTCTTTCACTTGTATCATTTAAGAAAATAACTAAAAATTTCAAAAACTAAATTACTATAAGTTTTTTGGATTTATATTATAATATATCAAATGGTACCATGGCATTTTTTCCTAGTGAAACTCTTCAAACCATATGTTTTTGAAATCAATTTGTTCCCTCTACTAACAAAATTCCTAAGAGATAGTTCCTAAATAAATTATATGTCAATGAAACTTGAAATGTTATTAAAATAGTTATAATAATCCACAGACATGTAGTAAAATACCTGATGTGATTCGACATAATGATGATAAAATAATTCCTCCCACTAGACCCTATCAATTCCTATAAGTAAACCACTAAAAATATGTCATATAACAATCGATCTATACAAAAATTTTGAGCAAACTGTTTGTATAATTATGGTTTTTATCTACCAAAACCAATAGTTTGGTCAAAAAATTGGTATAGGTATGGTATATTACCACCTATACCAATATTTTGAGCTAACCATTGGTATAAGTTTGGAATTTGGAAACCTATACCAATGTTTTGGTCAAATAATTTTTATTGGTTTTGCTTACGACCACTTATAATAACAGTTTAACCAAACTATTGGTATAAGTGACACCATTATTTATGTGAAATAATAATAACAACAATAATAAATAATTAAATATTAATAATTATTTTTATACCAATGGTTCCAAATCATTGGAATTACCTTTTTTCCAGTAGTGAGAACTTTTTATACATCCATTACACTAATAGAGACATGTCATTAAATTCATTCCATAATCTCCACTTGAAATATACCTTGTTTAGTATGGGTGGAATGATTATTTAATGTAGTCATCGAATTATGTGTAACATAGGTAAAATGATTATCCTGTATTATTAGTATATTCTTTTATTAGGAATACAATGACTATATTTTGTTGTATATTTTTATATACCTAGGATTTTCTTTGACAATGACTTAACCCATTCTTTGGTTTTAGGTCCCATTTAAATTTTTATTGTGTTTCTGGTATGATTTTCTTGATTCTATTATGACCATTAGGGTCTTATTTTGATAAAATGGTCATTGTTTTGGGTTAATCAAGTTTCATGATAAGTTTTAGTGAAATATTTGGGTTTTGGATTCAAAATACCTTTATAGGATAAAATGTTAAACCTAACCTAGTAAACAACATCAATTTATTTTCAAGGGTTTTGTTGATTTTGGAGCATGGTGTTTACTCTTGGGTAGGGGTTAAGTGAAATTACAAGGTAGTTAAACTTTAATGAGTTGATTAATATATAGTTAATTAATTTTATCCCATGCAAGATAACTCATTAAAAAAGTCAATAACTCTTAATCAAGGTTTTAAATGGAAAATCCATCAATATAGTATTTCTTGGGACATGAAGTTTTAGTTGGGTGTGACATGATTTATAATTGGGTTTTTTATCCCAACCTAATCCTATTTTGGGTCTTTATATATTCATTTAATATCTATAGTCTAGGAGATTATGGTTTTTACATTTTATTTAAGGAAAGTGTCTAGGAAGTTTCAAAAAGAAGGGGTATGGAGGATTATTGGAGTGGAGGCTGACCACCCTAGAGGTAGGACCTTGTTTATGATTTCCAACTTTTCTATTCATGCATATTTTAATCTCATTCTTTTATTTTTAACAAATCCATTTTTATGATTTATTTATTAAAAAAATATTTTTATTTAAATTATATTTTTAATACATCATTTTTTAAAGAAGAAGAAGTACCAGGGGAGGGTTTTTAAGGTTGGTGATGGGTTTTGGAGGGATAAAAATTATCCTAAAAATAGTGAAAGATAACACCAAAACCCAAAAACAACCAAAATCCATCTATAAAATTTTAATGTATAATAAAATGAAGAATAAAATTTTACCTTTCTCTACTCAATCCGATCTCACCCTTGTGAGTTTTATATAGATCACCGAGCAGAAACTGATAGGTTCCTCCCTCCTAGTGTGTCAAAGGTACGTAAAAATATAATGAAACTTGGTAATGATTTATCTAAATACATTATTTGATATAAACTTGGGTTTAAATAATAGATATAATTAGAGCTTTATTATTTTATTCTTAATGAGTTATAATCATCACACCTACTACATTAGGATCAAACCATATTATACAGTCATCCAAAAACCAAACATTCAACCAAATATTAATTAAGAATTTAAAAAAATGCTCAAAATTTTGCAAATACTTGATATGTTTGGTTTAATGAAAATAATTAATGTTTATAATTTAAAAATTCATGTTATTTATTCAAAATACTCATAATCAAAATCATTTAATGATCAACTGAGTATTATTTCATTTGAATTAGGAGAAGGTGTTCATTCTGATCATTATATAAAAGAGTGATAATATCTTACACATATCCAGTACAACATAACATTTAACACTAGTCTATGGTGCACATGAGGATGGACCATAGTGTGGTTTAAACCACCACACCTTGGTTGGCCCTTTAGTGCACAAATCCTTCAATCTCTCAATTAAACTAAATAATCATATACTTAACACATTTTCACCTTATATCACATCATATAAAATAACTAGTGAAACTATATCCAAAAACCATATTAGGATATTTAAAAAACTCATTTTTAAATGAAATCATAAATTTCACATTATGTTAAATCATACATAATAACTTGTGAAAATCTATTCAGAACTTCTTTTGAATATCCTCTAAAAAATTGTTATAGTAACTCTCAAAGTTTCATAAACCTGATCCCCATTTTCACAACCACAAAGTGTGACCCCAGAAGACTTTAAATAATTAAAAATAATTATTAATTCTCAAATCTATAAAAGCAATCAAAGAGTGTCCTCTATCAAAGGATCAATGTTACTCAAGCTGTATAGGGAAATGACATGATCTTTATCAAACACTTATATCTACATTCCCGTGTCTACCAACTGTATCATATACAAGAATGTATAATAATAAAATCCATTTTTCCATTATATAAAGTAACCCTGAGACAAAAATTATTTCAATCCTATATATTGACTCATAAGTTCATGATTCTCTAAGTATAGTCTGACCAAGTCGATGAATACATCACATGTCATTCATCTAAGTGTTTGATCATATCACATGACCCTCATCTTGATAGATAAGAACATAACATGAACTTTATCTAGTCATGGACATACACTACATAAGTCTATCTCAATAAAGGACCCATATGTCATACTCATCATACGTGAGGTCAAACCCCATCTTGGTTAAGCCTCAACTATTGACATGACCATAAACATATGCAATCATCCCTGATTATATAAGCCTTAAGGATTGTGTAATAAAGGTATTAAATAAATATAGGTTCTCATGCTAAGTATCTTTCCAACCTCATGTATTGGGATTCAATAGAAAAAATGCACCCGTAGCATGCCAAATACAGTGTATGACACTCAATGTAGTATACTTAGTAAGTCCTCCAACTCACAAAACTAGATTTATACCTCATGAGTATATTTCATATCTATATATGAAATACTACCTTTTATAGACTTAATATTTCATCATAACCTATAATACTATAACAACCCAAATTATTATAAATGAAATTCTATTTTCAAATGAATAAATTGCTTATTAAGAAATGTAGTTATAGAAAACGCATGCACTAATTTGGTTATTTGGGACCATTATAAGTTATATCATATCATATTTAAAAGACCATTGAATATAATAAGAATTGATAATATATCCATTGTTTATTTACCATTATGATTAATAAATATTAATGTTTATGATTAATTACAATTGACATAGACAAACAAAGCAATGGCCTTGACTAGTAGGATCATACCCTATAAAGACCATTTATTGAAGCTTCCAAGGAAGATGGAATCATAGTGATTTTACCTTGACCAAACCCAATCCAAGATTCAATAACAAAAGCATGAGTGAATATATTTATAGGAGAAGTTCAATCTTATTGAGATCATGATTCAAACCATGTTAGTCGAACCACCCCAATAAAGTGTCACAATTTCACACCATACCCATAGAGTGTATATTGGTGTAATAAGTGGTTATGTATCTTGACCCTTGTAATACGATTTTTTAATATTTTTTTAATAAAATAATGATTATCTTTATCCCTTTTTATTATTACTTTATAAATGACTAAATAACAAGTTTGATAAAATTAGATTTTGATAAGATAGAATTGAAATTGTATTTTTGGGAAATATATAGTTTAAATAAAGACACTCATTTTGATGAATTCAAGAATTTTTGAAATAAATTTTATTTTAGTAAAATATTCTTATTAAATAATATTTATTTAAATATATATGATAATATAATTTTATGAATTCTAATGTAATCTTTATAATGGTCAAAAAACTATTATTGTTGTAAAAACCCGTATTTTTCAATAAATGAAGATTTTTGATTTAAAAGTGTAAATTTTAATATTTATATTAATATTTTTATAAAATAAATAAATTTTTAAATAAACACATCAACATTAGATAATGGTAAACCTTTCATAATTTTCTGAGATTATCAATTTTTTGGGTAAAAATTAAATATGGTATAAATATACAGTATGTATTATGAAATCATAAAATCCAAAAAGTGATTTAATAAATAATATAAAGAGTATACATGACCAAAATTTTGTTTATAATTTAAAATAATGTTTTTTTGATGTTATTTTATTAATTTTATAAACCTTTAATGAATCCTCCAAAACCTATATTTTATTTTACAGTTTCAAAGTTAATTCTTTATGAAAATTATTATCTTCCACATCACCAAGGGAATTATTTTAATGATTTAGGTTATTATACTTATAAAATATTGGAAAACACTCATATATTTTAGAAACCATTGGAAAAAACCATTTTAAGGTTTGTGGTTTTGATTATTTTATCATGTAGAGTCCAAAACCTAAGTTTAGAAATTAATAAATAATTCCCCTCTCTTTTGTTATAAAACCCACCCAAAATACCATTATTATTCACTCAAAACCATTTTATCATGAATTTACTCTTACTTTACCTCTATATAACCCTCCCATGGTGTTAAAATTCTCTTAATAAGCTCCTAACAAGCTTTTAGAAGCTCCCTATCAAGGTAATAGATCCACACATTCTCCTATTTATTCAGGAACATTCTTTATATTATGCCTTTTGATTCCCAAATTTTTATGTTGGCATATGATTTTACACATAAAATATTATAGTAATTATTATTTCCAAGTTATTAGATACCTATTTCACTCTCATTAAACCCTTCCATGAATCTTTAAGTACCCCTCTTATGCTGCTGAAATTATCTAGCGATTTTCCATACTAAGCATTTGTGTAGTGAGTAACCATCGCCATTTCCACTCAAGTGTATTCACCTATATGTAACTATACTTCATTTTTTGGGGAATTATATGTATGTAACCCACACTCCTTAATCATTTGATTAAAATTTATGAAGTATATCCTTATGTTGTATGATCTATCTATCACACTTTTACATGTACATGATATGAATGTGATAGGTGGGCCCATGATTATATAGCCCTCCAATGCATTGGGTAATGCTTTTTATAATGAGATACCATGTATAGTGAATGTTAGTTTACCCTAATAACACTATACTATTATGTCTAGAAATTTATCCTTGTCTTATATTTCTGATTTCATGTTTTATGTTGTTTCCACATTCCTATTTTTACTTCATGTTATCATCTTATATCATGATTTGATGTTCAAATTTATGATTATCACTCCTCTTATATTACCTAGATATGCCTCTTGACTCACATATACTACTTTAACTAATTTTATTCTTTTATTATTCCCTTACTAGTCTTTATAGCTCACCACTTTCTTATATACGTCCCCATGTTATCCCATGTAGTTTTATAAGAGCGATGAAATTTTAGTGGCATGTTTTGGAGTTTTTAAAAAATGTTGTTGTACCCATGTTTATTATTATTGTGACATGTACCTAATTAATCAAAGAAACCAGGCATCATGATTTTTTGGGATTTTATTATGTATACCTTTATGTAATAAATCATTACTTAAGGTGTATTAAGATAAGGGTTTTCATAAATACTCCCTAACACATATTAGTTTGGGATCACTCAATGTATACTTTAATAAATCAGTTATCATTTCACTTCATGAAATATATATATCCAATGTGAAAAAATGATAAATTGGAGACTTCTATTTTTATAACATGATATATTTTTTATTCTTAAACTCTTTTAATAATATTATTAACACCACAAAAAATCACTCGTCTAATCATATCCCATATGATAGACCACTTAAGAGGCCTTATGTTTGCTAAAATTTTAGTTATTTGTTAAGATCATTACATCTTTATGAAATTCATACCACATATCTATGTGACCATTTGATAAAAAACTCCCACTAAAATCCTTTATTGAGTAAAATCTATAAAGAATATTTTTTTAAATAATGGTGATATTTAGGAAACATTTTATTAATGTTAAACTCTTTTAACATAGTATTTAAACTCCTTTACTCTATAACATCATATGTTATGATGTTAATAACTTGTTTTTTTCAATTTATAAATCTCTCTAAGTTCATCATCATCATCACCATTAGAATTTTTCCACCAAAGATTTCCTTTGAGATCATTTCATAACGAATGAAACTATTTATATTACTCTTTACCAAAACATCCAAAACTCCTTTTAAATAAATAAAATGGACCCTAAATTTATTATAGTAACAAAATGTAACTTTTAAATTTCTCTTTATTGACATATCCTAAACTATTTTAGAATCTTAAGTGAAATTTAAGTCGAAACATACTCCTACCAAGATATTTGAAAATATATTCTCTATAGAGTATCATGCTAAGATGCACAAACACTTCTATGTTTTGGAATAACACTTACATCTTTTTATTGGGAATATTTTAACAAATAAACTATTAAAACCATATATGATATAGTATTTTATGTGTTTAGATAACTATTCCAAAAATAAGGATTTATTCTTTAAAATATGTCATTGAAGGGGGTGGGAACCCTTTACCTCATATTTTAACAAATATCTTAGATAAAATATTTTATCCTGGCTAAAAATAATTTTATCCATATTTGTTTCTCAAACATGTTATAGAATCCAATTAATTATAAACCATGCACATTAAAACTGCTATCTCATGTTTTTTATAAAAAATATTTCTTTAACAAAAAACTTCTCTTATCATATAAGATAAATCAAATGAAAATACACTTACTTTATTTAGATCCATTTAAGTTTGAAATATTTATTTTCATTTAACTCCATGGTTTAACAACTATTTTCTTAATAATTTGAATACAAAATACAATATCTATTAATCCTTACCTTTATTTTGAAATCCAATATATTTAAAATATAAATTTGGTATAATATACCCTTCATAATTAAGGAAATGATTTCTATAACACTAATACCTAATGCGGAATTTCCATGGAGTTTCTCAAACTCCTTCAAGTATTACAAATAATTCCATCTTATAGAAACATTTCTACCCTTACTAGAACCCCCTTTAGGTTTAAATGAGTATGGTTAATAGTTGGACCATATAATCTTTTCTTTCTGTCTTAAAATTTTACCGATATGTTTGTTAATATAGTACAAGATCACAGAAATACCATGTCCCACTCAACTATCATATACAGTTTGACAAAATAGGGTAAAACATTATTCAACTCATTCACATTGTTGGAAAATTTCTAACAATGATTACAAAATGAATTCCATCGCTAGAACAATCGTTAAAGAAAACCTCCAACCTATCTAAGTTATAAAATTACTTAATCATATCAAGAACATGATTAGTGACTAAATTACCTTTATTCATCTTGTATCTAATGCCTTTGAAACCATAATTTAATTCATTTATGATTATCATAAGAATATAGTACCAATGCTTGAACAAATTTAACATATGGTTACTCAGGAAGGTATTTCTATAACACATCAATTTTTTTATCTTTATTTGGAATGATTCTTAAGTTTCTATATGATTTTAGGAAATTACTTTTGTTATGATTATCCTTTTCCTAATATTGATATAAAATTCATGTTTGATGATGACGATTCCATTTTATCTACAATAAAATATTTTATTAGATGGGTATCATGTTGAAATGTCCATTGGATTATGATTGTATTTATTATTAATGAGAAAGTCAATGTGCACAAGTAGAAGTCATGTGATAAAGTAAGAATCCACCCATTGAATACAGAGTGAAGTATACTCATAAATTTATGGGTAAATAATATTTAAATTTCTATCATAAATGGAAAATGATAAAGAAGATATTTGGTGACTATCCCATTAAATCATATTATTGTTTAGCTGGGTTGTTTAGATAGATAAAAAGTGATAATGTAATGTTGTTAGAACTATCTAAAACACATTACAACCAAATTTAATGGTGATGGATACTAAAATATTATTGGTCAACATGTATAGTTAAATTTTAAAAGATTAAAATAGATTCAAAGGATGAAGAAGAGATAGCTAAAGTCATGAAGAATCATCCTAGTGTTATCTAACTTGAAGGAAGTTGGAATCAGTAATGAAACACACTTTGATGAAGGCTAGAATGAATTAATATAAATCATAAATTGATAAGGTAATGGAAGTATATTTAAACAATCAAAATGAGTATTTATATACTAAAATACGTTGAGAACAGTGCTTAAGATGTTTAATAAGGTTTGATAAATTCCAAAAATAATTTTTGATGTGTTTCTAAGTAGATATAAAGGCTCATATTTAGATTTAAGAATACTTGAATTAATTTGAAGATATTATGGAATTCTATGAATAAGGTTAGAATTCATATAAGTCATTTTATACAATGTATGAGTTATTATGACTCCACATAAGTATCAACTCTAAGTAAAGGAAAGATATGCATGAGTTTTCCACTCATATGATAAACCATGAAAGAGTCACTAGGAGAAATTAATGAGTCATTATATCAATGCATATGAGTTATTTGAACTTATTGTATGATCCATTAACTCATACGATGATATTGATGGCAGACATATAGCTAATAATATAGGTTCTTATAGGTATTTCAATGCTACATCTGAGTAATTTAATTATACATAAGATTCATCTATATCTATGTATGAGTCATATGAAGTTGTGTTCCAGTAATTTTCTACTGTGTATGAGTGATCAAGATTTTTGTATGAGTTATCCCTTAGTGAAACTTTTGGAATTTTTTAGTATGAAAATATGAGTTTTTAGAACTATATATTATAAATAAATGAAATGGGATAATTCCAATGCAATTATTTCATGTTTAAAACATCAGTAATATATGTTATCCATGATTTAAGATTACTTTGAGGAAGATTAAATGTGAATAAAATGAGTATATTACAATTCCATTATTTTGTAAATTTCACATGAGAATATTTTAAATTCAATATTGACGATCAAAAGTGGGAAAAAAATCTAATTAGTCTTATTCCATACTTTATTGTTTAAAACATCAAAAATAGATCTATGATTCAAGATGGATGATTTTAGAATGAGAAATACATGCTATGATGTATTCTGAAAGTTTGAATATTAAATATGAATTTATACTAATATGTCATAAGCTCTCACATCTCAAAAAGAAGTCCCACAACACAAAAAATATTATATATTTTTATATAGAACCCTGAAGATTATTTATATGTGGATTCCTATTGAGTTTTTTTAAGAATAAAAATATATTGAAGCTTATTATAGAATATATGGAAGATTTATTTGGCCGAGATAAAATAAGAAAAATAAAAGAAGGGTATTTTTGGTATTCTCTTAGAGACAACAGTTGAGAAAAGAATATAGAAGATCATGTGGTGATTTATTTTTTATCTCATATAACACTTGAGAAGTTTCCATTTTTATAAATTGTGAAATGAACTTAAAAAGAAAATCCACTTCTTATTGAAAATAAAATATAAAAATCTTATAAAAAGAGTGTGTATTCTTGAGAGAGATTTTAGTGAATTCAATACTTTGATATATCAAGAAGATAATATGTCATTAAAGAAGAAGATAATCTGATCTAGTTCTACTAAATAGATCTATTTGAAGAACTAGAGGAAGAAACTGACTAGTTCTACCTATATAGAACTAGTGTGTTGAAGCAGTATGAAAAAAAAGAAGAATAAGATTTTTAGGAAGGATAATTTTCATGAAACATACCTGATCATTTATAGATATTTGCGAGCCTTGATACATGAGTGAGTGAATCCAACATACTTATTCAAACTAATACCTAGAGTAAGGATATATTGAAAGATAAAAATATTAAGATAGTAAAAGACTCTTTGTTGAGGAAGAATGAGATATAATTTTTATGGATGCAGTGACATCCGGATCATAGTGAAGATATACTTAAACAAGGTTAAAAGTTATCGTGAACTAACAGGATGAAAATATAAAGTACCCATGGGAGTTATAATTGATTAATTTTATAATATAGTGAACACTAACCAGTGTAATATAGTGAGAAGGTATAGGTTGATAACTTTAAAACCCCATTTTATTTGATGATAATATTATAGTGGAAAATCAGTAACTCAGTGAAACTCAATCACAACATGAAGTTGGTTTCTTGTGATGGTATAAAACTTTTAAGAACACTGTTTTATGAATTTAATTTCCTTTAAAAAATTTAATGTGATGTATGTGATTAAGAAGAGGTAAATAAATCCATTTACATATTAATAGGTGGATGATTTTTAAATACCTGTCTTGAACCGACCCAACAGGGCTTGAGCTATGGCTCCCCAAGCGCACCTCCAATAGGTCAGGGGCTAGTGTCTAGTACCGAGTAGGATATCACACAAATGGGAGGTCTTAGCCTATAATACCTATACACATGCACCAATATAAAACTCCATGAAACAATGTAGTGGTATATAAAAATTGAAAAGTAATGCATGCATACATCTATTCCCAACCAGCGTACACCAAAAGTACAAAAAGGGAAAATATAGGCCTCACTAAAAGAAAAATGAAAAAGTGCCCAACCTAATTAGATGGAGGGGATCACTGTCAAAAGAACCTACCAAAAATATCATTGGTCTAGCTCAAGTAAACACCCCAGTTGGTCAAGCCCACTAAGCTCTACCTACTCTAGGTCCTCCTGGGACTCTGTCGAAAGGTATGTCATCTGCACAAGACAAAATACATGTGCGGGCAAAGCCCATGCATGGGTGAGTATAAAGATACTCAGTAGGTGACCCAAAAACCCTAAAAGAAAAAGAGAAATTGAAAGACATTGGTCCGCTCATCCTAGATAGAGGGAAACCAAATGAGATACAAACTCCATCTCGAGACCATCCTTGACTAAGCACAACTAGTCAGCTCAACCACATAGTGTGTTAACCCATAAGTGACAACACCACAAGGAAACCCATAAAACACACCAGATATACTCATCTCAAGAACCAAGCCTTAGGAGGTTCCAACCTCATCACCAGTAATAGGTTCTAATCAAGGATTTAAAGAAAACCATTGAAAGAGAACTCTAAGAGCTGAGTCATCCCATATGGAAATTTTTAGAGAGATGAAACTCTAGAGGTAAAATGAATTAATGGCACAACCTGACCAACCCTCTTGGTGTTTGTTCAAGAGGATACACTCGACAAACAACACCACGAAAGAAGTCACCCAATGACTAAACCAACTCCAACTACTCAGGTAGGGGATCACACCCAGGGTCCGTTGGGGGACACTAAACTCTATCCATAAACACTGAACACAGAAAGGGGTATCATGCAACAACTTGGATCTAGAACAACTCACTTAGTAGTGGATCAATGCCCATATAGTGTTAGTCACACTGATTTTGATAACTCCACTGAGTAAAATGTCATGATAGATTATAGAAGAAATGAATCTCTATGCACAGATAGGGAGCTTATGCCCAGGGCTCACTAGGGGCTCCGTACCCTACTGGAACATCCTGGGTAGAGGATTGATGCACAAATAAATATTGGTCACACTGATTCCAAGAACCCTTATAAGAAAACACAAAGGGACATAAGGATCATTCCAGGCCTCTCAGGGAGATACATTCTCCAAATCTAACAAGTCTTCTCTTGAAGAGGATTAAGGAAACTCACTACAAAAAGCAGGAAACCCATGTTGCACATACACAAAGAAGTTGAAGAGGGGGTCACAGTATAGTGAGGAGGTCGTGATACCAAAAAACCTCATAGTAGTTAAAGAGGGGTCAAATTCTAGTGAAAGGGAAGTGATACCTAAAACCCTTGTAGATAAAGGACCAATGAGACCCACTCAACCCTTCTAATTGAAATGTCACAAACATAGACCAAGGGAACCCACTCAAACCTACATGTAAAGGTATCGCTGAGCCAAGTGAACCACACAAAATTTCTTATACACCACATATCCTAGGTCTAAACCATGGAAACCATCACGTTCTACATGAAAAAACACATAGGATAGACTATTTACTTGCCCAAAACAGATAACCAGTGAAAAATACACTTTTCACTACAACAAGCCTGAACAAGTCATTTTAGGGCCTATGTATCAATTTAAATTTCATCACCTAAAATAATTATTTAAAAGTCCGCATTAAACATAGGGTCACAATCCCACTGACGACACATCAATTAGACTTCAAATGCAAAAGATACATCAAACACAAGAAACGCCAAATAATAATAATTATATTATTATTATTTTAATTGTAGGTTTCATGCCACCGAGCCTCAATCCCAAAGATTTTTTTTTGAAACTCATATTAAAAGGTCCACTTTGACCCCAGGTTCACGTTTCCATAGACATCATACTAATCAGACACCGAGTTTGAGAGTTATGGGCATTTAAAACTCCCTTGGTCAGACACAACCCATTTTGGCTAGACCGTCACACCAATCCGTGGCCCAACTTCATGTGGCCCGTGGCCTAGTTATGCGTGGCCTGCTGGCCCATCCCAACCACGACCCATGGAATCTGGTCACCTGCTGGCATATGCACCCTATGCGCACTGCACGCCCACCGACTCTGATCCGCCGTGGCCCGATCCGGCTACGGCCGCTATGCCGCCCAGTGACCTCCGTCACACCCCCAATGACCTACACCATGCCACCACACCTTGTTGGAGCCTCCCTTTCTGGACCCTCACCAATACCACCTTCTATAGACTACCGAGAACACTCCAGTGGTTGGAAAACAAAACCGAGACTAGATCTGGGATCCTCGGATCTTGATCTACACAGAAACGGTGACGATTCACACAAAAAAAATTCATAAATAGGGGGGAATGGGATTTAAATTAAAAACCTCCTACCTTGCGGTGAAACACCGATGCTTTGCGGTTGAGTTGGACTTCAAGAACTGCTGCTGCACAATCCAGGAGTGTCCTCCATTAAGACCAGTGATCAATGATGCTTCGTTTTTTCAATCCATCCTTTGGTTCATCAGCAGAGAAGGATAGGGGAGGGGGTTGTTCCTACGTGTTCACTAGGGAGAAGGAGGAGGAGGATATTTGTTTTAATTTAATTAAAACAACATCCTCTTAACTCCTCATTTCCAATGCTCACCCCGACCCGACTCCCAGAGCTCAAAAAGATTATGTCACGCCTAGGGTAAACATGTCACGACCCATCCCCCAAGATCCCTGCCATGACTACCCCAAGCCTGCCTCCAATAGAACAGGGTCTGGTGACTAGAACTTAGTAGACATATCCCACAAATGGGAGGCATTTGCCTAAGTGCCTGTACACACACACGCGTCTCCAAGAAAAACTGCTAAACTGAAAACACTAAGTAAATGTGCATTAATACCAATAAAATACCCACATAGAGTAATAATACAAAAATGGAATGTAAATGAGGATAGAATACAAGCCCAACTAAAAGGAAAAGTACAAGCTCCTGAAATTCATCCGCATAAAAACCTACTTGAAGGGTAGGTACAGAAACAACTATTTGAAGTCGCTGAAGCACACATCGTTTGTTTGGCCTCTCTCTAAGAACCACCTAGCCCCAATCCACCAAGTACTCCATCAAAACATTGATTGTCTGCACAAGACATGACATGTGCTGGAATAACCCATGTAAGGATGAGTAAAACAATACTTAGTAGGGACCTTGAAACCAAAAAGGTACACCACTAAGAAACACATGAAGTACATCACAAAGGAAACACATGAAGTACACTGTAAAGGAAACACAATACGTACACCAAAAATGAAACACACAAAGTACATCATAGAGGAAACACATGAAGTATAGTCAATATGGTCATCTCACATAGGTATAGGTCTAAAACATGAAGATAATGATTTCTAGTTGTAGTCCACATATCTCCCAATCTTCATAAAACTAGAAGTGTTGATGGCACACAGAGTTTCGATGGTGCACAGAGCATCAATGGCACGTAGAGTGTTAGTGGTGCACGAAGCATCGATGACACATGGAGCATCGATCGCGTACAGAGTGTCGATGGAATACAAAGAATTGATGGTGCACATATCTTCTATGGGTCATGAATCCCCCAAGTCACACAGTCACCAAGATCACATAGTCATAACCAACCATAGGATTCTGCTCATAGCATGCTCGTTCTAGGAGGACCTACTCCTCGATCCATTAGGCCATATGCCAATTAAAAAAAACTCACTTAGAGTATATCAAAAGGACTGTATCATTGCAAGGGTCTCAAAGCCATAAATTTATCATCAAATGGAAACACAGTTTGAACGATATGACCCATTTAGTAAAAAGGGTCCTGTTCATTTCTGACTTGACCTAGTCTAGCCGACCTGACCTGACCTGGTTCAGTCTGTTGGGCTACTGGAGCGGCCCAGCTTCCTCAGTCTAGCCTTCCGCATGCGGGCTGGTGTGTGTGCACTGGACATGGACTACCCTGGCCACATTTTTTTAGTCAGCGTGGGACCAGTCCACATTTCACGTGGCCAACCTTTATTCCCCACATGCACCCACATCTTTGCTATGGGTTCTCCCTCCAACACAGCTCAAGTGACATCACCAACTCCACTACGGCCTCCTATCGTGACCTTCTAGTTGCTGCCCATGGCTTTCGCTATTATGGTCCCTTCACGGTCCGACTGTGTCTCCTTCACAGTCTAGTCGCCGCATGCCTCCGCGTTCACCGTAAGGGTGACCACTGTCCTTTGCCGCACCCACACTCAACCACCGCCCTGCACCGCCATTGATGTTGTCCACCAAAAAACTTGGTTCTATGGGTCTGCACCCCCACTCTGGTTCACCATTTTTTAAACGGAGTCACTTTTTCAATCCTCGGGTCACAACCTTCACTACCTTGGGACTTGATCTGCCTTACTAGTGCTTTGAGGGTTCGGTTGTATTCAGAGCCTCCTGGTAAAATTGTGCCATGACCATGAGGGTCCAATGGTGAGGAACACTAAGAAATGGGATCGAGGGGTCATATAGAACTTCTGAAGAATGTATCTTCGCCTTTTCCATGTCATCCTTGATCTATTCTTGTTAGCGGAACATAAAGAATCTAATAGTGGGATAATCACCAAGATCTATTCCCTTTAATTCCGCAATAATTATCCCTCCTATAAGAATGATCAAACTGTGAATTGACATGTTCATGGGTTGGCCCACATTCTTTATTTAATTCTAAGAATGGGAAAAGAAATCACCAAGAGATCGAAACCCTACCTCAAGGTTGGATTAATCATTGACGAAGAACGAAAGTCTGTGTCATTGTTGATCCTTGATCAGTTGACGTTCATCGATCCATTGTGCTCTGATTAGATTCCCCAAATGTTGGGAGATCCTTCTTCTTTCTCTACCTCAGGGAAAATCAGGGTTGTGGTGATAACCCTAGATTTCTGAAAAGGGTTTGATTAAAAATAGAATATCTGTTGCGTCAAACAAAATATTTTTATTAAAATTTTTTAATGACATCTACGTCCAAAATCTAACTTTCACTCTCAACCCACGACGATCAAGGTTCAGAAACACCTAAGGTGAAGTCACTATTCATAATGAAACTATGCCCTTATATTTCTGATCCATACACCCATTTAAAAGTTATTCCAATTCAAAAATAAAACACCCACACGTTTTAATTAAAAACTGAAATTTATTCAATGAATCCTTCTAGGCATACTGGACCTTGGAATCTCAGGCCATCTCAATGTCTGGTCTCATAATTTTCACAATTAATTTCTGAAAATAAATTCTGAAAGATCCAAATCATTACCTTCTTCCTCCCTTAGGGATTTACATGCTCGAAATCCAAAACAAGGGATACTCAACAAAATTATGAGGGTACTAAGCAAGAATTTAAGCCTACCACTCCCAAGTGCTCTTGGAGATTTCCATGCTACCACCGAACATGTACTAGAGTAATCGACCAACCATGAAGGATCTTCTCCTATCTATCATCGATCTCCACTGGGTACCCTGAAAAAGTTGTCCCATCATCAATGTACAGTTCACCCCAGTCGATGATGTGTGATGGATCATGCATGTACCTCCACAGCTAAGACATGTGGAAGACATCATGCACCCGGTGCAACTGTGTGGGTAGATCTAGGCAGTACACCACTCGCCAACTCTACTCAGAATCTGAAAAGGGCTGATGTATCTCAGAGATAACATGCCACCCTATCCAAATCTCTACGATCCCCATCGAGGTGAGAATCAAAGAACACGTGGTCTCCCTACTCAATCTCCAAAGTCCTCTGCCTCCTATTAGTATATAATTTCTACCGCTTTGTTCATTCCTCATCTACTCTTGGATGATCTACACTTTCTAGGTGGTAGCCCATACCAACTCTGGACCCATAAGTGATGACACTTATGGGCCTATCCAGCATAGTGGTGACCTTCATGGTCATCTATAAAAGGCCTCAAATGGTTCCATACCAATGGTTTAGTGGTAACTGTTGTTATACACAAACTCTACCAGTGGTTGGTGGTCCTCCCAACTACGGTCAAATTCTAGGATGCA
Organism: Viscum album; assembly: GCA_963277665.1. Lineage (NCBI taxonomy): Eukaryota > Viridiplantae > Streptophyta > Magnoliopsida > Santalales > Viscaceae > Viscum > Viscum album. The sequence goes on from CAUJRU010000021.1 coordinate 68,902, forward strand.
GGCACATAGTATGTTCTCTAGAACTTGGACGGTCCTCTCCTTCTGGCCATCCGTTTGGGGATGAAATGACATGCTCAAGTGTAACTGAGTCCCAAACGACTCATGAAATACCTTTCAAAACCAGAATGTGAAAAAAGAATCACGGTCTAAAATAATTATTGATGTCACTTTGTGAAGCTGAACTATCTCTTGCATATAGAGGCATCTCAAGATCTCTACTGAACACTGCTCATGGATCAGTAGGAAGTGGTCTAACTTGGTGAATTGGTCAGAAATCACCTAAATGGTATCATGTCCCCTGAAAATGCATGGTAAACCCATCACGAAGTCCATAGATATTCCATACCACTTCCACTCTGATACCTCAAGTGGTTGGGTCAAGCCCGTTGGAACCTGGTGCTCAGTATTCACTTGCTGGAAAGTGAGGAATCAAGAAATAAACTCTACCACCATCTTCTTCATCCCTGACCACTATAAATAACATTATAGGTCCTGATATATCTTTTCCACTCTTTAATGTACCACCAAATGGGTAGTATGAAACTCCCTCAATACCTCCTCCTGCAACATCACTGGCATTACTGTGCACCCTTTGAAGAGAATAACATGCTTCCCACCTTTTTAATATCCATCAGGGGCATATACTATGGATATCTGAGCACGTCAGGTCTTGCAGTTGATATCCACAAGATGTGCCTCCCTAACTCGCTGTAAGAGTGGAGGGTTGACAACCATTCATTGAAGGTAATATACTATATCTCCATCCACAAAGGATATCTATAACATGGCCAATTGCTCTGACACCACACTTAGAAACTACAAGTTGGATCACCTATTGAGAGAATCTACCACTATGTTCCCCTTCCCAGGAGTATAGAAAATCTCAAAGTCATATTTCGAGAGGAACTATAGCCATCATATCTACCTCAAGTTTAGATCCTTCTAAGATAAGATATACTTGATATTTTTATGGTCAGAGTATATGGTAAACTGCTCACCCATCTGGTGGTGTTTTCACATATTCAATGCGAATACTACCACTGCTAGCTCAAGATCATGGGTCGTGTAGTTCTGCTCATGCTACCTCAATTGGCATGAACCATAGGAAATCACCACTTTCCCCTGTATTAGGACACATTCAAGACTGGTCCCTAATGCATTATAGAACACGTCGTACTCAAAACACTCCTCTAGTAATCTCAAGATGGAAGCGTTCGTCAATCTCTGCCTCATCTCTTGAAAGCACTGCTAGCACTTCTCTATCCACACAAAAGGCTTCCCCATCCATGTCAAGTCCTTCAAGGGTACTACTACTATAGAAAATTCAGGTACAAACCTTTGATATTACCCTACCAAGACTAAGAAACTCCTCACCTTGATAACACTCTGGGGTGGATCCTAATCAAGAACTGATTCAATATTCACTAGATCTACTACAACTACAGCCTCTAAAATAATATATCTTAGAAAGTGGACCAACCAAATCAAGAACTGAAACTTATAGAGATTACCATAAAGATGGTTCTCTCAGAGTGTGTTTAAGACCATCTTTAATTGTATCACATGCTCCTCCTCGAATACTGATTACACTAGGATATCATCAATATAGACCATGACGAACTGGTCTAAGTAAGGTTGGAAGATCCTATTCATGAGTCCTATGAACACTAATGAGGTATTCATCATGCTAAACGACATCACTAGGTACTTGTAGTGGCTGTACCAGCATTTGAAGGTTGTCTTCAATACATCCTCGTGCCATACATAAAGCCAGTGACATCTAGATATGAGGTATATCTTTGAGAACCACCTCGATCCCTTCATATGATCAAAGAGGACATTAATCCTTAGTAGTGGATACTTATTCTTCACGATCAACTAGTTCAGGCATTGGAAGTCCACACATAACCTCAATCTCCCATATTCCTTTCTAGAAAACAAAACTGGGGCCGCCCAAGGTGAAACACTGGGTCTTACGAATCCCTTACTCAATAAGTCCTCTAGATGTACCCTTAACTCACAAAGCTCTGCAGGATCCATCCAATATGCAGATGTAGATATCAGTGTCATCCCGGGGTACATATCAATACATAATTCCACCATCTGTTGAGGGGGTAATCTTGGAAAATTTTATATAAATACATCCTCATACTCATCTACCACTATAAGAAACTGAGGAATCATCTCATCTACTACACTGAGGGTCATGTTATCTAACTAGTGTGTGATTGGATGCACCCTCCTATGTGTGAGTCGATATTGCATTGCTTGGGTTTCCTTTTCACTGATAAAGGAAAACCTATTCCCATATCAGCAGACACACCACACTCTACACCTAAAATAGTCAATCTAGGCATGAACTATGGATAACCAGTCCATACCAAGAATGATTCGATAAGGCCTCAACACTACCACCAAGAGATTTCGACCGAAACTCTCACCTCCAAGAGTAAGGGAACATTATCATCACTAGTGTGTGATTTTCGAATCTCTCCCCTTAGTATTCTCTAAGCATAGGGATCGATTCAACGGTTCCTATGGAATCTTTGTGTCTTGAACAAGGGTCATGGTGAGAAAAGAGTGGATGACACTCATGTCTATAAAAAATGTAGCTAGGGTGGGAAAGACACAAATTGTACCTCTAATCATATCTGGATCACTAGGTCCATAAGACTCCATTACCCGAATCTAGTCTCGTCCCTATCCACCAGTTCCTTGATCCCATAGTGAACCACCTAGGGGTAATGGTGGTAGTACCTAAAACCTCCACCCACCTCCTGCTACCCATCTAGCTCCTCTAGAATTTTTACCACATGGAGGACCAACCTGTTCTTTCCTTCACAGCTACCTTAGTGGTCCCTCAACTTTCTCCTGATTGGTCATACAAAAGGTCATACAATCTCTATCTAGATGTCCTCAACCACCACATGAGTAACACAACCTATCCATTGAACCTATGTCCTAGGGTTGTCCCCTAAATTGTCTAATACTATTTGATCCTTGTGTAACCTATCAGAGAGTTGCTACTTAAGATTCAGTTACCTAACACCCGATGGTAACTCCCAATATCGGCATCTACTCTTCCAGAAAGCTCTCTATAAGAAGAGATCGCTTTAGTACCCCAACATTTTTTGGAATGCTAAGGGATATCATAGGTGCCTTGATTTCCCGGCATAGTCCTTGTTCAAAGGTATGATCCCTGAAGAACAGGTCCCACACCATATCCATGGAGTAGTAAGAAAGACCCATAAATCTCACTAAGTACTCCACTACTATCTAGCTACCCTCCTGCAGATGTAGTAGCTCCTATATACGTACAAAGAGTAACATCATTAGGAATAACTCCTCCCTAAAGATATGCTCTAAGTCTTTCGAAGTGAGGGTTATCTCCTTATGCATCTAGATCCTTGAGCTCCACCGTCTCCCCACTGATCCATGTAGAAGACTTACGACTAGTACATCCATCTGTTCGAGAGGCATCCTTACTTGGTGGAAGACACACGTAACCACCTACATCCAATCCTCAACTGCCTAGGGCTATGGATCACCCCTGGACATGGGAGTTCGCAACCTCTAGAAATCATACAACGCATTTAGCCTATGTGCATCCTCTATCGGTGGCGCTGGTAATAACTACTGCTCTCCGGGTGGTGGTATCACCGGTACACCACCCAAGGGTGCTATATCTAGTACTAGTCCCTGTACTAACACCTCATCGCTAGGAAGATCATCCTCATGATCGCACATCAAAATACTGGATGGATGTCTACATGGAGGCATCCTGAAATAGATTAAGACGTACCACATTCAATAGAGTATACCTAGTGAGATGACATCGACTCAAAAAAGACATGAGAACATAATCAATCCTATATTATGCATGTACCATTTACTCCCTGCAACCAATTTTTTCATGCACCAAGTCAAAAAGTAGAATTTAGAGTCTTAGAGTATAGATACGTCGGCCTTCACACCAACACTGGATTCTCTGGTCAGAAATTCATCCGCAGAAAACCCTACTTGAAGGGTAAGTATATAAACAGTTGTCTGAAGTCACTAAAGCACACCTCATTTGTTGGGCCTCCCTCAAAGAACCACCTATATCTGGTCCACCAAGGACTCCGTCAAAGTATCAATCATCTACACAATACACGACAAATATAGGCATATCCCATGTAAGGATGAGTAAAACAATACTCATTAGGGATCTTGAAACCATAAAGGTACACCACAAAGAAACACACTAAGTACACCATAAAGGAAACACACAAAGTACACCACAAAGGAAATACACAAAGTACACCACAAAGAAAACACATGAAGTACACCATAGAGAAAACACATGAAGTACAATCAACATGACCAGATCACACAGGTATAAGACTAAAGCATGACGAGAAGTATTTTTGGTTGTAGTATATAGATCTCCCAATCTTCATAACACTAGAAGTGTCGATGGTTCATGGAGTGTCGATTGTGCATGGAGATTAAATGGTGCATGGAGCATCGGTGGTGCACAAAGTATCGATGGTACACAGAGAATCAATGATGCATAGAGTGTTGATGGCGCACGGAGCATCGATGGTGCCTAGAGAGTGATAGTGCTCAGGATGTCGATAGTGCATGAAGTGTTGATGGTGCACAGAGCATAGATGGCACATGGAGCATTGATGGTTCATAGTGCATCGATGGAACATGGAGCATCGATGGTGCACAGAGCATCTATGGCACACAGAGCATCGATGGAGCACAAAGCATCAATGGGTCATGCATCCCCCAAGTCACATAGTCACCAATATCACGTAGTCACAACCAACCATAAGATTATGCTCATAGCATTCTCATTATGGGATGAACCACGCCACAAGCCATTAGTTCATATGTTAAATTCCATAAAAAATCATGTAGAGTATCTAAAAAAACCGTCTCATCACAAGGGTCCTAACTCCATAAATGGATTGTCAAACAGACACATTATTTAAAAGATATGGACCATTTAGTAAAAAGGGTCCAGCCCAGCCCAGGTCCGACCCGACCTGGTTTAGCCAACCCGAACCGACCTGACCCAACCCAGTTCGGCCCGATGCGAACCATCTCAGCTCATTGGGCTCAGCCTGTTGAGCATATCCCACTGGGCTCGGGCTGCTAGGCCATTGGAGTGACCCAATTTACTCGTTCTGGCCCGCCATGTGTGGGACGATGTGTGTGCGCCAGATGCAGACCGCCCTAGCTGTGTATGTCTAGTAAATGCGGCATCGACCCTCACACGGCTGGCCTACCTTCATCACATGATCCAATGGATCTACCCTGGTTTATCCCTCTAACGTGGCTCGAGTCGCGTCGCTAGCTCCGCCGCATCTCAAGCCATGTCACCAGCTCCACCACTGTCTCCTACTGTGACCTTCCGATAGCTGGTCGCGACTTCCATTGTTGTGGGCCCTGCACAGTTTGGTGGTTCCACTTGTGCAGTTCAGCTACTGCCTACCTCCATGGTCACCATCGGGGAGACTGCAGTCCTCTACCACATCTGCACACGACCAACCTCATGTACCACCTGGCGTCGCCTTGCGCCACTGCCGACACTGGCCATTAGTGACCCTGGTTCCAAGGGCCATCATCATCACTCCGCTACTCCATTTTTCAAAATAGAGACACTCCCAAATTCCTTGTGTAACATCCTTCACTACCTTTTGCCTTGATTAACCTTTTTAGCGCTCTAAAGGTACGATCTCTTTTAGAGCCTCCTGGAAAAATTTCACCATGAACATGAGGGTACAGTGATAAGGAAAACCAATAACGGGGATAGAAGGGTAACATAAAACACCTGAAGAATAGATCTTGGACTTGTTCATGTTGTCCTTGATCTGTTATTTTTAGCAGAACAAAAAGAAGCCAATAGCAGGATAATGACTAAGATCTATTCCCTTTAATTCTGTAATAATTATCCCTCCCACTAGAACTATTGAACTGTGTATCAAACTATCCATGGGTTGGTCCATGTTCGTTGTTTGATTCTAATAAGGGGAAAAGAAATCATGAATAGACTGACACCCTACCTCAAGGTTGGATCAATCTTTGAAAAATAATAGAAGTCTGTGTCGTCGTTGATCCTTGATCTGCCGACGTTCGTTGATCTATCGTGCTCCGATCAGATTCTCCAAATGGTGGGAGAGCCTTTTTATTTCTCTACCTTAGGTAAAATCCAGGGTTATGGTGATAAAATTATATTTCCAACAAGGTCTTGATTAAAAAGAGAATATCTACTATGTTAAACAAAATATTTTAATGACATTTACGTCCAAAATCTAACTTTCACCCTTGACCCATGCTGGTCAAGGTTAGGCACCACCTAAGGTAAATTCACTATTCTGAACACAATGGTTCCCTCAGATTTCTAATCTGGGCACCTTTTTAGAAGTTATTTCAGTTAAAAGATAAACTTCCCATGCATTTTAATTAAAAATTGAACTTTATTCAATGAATCGTTCCAAGCATACCGGGCCTCAGAATCTCATGTCGTCTCAGTACCTGGTCTTGGAGTTTTTCGAATTAATTTCTTAAAATAAATTCAGGAAAATCCGAGTCATTACAAAACATGACCTTCTGAACCCAACCGTATCCTCATAAATCTGATTCCAAACTCTGTTCAAGAGTTATTCAAGATCTGATTTCAAAATAAATAAAGTAATTTATTTACGAAAATGTTGTCGATAACTTTTCCCACAGAAGGCATGCAACCTCAAAGGTTATACCCCTCTTAGGGTAAATGACATGCTCTAAACTCAACCATGGACTTTATTTTCTAATTTGGCCTAGATTTTAAGAGATAACCTATTTCCTCTATGTGCATAGTATAAAAATACTTAATATTTTTATAAAATTTATTATGGGCACACCGGGCCTCAGAATCACATGCCAAATCTGCGCCTAGATTCAGAAATATTTGTAGGAATATTCCAAAGTCTTACAGGTCAAATACTGAGTCACTAAATCCTCCCCACCTTAAGTCTTTTCTATCAAGAAAAGATAAAGGCTAATAATGAGGGAATAAAATGAGATCTTAACTGGGAATCCCACACCAATGAGCTCACCAAGAACCACCACAAAGCCACCAAGGGTTCCTATGCTGCCAATGAGAACACACTCTAGGGAACCCCAAGGTAAAACCAAGTCCATCTTATCCTAGGTTGACATCGTGAAACTAGGTACATGTCTCCTCAGTTGTGATAGGTGGGAAAACACCAAGTGCCTAGTCTCCTATAGTCATAGAGTTCAATGGTACTCCACCTCACTAACTTGACTTAGATACCAAAAAACCTACTCCAAACACACAGGTCAAATGGACCCATCCACTGATCCTAGATACTACTCACTTTGGGTGGCATTGACTCTCCAAAATGATTCTACATCGCATCTCAAGAATGAATCTTAGTGGGGAAAATGTCCCTCATCCTTGTGAGTCTAAATCCATGTCAAATTGCACTAGGACATCCTCAAGAGAATCACACACCAAGCTGATGCAGAACATGAAAGGGTATAAATGAACAAAATATGGCTTCCCAAGAACACAACCTGGGTCTTATTAGGCCCTTAACACAAAATTCCCAACACACAACCCCAACCCAAACATAGAAGTTAGAGGGAATAATCCACCAAACCTTGAAACTATCTTATTTCGGCGACATTGACTCACCTGCATGATTTTAGTCGCATTACAAAAAATGAATCTCATTGGGGAAGGATCTATCTTCCTTGTGCATTCGAAGATATAATGAAAAACACCAACATATGGTCTTACCAATTACCTGAATAAACCTTGTGTAAGAAACAAAAAGGAAAGAGTACTGCCTAAAATTGTCTATCAAAACTACTACATAAATTATAAAGGACACAAAGCGTACCTCTATCCATATACAGAGCCTCTGGGTCAAAGGCCTATATGACCTACAGTTGTCCTCTCCCCCATCCTCTAGCTCCCTAAGCCTGGCATGGACCACTTGGGGGTGGTGGTGGTGGAAAATCATACCGTCCACCATCTCCCACTGATACACCCGCTCCTTCGCCACGCCCGTCACCCTACAAACCTCTATGCACAAAACACTACCTCTTCCAAGGTAGTCTGTCAATTGTCTCCCTCTCAGCAGCACGACTGGTTGGAAAATCTCTAGAAATATTCCCCCAACCATCACAATCATAACAATGTCTCTCCTATGGATAACCAAAACTAGCCTGAGATCTCTGAGCCTTATATATCCTTTATAGTTCATCTCCTAAAACCTCATGCATGCGCGGACCCTTGATCCTGCTATCAGCTACCAGCTATGAAACTAGCTATTAAGGCCTCAGCTCCCACATTCCCAGCATTGACGGTCAGATTTTTCTTAGCTAGAATGATCTCCACCACCAAGGCCCGCTCCAACATTCCATCATAGGTGGGAATGCACAACGACACCACCAATGCATTGATATCTCGATGCAATCTCTATTCGAAGGTCCGTTCTTGGAAGAAAGGATCCCAAACCATATCCAAGGAGTAACATGACAAGTCTATGATCCCCACCGGGTACTCCTCCATGGTCCTTCTCTCCTACCAAAGCTGTAGAAGTTCTTGCATACACATCGACCTCAATACAGCTGGATAAAACTCCTCCATGAAGATCTTCTCAAACTCTTCCCAAGAGAGCATATCCTCATCATGGGTTTGTATTAAAAGAATCCACCAGGGCCCGGTCGAACCCTGAAAAAGTATCTTTTCTAGTATGAACATCTCTTCAGAAGGTGTCCTCACAAGGAGGAAGACACACATGAATGTTGCAAGCTAGTCATCAGCTGCCTAGGGGCCTGAGTCACCCTGAAACCTCAAAGGTTTCTACCTTTGGAACTTATGTAGTGCACTTATCCTGCACACATCCTCATCCTGCACTTCTGGCACAACTAGTTGCTCAACAAGTGGTGGATCAACTGGCATCCCATGTAGAGGTCCATACTCAGAGCTTGTGCCCTGCACCAAAGCCTAATCATAGGGTGGATCATTATCACAATCCTGTCATGGAACCTTATTTGGCTGTTGTTGTGGAGGCATTCTAAAATACAATCAATATGCACTATGATCAAAGAGTATATCTGGGAAGCTGACTCAAGAAGGATTGGAAAAACCCAAAAACCATCCCTATATGATGTATGCACCATTGATTCCCCTATGAACATATTCTTAATGTATTGAGTCAAAAAGAAGGTTATCAGAGTCATTTTGAATAGATACTTCATCCACCACACCAACACTGGAGTCCTTGGACTGAAATCCGAACTCAAAACACTCTAACACTATCTCTATGAAACCAAAACTAAGCTCATGACTAGAAAAACTAAGCTCTGAGGTCCCAAATGTGAAAATTACTATGATACCAATCTATCACGACCTAACCTAATTGGGCTTGATCTGTGACTCCTCTAGACCACCTTCAATAGGGCAAGGGATGACATCTAGCATTGATTAGGATATCACACACACAGGAGGACTTAGCCTATCATACCTATTCATATGCACCCACATAAACCTCCATGAAATTGTGTATAGATATATAAAAACTGAAAAGTAATGCATGAATATATCTATTCCCAACTAGAGTATAGAAAAAGTACAAAAGGGAAAATATAGGGTCCACAAAAAGAAAACTACAAAAGCATCCAAATAGCTTAGATAGAGGATATCAGTATCAAAAGAACACACTATAAAGATCCTTGTTTTGCTCTAGTAAACACCTCGGTCAGTCAAGCTCACTAAGCTCTGCTAGCTATGGGTCCTTTGGGGACTCCGTTAAAAGGTTTGTGGTCTTCATATGACACAAGATATGTGTGGGAAAATCCCATGCATGGGTGAGTATAATTATACTCATTAAGTTCCCCAAAAACCCCAAAAGAAAAGGCGAAATTGAAAGGAATCATTATTCTCATCCAAGCCAGAGGGAAGCCAAATGAGAGAGAAACTCCATCTCGAGACCATCATTAGCTAAACATGACTATTTAGCTCAAACACATAGAGCATCAACCTAGAAGTGACAACACCACAAGGAAACCCAAAAAACACACCAAATATTCTCATCTTAGGCACCAAGACTCAGGAGGTTCTGACCTCATTGCCAGTGACTGGTTATACTCAAGGCTCTAAAGAAAACCATCGAAAGAACACTCCAAGATCCAAGTCATCCCAGATGTAACTTGTTAGAGAGATAACACTCTAGCTGTAAAATGAACTAATGACACAACCCACCCAACCCTCATGGTGTCTGTTCATAAGGGAACACTGGACGAAAATTTCCATGAAAGAAGCCACCTAGTGACTAAACCAACTCCAACTCTTTAGGTAGGAGATCACACCTAGGTTTTGTTGGTGGACACTAAAACCTAGATGGAAACACTGAACACAGAAAGGGGTATTGTGAAACAACCCAACTATGGAAAAACTCACTTAGTAGAGGATCAATTCCCATGTAGTGTTGGTCACACCAATTTTGAGAACTCCACCGAGGAAAATGTCATGATAGATCGAAGAAGAATCACATCTTGATACACAGATAGGGAGTCTACACCCAGGGATAACTGGGGGCTCTGTAACATACTGAAACATCCAGGGTAGAGGATCGATGCTCATGTAAATATTGGTCAAACTGATTCTAAGAAACCTACTAGGGAAACATGAAGGGATGTGAGGATCATACTAAGCCTCTCAGGGTGATACATGCTTCAAATAAACTGAGTTTTCTATCGAAGAAGCTTAATAAAACTCACTCCATAAAGTGGGAAACCCACACTACACATATGCAAACCAGGTTAAGAGGGGTCACAGTACAGGGAAGAGGACGTGGTTCCAAAAACCCTCATAGTATCCGAAGAGGGGTCATAGTCTGGTGAAAGGGGTATGATACCGAAAACCCTTATAGATAAAGGACTAGGGGGACCCACTAAACCTAGCAGATCAAAATGTCACAAATAGGGACCAGGGGGACCCACTCAAACTTACAAGTAAAGGCATCACTAACCCAAGTGACCCACAAAACATATTCTTTATACCATGTCTTTTAGGCCCAAATTTTGGCCACCATTTCGTTCTATGCATTAAAACACATAGGATAGACTACTTACTTGCCCAAAACAGATAACCGGTGAAAATTTAATTTTCACTGAAATAATCCTAAACGTGTCATTATGGGGCCCACACATTGTTCTTATTTTTAGACCTCGAAATTGTTCTTGAAAGGTCTTCATTAAATTCAGGGTCACAACGCCACTGACGATGTGTCAACCAGACATTAGATGCATGAGATACGTTCGACCAAAGAAACACCAAATAATAATAATTATATTTTTATTATTTTAATTGGATTTTTTGTTCCAATGAACCTCGTTCATGAAGAGAAAAGTTCTAAAATTGTCCTTAAAAGGCCTTCCTCAACCGAAGGGTTATGTTTCAATAGACGGAACCCATATCAGACACCTGCTTTGATAGTTATGGGGGTTTAAAACTCCCATGGCCCGACATGACGCATTTTGGATGGACCGGACCACTCTGGTCTGTCACTCTGTGGCCCATCCATGTGCATCCAACTGACCCACACTGACCAAACACCTTAGCTCCTGGCCTCTAGTCAGCCTCTGTACCCTGCATAACCTGCGCGCCTGCCGACTCCCATCTACTGTGGCCCGCTTCGGCCACGGCCGCCACACTGCCCAGCGGCCTCTGCCGCATCACCCAACAAGATTTTTCACACTACTAGAGGCCTCCTCTATACCACCGTGCCTCATCGGATCCACCCTTTCTGGACCAGCGCTGCCTCCACCTTCCACAGACCACTAGGAACACTCTGGTGGTCAGAAAAAAGAATCGAGACCAGATCTGGGATGATCGAATCCCAATCTACACAGACATAGTGATGATTTGTAGAAAAATGATGCATAAATAGGGGGAAAATTATTTAAATACAAAATCACCTACCTCTTAGTGAAATGCTAAATCTTCGAGGTTGATTTGGCCTTCAGAAGCTTTTGTTGCACGATTCGGGAGCATCCTCCATCAAGATCAGTGATCGATGATGCTTCATTTTGTTGATTCTACTTTTGGTTAATCAGAAGAGAAGAAGAGGGGAGGTGATGTTCCTATGTGAAAACTTGGGATAAGGAGGAGGGGCATATTTTTTTAAATTTTATTAAAATAATATCCTCTTAACTCTCCATCGCCAATGCTCTCCCCGAACTGACTCTCAATGACGACAAAGATTATGTCATGCCTATGGTAAACACGACCTTCTGAACTCAATCGTGATCTCAAAAATATGATTCGAGACTCCATTCAAGAATTATTCTGGATTCGATTTTAAAATAAATACGTTAATTTATTTACAAAAATTCCATTGATAACGTTTACCACATAAGGCCTACGACTGTAAAGGTTATACCCCACCTAGGGTAAAAGATAAGTTCCAGACTCAACCGTGGCCTCACTTTTCTGATTTGAACTAACTTTTAAGATGTAAACTATTTTCTATGTGTTCATAGTGTAAAAATACTTAATATTTTTATAAAATTTATTCTGGGAACATCGGGCCTTAGATTCGCACGCCAAATCAGCGCCCGAATTCAGAAATATTTATAAGAATTTTCCAAAGTCTCACAGGTCAAAACCCAATTCACTACAATGCCAATGGTGGTAAAAATTTTATATGATTAATTTGGAATTTGGTAAATGTAACAACCCAAAATTTTGAATAAATATTGTTTCCTAATTTTGTGTGTAATTTTATTTTATTTTATTTTTAGACTCAACAAAAATGTTTTATTTGATAAACATGATTATAATTAAAATGAGACCTTTGGGTTTTGACTGTTATATGACCATTGTTCAATATGACCACTAGAAACTAAATGTTTCGATTATTGTCTCTAAATACAAGTAATCTTGGTTAATTATTATAGAAAGAAGATCCGATGGCCTCACCTAGTAGTCTTGGACCGATCGAAGCCCATCTAACAGAGATTGGGAAGGAGGTAGCACCATTGGCCTTTGCTCTGGACCAAACCCAAGCCGAACTTCATCATGTGAAGCTAGAACGGAATCGCCTTCGTGAGAAGTTCAAACTGATAGAAATTACTACTCAGGAAATGTTGACCGAGCCGCCCCAAGATTCTATCACCCTAGCACACCTTACTCTTAGGTCCTATGCTGGTATTATAAGGGGCTATGTAACGAGACCGTAACTACCTTGTGTAATCCTTGTTTTAAATAAAAATTTGGATTTCTTTTTATGATGAAGTTTATGAATTTTCAAAAGACTGGATAAAAATTGTATGCATATTTTTGATGAATTTTAGAAAAAGGATATTTTAAAAATGGTTGTGTAAACCTTAAATAATTAAAAATGTGTAATGATTTTCGCAAAATGGTCTTCTACAATTATGTTCAGTACGAAATTTAGAGTCTAATAAGATCAACTTAATTTTTGATGAATAGTAAATTATGAATAGTGATTTTATGATTAGGATTAGTAATGTGTCCAAATGGATTAGTAATCTCACTTAAAGAAAGTATTAATATAAACTAGGCACCTTGATTAAGTAATGTGATTCAATAAAATGGTTAGATAATGGTTTCATAAATTATTATTCAAGAATTAGTTTTTTCGGGTGAATAGTGTTTTTTAATTAAAAATTTAATTAAAAATATTTAGATAATTATTTTTATAAAACAGATTTCATTTTTGAACTCAGAGCATCGATATTATGTTATGGTAATTTTTGGGGTTTTTTCTGGAAAAAATGAATTTTCGATGAATAGTGTTTTTATTTAAAAATTAAATTAAAAATATTTAAAAAATTATTTTTATAAAATGTATTTCATTTTTGAAATCAGAGCATTGATATTTGGTTAAGGTGAAATTTTGGGATTATTCTGAGAAAGTTGAATTTTCGGTGAATAGTGAAAGTATAGTTTTTAAGTTACGGGTGTTTAATGACATCATTAAATGATGTATTAAGTATATATTCAATATGGTCGAATTATGAATAGTAAGATAAGGTGTGAGGTGTCCCAAGTGGCCAATACCATGGGCAAATACCATGGGCAAGCCCATGGTTTTGCCAAAACCACTAGTGAGGTGTCCCTTGGCCATTAATGCCTTGTCCCCTCACTTTCCCTATAAATACCAAGACCTCCTCTCATCATTTCGACTCCCCACTCCTCCCTAACGAAGTTCTGGGCTCATTACCTCCCAAGGAGTCCTCCCAAGGTGTCCCCAAGCCCTCAAGGTCCCAACCTTTGAGGTTCAAGAGTTACATTTTAAGGTAAGGGATCCGACCCCTCTCTTTCTTTTCATGAAATCTCTTTTATGTCATTCCTATTATGCTCCATGTTTTTATGTGAGAGGATGTTCTTTTATATTCCTCTTACTTCCCTTTCATGTTTATATGATGAGAGATCCCCTCTTACTCTCATCATTTCGTTTTATGAAAGTTTAAGTGACGTCGTTAGGCTGCCGAATTTTTAAGGGATTCTTTTACCCTTCTCATTTTTCAAGTTCGATTTTCATGTCAAGTCTTTCAAGTTCCTTTTTATTATGTTGGGGTATGATCTCTATATCAATCATACTGATCTCTTATGATCATATGATGAGGGACCCTTTTTGATCTTGTCAAATCATTTTCTTTTGAAGTTAAGTGACGCCGTAAGGCTGCCGGATTTTCATAAGAGAAATCTAATCTTTTTCCTTCCATGTTTTTCATTTCAAATGGTATGTCCCTAAAATTTCGTTACCATGTCCATATGTCCTTCTTATTCTTTCACCCTACTGTTTTATAGATCATTTATGAGTGGGTGACCCATTTCCCCTCTCATTTCAATGTTTTCTAAAACCCCGAAACTTAGTCGTTATGCTGCAGAATTTTCCCCTCAAAATGCCTCTCTCTCTTTTCTCAAAAATTATTTTATGTTATAAAGTGAATACTCAAAGCTCTTATTTCTAAAAGGGTATTCACATATATATCAAAATTTTCCATTTTAAATTCTGGGATTCACATACAT
The DNA here is from genome assembly GCA_963277665.1 of Viscum album. Classification (NCBI taxonomy): domain Eukaryota; kingdom Viridiplantae; phylum Streptophyta; class Magnoliopsida; order Santalales; family Viscaceae; genus Viscum; species Viscum album. The sequence goes on from CAUJRU010000021.1 coordinate 83,972, forward strand.
GAAACCCTCTTTCCCTTTCCTTGGGTTTAAAGTGACGTAAATATCATGTCTTTAAAGCAGTTTTTAAAACGTTATGATTATGAAATGAAACCCATTTATTTCATACTATGTGGGTTATTTATGAAATGTTTGATGATGATATATGTGGCTCACATGATAATAAAGACAAATTTAAGGGTGCGCCCTGATAGCGCTCCAATGCATTGGGTAATGATGTAACCACTAGAGATTACAATTTTCACGATACCTTGGTGAATAACCTTGGTAATTTTCAAATGACACCTTGGGGATGGACCTTGGTGATATGTTCATGATTGTCTATGTTAAATGATGTAGCCACATCTTCAAGTTATGAAAAATGTTTTTTTTATTATGATATGCCTCATGATTTCATTTTCATGCCTTAAAGTTCTTTTCATGACTTTATTGATGTATCTCAAGTTCATATGTAAAATGTTTCTCTTGTTTCCCTTACTGGGCCTTCTGCTCACCCTTTCCTTTGATGTATGTCCCCAGGTTATGAGATGCAGTAATGAACCTAGGATGAACATAAGGAGAAGCCTTTCAAGTGTTTAAGAAGAATGCTTTATGTTTTTTTCATGTATTATGTTCCTGGTTTCCAAGACACTAAACCTTAAAGATCCTCAGTTGTGTGTAATGTAATGAAAGTTTATGTTAAAATGGCGGGATGCTATAGTTGGTATCAAAGGATGGTTTAGTTATTTGTGGAAATTAGGATATGAAAAATCTAGGAAGAACTCTATGGGAAAGTTTAAATATAGGAAATCTTCTTGGTATTTTGGTGAGCATTGAGTAAGGGGTTTCCAAGCAAATACATCCCTGTCTGGATACGAGCAGGTAGAGGTGGCTCTGGAACAGATGTACATAGGGGTAAAACCCGAAAACACCGCTTTGAGCTAGACTCGAACGGGAACTGGTACACGACAACGGGCCTTGCTGCACTCTTGGTTACGACACTCCCGGGGGATATGCTTTGGTAAATTCATAAGCTTAGTATGAACCATTATTAAAGGAACAAGGGTAAAACATAATAAAGATTCACATAAGAATATATGATCATGGATAACCTAGATTGGAACCTAGGGGATCACAAGTTAGGATATACTTTTATTCTACATGTTTATCCTTTTATGCTTAAAGTTTCCTTTTCATGATTATTAGCTAAGTAAATAAGCCACTAATTATAGTTTCTTTTCTTAGTTAATGGCGGGAAATGGAAGAACATGTCCCAAAAACCAATGTGATAGGAAATGCGACGATTGTCGTGTTAATACGACAGAGGTAATTAGGGGATTAATAGATGATTATTATTTTGGAATACGTTCACTATTTTAGGGACCCTATATGATTGAGGTAAATAGATTACTATGGTATTTTCATTGAGGAGTAAGGTTGACTTATATTTTGAAGAATCGATGAATTTATGGTGGAATAATAGTAATTTAGGTTACTTATGGGAATGATGAACCTATCTTGGGTAAAATATGTTTAGTTTAGATAATTTTGTTATAAGATGTTAGGAGTGGTTGATGTTGTTTGGAGATGAACAATGAAGTTTATTTTGGAAGACTATGTTATCAAATCCTTCTTGTATTTGGGTTTCAATCTTAGTTTGGTTTATTTTGAGGAATTTTAAGGATCGTTATTTATGGGATGGTCTATGATGAACTTTGGGTATTATCATGGAACATTGAAAATTTAAAATTACTTTCCATTCCTATGGGATCCTTCCTTTTTGAAGACTTGTCTAACCTTACCCTTTCTGTTTTTGGGATAATGTTTAAAGATAGAAGAAATAGATAGTTAATCTTTTGTGGATTATATGATTCTCTATAAGATGATTCTTGTGTTTTGATGAGACCAAGTAGTTTTGAATGCTCATCGTTTGGGAGAAAAGATTAGATTTGGTAGAAACTTATTAAAAGGTGAAACTATACTTGAAGGTAGGTATATTTTCTTATGTTTTTGTTTTATGTAGTAAATGAATTCTTCAAAATTATTAAAAGAAACGTAAAACAAAAATGTTGTTGGTTTACGTTTCCTACTAGGTAATCAAAGCCTGTTTACACACAACATAAGTTTGGGATTTTTTCGTGGTCAACGTTCTCCTAATCATGTTTTCAATCACTCTCCCTCAGAACATGACCCTTTGTTTTCTCCTCCATGTCCATGTTTTCCTACATGGAATCCTAGTGTGGGCTAACTCGGGTGACCTTCGTACTTCCCTTTCATTATTTTAAAGTAATAGTTTTACTGACTCCCTTTCCGATGTGGGACTTTCAATGAAATTTAAAAACCTAATTTTAAAAAAATTGCGAGGACGCAATTTCTTAAGGGGGGAAGATTGTAACAACCCAAAATTTTGAATAAAGATTGTTTCCTAATTTTGTGTGTAATTTTATTTTATTTTATTTTTAGACTCAACAAAAATGTTTTATTTGATAAACATGATTATAATTAAAATGAGACCTTTGGGTTTTGACTGTTATATGACCATTGTTCAATATGACCACTAGAAACTAAATGTTTCGATTATTGTCTCTAAATACAAGTAATCTTGGTTAATTATTATAGAAAGAAGATCCGATGGCCTCACCTAGTAGTCTTGGACCGATCGAAGCCCATCTAACAGAGATTGGGAAGGAGGTAGCACCATTGGCCTTTGCTCTGGACCAAACCCAAGCCGAACTTCATCATGTGAAGCTAGAACGGAATCGCCTTCGCGAGAAGTTCAAACTGATAGAAATTACTACTCGGGCAATGTTGACCGAGCCGCCCCAAGATTCTATCACCCTAGCACACCTTACTCTTAGGTCCTATGCTGGTATTATAAGGGGCTATGTAACGAGACCGTAACTACCTTGTGTAATCCTTGTTTTAAATAAAAATTTGGATTTCTTTTTATGATGAAGTTTATGAATTTTCAAAAGACTGGATAAAAATTGTATGCATATTTTTGATGAATTTTAGAAAAAGGATATTTTAAAAATGGTTGTGTAAACCTTAAATAATTAAAAATGTGTAATGATTTTCGCAAAATGGTCTTCTACAATTATGTTCAGTACGAAATTTAGAGTCTAATAAGATCAACTTAATTTTTGATGAATAGTAAATTATGAATAGTGATTTTATGATTAGGATTAGTAATGTGTCCAAATGGATTAGTAATCTCACTTAAAGAAAGAATTAATATAAACTAGGCACCTTGATTAAGTAATGTGATTCAATAAAATGGTTAGATAATGGTTTCATAAATTATTATTCAAGAATTAGTTTTTTCGGGTGAATAGTGTTTTTTAATTAAAAATTTAATTAAAAATATTTAGATAATTATTTTTATAAAACGGATTTCATTTTTGAACTCAGAGCATCGATATTATGTTATGGTAATTTTTGGGGTTTTTTCTGGAAAAAATGAATTTTCGATGAATAGTGTTTTTATTTAAAAATTAAATTAAAAATATTTAAAAAATTATTTTTATAAAATGTATTTCATTTTTGAAATCAGAGCATTGATATTTGGTTAAGGTGAAATTTTGGGATTATTCTAAGAAAGTTGAATTTTCGGTGAATAGTGAAAGTATAGTTTTTAAGTTACGGGTGTTTAATGACATCATTAAATGATGTATTAAGTATATATTCAATATGGTCGAATTATGAATAGTAAGATAAGGTGTGAGGTGTCCCAAGTGTCCAATACCATGGGCAAATACCATGGGCAAGCCCATGGTTTTTCCAAAACCACTAGTGAGGTGTCCCTTGGCCATTAATGCCTTGTCCCCTCACTTTCCCTATAAATACCAAGACCTCCTCTCATCATTTCGACTCCCCACTCCTCCCCAACGAAGTTCTGGGCTCATTACCTCCCAAGGAGTCCTCCCAAGGTGTCCCCAAGGCCTCAAGGTCCCAACCTTTGAGGTTCAAGAGTTACATTTTAAGGTAAGGGATCCGACCCCTCTCTTTCTTTTCATGAAATCTCTTTTATGTCATTCCTATTATGCTCCATGTTTTTATGTGAGAGGATGTTCTTTTATATTCCTCTTACTGCCCTTTCATGTTTATATGATGAGAGATCCCCTCTTACTCTCATCATTTCGTTTTATGAAAGTTTAAGTGACGCCGTTAGGCTGCCGAATTTTTAAGGGATTCTTTTACCCTTCTCATTTTTCAAGTTCGATTTTCATGTCAAGTCTTTCAAGTTCCTTTTTATTATGTTGGGGTATGATCTCTATATCAATCATACTGATCTCTTATGATCATATGATGAGGGACCCTTTTTGATCTTGTCAAATCATTTTCTTTTGAAGTTAAGTGACGCCGTAAGGCTGCCGAATTTTCATAAGAGAAATCTAATCTTTTTCCTTCCATGTTTTTCATTTCAAATGGTATGTCCCTAAAATTTAGTTACCATGTCCATATGTCCTTCTTATTCTTTCACCCTACTGTTTTATAGATCATTTATGAGTGGGTGACCCATGTCCCCTCTCATTTCAATGTTTTCTAAAACCCCGAAACTTAGCCGTTATGCTGCAGAATTTTCCCCTCAAAATGCCTCTCTCTCTTTTCTCAAAAATTATTTTATGTTATAAAGGGAATACTCAAAGCTCTTATTTCTACAAGGGTATTCACATATATATCAAAATGTTCCATTTTAAATTCTGGGATTCACATACATGAAACCCTCTTTCCCTTTCCTTGGGTTTAAAGTGACGTAAATATCATGTCTTTAAAGCAGTTTTTAAAACGTTATGATTATGAAATGAAACCCATTTATTTCATACTATGTGGGTTATTTATGAAATGTTTGATGATGATATATGTGGATCACATGATAATAAAGGCAAATTTAAGGGTGCGCCCTGATAGCGCTCCAATGCATTGGGTAATGATGTAACCACTAGAGATTACAATTTTCACGATACCTTGGTGAATAACCTTGGTAATTTTCAAATGACACCTTGGGGATGGACCTTGGTGATATGTTCATGATTGTCTATGTTAAATGATGTAGCCACATCTTCAAGTTATGAAAAATGTTTTTTTATTATGATATGCCTCACGATTTCATTTTCATGCCTTAAAGTTCTTTTCATGACTTTATTGATGTATCTCAAGTTCATATGTAAAATGTTTCTCTTGTTTCCCTTACTGGGCCTTCTGCTCACCCTTTCCTTTGATGTATGTCCCCAGGTTATGAGATGCAGTAATGAGCCTAGGATGAAAATAAGGAGAATCCTTTCAAGTGTTTAAGAAGAATGCTTTATGTTGTTTTCATGTATTATGTTCCTGGTTTCCAAGACACTAAACCTTAAAGATCCTCAGTTGTGTGTAATGTAATGAAAGTTTATGTTAAAATGGCGGGATGCTATAGTAAAATTTTATCAACACCTGATTTACCCCACCTCTATGGTGTCTTCACTACCCCTAATGGGTAATTCATATATTCTATATTCATTTAGTAAGTAATTAATTAATTTTTATCACACTAAAATAATAACCCCCTTTTAAATACATTATATCCATTAGTGGGATAAGATCCATATTACCCTATGTAATGATCCTAATTTATTATTCACATCTCATCAATTTGAAATTTTGGTAGGTTATCATACCAATCATATCACATATGAATCTTGGATAGTTGAGTGAATAACTCCTTTTAAAATCCATAATATGGTTAAAATCAACACTATTACTTTGGTATAATTCTTAAGGGTTTTTTACCAAAGTTAATCCCAAATAAAATCCCAAAACATTCCCATAATGCTATTAGGGTCACCCATTACTTGCTTTCCTAACACAAGCTAATCCACATGCACCCAACTTTAGCATGATCCTACCTGTTAGGATAACTGAGGTCTTGATAAGTGTTTTATTTCGAAGTAATTTAACACTTAGTATTTTTAAAAGGGGATTTAATCTCACAATCTTATCTCATGTTATTACCTTTACATGTATTCATGCATCTAATGATTTAGTTTGAAATTCTATTCCTTTCACTAAATCAATATTTTCAAGTTATATTGATGTACAACCCTTTACAAAAATCATAACTTACATTACTAATCCAAATTAAAATACTACTATATTTAAACATGTCCAAATGAATCCCAGAAATTAGGTACATGATACCCTTTAATGTAAAGGACTAGAATCATGTAAAATCAACATTCCCTATAAGAGTAAGTATGAAGTGATAATTAGTCAACCCTGTATTTTTTAGACAAGGTATAAACCTTTAGTCCAGTGAGTGGTTTGACATAATAATCCTCTTCCTATGATTATTTTCTCAATAGAGTCCTTAATTCTACCACAATTATAACACCTAATATGTATAAACTATAATTAAATTCTTAATTCAAGATTATAACCTAATACAATTCAAAGTTAAGGTAGAAGAAAACCAAATCAATTAACATACCAAGAAAGTAACTACTTAAATGCATGTATGATAATTTAAATAATTAGTTTAAACACTTTTAAACTAACACATACATCACAATTAATAATATAAAATTTATATTCATGAATAATAAAACAAATAATAAAACTAAATAAATAAAAAATTCATAAATTTAAATATGAGATAAAAATCGATGATTAATTTGTAAATAAAACAATTATAAACACTTTATAATTTAATCATGGATAAAAATAAACAATTCATTTTTATCCAACAAAAACATTTCATATTATCAGTTATATGGTATTATTATGCAATCCTTCATATTTCCCAATATGAGATAATTTATGATAAATTTTATTATCAAGTAATAAACATTTCATATTTTATGTAATCAATTTATATAAATTAAACATATCATATTGGATTTTATTTAAACCATTGATCAAATAATCCAAATAACATTTTGGTAATGTTTAAATAATTTCAAAATAAGTCAATTTAATATAAACATTTTATATTTTTATTTATGAGTAATTCATAAACCAATATCACCACTTTTATGTTTTTCATTATTTTTAAAATTTATAAAAACTTTATAAATTATTCAATAAGTAAATAAAATTTAAACATGTATCACTTCTACTAAAATGTTTTTGGTTTGGCTTAAATCCCCTCATAAGATTCAATGCGATCCCTCTAGGCCCACTTCAATGAAATTTTTTTAGAATTATAACAAAAATATAATTTTATTTAAAATTATACTCAAAAATGTATTTCGCTATGATGTTGTGTTCCTTGGGTACAAAATAGTGGAGAGTTTTCAATATCATTGAGTTTTCCTCTACCCCCAACACATGTGTCTTCATGGGTTCGGCGATAGGTTCTTTATTAGTGAAGGAGTTTCAGAGAGTGTCTAATGTATCAGCCACGTAGGATGGTTGGAGATAGGTTCTACGTTGAAAAGAGATTCTTATAAAATACAAATTTTTGGTGTGGCGTGTAAATAATAATGTACCATATATGGACGATAATATTAAGAAAACTGGTTTTCACACAGGGTCCTAGTGTTCTTGTTGCACTCATCTGAGGGAGGAGACCACTCATAATCTGTTCTTTAAGGGGAAGTGGGAAAAACATGTGTGGTGCATGTATGGAAGCTTCACTAGTATTTCCCTTCATGATTTTATAGAAATTTTTTTAGAGAATAGGTTTCAAGGTGCGGGGATGAATTACATGGAGTTTAAATTAAGAGACTACATCCTTATGGTAAGGAGATGGTGTATTTGGAAAGTAAGAAATAAAGCTCATTATGAGGGTCTTTTTAGTTCTAGGGTGTCCATTACTATGGGAATAAAGAATCTGATGGTTGATCTCATCTCATCAAGCACTGAGAAGACACTCCCTCCTGGAAATCCATTCTAGGTACTAGGTCGGGCATCACCTCCTCTCCTAGCCTCCCTACTAGTCGATGTGTTATATTGAATACTCATAGCATTGGGATAAAACTTAACACTAATGGTTTGTGTAGCTCTGGTGTCATGAGGGGGGGGGGGTAGTTCCTGACAATAGAGGATTGGTTTTTATTGCATTCTTGGCCTTCTTTGGGAATGGGTGTTCTCTCTAGGAAAAAGTGAATGATCTTTTATTTGGCCTTGAGCTGTGAAACAAAAGGAACACCCCCTTGCTGCATTGAAAATGGACTCACAAGTCCTATACAAGTCACTACATGGCCTCAATCCTACTCCCTAGACTATTTCTTATCACATTCAAAAGAGCAAGAAACTGATTCCTGATGGCTTATAGATTACTCACACTTGGTGTGAAGGAAATAGAGAGGCTAGCTATCTCACCTCCAGATCTCCTCAAGATGATGTTTTTAATTTATTTAATAGTGAAAGGTCTTTTCCATATGAAGGAGTTATAATTGTTATTGGAGATGCACTTGGTTTACACCATTTTAGGCCCCTGTAGCCCTCGTTTCCTTTGTTTGTGACCCTCTATCTTGGGAAGAACTTCATTTATTTAATAAAAAAATTCTGATTGTGGTGAATAACCACACCTTCCCTTGTTGTGTTAGTTATATGGTCATACTATAAACCAAAAACATTTTGGAAGGATTTTTAGGTTTTGACAAGGTGTTTTTAGGCAATTCATTTTTGAAGGGAAACCATTTGAAAAAATCAAGGCATTTTAGGAAAAACTTTAAAAGTTAAAAAATGACTTTGGACATCAAATATGGAATAGTACATACCATTTTATACCATATCCATATCATAGATACTGGATTACCAGATATTGATTCATCATCCAGTGATGCTATGTTTTTTTATTTTCATTCAATGCCCAAAGTTTTCATTTTACGTAAAATATGCCATGGTATTTGGTAATTATAGAATATAACATGTGTTTTGGATTTTACTACACCATATTCAATCGAATCCAAGAACCAAAATGTGAATTTCAAATTGGTCCATGTCATGGTGCTTGGAAAACTCATTTTTATAGTTTCTTCATTCATTAAAAAACAAAACTAAACGTTGATATATTGGATTTGATACCATTGGTGGGTTTAAGAGGGATAAAACTCATCCTAAATACAGTAGAAAATAACACAAAAACACAAGAACAAATAGGATCTATGTAACAAACCTGCATGAGGCTTCCATATGAACCGACACCAGATTCGACTCACCACTGACCTAAAGGGTGTTCCTGATCCACATTGACTGGGAACTAGTGCCTGAGTCTTAATAATGATCTTCAGAAATTATTTCAATATCAAATATCAGAATAAAATATTTGAAAAATTGAAAAGACAAATAAATCATTCAAACATGGAATAATAATTAAAAATCCATGCACATATAATCAATTACAACTAAAATAAAACTGAGAAGAAACAAATACAAATAAACATCTCAAGATGAAAGGCTGATAAAATATACACAAAGTAAAGAAAATGGAAATAGAACCAGAATAACTCCAACTACACCATAAGTGACCTCCAATCAGTCACCACATCCCACTCAGCCATCCAAGGACAAACCCAAACCAAATTATGGAAAAGAACTGAGTACCAGAAAACTACAAAATATCTATATAGGCATGAACTAAATAGACTAATAGGTCACTACCCACCAATACTATTTAAATCCCCTTAGTAACACAGTTAATAAAATTCTAGTTTGATTATAAGATATAAAATAAGGGTTTTCACATGCTTTTTAAAAAAAGACAATAAACGTGGCACTTACACATTTTTAAACAACCACCCTCTTTATAAAATCAAAGCTGGGATGGTTAAACATTTTAATAAATCATTTTACACCAAGGAAGAGTGATTTTAATACCATGGAAAGAATTCCAAAACACAATTTATCCCCATTTACAAAATATTTTATGAAAACTCCCATTTTCATAAATAATCTCAAGGAAAAACCTTTTCTTAAAACTCTTTTAAGAAATACCCAAACTATTTTACCTTTTTAAAACACAATTTCAAAACTTTTAAAAATGACTCATTTTAAAGTAAAAAAATAAACTCAAAAATGATATATAAATCACAAATAAGAACCCAAGTATCAATGTAACATAATCCAAACAATGGTTAAAATAATCTAATAAACTAGAGGAATATTATCATATCAAGAAACAAAACCCCTAAAATCATCCTAAGAAGGACCTAGGGTCATACGAATCATCCTTAGGATGAAATAATAAATATATGAACTAGTGACAAGGATCCTTAGCTGTCACTACCGAACCTCTCTACATCCCCATTAGTCCTGTCAGACTATCCAAAAATAAATTACCTGAAATATTCTTCGTTACATGGGACATAAAAATATTTCTATCTCATAAGTCCTTCGAGACTCTTGGCCTAACCGATGGGTTATAGATGGGAAATATTCCCTAGAAAATCCACTATTGTACATTAGGGATTTCTCTCCTACATGTTACCTACTATCTACATAATACCCCTTGATAAGTCAAATGGAGGTGATAAAAAAATAAATCCTTACATATGTAAAATATAAAACATTTGAAATAACTCACACCTCACCTCCTACACCCTATCAAGGTAAATACCCTTTCACATATATGTATAAGGAATATAAAAAGATGAATCAATATAAAATATCCCATAAAATAGGGTATCATTCATTTATAAAACCATTTTACTCAAAGTGTTAATCGATATTTTACAAAAGTACTTAAGATACCAAGTCATTTTCACACTATTTGAAAACCACATTTCAAAATTTCATTGAAAACCATCATAAAAAAAAATTGAAATCCAATTTGGAAATCCAACCATTTCTATAAAATCACTTCGGAAGGTAACACACCCATTTTTGAAAGGAATATAATTAGTGCCAAACACCCTTTTACAAAACCACACCTCCAAATTTAAAATCTTTTAAAGCCACTATGAGACACCACAACTTCAAAACCACTAAAAGAAGAATTATTTTCAACTACATCATTTCAAAAAAAACTCCTTTAAAACATCACAAACACACTTTGAAGACAAAACCAGTGTTAAACACCCATTTGAAACATTTAAATATCAGATATGGGATATTAACAAACACTTGGAATGCCACCTAGGTCTATGCAAATTATTTAAAGAATTTTAAATCCATTTTAAAAAATAAGGGTTTTCTATACAAATATAATTCTGTAAGGATCCATTTCAAAACAATCACATCATTTTAAAATATCCACTCAAGAATTTCCTCAGGTGCTTTGCATGAGGCATGTACATGTTAAGCATAATAACCATTAAAAAACCATTTTTATCCTACCCTGGGCTGATAAAGTGATTTCAAAATCATAATAAAGCATTTAAAACCATAAAAACAATTTATAACATGATTTATATTGGAATTCCATATAAACACTAACCTCATTTCAAGTAGAACCGTCTGAATCCCATCGCCTTTGATGGTGAATGCACAACCGAGCCATGAAATGACCTTATCAACCCTAGAAATCTCAAAACCCTCTAATTATAACCTCCATGAACCCTAATCTCAACATGAATAGTGGTTAGGGTCCATGAAGATGTGATAAATAAATAGAGATGGATAAGGGAAGAGAATATAAGAGGAATATAGGAGAATGAGGGGATTACCACTTAGATTCCACTTGAAAATGAGAGGGAGATAGATTGGAATCCATTAAGATGGAAGATTTAATAAACTGACCCATCAGGACCTGACTGGATGGTGGGAAGCTGAGTGTAACACCCCAATCCCACCTCTAATAGGCTAGAGGCAAGTTAATGTCACTGAGTAAACATATCAAACACATGGGAGGCCTTATCCCAAGGTACCTACACACACACACACACACACACACACACAAACATCTTCAAACACCAATATAATATAGAAATGAAAGAAAAAACTAATAATAAATATGCATGCATACAAACAATCCCTCATCAGGGTATGAAACATGTATGGGAAAGAAAAATGACTTAATAAGAGCCTGAAAACAATATTAAAAATGTCCATTCCACTAGTGAGAAGGGTACTATTATCAATATGCAACTACTAGAATCGATTATGGTTCATCTAGTGTAACTATACTCTGCTCGCTCCATTGAAAGGTATATCATCAGTACAATACATGACATGAGCGGAAGATACCATGAAAGGGTGAGTATAACATATACAGTAGGACACCTTGAAATCACCAAACACAAATAATAAATGAGAGCCAACTCAATTTCACATAGGGATGTTAACCAGAGAGTGAGAAAATAATAATAACCACTATATTCTAAAGATTGACACCAAGTCTTTAGGTAAGGTCATAACGACACTGCTAGCTTAGGATTTGTCTTGAGGCTTCAAGGTAATACTCATCTAAGAGAACTCTCTCATTGGGTATTTCTAACACTGATGGCACTCATATAAGAGGTAATTCCCATCAGGACTCACCATTAATAAGTACACAATAGAACTCAGAAGATTTCAATACACATATAGGGGATCACACCTAGAGCCTATGGGGGAAACCTAATCATACCCAAAGTAAACAACTTGGATGGGGATTATACGCCCTGATAGTCGATAATGGGATACCTGACCCAATCTAGGGAAGACTGATAGAGAACCACACCCCAAACACATGGAGGGATATCTAACTCTATCCAAAACTAACCCATAGAGGGGGTCACTCATCCTATACTTAGGAAGGTATTCCTAACTTTACCCTCATAGGTATGGACCAAGGGAACATACCCTACTGATACTCATCCATTCTAAATAGAATGGGGGTTTCAACATATCCTAGGATAAGTACATGACATATATATAGAAAACAAAGTGTGTCCTGGATAGTATGAACATTATTGTGTCTGTTCCCCTAACAATGTTCTCCAGCCCATTCCCATGTACTCTGTCCATGCCTATGTACATTAGCTAAACTCGTTCCCACTGGTCGTGCCCGTGCACTCTAGCCATGCCCATTCCCACTGACCATGTCTGTGCCTATGTTCCCTTGGGGTACATACAGGGTCACCAATCAAGGGTCACATGTCATGTGAAGAGTTGCATAGTGTGTGATATTTTTATTTGTGTATATCCCTATCCACTATGGAAAAGGTTCCATATAGTATGTGTTCTTCCAAACCACACAATGTGTATGTCCGGATTTTACAAAATCCCATAGTCCTCATGAATATCTACTTGCGCCTCTTACTCCTTTAATCTAGTTGTAAAAACTACCATTAATATTGGATTTTACATCAACCAAACCTAAATCAACACTATTGGACAAATTTTGGTCACCCATCTATTCGAGAATTTCCCCTATCTCACATCATCGCCGAAACTCTAAAAACCACAAACTAGATTCCTTAGATCAATCACTAGATATTCTATTATCATCATCACACTAAAATCATTCTTTAATTCTAGAATTTTTACTCATGGAAATGATCCATTATTCCAAAGATCAATTGTTCAATGATCGATTTCCAAGTATAGTTGAACTCCTAGCCAAACGAAACACCGATGGTGGATTCTCAAAGAACAATGAGAGAAAACCATGAAACAAAAGTGTGAGAAAATAAATTTCAAACATTTTTTAGGTTTTACTTGACCCATTGACTAAGAAAATAAAAAATTAAGAACAATAAAGAATAAAAAAAATTATAAAAAATCCTAATTCTAATAAAATTAACATCAACAACAAATCAAAACATTGATATGTGAATTAATCCACTGAAGGGATTAGTTAAAATTCATTATCAGTTAATCAAAATGGTGATTAATCTTGAAAAAACATAAATTCTAACTTTATATTGGATCCATCACTAAAAAATAATGATTCTGCATCATTGTTTTTGATGAAATGAAAAAACTTCACTGATAGTGACTAACTCTATGGAAAGCCAATCATCGATCCTTGATCCCATTGCCGTACACTAAATCTCTCCTCCATGATCCTCTAAAATCTCTTGAAATATGTATATAACCCTGTTATTTTTCTATAAATGGGTTTAAATAGAGGAGGGATTAGGTCACAACCATTAATAACCATTAAATTAATTAATTAATTTATTAGTTTATTATTCCACCCATGACTATTCTTAAATAAAACATCCAACATACACAGAGGTTATGTCATGATTAGTGTAAAACCCACATTCAAGATTTAATGACAACCTCAGTTTTCCCATATAAAACTTTATTCAGGATATATTCAATTATTTCAAAAAATATACGTGTGTACTATATAAGAATTTATTATTTTTAATATATAACCACCGAGTATCCCCAAGCCCCAAAATCCCATTCCAACTACACAAATAACTCTGAAAATATTATTTTAAATATTCCAAAGTATTACAAGGAAAAAATAGATTCATTAATTTCTCCCCACCTTAGAGTTTTTTATCCCAAAAAGTAAAAAGTATACTAAAAAATATTAGGGTATTGAGCTTTCATTTGTTTTTTTTCTCACAGGTTATCCCTTGAAGATTCTCATGTTGCCACTAGACACACACCAGAGGAATCACTCAACTATGAAGGATCTTCTCCTATCGATCCTCTTTCTCTACTGGGTACTTGGAGAAGGTAGCTCCATACTCAATGTCTTTCTCACCCTATTCAATTATATGTGATGTGTCATGCACATATCTCCTCAGCTAAAACATGTGGAAGAAATCGTGCACCCAGTCTAACTACATTGGTAGGGCTAAGTGGTATGCCACCTTGAAAACCATATGCATTATCTAGAAAGGTCAAATAAATCTTATAGATTAATTTACACCCTAGAAAAATATCCACAATCCTCACCATGGTGACACATCAGGAATATATGATATCCCTTTTCAAACTGCAAAGTCCTATTTTGTTGGTCAATATATGATTTATGATGGATCTAGATTGTCCTCATCCACTCTTAGAAGATCTAAACCTTATTTATTGTTTCTCACATCAACATTGATCCTATGCATGATGAATCCCCTAGAGTAGTCCAACACAATGATGATTTGTAGGGTATCTCATACAATTCCTCAAATAGTTCCATACCGATGGTGGAGTGTTAGAGGTTGTTAATGCACAAACTCCAATAATGATAGGTGTTCCTACCATCTATGAGAAAATTCCAATATGAAATACTAAAGAATGTCCTTCATAACTTTAATGGTTCACTTAGTCTAGAAGGTTTTCTGGGGGTAAAATGTTATAATCAACCATAATTGAGACCCAATGACTTTCTATAATGTTCTCTATAACCGTTATGTGAGGTGAGCATCATAGTCTGGGATGCTTTTTGTGGGAACTCCATGATGTTATAATATAACCTTAAAATAAATTCATCCAAATATCTCCACTAAACTCTTCTCTAGGATATATAGGAAGTGAGATGACTTGGTGAGTTGGTCTAAGATCACCCAGATAACATCGTAGCCCCTAGATGATCATGTAATTTTAGTAATTAATTCCATAGAGATACTATCCCACTTCAACATTGTCACCTAAAGGGGTTGATATAAACCATTTGGAACCTAATGCTCGACCTTCAACTGCTGGAAAGTGAGCCATCAAGAGATAAAGTTATCTATACACCTCTTTATCTATATACACTATAATTGACACTGAAGGTCTTGGTTTGTCTTTTACACTCCTGGATTTACTACTAATGTGGATGTATAAAATTACTTTATTACCTCCTCTCACAGTGTGACTGGTACCATCATCCATCCTTGTAAAATAATGATGTGTTCCCCACCTTCATAAGATTCACTAGGATCATGTCATGTGGTTATCTAAACATACAAGGCCTCACAATTGATATCTCCAAGATGATTATACCTAACATGATAAAGAAGACTAGGGGTAAAAATAATAGATTGGATATAAGTTACACCATCCTCATCCACTAGGGACAACTATAATGATGACAACTACTATGAAACTTCATTCAAAAACTATGAAAAAGATCTCCTACTGAGATACTTTTACACCACATTCCCCATTTTGAGATTATAAACCATCTCAAAATCATAATACTATAGGAACTCTAGAAATAACCTATATCTCAAGTTAACATCTTTCTATGAAAAGATATACTTGAGACACTTTTGGTCTGAGTAGATGATAAATTTATCTCCCATAAGGTAGTTTCACTACATTTTTAGGGTGAAGACCACTACTGTCAACTCTAGATTATGGGTTTCGTAGTTCTACTCATGAGGTATTAGCTACTAAGACCCATACACAATAAAAAACTACCTATAAAATAGAAAACATCCAAGACCATTTCTAGAGGCATTGCAGAATACCACATGATCAACAACCTTATTATGTAGTCTTAAGATGGGGGTTCTTATCAACCTATTCCACAACTTTTGAAAATCCTATTGGAACTTATTTTTACATATGAAAGGACTCCAATTTCAAGTCAAATTATTCAAGGTAACTGAAATCATAGATAGATTATGCATGAACCTCTGATAGTATATTGACAACCCAAGGAAGATCCACACCCAATTATGCTCTAGGACGTCTCCCAAGATAACACTGCCTTAACCTTTTCTAGGTCCATTGCTACTCCCTCTTCTTTGATGAAAGGTACTAGGAAGTGGACCTATTAAATACATAATTGAAACTTTGAGATATTACCATAAATATGGTGCTCACAGAGTTTTTCTAATACCAACGTCAAATGTCTCACGTGATCCTCCTCTAACACCGAGTGCACATGGATATCACTAATGAAGACTACCACAAACTAGTTCAACAAGGGATGAAAGATCTGGTTCATAAGTCCCATAAACTTTGCTAGGGAATTATTCAAACTAAATACTTATAGTGACCGTAGCAATATCATAATGTCATATTTGGTATATGCTTCTCTTGAACTAGGAGATGCCATTAGCCCAATTTGAGTTTATTATTTGAGAACCATCTCACCCTTTTCAGTTGGTCAAAGAGGTTGTTGATTCATAGAAGTTGATACTTATTCTTGATGGTCACCTAATTTAGGTGATGGTAATCCAAAAATAACCTCAAGGTACTATCTTCCTTATTAGAGGATAATACTGGATATTCCTAGGGAGACACATTGGGTTTGAAAAATACCCTACAAATCCTCCAACTAAACCTTCAACTCTTGAATGTCCATGGGGGATATATGATATGTTGGATCAGATATCAGGTATTATATAGGTTTTAGTCTATACAGAAATCAATATCTTTTTGGGGTGGTAGGCCCAACAAATCCTCCAGAAATACATCATCATACCCCGCCACCACTATAGGAAGGGAGAACCTTATAACATCCACCTATCCTAGGGTAATACTATACAACTGATGTGTAATTTGATATATCCTCCTATGTATATCCTATACTTCCTTCACACCGACAAAGGAAAACTTCATCACATAAAATAGGACACATTACATCCTCCAGCTAAAATATACAATCTAGGCATGAACTGTAGATATCCAATCCATACCTATAATGAGGTCATAAGGCCTCATAACAACTATGAAAAGATACCACAAGAATCTCTCCCCTCTAAGAGTCCAGTAAAACTATTGGAATAAGTGCGTGATCACTGAATCTACACTTTTAAGAGTCTCAAAACACATATTGTACCTAAAATAATCTCTAGAGCCTCCGGGTCATAAGCCTCCATTGCTTGCAGTTGCCCATGTCCATGACCACTAGCACCTTGAGTCTATCATGGACCACCTGGGGGTGGTGGTGTAAAAAGGCCAAAATGTTGGCCACCTCCCATTGCTCTCCCAGCTCCTCTACCACATTCTCCACCCTTTAGACCCCATAATATAGATTATATCTTTTACTATGAAGTCTATCAACCATCTCCATATTAGCTACATAATGAAGCAGACAACCCCACATGATATGTCCTCACACATAATAGGAGTAACATTGACTCTACCTATGCTAGTTGGAATCATCTTGAGAGACCTGGATAGTAGATACTCTATCATGATAATTTATATGAAAACATTTCTCATTATTGTTTCCCAAAATCTATCATTGACTACTAGATGTTGAAGTCTTAGCTCCAAGGTTCCCACTTCCAACACTAACTGCCCGCGACTGATCAACTAAAAATATTTCTACCACGAAGGCACGCTCTAGTACCCCAATAGAAAAAGGATTGAAAAGAAATACCACAACATCTTGGATATCTTGGTGAATTAATTTATCAAAGTTCCATGATTGAAATTACACATCATAAACCATGTCCATGGAGTATTGTGAGAGGTCAGTGAACCTAGATGCATAATTTTCTACTAGCATACTGCCCTACTAGAGATCCATAGGCTCTTAGATATGTACTTCCCAAAATTTCACTAGGTAAAAATTATATCTAAAGAGGAAATTGAACTCATTACAAGTGATAATCACCTAATCATGTGTATACATCATCAAACTCCACTATCACTTTGTGAATCCATAGAGAAAGATCCCCACTAGGACAACGATCTGATCAAGAGGGGTCTTAACAAGATGAAAAATTCACCCAACTACATCGATCCAATCCTATACTTCCTCGGGGTTAATATCAACATAAAAACTTAGGGGTCTCAGCCTATGGAACTCATGGATCATGCTTATCCTACACACTTCCTCTTTTGGAACTACTGGGGCAACCTGATGCACAATGGGTGGGGGTAAGATCAAAAAACCACCTAGAGGTACCATCTCCTTAACATGACACTGAACAGAAGCCTCATCGATAGGTAAATCATTATCATGATACTACTGTGGAATCCTAGCTAGCTATCATTATGGAGTCATCCTAAAAAATTCAATATGTATAATGGTCAAAGAACATATTTTAGAAGTTGTCTCAATAAGGACATGGAAACCAAAACCCATTTCTATATGATGCATGTGCCAAATTTTTCCATGAAACCAATGCCTATATATACTTATTAAATAAGTAGTTTATTATATTCCTAGTGAATGGATATGTTGGTTTCCATAATATCACTGGTTTCCCTAGTTCTAGAGTCAAAATCCATACACTTTAACATTATTTACCAAGTTTCCTAACCAGACCTCATGAATGGACTATCTCCAAACTCAATTAATAATATGACCCTCTCTAATACTAATATATCATGACCCGACCCATTAGAGATTTCCTAACTAGAGACAAGTTGAGTGTGATGCCCCAAGCCCACATATAATTAGATAAGTACTAGTGACTAGAACTAGGTAGGCATATCACACACACATGAGGTGCTAAACTAAGGTACCTATACACATGAACACATATCCAAAAACCAATATAATGTACATGGAAAATAAAAAATAGATACCACTTATGAATTCATACAACCAATCCCACATCAAAGTATTATATAAGTACATGAAGACAAAATTGCCAAATATAGGTCCACCAAAAACTATAAAAGAGTCCAACTTGCTAAGGAGAAGGGGATTGATATCAAGAAGTAACTCCTAAAACCCAATATGGTTCATCTAGCGTGATTAAGATCCACCCAATCCTCACCCCCTAAGACTCTGTCTAAGGGCATGTCATCTATATATGACAGGACACATGGATAAATCCCATGCATGGGTGAGTATAACATACCCAGTAGGACAACTCTAAACCACCAAACATAAAGAATCAATGAGAATCATCTCAATATCATAAAGGGAAGTCAATTAGAGAGTGATACAATAAAAATAACCTAGATATGCTCAAGATAAACACCAAGAATCAAGGTAAGTTCAAAACCACATTGCTAGCCTAGGATTCCTCTCGAGGATTCAAGGTAACCCTCATCCCAGATAACTCACTCATCAGGTTTTTCTAACATCGATGGTGCTCATCTGAGTCATTGTTCCCATCAGGTCTCACCATGAAGAAGTACATGATAAAACACATAAGATATTGATACAAAAATTGGGGATTACACCCAGGGACTATGGGGGATACCTAACCCTACTCGGAGTAGTCCACTTGGATGAGGATCACATGCCCTAAAAGTTATAGGATTACACCCTGACCACATAGAGGGATAACAAAATCTATCAAAAAAAATCCCATAGAGGGATCAATAATCCTATGATCAGGATGATATTCCTCACTATACCCTCATAGGGATGGACCAAGGGAACTTACCCTACTGATACACATCTATATTGAAGAGAACAGGGGATTCAACCTATCCTGTTAAAAGTTAATGGTGTGTATATAGAATAAACATAATTTACTAGATAGTCTAGACATATCCAAGTATAGGTTCACTACCATGTTCTCTGGAATGTTCCAATGTACTATGGCCATGCCTGTGTACTTTGGTCATGCTCGTGTACTCTGGACCTTCCCATGACCACTGGCTGCACCCATGTACTTTGGTCATGCTTGTTCCCACCAAACGTGTCTATTACCATGTACCCTTAGGGTACATGCTAGGTCTTTGAACAAGGGTCACATGACATGTGAAGAGTAACATGATGTGTGATATTTTTCTCTATGTGTAACCCTAACCATTGTGAAAAAGGGTCCACATGGAACGTTTTCTTATGAACTACACACCGTGTACATCAATATTTTATAGAAATACTACAATCCTCATGAATATTTGACCACACTAACTCCTCCTTTGATCCAGCTGAAAAACCAACATGAAGCTTAGATATGAGGTTTAACAAACCTAAATCATCATCGATGGCCGTATTCTGACCACCCATCAATTAATGAATTTCCCCTTACCACACCACATCTCCAAAATTCCAAAATCCACAAGACAAATTTAATCCATCACTGAATATTTTATTACCATATTTACACTAAAATAGTTCCTTATATCCTAAATATAAACCCAAATTACGATTCGTTTAACCAAATATTGATTGTGTAATGATCAGTTTGTGGGTATAGTCAAACCGCCAGTCAAATGGAACACCAATAATGGATAATTGAAGAATGAGGGGGAGAAAAGAATGCACCAACAAAGTTATAAAATAAAAATTATCAATTTTTTAGGTTGGAATAAATATTTTTATCGAGAAAACAAAAAATGAATAATAATTAGGGATTAAAAAAACTCTAGACAAATTATAATTCCAAGAAAATAAACATCAACCATAAATCAAAACATTGATCCATGGATTAATATACTAAATGGATTAATTCATGTTACATATAAGATAATCACAATGGGGATTAGTCTAAAAAAACATCCTACCTAAATATTGGATCAGTTACTAATGAATAATGATTCTGTATAATTGTAATTGGTGAAATCCAAGAACTCTGTTGATGATGATGAACTCTTTGGCAAACTGATTGTCGATCCTCGATCTCATTTATGTCTGAAAAATCTCTCCACCATGGTCCTCTCAAATATATAGGGTTATATATAAAACCCTAGGATTTATCCATATATGGTTTTAAATAGAGGGTGGATTAGGTCACATCCAATAATAACCATTAAATTAGTCAATTAATTTATTAGTTTATTATTCCCCCAATGATTAATCTTAAACAAAACACTCGACACACACAAAGGTTATGTCTCACCTAGGGTAAAAACCACATTTAAGATTTAATGGAAGTTTTGGTTTTAAAATTTGAAGATCTATTCCGGATATATTTCATTATTTCATAAAAATTATGCACACGTGATATAATATATTTAATATTTTTAATATATCAACACTGAGGCTCCCCGAGCCCTAGAATCCTACACTAAATCTGCACATAACTATAAAAATATTATTTATTCCAAAGTGTTACAAGTAAAAATGAGATTCATTATATAAGAGTAGGATATAATCCATGTACACACCATTCTAGTATGAATGAGAGAGGATAAGAGGGTCACTTATCATCTTAAAATCGATAGTGAAAAAAGTTTAAAATAACCCTTGAATGAAATCTGGGAAGGCTGAACATTTTTCCAAATCATGAACCAACCACATGAGAGGCACTAACTATATCAAAAAACATTTTATGGTTCTACTAGGAACCCCACATGGTTTGAATAGCCATGATCCAACCATTCCAAATGGCATTGTCAAATTATAGACTCATTTTTTACGCTTGTCGCATGATTTACCTAACCATGAAGAAGCCATGAACTAATACCCACATGTCCCATGGGAATTAAAAATTTCACCCTAGGCCTCACATGGTTTGAACCTAACCATATGATCCCCATTTGGACCAACTGTAAACTATAAAAAAACAACTATAAAAGTCCCTATGTAAATTTATTCACATGGTTTACCCTAAACCGTACATACAAACTATGCACAAAGGGAATAATTCTAGATTTCTAAAGTTTTAGTCCAAAACTTCTTAGAAACTTAAATTACCCAAATATAGAACAAAATAATATAAAATAAAGGGTAATAGTGACATGTGGGTGTCATAAGTCTCCTCACCATGCCACTTTCTACCCATATAAATTCCTTGATCAAATGATGGAAACAAAGGAAGGGGAAAAGTCTTCAAATCCTCTATAACAAGAAGAAATATGGGGGGAAAATCAAAATATTACAATATCATAAAAACATTATACAAGGTATTTTATCCAAAATACCCACTAAAAATCTCAAACACGATCCATTATCCTAAGGATCCACCAAAATCTTAATCAACATCGACTACCTCAAGAAAAAATGAACCAAAAACACCCAAAACAAAACTATAAATAAAAGGAGAATGAATGAGGTATCCAAAACATGTATAATTGACCTAAGAGGTGAATTAAAACAAAAAAAATCCTTTAATGGGAGCACCGAAAAGCCAATTATGATTCTAAAAATCCACAGGATTAAGTCTCTAAAACGATCCAGAACCATTACATCCAAAATAATAAAATGTCATGAGACTAGTTTACCAAAACAACCACATATCAAAATATCCAAAGCATAAGGAAACTAAGAATATGCATCAATTAAAGAAATTATGTGGTAACTAACCTTAGATCTCATACCAAAATAAATTGTGAACTAAGACCTCATACCTGGGTTACCCTCTCATGGTAAACCCAACCAGATTTAAACTGACACCAACCAATGAATAACCTCAAAAGGTGCCATGCCTATCCTAGTCACATTAAGCACACACCCCAATTTCATTACACATAAAAGAAATAAGAAAAATCCCATGAATATCTATCACCATAAGGCTAGAATCACTAGATAATCCATACAAGGCATAAAAAACAACGAGGCATGAAAAAAATCCTAAACAACCACCACTTAAACAAGAAAAAAGGGAATACAAGGATCACACCAACCAAAAACCTCCTCATGGACCAAGGAAATTGGTCCTCACCAAAACAGTTCAAAACCAATACCTTTAAACATCCAAATAGGGAATGACACTTGCCACTCCACTTGGAGTTTAAGAAAGATCCATGAACAATAGAAGAAATACCCCTAAATATAAACACTCCACCTTCACTCAATACCTTTTGGTAGGAACACTTTATATATATATATAAACTTATACCCAATATGGTTATGTTTCCCAAATCACATCAAATGTACCTGACCTACACAAAGGGACGGAATCCAAAAACACCAAGAAAAAAAGGAAACTCACATGCCAAAAATCCCATTGATTTAATAATTAGTACATACCTAAAGGAATAAAATAAATTTTATAAAAGAACATGTTATTTTAAAAGAACCCAACCATTTGGAAAAAATATAATTTCATTTAAAATCCCAATTCCCCAAGAGAATTCCAAAGCATTTCACTTGACCTTTAAAAACCACCAATTCCTTTGTAAAACAAGGAACCTAATCGAGCTTCTGAAATATCATGCTTTAATTTTTTTTTCAAAATTTTTACCTTTAATTTTTTTATTAAATGAAAAAAATAACTTTTTCAAAATCGATATATGGTATTATGAATTAATTTTCCATAAAACAATAATGAGTTTTAAAAACAACATGTTTTCCAAGATTCATAATGAAATCAACCCATTTAGGTTAAAACATGACCAAAACCTTTTTAGAAATTCAATCCCATTTGAAAAATAATCCCAAAGTCACAACTTTCAATAATTTTTTTTCATGAAATCCAAACCTTCTTTTATAAGAAATACCCAAGGCCCCTTTTTTAACCAAAACAAGTTCATGAAATCCTCCCTTTTCAAAACAATACCATTTTATACAACCACCACACCAAAAAAGGTACATAAAAATTATCAATCTACACCATCAACATATAATAAGACCCACCTTTACTCATCCCACATTAGCAGGGATATCTCAAGAGGAGTGTAAAAAATAATTCAAATGGGAAGTGGAACCATTCACAACTCAGCCACATAGTTTGATGGACCGTGGTCCAGTCATGAAATAATTTTTATATCATTAAAAATATTGGGTGTTTGGTCATTAACTGGTTTATTAGGTTGTACAAACCAACCTCACACCACTAAACCACTTTATATTACCCTATTGAAATCCAATATGACCTATAAAGAAACATACAAAATGATAATGAGTATCAACACATAATCAATGGTAAATCCAAAAAAATTATGAATTCAAAATTCAAACCTCATTTCCCTTGGTAGATCTAATGTTGTTACGAAGGATGGTGATCAAGAACCTAATCATGACCAAACACCCTAGTTTTGATGACGATCTTAACTAAATATTACTAGAATACCCCAAATAAAAAGAGAGTGACTTAAGAACCTAGGTCCCTACCAATAAACCTAGGCTCAGATACCATTTATAATAAACCAGCCTAAGTCTTCCATCTAAACTAACACCTTACCTAGATAATGACTATCCTGAAAGGTGTTCCAAATCCCCACAGGTTGAAAACTAGTGTCTGGGTCTCAATAATTCTCTTTGGGAACAATTTCACCCTAAGATATTAGAATAAAATAGACAAATAATTAAAATGATAAATAAATCATTCAAACATAACATAAAAAATAAACACACATGCATTAAGAAACAACTAAAACTTTAATAAAATATATTGGATGAAGATATGAATAAATACCCAAGTCCGAGAGGCTGATACAACATACCTAAATTAAAAAAAAGGAAATGGAACCTGAATAACACAAACTGCACCACAAGTGACCCATGGTCACTCACCACACCCTAATCACCCATCAAAGTTGATCCTGAACCAAAGGACTAAATCAGAGCTAAGTATTGATAAAATGTAGAATATCTATATATGTGTGAGATAAAAAACCCAGTAGGTCACTGCCCATCGAAAATATTGAAATACCTTTATTAAACTATTTATAAAATTCTAGTTTGAGCATAAAATATAAATTAAGGGTTTTTAAATTATTTATAAAAAATACAATAACCATGACACTTACACATTTTTAAACAACCATCATTTTTATAAAATTAATGGAGGGGTGAATAAAAATTTTAATAAATAATTTCACACCATAAGAAGAGGATCATTAAAACGATGGAAAATAATCCAAAACACCATTTATAAACCTTTCTATAAATTTCTCAGAAACCCACCTTTTCATATATAATATTTTGGAAAAACATTTCCTTAAAACTCTTTTAAGAAACACATAAACCATTTCCACATTTTAAAAGACACTTTCAAACCATTTTAAAAAAACTCATTTAAATTAAAACAAAAACAATCAAAGCGATACATAAATAAAACATATGAAACCAAGAATTAAGGAAAAAAAATCCAAACAATGGTGCATATAATTTTAAAAACTAGGGTAATGGAAGAAAATAAAGAAACAAAATCCCCTAAATCATTATGATAAGGACCTAAAGTCATGGGTATCATCTATAGGCTCTAGTAATAAAGACATAAACTAGAGAAAAATAACCTAGGATTGCACTACCAAACTTATACATATCTCTAGTAGTACTTCTGGACTATCCAAAAATAAATTACTCATAAGCTCTTTTGATACATATTCTAAAAAAGGTTTTTAGCTCATAAATCCTACTATTCTATTAATCTAATTAATGAGGTATAATTGGAAAATATTCCTTTACATCACACCATTATACACTATGAATTTATCTCATACAAGTCACCTACTATCTACCTAAGACTCCCATGAAAATTAAAATGGAGGTGATCACAAATAAACCATCACATATTTAAAATATAATACATTTTAAATAAGCCACACCTAACCTCCTACACCCTCAAAAGAAAATTCCCCATCCACATCTATATATAGTTCACATATAAATATGAATAAATATAAAATATACCTCATAATATCACAAGCATCCTTGGGAATAAACATAGTTACATGGGGATTAAATAGGGTCGCACACATTTATAAAACCACTTTACTCTATGTTCCAATCGAGATTTCATAAAAGCGCTCAAGAAGACAATTCATTTTCACACCATATAAAACCCATATTTTAAATGTTCTTTGAAGATTATTTATCAAACCACGCTTTTAAATATAATTTGGAAATATAACCATTTTCATAAAACCAATTTAGAAGGAAACACACCCCTTTTTGAAAGTAATCCAATTAGTTACATCACCCTTTTGCAAAACCAAACCTCCCAATTCAAAATCATTTAAAGCCACTAAGATAACCCATGATCTCAAAAACATTAAATGAGAATGAATTTTAACTCTATTTTTTAAAAAAAAATATGCCTTTAAAATATCACACACCCACTTTAAAGACAAAATTTATGTTGAAAACCCCTTTGAAACATTTAAATTACTTTTTTAAAAGTCACTAGGAAATTTTAACAAACACTAGGCATGCAACCTAGTCCCATGAAAATTATTTAAACCATTTGAAAGCCATTGAAAAACCAATAAGGGGTTTTTGTGAAAATATAATTCCATAAAGAACTAT
Organism: Viscum album; assembly: GCA_963277665.1. Lineage (NCBI taxonomy): Eukaryota > Viridiplantae > Streptophyta > Magnoliopsida > Santalales > Viscaceae > Viscum > Viscum album. The sequence goes on from CAUJRU010000021.1 coordinate 110,739, forward strand.
TTAAAAACACATGGATCATTTTAAGATAGCCACTTGGGAAATTTTATAAGTTCTTGGTATTTGACACATCCATTCCAACTGAAATGGACATTATAAAATAATTTCTAGCCTACCATGGGCTTAAAACATGATTATAAAACCATAATAAAGAATTTAAAATCATATAGCCAATTTATAACACGAATTATAAGGGAATTCTATTGAAAACCTACCTTATTTCAAGAAAAACCATCTGAAAATCATAAACTTTGATGAGGAACACACAACTGAGCCATGAAAAAATATTATCAAACCTATACAACCCAAATACATAATATTAGAACCTCCTTGAACCCTAATCTCAACCTGAAGAGTGGTTAGGGTTTTAAGGATGAGAGAAATTGATAAGGAGGGAAAGGGGAAGATAAGAGAAGAGGAATATAGAATAAAGTGTGGGCTTACCACTTAGAATCCTCTTTAAAATGAGAGGGAGAGAGCTTAAAATCCATGCACTACTGGAAATCATGGTTTTCCCAACAGTTGTATACCAACAGTTCTTTTGAACCATTGGTATAGGTGATCTTTACCAATGGTTTGCATTAACCATTTGTAATGATCTATAAAAATTTATTTTTCCCAATTTTTTGAGGAAACCGTTGGGAAAGATTGGAAGAAAATTAGTTTTCCAAACGGTTTCATCAAACCTTTGGGAAAGATGGGGAAAAAAATCAGTTTTCCCAACAGTTTAATGAAACTGTTGGGAAAACTCTATCTTTCCCAACGGTTTTTAATAACCGTCGGGAAAGATTTCCCCAAAATATAAACCACTCGAGCCCCCACTCAGCCCGATTACAGACATACCCTAATCGAGCTCCTCCTCAATTCTTCTCGGCCATGAGACTCCTTCCAGCCAATATCCATCTTCAATCAAACAAAATCTTATTTCACACTTTAAATTAGTAAGTGTTACCTTAGTTTTAGTGTTATTCCTCAATTTTTTTGGTGTTTGATGTTTTGATTTAGGCTAAATTAGGGTTTCTTTCTACAGAACCCTTGGATTTATTTTCTGTTTTTTGTTCTAAACTTCAAACATGGTAAATGGGTTTGTTTAGTGGGGTGATATGGTACTTTTGGTGGAATTTATTTTAGTTGAAAATTGAATTTTGATTTGGATGAATTTATGTTTCAATTTGAGGTGGGGGAGGGTGTGCAGATGGGGTGGGGGAGGATGTTGAGGGCTATCCAAGTGGGGTGGGGGAGGGGCGGTCTAGGTAGGGTGGGGAGGGGGCTGTGTTGTCCAAATGGGGTGGGGGTAGGGCTGTTTGGGGTGGGGGAGGGTGTGAAGGTGGGGTGGGGGAGGGTGTCTAGGGAGGGTTGTCCAAGTGGGGTGGGGAGGGTGTGCAGGTAGGGTGGGGGAGGGTTTCCAGGCAGGGTTGTCCAAGTGGGGTGGGGAGGGTGTGCAGGTGGAGTGGGGGAGGGGCTGTCTAGGAAGGGTGGGGGAGGGGGCTGGGTTGTCCAAATGGGGTGGGGGTAGGGCTGTTTGGGGTGGGGGAGGGTGTGCAGGTGGGGTGGGGGAGGGTGTCCAGGAAGGGTTGTCCAAGTGGGGTGGGGAGGGTGTGCAGGTGGGGTGGGGGAGGGGTTGTCTAGGTAGGGTGGGGTGGGGGAGGGTGTCCAGGCAGGGTTGTCCAAGTGAGGTGGGGAGGGTGTTGATAAAACACTATTTTATTGAATATTTTATTTATAATAAATGATATAATTTCCTCACATTTTGTTAAATATGTTTAATTAGAAAGTATTTGGGATTTGATCATTCATTTGAAAATTTGGTGAAAATTCCAGTTTTACCCTCTATAGTGTACTGTAGTATTTTGAAGATAAATATTTTTTATATTTATTATTTGAATTTGAAATTTTTTAATAGTGTTCATAACTTAATTTTCTACAATGTTTATTCAGGACACTAGAGCTAAATAGTGCATTGGGGTGTTGAAAATGGGCCATGAAATCAAAGGTGGGCTGGACACGTCATAATAAAGAAGATTCTGTATTTCAGCCATAACTCCTTCATATGGGATTAGATTGATCCCCAATTTTGAGAGGAGATATGGAACCCATATTTTCATATATTATCATTCTGGAAGGCCGGACAATTCACGAGTTTGGGTGGTCAAATGGGCGGTGAAAGTGGGAATAAAATATTTGGCCGAGATTCCCCATTCACACTTGAAACCAATTTGAACCTAGCCTCCCCACCACTCTATAAATTGGTGTTTTTCTCATTTGGGGAGGTTGGGACGTGAATTGGGAAGGTTAGGGCAGAGGATAAGAGTTTACACTCCAAATATCCCAAGAAACTCAATAAGGGTAGCTCTTGAAGCAAGGATCCCTTCGTCGAAGCCCTATTCTTCTTCCTCATGTTGTAATGTTTGTGTTTTCTTAATAAACTTCTTTGTTCTTCTTTTATTTATTCTCTTTTATTCTGTTTTGTTTAAATTTCTTATTCTCTTAATCTTCCTCTTTGGGCTATAATTCTTGAGTAGAAGTGTTATTGGGTTATACCCATTATATACCTTTGCACATGCAAAATGCTTCTACGATGATTACACCACCCATGGAAGAGTAGTTCTTTTTAGTAATCGATCGACCTATATCCTTCTTCATTCATTTCTTTTGAATCAATGAGCTACTAAAATTCACTTAATATGATCTATTAATTGAGTTTTCAATTTAAATGAAACTAATCAAGCAATTGAACAATAAACACAAATCACGCGAGGTCGAGAATTGTGTGAATTGTGAGAGCACGGACTTAATTGGTAATTCAAAACCACATGGGATCAATTTTTAGTGTTCAAATATAATCCCTAAACTCAATTAATTCTAGTTTCCAAAGGGAAAATGTGCCTTAATTTACCACTTACCATTAGCTAATCTTAGAATATCAATCAAAGCAGGGTGTTGTGATTGCATGTTTTGAAGTTAGCCTAAGGTTAAAATTCACTTCATCTTTGTGGTAAGGTTAATTCTTATAGGGTTTGGGGGTTAACAAATTAAGGGATCATAATTAAGTGAATATTAATTTAAATGATAATTATTAATAAATGATTGAAGAGGTAGAGTTATATTGATTACACCTTTTAAATATTGTCTAAAAAACATCTTTTTGTTGTGTCGTTTTAATCGAACTTCATTTCATAACTAAAAACAAAAAAATACAATCTTCTTCCAGCAAACTTCTTTTAGATTCATAAACTATAACCAACCCCCATACTTTCAAGTAGTGTTTTTATTCTCTTTTATTTTATTTCTATAATACCTCTAAAAATTTGTTTTAATTCACTTCCTCCTTTGAGAGATGACCTTGGTCAGCCACTCTGCTGCACCTAAGTACCCCAAAATCACACTAATCATTTGAGGGTGCCCACGAAAGTGCTATTTCAAATTGGCACTGTTTCCGGGGAGGCAAGTAATTTATTCAACCATTTATAGGAATTTCTTTTATTTTTCATTTTATTATTTTCTCCACCTCTCTCTTTCATCTTTCCCCTTTCTCAAGTTTTCATTTTTTTTCATCCTCTTCTTTTCTTTTTGGACCATCAACTCAAACTTCTCATTTTTATTTTACTATGGTACACTTTCTTTCTTTTTCATTTTTATTGGATTTATGACACGAACTAATCCTGAAGATCTCTTAGATCTTGACCCTAAGATTGAACATAGCCTTAGGGATCGAATCAGACATTCTCAGTCTACAGGAAGTTTCAATATTCAACCAGTTGGTGAATTCCCCTCTTCTGGAAACATTGAAATTGGAAGCAATTAAAATTCAAACATAAAATAGGAACCAATGAATGGAAATAATGGAAATGACCTAAATAGAACCATTCGAGAATTGGCTACACTGGATATTAACTATCAACCAAATTGTATTGCATACCCAAACCTCGAATCAGACTTTGAATTGAAATCTGGGTTAATTCACCTTCTTCCAAAATTTCATGGCTTATCTGGTGAGGATCCCAACAAACACCTTAAAGAATTTAATGTGGTTTCCTTAACCCTTAAACTAAGAAATGTTTCTGAAGATCAAATCAAATTAAGAGAATTCCCATTTTCACTTGATGGAGCGGCAACAGATTGGATGTACTATTTACAACATGAAGATGTAACATGTTGGAACGATTTGAAATGTCTTTTCTTGCAGAGATTTTTCCAGCATCGAGGAACACTTCCATTTGTAAGGAGATCTTAGGGATCAAGCAAGAATAAGGGGAGTCAATGTATGAGTATTGGGAATGATTCAAGAAGTTGTGTACAAGTTGTCCACATCACCAAATCAGTGAGCAACTACTCATCCAGTACTTCTATGAAGTACTCACACCTATAGAGAGGAGCATGGTGGATGATGCAGTAGGAGGGGAATTGGGGGACAAGACACCAGTAGCCGCACATGCATTGATCGAAAATATGGCACAAAACTCCCAATAATTTGGCGATCGAGGTACACCACATGTTAGAGGAGTACATCAGGTAAGTCCTTCTTCTCTTGAAAGTCATTTGATTGATACCAAGTTGGAAGAATTGACCACTATAGTGAGGCAAATTGCATTGGATCAAAAGAAATCCCAACCCCCTCCTTCAAGGCCTTGTGGCATTTTCACTGAGACAAGCCACCCAACTGACTATTTCCCACAACTACAAGAGACATAGGATTACGTAGCAGTATTCCCAGGGAGACCATTTCAGCAGCAACAACAACCATATCCCCAAAAGAAGTTTGATTCATTTTCTCCAACATATAACCAAGGGTGGAAATATCAACCAGACATGAGGTATGGCTCTGGACAATAACAAAGGCCCCCCTTTTAACTAAACTTCCAGCAGCCTCCACCTTACCAACAGGGTTTCCAAAAACCCCAAAGGAGATTCGAAGCTCAAAAATCAACAAGTCACCAACAAGGGAATCTCCAACACAAGGTAGACTCTAACACTGATGATATTTTGAAACAAATCATTCTTAATCAACAAAATGAGTTGAAGAGTCAAGGTTCGGAGTTGAGGGAGTTGAAGAATCAAATGAGCCAGATTGCCACCGCCCTCCATGAACTTGTGATTAAGAATTCTGGAAATCTACCTTCCCAACCCACTTCAAATCCAAAGGGGAATGTTAGTGCCATCACATTGAGAAGTGGGAAGTAAATGAAAAATACATTTGTACCTACCATTCCACCGGGATTCACCTCTACTCTAGAGAATCCACATTCCATACCAATTGATGAGCAATCCAAGGAGAAAGATAAAGGTAAGAAAAATATTGATGATGCTCCTCCTAAACCCCTTCCTTTTCCAAACAGGGTTGTTCAAACCAAGAAGATGGCTGAAGAAGAAATGAAAAAGGAGGTTTTGGACACATTCAAGCGTGTAGAGATCAACATTCCTCTATTTTAAGCCATTAAGAAAATCCCAAGGTATGCCAAATTATTAAAAGAACTCTGCACCAATCGAAGAGGGATCAAGGGAAATGAGAGGATCAACCTTGGAAGGAATGTCTCAGCACTCATTACACCAACTCTAGCAATGCCAAAAAAGTGTAAGGATCCTGGGACATTCACCATCCCATGTACCATAGGGGAGTTGCACTTCTCTGATGATCTTTGTGATTTAGGAGCTTCAATAAATGTGATGCCTCACTCTGTATTATCTTCCTTACAGGTTGGTGAGTTGAATCCAATAAGAGTAGTGGTGTAGTTGGCAAATAGAGCTACAATATATCCAGCGGGAGTCCTTGAGGATGTACTTGTCCGGGTAAGAGAAATGATCTTCCTAGCATATTTCTACATGCTTAACATGGAGGACGATCAGGTAAGTTCTCATGCTCCCATAATCTTAGGTAGACCCTTCCTCAAAACTGCAAAAAATATCATAAATGTCAATGAGGGTACACTTTACATGGAATTTGGAGATGAAGTTGTGATATTTAATGTTATGGATTCCATGAAGTACCCCTCAGAGGATCATTCTGCATTTGTTATCTTCCATTTTGAACCACCAAATAAAAACCCCATGGAATTTTATTGTTCTATGCTTAGGGAGATTATGAGTATTGGTTCTAGTTTTAAGTCTAAGAGTACTTACACACCTATTTATAATGCAAAAGTCTCTATTATATTTGATTTTGAAATGGAATCATACTCAGATTTTGATCATGTGAACTCTGATTAGGACATGTCTTTTGAGTATGCTGATGGATTTGATGCTTTATTCTCTGATTTTGATGATGTATATTTTGATACAGATTCTCTTTGTGAACATATTTTAGTTCCTTCTATGTCTCCATCCATACACCACCCCCCTACACTGAAACTCAAGACATTTCCCCCAAATCTTAAATATTCATACTTGCTGAGTGGTGATAGATTACCTGTTATCATTGCTAACAATATCGCTTTTGAACATGAAGAAAAACTTTTGAATCTATTGAGAGATAACATTAGGGAAATAGGGTGGACCTTGGATGACATATCAGGTATTAGCCCCTCCATTTGCATGCATAGGATTCTCTTTGAGGATAGGGCTAAACCGGTGAGACAACCACAAAGGAGACTCAATCCCACCCTCCTGTAAGTTGTTAAAAAAGAAGTTGAGAAATTGCTCGAGGATGGTATAATCTTTTCCATTTCAGATTCTCAGTGGGTAAGTCCTATTCAGGTTGTGCCTAAGAAGAGTGGTGTTACTATTGTTAAAAATGAGAAAGATGAGTTAGTTCCAATGAGGGTGAAAAACAGTTGGCGTGTGTATTGATTATAGGAAACTAAATTAGTCCACTCGCAAGGACCATTTCCCCCTCCCATTTATTGATCAAATGCTTGATAGACTAGCTGGGAAAACACGCTATTGTTCCTTGGATGGATTTTCTGGATATTTTCAGGTTCCTATTGCTCCGGAGGATCAGGAGAAGACTATATTCACCTGTCCCTTTGGCACATTTGCCTACCAGAGGATGCCATTTGGACTTTGTAATGCCCCAGGTACCTTCTAGAGATGCATGGTGAGTATTTTTTCTGATTTTATTGAGACCTGCACGGAGGTATTTATGGATGATTTTACAGTGTATGGATCCTCATTTGATGAATGTATAAATATTTTGGGAAAGGTATTGAATTGTTGTATTGAGAAGAATCTGGTCCTGAACTTTGAAAAGTGTCATTTCATGGTAGAGCATGGCATTGTCTTAGGGCATGTAGTGTCAAAACATGGGATAGAGGTTGATAGATCAAAGGTAGATATTATTTCATCCTTACCATATCCTTCATGTGTGCGTGATGTTAGATCTTTTCTAGGTAATACAGGATTTTATCGGCGCTTCATCAAAGATTTTAGTAAGATTGCTCTTCCTATGTCACAATTACTTCAAAAGAATTCTGATTTTGTGTTTGATGATTCTTGCAGGACTTCCTTTGATGAGCTAAAGAGGTGTCTGACCACTCCACCTATCATACAGCCCCCACGGTGGGAGATTCCTTTTGTGCTTATGTGTGACGCCTCCAACATTGCGGTTGGAGCTGTCTTATCTCAGAGGGTGGAGGGACGTTCACATGTGATCGCCTATGCATCAAGGACATTGGATTCAGCCCAATCAAACTACACTACCACAGAAAAGGAGTTTCTTGCTGTCATATTTTCTTTAGATAAATTCAGTTCATATTTATTGGGCTCTAAAGTATTTGTTTTTTCTGACCATGCATCTTTGAGGTACCTCCTAAAGAAGCCAGATGAAAAGACACAACTTATCCATTGGATGCTCCTTCTTCAAGAGTTTGACATCAAGATAAAGGATAAGAAGGGGTCAGAGAATTTGGTGGCAGACCACATGAGTAGGCTTACTCACACACTAGAGGATGACACCTTGGACTAGGTACCACTTCGGGACACTTTTCCCGATGAGCATCTTTATTCCATCTCAGGTACGCATCCTTGGTATTCTGATTTAGTGAACTACCTTATTGCCTCTAAAATCCCTGCAAATTTTAAGAAACATCAAGTCCAAAAATTAAAGAGTGAGTCAATATTTTTTGTTTGGGATGATCCATACCTATGGCGCATGTGTAGGGACCAAGTTATTAGGAGGTGTGTTCCCGATCATGAGTTTGAGTCTGTTTTTCATTTTTGTCATACACTTGCTTATGGTGGACACTTTGGACCCCAACGGACAGCTAGTAAGGTTTTGGACTCTGAATTATATTGTCCTAGCTTATTCCATGATGCCCATGTGTTTTGTAAGTCATGATCTCGTTTCCAACACATTAGGAACATTTCTATGAGACATGAGATGCCCCAACAACCCATACTATTCTGTGAGATTTTTGATGTATGGGGAATTTATTTTATGGGTCCTTTTCCTAGTTCATTTGGATTTTTGTATATTTTGGTTGCTTTTGATTATGTGAGCAAATGGGTGGAGGCCAAGGCCACCAGGACTGATGATTCTCATGTTGTAGTGGATTTTGTCAAGGCTCAAATTTTCTGTAGGTTTGGAGTACCAAAGGCCATCATCAGTGACCAAGGGACACACTTTTGCAATAGGAATTTTGCTTCCCTCATTTGAAAGTATGGGGTGACACACAAAACATCAACACCATACCACCCCCAAACAAATGGCCAGGCTGAGGTTTCAAATAGGGAATTGAAACAAATATTGGAGAAAACCATACAGCCAAATAGGAAGGATTGGAAAAGCGTTTGGATGATGCATTGTGGGCTTATAGGATAGAATACAAGACAACCATCGTTATGTCACCATTTTGGATTTTTCTGGGAAATCATGTCATCTCCCCATGGAAGTTGAGCATCAGGCTTATTGGGCTATAAAGAAATGCAACATGGATTTGGCCCAAGCTAGAATCCAAAGGAAGCTGTAAATTCAGGAGCTTGAGGAGATTATATTGTCTTCATATGAGAACTCAAGGCTATACAAGGAAAGATCAAAAGTATCTCATGATAGAATGATCCAACAAAGGGAGTTTCATGTTGGAGAGAAAGTCCTTCTCTACAGTTCACAACTAAAGCTGATGCTTGGTAAGTTGCGTTCCAGATGGTTAAGTCCTTATATTGTATCTAATGTTTTTCCTTATGGTGCAGTGGAGATCACACAAGAGGACACTGGAAGGAGCTTTACAGTCAATGGGAAACGTTTGAAGAGATACATTGAGGGACTTCCTACTAATGTAGTGGATTTTATCACACTGCATGACCCCATCATCACTTGAGCACATCAGGCTATTCCTAACCCTTTCACTTTTATATTATTTGTCCTATTAAAAAATTTTCCATTTCATGTGCATATATCAATTCATGGGTTCTCATTGAGGACAATGAAATATTTTAAGTGTGGGGGAGGGAACCTTTTAGTTTAGTAATTTCAATTGTTTTCCTATTTAAAAAAACCAATTTTTTTTGTGTTTTTAAAATTTTGTGTGTTTATTTTTCAATTTTCTTTGTGTTTTTTAAATTTTTGATCTGAAATGATTCTCATAACAATCTTGAAATGCATATCAATGAGTGAAACGATTTATCCCTTGAAACTAAGCTTAAATGAATACTGAAATGACTTTGTTTCAAGTTCAAATATTTAGTAATTTCATAAAAATTACACTGAATTTTGAATCCCATGCCACATCTCACTGTCTTTATATTTGAAATCACTTTCCTGTGAGGCTTATGAACCATTATTTTCATATTCTTTACATTCACCTCACTTCTTGAGAGAACCAAACCATGCTTGATTTAACCAGAATTTGATTTATTTCTATCAAAACTTGAGGGTTTGAGGTACTTATGTTTAAATGATTGAGGCATTTGTTTCATATTAAAGCCCCTATTTCAAAGAATAATTTTTTATAATGGCCTAGATTGAAAATTTAATCCTTGTAGCCCTTATAATCCATGCACATCCTATTGGGTTATCCACATTACAAGCCACTTTTCCCTATCCAACCAACTCTTGAAGTGAAATTGCATAATCTAGTTGAGCTTAAGTGTGGGGGAATCTATCTTGTGTTGTGATACCACATTATATGATACTTTGGGTGGAAAATTAATTTCTAAAGAGATGTGTTTGCTATTGAATAAAGTCATTATATTGAATGCTGTACCTATCTGGAGCTTTCATGACAAGTGAAGCTGTGCCTTTTTTGGAGCTTCTAATTGAGGTGGAAAGCTGTGCCTATCTGGAGCTTTCAAGAAAATCATGTTTGAGAAGATTGACATTTTTGATGCTGAAATGATGAATGGTGTAAACCTTTCATGAATTTTCATGATGATGGAGCTGAGTTGATACTATGGGGATTGAGGAGGAGACCATATTTAAGTGAAAATTAGATTAATGAAATTTTGCTTAAAAAAGAGTCAAGCCCTCCTAATTCAACCTCAGAATTTTTCACATCTTAATACTACCAACTGAAAGCCACAGAACAAACCTGAAAAGTCCTCATGAGAAAAATATGTCCTTGACTCACATCAGGTAGCGATATAGGTGTTTATCAAGCCTATGGTGACCCTTGTATTAGTTTGGATGAGAAAGACATTGCAATTTTTTTTTTGACATTTGTGTGATAAGAGAAAATTCAAGCGAGGTAAGTGTTTTGTGTAACGCCCCAACCCCAGTTACCCAGAGTCGGTGCATTATTACATAACATTGGCATGATCACAAGAAAGATCAAATCTCGAAAGACCGATTGGTTTAGTAGCCTTGGAAACACTAGATATATTCATAAGTTTTACATTACATCATAAAATGAAAAACTACTACAACAACATAATGTCTCCATAATCCACACTACTATCCCCTCATAATATCCCTGCAGATCATTCATAATTTACTTCTTCACATCCTGGGGAAAAATAAAACATAGAAAAGGGGTGAGCTCAAATGCCCAGTAAGGATAACAATATAGCGGAAACTTTCATAAATAAGAATAAACATTTAAGGCAATGCATTACTAAAACAAAAGCCTTTTAAAATTGAACTTCAACATGGTATGGCAAAAGTAAAATGAAATAATGCCATTTACTTATTCACATGGATATTCTACTAATCGAATAATCACATGCAATAATCAATAACCACTTTCATAATGTTGGAATGCATAATGCCAGACTATCATAACCACATAGCCAAGGCCTCGTGCCAAGACTACAAATAAGATTTTGTCAAGGCCTTGTGCCAAGACACTAGTTTGTCTCATGAGACCTACCGATGCATCGAGGAGCTATAGCGGGCTCCACCCGTCACTTATTAAGTCCAATGCATTCCCATATGAAAAGGTTTAAACATAACATAAACATTCGTATTAAAACTAGCATACGAAATGTCAATACTTTCACAATAAACTATGAATGGTATAAAAATAGCACATCCACAGTCAAAAATATCACAAAACCTTCAATAAAATATAGAAGTTTTGTATCATAATAAATCAACTTCAAATAATCTTAAAATCCATCAAAGGATGTTGACATAGATGAAATCAAAATTCTTTTTAAAGAAATATCTCCTTTTATTTTGAAATCATTTAAGATCCATATAAAATAAAACATTTTCTTTGAAAATATTCTTATAAGCTTGTATGGGAAGCTTCGACGATTTTATAACGGCGGAAAATAACCGCACCCGCCGTATAAGTTAAAAAAAACATTCTTACCTCAATTCAGTCGAAAAGGTTAAAAAAGGACCTTGTTTTGAAAACGACGGAAAGATTCCTTTATAAACCTCTTATAAAAAGTCAAACAAGGGTATAAATGACTTTAACCCATATTCTTGTAAATAGTAAAAATGTTTTGAAATACTTTTCGAAGAAACATGGATGTGGATGATAAAGAGATCCCAGTAGATTATTACGTATAATACAACCTCGGATAATGAAGAGATTGTGAAATAACCCTTACCTTGTACTTTTCCTTGGTTGTGGTAGGTTAACCTCCTGTATAATGGTGAAATAATTGTTATTAAATTATACAAGAATCACATACATTAATATGATATCATATATGATCTTTTAATATTGATTTGATAATAATATCTTAGTATTATCGTTGTTTCGGGTGTTAACTTACTTGTTTTCTTTCATATGTTTTGTTACGTAAGACATGTTTGTAAAGGATAGGTTGTATATTATTCATATCCAGAATGATATCAAGTCCTTAAATATCATTTTTAAATCATAAAATGATAATTACGCTTTAATGGTTACGATGGAGAATGAATCTCATCGCGTTCGTGGAGACGGTAGTCCGTACGTACGCACGAGCGACAATATCATTCTTTTGATATTAAAATAATATATAAATGGATGGTATATCATATATACAGAATCATTAACATGTTATATTTATTATTTACATGAGTTACACATCATTATTATACCCATCCAAATAATATTATATTGAATAACAATTACACCACGACGTGGAGACGGTAAGCCGTACGTACGCACGTATGGTGACATGTTATTCAAAGGGTGGATAGAATACTGAATATGGTTGTACCATACTTATAATAACATCACAGTATATGTGAGATACTGGAGTTATTATTTCAGAATGGTAAGAACAAAGGAAGAAGAAGTGGAAGAAGAAATGAACTTAGAAAAGGGTGGTGAAATCATTACCTCTTCTTCGGGTTCTTCCTTTTGATTTGATCAAAAGGGCTCCTTAGGTTGGCTTTCTGATCAAACTAAGGCCTCTAGGTTGTATTGAGGGATGTTGGGAGAGTATTTGGGCAGAGTTTGGCCGAACCAAAAGGCTTTGAAGGTGTGAAGAAATGAGAAGGAGGAGTGCCCTTTTATAAGAGGGGTGAGGGGCACCTTTGGAAAAGCTAGAAATATTAATTTATAATAAATTCATATTCGGTTTACAAAGGCTCCAAAGTTGACTATTCAAAGGATGAGGTGGGGATAGGTCGAAAACAACTCATCCAATAGAATTTAGACAGGTTTGGGTACTTATATTAACCTTATCTTTAAGTATTAACTCTAAGTTAATTAGTTTCACTTTTACAATGTCTCTTTGTATTTTTATATAATATGGTTAATAAACTTACTATATACATCCAAGCGACCCCCAAGTGGTCCATTAATGAGGAACCTATCATAATATAAGTCTCTTGGCCGAACCTTAGATTTTTAGGAATTTAATATCAATTAATAATATAATATTTGTTTTAAGAACTCTTTTATGTCAATTTTGACACTATTCAATAGTTGATTTTTGTGAAACTCCTAACAGATTGATTACTTCGAACAAAGTCAATTAAATCAATCCTAATATATCATATTATCATAGAAAATTAGTTTAATTCATTAAAAGTTTCATATTATAATCATTTGGGTATTTATAAGATCAATTATTTTTATTTTTCACTATTATAGTAATTACTGCATCATCATTGTGTCATAAATTAAATAAATTATTAAATGTCTAAAAATTATAAATAAAATATCATTATGTAGGAAATCTTTTTAGCTTTCTAATGAATATTTATAATCGAAAATCCAACATGTATAACCCTATGTAAAAATTGTTCTTCTAAAAGATGTAAGCTTATACCATTTTTATTTTTATTTTAACTTTATTATTATAATGTGTCCCTACCACATACAAGTGGCTTCAAGGGGTCCCCAAATTGACCCAAGGATGCCCATGGTCGGGTATGTGTCCACCAATAAGGTTAGGACACGTTCTAGGGTAATTTTGTATTATTATAATATTATTTTTTTAACCCTTATTTACCGGATTTACCCTTTAACCATGGTAAATAAAATATTTACCGCAGTAATTATTCAAAATTTCTAAAAATAAAAGTTACCTATTTACACAATTTGAACATCCTGATTCCAAATATGGAATCCATTTTCCTAAATTCAAAACACAGAAGTGGCAGAAATTAATTTAAAATTAATTCCCGCTGTTAAAACAAAAAGCGTGTTTTTAAGAGATAATAACTATCAAAAGATTGACACTTGTTTATGTTCGGTTTAATTGTAAAATTATGTCCAATGACCAAAATTATATTAAATGGTAAAAATATATTCTAAATATACTTTAAAACCACTCAAATTCATAATTTATCACTATTAATTATTTTGATTAAAAAAGTTGTTTTTAATTAAAATTTAGTAATTTTCACTATTCATCAAAATATAAAAGTTATCCGAAAAGTACCAAAATTTCACCCTAGGATAATTTCGATATTCCGAATCCAAAAATGAAGTCCATTTTGAAATATAAAATATATATGATTTCAAAAAGTAGGTATTACTATTTACAACGGCTAGTTTAACTAGTTGTGGTGTGTGTTAGAACTCGAGGTTGCGTACAACACACGCTATCGCATTATTCAAAGAGAAGCGTACCATAGAAGCTTGGGGTGTTACATTCTCCCCTCCTTCAAATAATTGCGTCCTCGCAATTTCTAGGGTATTACTGCATAAAAAGACTCGGGTGGTTCTTCATCATAAGTTCCTCGGGTTCCCACGTTGCCTCTTCCATCTTATGATTCCTCCACAAAACTTTTACCAGACGCGTCGTCCGGTTTCTCAGCACTTGTTCTCTCGTATCAAGAATCTTGATGGGCTCTTCACAATAGGAAAGATCGGGTTCCAGTTCTAATTCCTCATAGGTGAGTACATGCGTTGGGTCAGGCATGTATTTCCTCAACAGAGATACGTGGAACACATCGTGAACTTTGGAGAGACTTGGCGGCATTGCCAATCGGTAAGCTACAGCCCCAATTCGTTCTAGAATTTCGAAAGGTCCGATGTACCTGGGACTCAATTTACCTTTCTTAACAAAACGTATGACTCCCTTCCACGGAGATACCTTCAGGAAAACATGATCACCGACTTGAAATTCCAAATCCTTCCTTCGATTATCGGCATAGCTCTTCTGCCTACTTTGAGCTGCTTTGATGTGATTTTGGATTACCTTCACCTTTTCCACCGTTTCCTCCACTAGTTCTGGGCCTACAAGTTTTCTTTCACCAACGTCATCCCAACAGGTTGGTGTACGACATCTCTTTCCGTATAACGCTTCATATGGTGCCATCTGAATACTCGAATGGAAGCTATTGTTATAGGAAAATTCTACCAGTGGTAAATATTGATCCCACATACCCTAAAAGTCAAGTGAGCAAGATCTCAACATATCTTCTAAGGTTTGAATAGTCCGTTCTGACTGTCCATCTGTCTGAGGGTGGTATGCAGTGCTCAAATGAAGTTCAGTATCCAGGGATTTCTGAAGACTTTTCCAGAATCTTGAAGTAAAACGGGGATCACGATCAGAAACAATCGATAGGGGTACACCATGAAGTCTCACAACTTCATTAATGTATAGTCTTGCTAGACGTTCCAGGGGTAGATCTTCTCTTATAGCAAGAAAATGTGCTGACTTGGTAAGACGATCAACAATAACCCATATTGCATCGTTCCTTCTAGGAGTCTTTGGTAGCCCCATGACAAAGTCCATCGTAATATTGTCCCATTTCCACTCCGGTATGGGAAGAGGTTGCATGACTCCTCCAGGCTGTTGCCTTCCAGCTTTCACTTGTTGACAAACCATACATCTTGACACAAAATCAGCAATATCCCTCTTCATGTTGTCCCACCAAAAATGTTCCTTCAAATCTCTATACATTTTGGTGCTCCCAGGGTGTATAGAGAAATTGGAACTATGAGCATCATCCAACAATTCCCTTTTCAGATCAGGTAAATCGGGAACACAAAGTCTCTTCCCGAATTTCAAAATTCCATCTTCATACACAAAGTCTCTCAATCTCCCATCATTCACAGCTTTAATCTTCTTTTGGAATTCTTCATCATTGGTCTGAGAACTCTTAATCCTTTCTAGTAAAGATGGTTTGGCAACCATTTGAAAAAGCATTGATGTTTCACCTTCCCTGGTTATTCCCATGTCCATCTTCTCTAGATCCATGAAAATTGGGTCCCTTTCAATTCTCATCATGTTCAGAACTCCATGGTCTTTTCTGCTCAAAGCATCTGCTACTTTGTTTGCTTTCCCCGGGTGGTAGTGTATCGTGCAATCATAATCCTTGAGTAATTCAAGCCATCTCCTTTGCCTCATGTTGAGTTCTTTTTGTGAGAAAATATACTTCAAACTCTTGTGATCAGTATAAATCTCACATTTTTCACCATAGAGGTAGTTCCTCCATATCTTCAAAGCAAAGATCACAGCTGCTAACTCAAGATCATGAGTAGGATAGTTTTGTTCATGAATTTTCAACTGTCGTGATGCATAGGCAATAACTCTATCATTCTGCATAAGGACACAGCCAAGTCCTTTCTTTGATGCATCACTATAAATAACGAACCCATCATTCCCCGATGGTAGAGTCAATATAGGAGCATTGACTAATCTTCTCTTCAGTTCTTCGAAACATTCTTCACACTCTTTTGTCCAAACAAATTTAACCCCTTTACGTGTGAGCTTCGTTAATGGGTTAGCCAATCGGGCAAAATTATGGACGAAACGTCGATAATAACCTGCCAAACCAATAAAACTACGTACCTCAGTTATACTCGTAGGTGCTGGCCATTCTTGGATTGCCTTGGTCTTAGAAGGATCAACAGAGATTCCATCTTTAGAGACAATATGGCCAAGAAAAGAAATCTCCTGAAGCCAGAATTCACACTTGCTAAACTTTCCATATAATTCATGCCTCCTCAGAGTCTTCAAGATAATGCGCAAGTGATTTTCATGATCTTCGTAGGTTTTGGAGTATACCAAGATATCATCAATAAATACCACCACAAATTCATCGAGATACTCCTTGAAAACTCTATTCATCAGATCCATGAATACAGAGGGTGCATTAGTCAATCCAAACGGCATTACAGTAAACTCGTAATGCCCGTACCTGGTTCGAAATGCTGTTTTCGGAATGTCTTCCTTCTTCACACACAACTGATGGTATCCAGATCGAAGGTCAATCTTTTAAAAGTATTGAGCTCCATGCAGTTGGTCAAATAAATCATCAATATGAGGTAGGGGATACTTGTTCTTTATCGTTATAGAATTGATCTCCCTGTAGTCAATACATAACCTCATAGATCCATCTTTCTTTTTAACAAAAAGAACAGGGGCTCCCCATGGAGAAACACTAGGGCGAATAAATCCCTTATTACTCAATTCCTCTAGTTGTTTCTTTAGTTCGACTAACTCTACAGTGGCCATTCTATAAGGGGTCTTCGATATAGGCCTTGATCCAGGAATCAAATCAATGGAAAACTCTACTTCTCGTTCTGGAGGATGTCCAGGTAAATCTTCCGGAAATACATCTACAAACTCTTTCACAACAGGTACATCCTCTATTTGAACATTCCTTTCCTCACCGACAGTTATTTCATTCTCTTCCTCCCCAATAATTGAATTAAGTTGAGCTACAGGGGGTGGATCTAAATAAGAATTAGGTGGTGACGATTCTGCTCTAAAAATAAGGTGCTCCTTATCATTATCATCAAGAATCGTAACCTCTTTCTTCTTACAATAAATCTTCACATCATAGTCCGAAAGCCAGTCCATACCGAGGATTATATCAAACTCAATCATAGGTATGACGATGAAATCAGCAGATAAAGAAAATTTATGTGCTCTAATGGGGACTGATTCACAAAACTTTGTTGCAACGATACTTCCCTTAGGAGTTTTAACTGACAACTCCCTTATTAAATCAAATTGGAAATATCTAATTTTCTTAGCAAACTGGGAAGATATGAAACAATGCGATGATCCAGAATCAAATAATGCATTTGCTAAACTTGAGGAAACCATTAAATTACCTGCCACCACATCTTTCGGAGCTTCTACCTCAGCAGTAGTGATAACATAAGCCTGGCCTTGATCCCTTGGCCTTTTCTGAGGTAAGTTCTCCTGACGCTTAGGACATTCATTTGCATAATGCCCCATCTCCCTGCAATTGTAGCACTGAACATTGGTAGCTTCCTTCTTCCCCTTGCAATCATGAGCTTGGTGGCCTTTTTCACCACACTTGTAACAGACTCCCATTCCCTTCAGGCAAGCACCGGGGTGTTTCTTCCCGCACTTACCACAAGATGGATATTCAACCTTTCCCTTCTTCCCCTTATTTCCATTCCCAGATTGATCAGCAGGTCTCTTCTTCTCTTGCTTTGCTTTAAAGTCATAAGACTTAGAGAATTCCTTTTCGGTCTTGATAGCACATGAGACAATGTCTTCGTACGATGAAAAGGATTGTGAGACTAATGCTCGACGGAGAAATGGTTTTAACCCATCAAAGAAACGATCAATCTTACTTCTTGGGTTGCGAATATAATCACCAGCGTACCTCGCTAACCTTGTAAAGTTAGCCTCATACTTTGTGACATTATCCTCCTCCTTTTGTCTCAGACTCAGAAATTGCCTTTCCATATCTGCTCGATGGTCGCGAGGAAAGTATTTTTCTAAAAACAGATCTTTGAACTCCCTCCATTCCATGTTTGATACTTCATCATCTTCCTTCATGTTTTGAATCAATGACCACCATTGATCAGCATCTCCAGTGAGGCGGTAAACTGCCATGGTAACTTTTTCCCTTTCACTACTCCCCAAAGCCTGAAATATTTTCTCTAGGGAAAATATCCATTGCTCAGCTACTAAGGGATTTATACTCCCATTGAACGTTGGTGGTTGTTGTCTCATGAATCGATCTAACATTGATCCTCCACGCTGCGGATCAGGGTGCTCCATACGGGTAAGGTTATTATTCATAACCTGAGTAAGTTGTCCCAGTACGGTGATTAGCTGATCAGCACCAGTTGCATCACCAGCCCCACTATAATTATCTTGAGCAGGAGGGCAATCCCTACATGGAGTGCGCGCATTGATACGGTTTCCATTTCTTCCACTAGGCGCCATTTCTAAACAATGGCATAAACTAGATCAGTTTATGAATCAAAATACATAATCCCATACTTATAAAACACTTAACATAAATTGAACTATTTATGGATATAATCCATAATCATAAAAATGTTTTTCTTTGAGGAAGTATATACTCATAAATCCTTCATAATGATTTGTAAAGATAATGAGAGTTATCCTAAGCATATCCCCCGGGAGTGTCGTAACCAAGAGTGCAGCAAGGCCCGTTGTCGTGCACCAGTTCCCGTTCGAGTCTAGCTCAAAGCGGTGTTTTCGGGTTTTACCCCTAGGTACATCTGTGCCAGAGCCGCCTCTACCTGCTCGTATCCAGACAGGGATGTATTGCTCGGAAAACTCACAAAATCTCTACAATACCAAAATTCTAGGAAGTTCTTCTATACTAATCCTCAAAGTTCATCTTAGGTCTACGTGCTCTAATCAGAGTTTATCTAAATCTAGCTTCCAAGGTTTGTACTAAACTTCCTCTGATACCAACTGTAACGCCCCGACCCCAGTTACCCAGAGTCGGTGCATTATTACATAACATTGGCATGATCACAAGAAAGATCAAATCTCGAAAGACCGATTGGTTTAGTAGCCTTGGAAACACTAGATATATTCATAAGTTTTACATTACATCATAAAATGAAAAACTACTACAACAACATAATGTCTCCATAATCCACACTACTATCCCCTCATAATATCCCTGCAGATCATTCATAATTTACTTCTTCACATCCTGGGGAAAAATAAAACATAGAAAAGGGGTGAGCTCAAATGCCCAGTAAGGATAACAATATAGCGGAAACTTTCATAAATAAGAATAAACATTTAAGGCAATGCATTACTAAAACAAAAGCCTTTTAAAATTGAACTTCAACATGGTATGGCAAAAGTAAAATGAAATAATGCCATTTACTTATTCACATGGATATTCTACTAATCGAATAATCACATGCAATAATCAATAACCACTTTCATAATGTTGGAATGCATAATGCCAGACTATCATAACCACATAGCCAAGGCCTCGTGCCAAGACTACAAATAAGATTTTGTCAAGGCCTTGTGCCAAGACACTAGTTTGTCTCATGAGACCTACCGATGCATCGAGGAGCTATAGCGGGCTCCACCCGTCACTTATTAAGTCCAATGCATTCCCATATGAAAAGGTTTAAACATAACATAAACATTCGTATTAAAACTAGCATACGAAATGTCAATACTTTCACAATAAACTATGAATGGTATAAAAATAGCACATCCACAGTCAAACATATCACAAAACCTTCAATAAAATATAGAAGTTTTGTATCATAATAAATCAACTTCAAATAATCTTCAAATCCATCAAAGGATGTTGACATAGATGAAATCAAAATTCTTTTTAAAGAAATATCTCCTTTTATTTTGAAATCATTTAAGATCCATATAAAATAAAACATTTTCTTTGAAAATATTCTTATAAGCTTGTATGGGAAGCTTCGACGATTTTATAACGGCGGAAAATAACCGCACCCGCCGTATAAGTTAAAAAAAATATTCTTACCTCAATTCAGTCGAAAAGGTTAAAAAAGGACCTTGTTTTGAAAACGACGGAAAGATTCCTTTATAAACCTCTTATAAAAAGTCAAACAAGGGTATAAATGACTTTAACCCATATTCTTGTAAATAGTAAAAATGTTTTGAAATACTTTTCGAAGAAACATGGATGTGGATGATAAAGAGATCCCAGTAGATTATTACGTATAATACAACCTCGGATAATGAAGAGATTGTGAAATAACCCTTACCTTGTACTTTTCCTTGGTTGTGGTAGGTTAACCTCCTGTATAATGGTGAAATAATTGTTATTAAATTATACAAGAATCATATACATTAATATGATATCATATATGATCTTTTAATATTGATTTGATAATAATATCTTAGTATTATCGTTGTTTCGGGTGTTAACTTACTTGTTTTCTTTCATATGTTTTGTTACGTAAGACATGTTTGTAAAGGATAGGTTGTATATTATTCATATCCAGAATGATATCAAGTCCTTAAACATCATTTTTAAATCATAAAATGATAATTACGCTTTAATGGTTACGATGGAGAATGAATCTCATCGCGTTCGTGGAGACGGTAGTCCGTACGTACGCACGAGCGACAATATCATTCTTTTGATATTAAAATAATATATAAATGGATGGTATATCATATATACAGAATCATTAACATGTTATATTTATTATTTACATGAGTTACACATCATTATTATACCCATCCAAATAATATTATATTGAATAACAATTACACCACGACGTGGAGACGGTAAGCCGTACGTACGCACGTATGGTGACATGTTATTCAAAGGGTGGATAGAATACTGAATATGGTTGTACCATACTTATAATAACATCACAGTATATGTGAGATACTGGAGTTATTATTTCAGAATGGTAAGAACAAAGGAAGAAGAAGTGGAAGAAGAAATGAACTTAGAAAAGGGTGGTGAAATCATTACCTCTTCTTCGGGTTCTTCCTTTTGATTTGATCAAAAGGGCTCCTTAGGTTGGCTTTCTGATCAAACTAAGGCCTCTAGGTTGTATTGAGGGATGTTGGGAGAGTATTTGGGCAGAGTTTGGCCGAACCAAAAGGCTTTGAAGGTGTGAAGAAATGAGAAGGAGGAGTGCCCTTTTATAAGAGGGGTGAGGGGCACCTTTGGAAAAGCTAGAAATATTAATTTATAATAAATTCATATTCGGTTTACAAAGGCTCCAAAGTTGACTATTCAAAGGATGAGGTGGGGATAGGTCGAAAAAAACTCATCCAATAGAATTTAGACAGGTTTGGGTACTTATATTAACCTTATCTTTAAGTATTAACTCTAAGTTAATTAGTTTCACTTTTACAATGTCTCTTTGTATTTTTATATAATATGGTTAATAAACTTACTATATACATCCAAGCGACCCCCAAGTGGTCCATTAATGAGGAACCTATCATAATATAAGTCTCTTGGCCGAACCTTAGATTTTTAGGAATTTAATATCAATTAATAATATAATATTTGTTTTAAGAACTCTTTTATGTCAATTTTGACACTATTCAATAGTTGATTTTTGTGAAACTCCTAACAGATTGATTACTTCGAAAAAAGTCAATTAAATCAATCCTAATATATCATATTATCATAGAAAATTAGTTTAATTCATTAAAAGTTTCATATTATAATCATTTGGGTATTTATAAGATCAATTATTTTTATTTTTCACTATTATAGTAATTACTGCATCATCATTGTGTCATAAATTAAATAAATTATTAAATGTCTAAAAATTATAAATAAAATATCATTATGTAGGAAATATTTTTAGCTTTCTAATGAATATTTATAATCGAAAATCCAACATGTATAACCCTATGTAAAAATTGTTCTTCTAAAAGATGTAAGCTTATACCATTTTTATTTTTATTTTAACTTTATTATTATAATGTGTCCCTACCACATACAAGTGGCTTCAAGGGGTCCCCAAATTGACCCAAGGATGCCCATGGTCGGGTATGTGTCCACCAATAAGGTTAGGACACGTTCTAGGGTAATTTTGTATTATTATAATATTATTTTTTTAACCCTTATTTACCGGATTTACCCTTTAACCATGGTAAATAAAATATTTACCGCAGTAATTATTCAAAATGTCTAAAAATAAAAGTTACCTATTTACACAATTTGAACATCCTGATTCCAAATATGGAATCCATTTTCCTAAATTCAAAACACAGAAGTGGCAGAAATTAATTTAAAATTAATTCCCGCTGTTAAAACAAAAAGCGTGTTTTTAAGAGATAATAACTATCAAAAGATTGACACTTGTTTATGTTCGGTTTAATTGTAAAATTATGTCCAATGACCAAAATTATATTAAATGGTAAAAATATATTCTAAATATACTTTAAAACCACTCAAATTCATAATTTATCACTATTAATTATTTTGATTAAAAAAGTTGTTTTTAATTAAAATTTAGTAATTTTCACTATTCATCAAAATATAAAAGTTATCCGAAAAGTACCAAAATTTCACCCTAGGATAATTTCGATATTCCGAATCCAAAAATGAAGTCCATTTTGAAATATAAAATATATATGATTTCAAAAAGTAGGTATTACTATTTACAACGGCTAGTTTAACTAGTTGTGGTGTGTGTTAGAACTCGAGGTTGCGTACAACACACGCTATCGCATTATTCAAAGAGAAGCGTACCATAGAAGCTTGGGGTGTTACATTTTGTGCATGGGAGGATAAATAAAGTGGAAATATATTGAATGATATAAATGAATAAATTGAAATAATGGGTTTTTATGAGGTATGATTTCTTTTTTTCTTGGTGTGTAATTGTTTGATCTCAAGGATATGGGTTTTAAAATTTGATATTGATGTTTACTTGACATGAGGTTTTGCCCATGAGTGCAAAAGGGTAAGTGTGGGGGAATTGATAAAACGCTATTTTATTGAATATTTTATTTATAATAAATGATATAATTTCCTCACATTGTGTTAAATATGTTTAATTATAAAGTATTTGGGATTTGATCATTCATTTGAAAATTTGGTGAAAATTCCAGTTTTACCCTTTATAGTGCATTGTAGTATTTTGAAGATAAATATTTTTATATTTATTATTTGAATTTTAAATTTTGTAAAAGTGTTCCTAAATTAATTTTATACAACTTTTATTTAGTACACTAGAGCTAAATAGTGCATTTGGTTGTTGAAAATGGGCCATGAAATCAAAGGTGGGCTGGACACGTCAGAATGGATAAGCTTATATATTTCGGTCATAAATCCTTAATCTGGGCTTATAATGAGCCCAAATTGTGAGAGGAGATATGGGACCCATATACGCACATATGATCCTTCTGGGAGGATGGCCAATTCATGCTTTTTGGTGTTCAAATGGGCGGTACAAGTGGGAATAAAATATTTGGCCGAGATTCCCCATTCACACTTGAAACCACTTTGAACCTCTCCACCCCACCACTCTATAAATTGGTGTTTTTATCATTTGGTGAGGTTAGGATGTGAATTAGGAAGTTTAGGGCAGAGGAAAAGAGGTTCCACTCCAAATATCCAAGCAACTAAATAAGGGTAGCTCTTGAAGCAAGGATCCCTTCGTCGAAGCCCTATTCTTCTTCCTCATGTTGTAATGTTTGTGTTTTCTTAATAAACTTCTTTGTTCTTATTTTATTTATTACATTTTCTTCTGTTTTGTTTAAATTTCATCTTCTCTTAATCTTCCTCTTTGGGCTGTAATTCTTGAGTAGAAGCGTTATTGGGTTATACCCATTATAAACCTTTTCACATGCAAAACGCTTCTACGATGATTACACCACCCATGGAAGAGTAGTTCTTTTTAGTAATCGATAGACCTCTATCCTTCTTCATTCATTTATTTTGAATCAATGAGCTACTGTAATTCACTTAATATGATATATTAATTTAGTTTTCAATTTAAATTAAACTAAGCAAGCAATTGAACAATAAATGCAAATCACGCGAGGTTGAGAATTGTGTGAATTGTGAGAGCGTGAACTTAATTGGTAATTCAAAACCACATGAGATCAATTTGCATTGTTCAAATATAATCCCTAAACTCAATTAATTCTAGTTTCCAGAGGGGAAATGTGCCTTAATTTACCACTTACCATAAGCTAATCTTAGAACATCAATCAATGCAGGGTGTTTCGATTACATGTTCCGAAGTTAGCCTAAGGTTAAAATTCACTTCATCTTTGTGGTAAGGTTAATTCTCATAGGGTTTGGGGGTTAAAAAATTAAGAGATCATAATTAAGTGAATATTAATTTAAATGATAATTATTAATAAATTATTGAATAGGTAGAGTTAGATCTATTACGTCTTTTAAATATTGTCTAAAAAAACATCTTTTTGTTGTGTCATTTTAATCAAACTTCATTTCAAAACTAAAAACAAAAAAAATACAATCTTCTTCCAGAAAACTTCTTCTAGATTCATAAACTATAACCAACCCCCATCCTTTCAAGTAGTGTTTTTATTCTCTTTTATTTTATTTCTATAATACCTCTAAAAAGTTGTTTTAATTCACTTCCTCTTTTGAGAGACGATCTTGGTCAGCCACTATGCTACACCTAAGTACCCCAAAATCATACTAATCATTTGAGGGAGCCCACGACAGCACTCTTTAAGGTGTGCAGGTGGGGTGGAAGGGGGATGTCTAGGTAGGGTGGGTGAGGGGGTTGGGTTGTCCAAATGGGGTGGGGGTAGGGCTGTTTGGGGTGGGGGAGGGTGTGCAGGTGGGGTGGGGGAGGGTGTCTAGGCAGGGTTTTCAAAGTGGGGTGGGGAGGGTGTGTAGGTGGGGTGGGGGAGGGGCTGTCTAGGTAGGGTGGGGGGGATGGGTTGTCTAAGTGGGGTGACGGTAGGGATGTCCAGATGGGGTGGGGGTGGCTAGGTTTTCCAAGTGGGTTGTGGGGGGTAGGGGTGTCCAAGTATGGTGGGGGGGGGGGCTGGGTTTTCCAAGTGGGGTGGGGGTAGGGCTTTCCACGTGGGGTGGGAGGGGGGGGGGGTGCTGGGTTGTTTATGTGGGGTGGGGGTAGGGCTGTCCAAGTGGGTTGGGGGTTGGGCTGTCCAAGTGGGGTGGAAACACTAAATTCAATGTTTTAATTTGAGTTTTGGTTTGTTTTATTAGTGATTAGGTGTATAAGGAATTCCCATTCCTATTATTGGTGGTTTTAATCAAAAGTTATGATGTTGAAACCATTTATGATGTTGCTGTCTCTATTTAATCTCATTTCCCCTAACTTAACATTAAATTCTATATCACATTTGGTTTCTGTTTTTTTAATTTACAGTTAAGTTATTTGTGGTCTATGATTATCTCATGTTAATTGTTTTCAATGGTTTGGTGTGGAAATTGGGCATTTAATGTGAATTTTTTAAATGAGGGTGCCTTGAGAATACTCCAAATATTTTTTAAAAATGATCAAAGGGATTTTATTATTTAAAATGGATTTCTAAAGATATTTCAGAAATGATTTAATCTTGAGGAAAGTGTTTTATTAAAATGAGAATTTTTTTAATAAGGATTGTGTAATGTATTTTGTTATAGTACACTTGTTATGTGACTATGTTTGGTATTTAGAAACACATGAGATAACTGGTGTGCAAGAATGTGTTGTGAAAGAGATTCCATGGTTGGTTCAAGATTATATTTATGTTTTGAGCCTATTAATGAGTTGTTTTAAAGATATTTTGAGATATTTACTTATTTAATCATTCTATTTACACAGCATATGCAACCTCTACCCTCATTTAATCAGTGAAATCAAGTCATTAATTCAAGCCTTCATTCTCACTAGCATGTAAGAAATTGAATGATGTAAACCCATCCTCACATGATTTCTTACCTTAGATAGTGTCCAACATATTAAATACGAGCTTTTGAATTCATCAGTTAACCAGGATCATATATTTTATTTCCCCCAAGATGACTGTACTAATATAACTTTATGGTCAATTAAATATGGTTCTCATTGTACGATGTATATTATGTGTCCTTCTTGGCCAATACTCACTTTTATGAGGGTGGGGTGCTTTTCACTACCCATTCTGGCATGTGTAGACATCTATAAAAACGTTAGATAAGTCACAAGTTTAATTCAGTAATGTTGTTATCATTGACATACTTTATTATTAATCTCAAATTTAAAAATAAATGTTTTTGTCTATACTTAATGAAATTAAATATTTTTATAATCCCTGAACAACCTATTAGTGTAGAAGCCTAAAATTTATTCACCCATGGGGTGCGCTTGACTTGGGGAAGTAATTGGGTAATGAAAGGTATAGCCATAGAGGTTCCAATAATGAGTTATTGAACATGAGTGAATGATTTGGGATGCCTATAACACATGATGGGACCTGAGGAATGTTCCTCTTATAGACCTAATGAAAATGAATATAAATAAATTTTAATTTAATTTATGAGTACTTGTTCTTTACATTATTTTAATAGTTCACTACATCAACTAGAAACTTCTTCCTTTATCATTTACTTAAATGTGTTTTCTATTACAGTTCAATCCTATTGAATTGTTTATGACAAAATGACTTATATAAATTCTTTGTACAAAATGGACAGAAGTTGGATGTATAAAACCGATCGGATCTCAAGAGATTTTCAAAAAAAATTGGAGAGATTTATAGATTTTCCATTTCACAATGCTTCAGATAGTGGTCGCATGCACTGCCCATATTCCAATTGTGTTGGTAGACCTTGGTTGAGTCGTGAAGAATTTAGCTACCACATAACCAAAAATGGTTTTAAAACAAACTACTTTGTGTGGTATCAGAATGGGGAGAAAATGAAATATCAAATTGGTGATGATTGAAATGAAAGGACTGGAATGGAGAATTTTATAGATGATCAGTTTCTGTTTATTCGTCATCATGAAAAAGAAAGGATTTCGACTCAAGAAGACTTCAATATGAGGATAGATGATGCTTCTAGTGAAAATGATGATATTGATAGGGTGAAAAAATTGAATGATGCTTCCAAGACTCCAGTATATCGACAATGCGATATAATGAAAAGGCTGGAATTTTTAATCCGATTGTTTCATGGGAAAACTATGTATGGGATTTCTAATACAGCAATCAATTACATTCTTACCCTCTTGAAGGATTTACTTCCAGATGATGCAGATATTCCCTCAAACCACTATATGTCATGGAAGTTAGTTGAGGAACTTGGATTTTCAAGAAACAAAATTCATGCTTGCCCGAAATATTGCAGTTTATTCTGGGAGGAAACCGCTAAACGAAATGATTGTATAAAATTTGGCACATCCCACTAGAAGTCAAAATCTGATGGAACACCATGCCACATTCCACAGAAAGTAATGTGGCACTTTCCATTGATCCCCAGACTCCAGAATCTTTTTATGTCTGATGACATATCAATAAAAATGATATGACATGATACCGAGAGAAAGAAGACTAATGATGAGTTGGTTCATCATGCAGATAGATTTTCATGGCAGAGATTTTATGCTCGACATCCTGATCTTGCAGCTGACGTGCGTAATGTGAGGTTGGGTCTTTCATGTGATGGTTTTAATCCGTCTGGGAAGATGCTTACTTCGCACAGCACATGGCCAGTTTTTATACACATTTATAATCTTCCCCCATGGTTGTGTATGAAAAAACCTTTTAATTTCATGAGTATACTCATATATGGTCCTTATGATCCCGACATTGATATTGATGTATACACGAAACCTTTAATAAAAGAGTTGAGACTTCTTTGGGATGTGGGTGTGCGCACATATGATTCATGTTCAAAAGACATATTTCAGATGCGTGTTGTGCTTATGTGGATGATCAATGATTTTCCGGCTTATGTAATGATGTCTGGATGGATCACGAAGGGAAAACTATCATGCCCATTTTGTATGAAGAATACACGATCCAGAAGACTGAAACATCGCTGTAGTTTCAGTTTTATGGGACATCGACAATTCTTGCCAGATGATCATCCATATAGAATTAATCAATGAAGATTTGATAATACCATAGAGACCGATGATCCACCTCAATGTATGTCTGGAACTGATGTGCTTAATGAATTGAAAGATTTCAGTTTTTTGTTTGGGAAGGGTCAAATGAAATCTGGAAAGAGAAAGAATGTTTCCACTGAAACCTGTTACAATTGGAGGAAGAGGAGTATCTTTTTTGATTTTCCTTATTGGTTAATAAATTTTTTATGTCATTACTTAGACGTAATGAATATTGAAAATAATATATGAAAATTTTTGATTTTGGTTCTTCTAAATGTCAAGGGGAATACAAAAGATGATTTAAGATCTCGGCGTGACATGGTGGGTTGGGGCATCAGACCAGAATTGCATCCTGTGCGTATCAGTGAAAATAAATGGAAACTTCCATGTGCTTCTTATGTGATGACACCTATGAAAAAAAAATTCTGGAAGTATTAGTGACTATTAGAGTTCCTGATGGGTATTCAAGGAACATATCTAAACGGGTCAACAGAAGAGAGTTGAAGCTAAAATCTTGAAGACTCATGATTATCACCTTCTACTATATGAGTTTCTTCTAATAGAAATCCGTCATCTTTTGTCCAATAATGTAAGGGTGGATGTTATTTGGTTGTGAAATTTGTTTAGAGATCTTATTTCTAAGAAGTTTTCCAAGTCTTTCTTGCAAAAAAAGTTGATAGATTCCCCATTAATTTTGTGTGAGTTGGAGAAAATATTTCCTCCATCATTTTTCACATGCATGCTGCATCTTACTTTCCATATTCCCACAGAA
Organism: Viscum album; assembly: GCA_963277665.1. NCBI lineage: Eukaryota > Viridiplantae > Streptophyta > Magnoliopsida > Santalales > Viscaceae > Viscum > Viscum album. Next base: position 140,031 of record CAUJRU010000021.1, read on the forward strand.
ATACTTCTCGGAGGACCTGTTTCTTTTCGCTGGATGTATCCAACTGAAAGAAGTATGTTCACATTAAAGTCTTATGTCCGAAATAGAAATCATCCCGAAGGTTCTATCGTGAACGGTTACTTGGCTCAAGAATGTATAGATTTCTGCTCGATGTATTTGTCTGATCTTACTACAAGATTAAATAGACCATTGAGAAATGAAGAAGAATAGTATGAGCAAATTGAACCCAGTTTTCCATCACTTCCTTAAACAGGAGGAATTCCTGGATCATATACATTGAAGACATTAATCCATGAAGAGCGGGAGATGGCACATTGCATAGTTTTGTTCAACTGTGATTTGTTTGATGACTATATCAGGTACCTAAATTGATTATGTATATCTTACATATATATCTATTAAAATATTCATATTTTTTATATATAGGGAACATAAAACAATGATAAATAGGAAGCATCGTTCTTTATCTTTGAGAAGGAGAGAGAATTTGCATAGAAAAGAATTTTCTGCTTGGTTAAAATTGAAGGTAAAAATATTACTATTTAAAATAATTATATAAATATTTAATTATGTTTAATAGTCATTTATATTATAGGTATTGAGTTTGTCTGCTGACTCTATCTCTGAGGAAATAATAGCTTTGGCTTTTGGTCCTAATACCGTGGTTCATGACTGTAAATCAATTGTTATCAATGGGTACAAATTTATTGTCACTGAATGATCAAAGAACATGAGAACACAACATGATGGTTTTATGGTTACTGCCAAAATGGATTGTTATGCTAGTGCATCGAATAGTAGACCGCGATTTGAAAATGTGGGTTATTATAGAGTTATTGAGAAAATAATAATATTGGATTATTATTCTCATGGACGAGTCACAATGATGAAATGCCATTGGTTTGATTCGATGACGAGACATGGCACATTTATTGATGATTTTGGATTTAGAGTAATTAATATGACTCGCACTCTTGCTACCGAAGAACCATATGTTTTGGCATCAATGGATAAACAAGTTTTTTATGTCAAATACCAACTTTGACCTGAATTTGGTGTCATAGTTGAAGTAATTCCAAGACATATTTTTGATGATGGTGATGATGGAATTGACACTGTCCCTAGTGCCATTGGATCCAATCCATTTATTTCTTTTGATGACTCCAATATCTCAATTGTCAGAGTTGATTGTGAACCTGAAGTTGTGGTGGAAAATATATAGAATCATTCATCCATGTTCTCAATTCTTTTAGTTTACCTCGAGTTGGGTTGTTAAGGTTGGTAATATTAAAATTGATTTAGTATTGATCACAAATATTTTTTAGCTGACTTGACCATTATGTGAATTTTAAATGTTTATTGGTTGCATTTTTATTTGAATTGAATTTTCTAATTTGGGATTGAACTGTATTCAAACCTAGTCAAACAATATTTTTAACTTGGTGAACATTACAACTTGTAAGATTTATTAAATCCATTGAAGATCTTCTAATAAAATTGATAGCTAAATTACCAATGAATCCCCCTATTCCCTCATATATTTAGTTTTTTGGGTTACACATTAGTTTCATTTTTCTAATTAATTACATATTTGTTTTCAAAAGCATGAAATGCAGCCAATTGAAGAGAGACGAAGGAAAAAAATGATGGAGAACAATTGTTGAATGACGGAGTTGGGAATTCCATAATTAGTGCCTGTAGTGAGTACATTATTTCAAATATATATATTTAAATAATATATAATGTCATGTGATTAATTTTTTTGTAAACATTTTTTAGGATCCACCTATACGTTGAAAATTATTCGACGAGGAGCCTAGTACTGGTCCTAGTACTCAGGCTGGTGGTACGAGGAGGGTTCATACCAGAGGAGGACGATCAGCTGCGCGTACTCGACTAGACCCTGCCCCTCCCACTGACATGTCATCCTTCCCACATTCTGATCCCGGTGTGTTGTTAGAGACACACGGGATATTTAGGACTCCCATGTTTTCGCTACCTATTGCATCTTCTGGCCCATCATTTTCACATCCCATGATGATTCCCACTCCCCAGTCAGAATCCGGTCAGACAGCTGTCCCATATTCTTTTCCTTATACTTCTGTCTCTCAGAGCTTCTATATTCCATCGTCTTTGACTCCTATTCCACCACAGGGTGTTCCATCAGTTTCTGTTGATCCAGCGGCGCTCAACGATCAGACCGGCACAAGTATATTTGTAGAACCCTAACAAATTTTTATAGCAATATTTATTTTCATTATAACATATTTTGATAAAATATTTGTTTTTATTTCATGACAGATACATCTACTGATAGGAGGCATGGGCAGGGGCGTACACGCATGCGTTTGGTGTGGAACTGCCGCACACAGGTTATGGTGGATTACAATGAAGACAACCAAATGGTTGAGAAAACATGGCAGCAATGTCAAAGTCTTTTGACGACGCTTGCCAAATACTCTGATATCATTCCCGTTATCCCACTATCATGGAGACATTTTCCACATGAGATCAAGGATAGAGTTTGGGCAGAGATATGGGTAAAATAATCTGTTCTATTTAATTCCATGAATTATTTTTATATTTATATGAATTAATATTTTGATGTCATATTCGATTTAATTTTCCCAATGGTGAGGGTGCATGACTGTAACGTCTAAAGGATTTATGTGAGTTTTGGAGAGACTACAAGAATGAGTTGTATATTGGATGGGTTGCTAGAGTTGGCACTAAGTTAGAGGCGGTTCCAGTGGTGGATGATTATCCTATAGAGTAGTATCGTCAGATGATTACTCATTGGACGAGTACCCAATTTAAGGTATTAATTAAATTTCAGGTATTTAAATAAAAAATCTCAGGTTTTGTATTAATACTATCTATTTCATTTTTGAATTTTATTTAGGAATCATCTGAAAAAAATAAAAATAACATTGATGCAAAAAACACCTCCACACACTGGGACGCACTACGATGCCTGATCATGAGAGGAAGCAGGTACGACAATTGTTTATAAGTTTTATTTACGACTTAAACTTTCTTTTTTTCCCTAAATTATTTAATATTTTTCTAAAGTTTTCATATAACTTTAGTTTTCACTGTCATTGTAGAGGAAAATACAAAATATTGAAGGACGTGTGCCTCGAGCAAAACTGTTTTTCTCTAGTAGACAGAAAAAGGATGGAAGTGCCTTCAACGAAGCAACTCAGCAGCAGATTGTAAGTTTTAATCTGTTGATTTTATATTTTAATATCTATTTTGTAACTTAATAATATATTTATATTTATAACAGGCTACTTTAGAGGCCCTTGATGCCTAAGAACTAGAAAATTTTGGGCCAACTGATTACTTACATCAGGTTTTGGGAGAGGAGCATCCTGGCAGAGTACACTGCCAACCTAGGATAGCCCCGTAGAGGTATTGGCCCTCTTTAGGTATGAGTTGTAGTGCCACCAAGCTGCAGTAAGTTAGGGAACAGGCAGAACAGGCTGAAAAAAGGGCCACAGAGACGGAAGAACAGTCAGCTAGGGCAAACAATGCATTTATGAAATTTATTGAAGTTCTACGTCCGACACTTCCACCAGAGGCCAGCCTAGCTTTTGATGAATATATGTCGTTGATACGTTCTATATATTGAGCACCAGGTGGCAGTTCTAGTGGTGGTAAAGATGATTTCTAGGCTGACGATGATGATGGAGAGGAGTCTGATTCGGAAGAGGAGGGAGAGGAGGAGGGCGAGGCGGATGGCAAGGGCGAGGAGGATGGCAAGGGCGAGGTGAAGTGCGAGGGTGAGGATGAGGGCGAGGAGGGAGAGGACGATGATGAGGATGAGGATGAGGGTGATGATGATGGTGATGATGGTGATGGTGATGTGGGACAAGTTGATCTATTACATTTTTTACTAATATTACTGAGATTTGATGTTTAATCTATTCTAGTTGTTGGTTTTATCTAGACCTGTAGTATAGTATTGCAGTTGAGTTATTTTTATATATTGTCTGTTTTCATGGATGTTGATGTCTTTTTGTGTGCTTAGGAACTCCCTGGACAGCCCCCTCCTTCCTGGACCCTAGGCAACCCCCCACCATCCTCCTTGGACCCTAGACAGCCCCCGAACACCCCTAGACAACTCCTCTCACATTTCCCCACCCTCCTCCTTGGTCCCCGGACAACCCCCCAGACACCTCCCGGACAGCCTCCCGCACACCCCCCAGACACCCCCAGACAGCCCCCCGGACAACCCCCCACCCTCCTCCCTGGACCCCAGACATCCCCCTAGATAGCCCCCCGAACAGCCTCCCCCCACCCTCCTCTTTGGTCCCTGGACAGCCCCCCAGACACCTCCCGGACAGCCTCCCGGACACCCCCCGAACACCCCCCGGACACCCCCCCGGACAGCCCCCACCCTCCTCCCTGGACCCCCAGATAGCCCCCCACCCTCCTTGATTTCACATGCATTTTTTTATTTCTCTGATCATGCAATGTTATTTAGGATTATTCCATTTTTGTATGTCTTGAATTATTTGAATGTCTTGGTAAGCTTATTAGATCATGCTCATCAAATGCATGTGATTATATGCCTTAATTTGAATACAAAGCCTTGTTGAACATTCTTCATGTTATCTGAATTATGCCTTGTTTGAATTGGTTTCCATGTAAATTGTTAGGAGAAAACATTGGTTACATGTTAAAGACTCATAGATTTGCTTAGGGAATTTAGACTTGAAATTCCAGGATGTATGCTTTGGTTTCTAGGTGAGGGATACCAGGATGGTTTCTATTACTCATGAGTGATATTAGTTCCTTGAAGATAAACCGAGGACATATGTGACATGTACGAGTCAACCCCTTCTCAATCCGAGATGCAGTATGGCCAGTACCAGTCGACCTCGGCTCAATCCGAATCGCGGTGTGGTCGGGATCACTCTAAGTGTCTCTCTTTTGTTTAAAATGGACAAAATTTTAAGTACATATGGAAAACTGACCAAAAGGATTCTGATTGTGTTGATACTTTATCACAAAGATCCATGGGTCATATGTGATGTGTTCGAGTCAACCCCGCCTCAATCCGAGGTGCGGTGTGGCCGACACCATTCATAGTGTCTCTCTTTTGTTTAAAATGGACATCATTTTAAGTGAAAACAACAACTGACATACAAACAACTGACCAAACACATTCGAAATATATTTATGATTTAGGACAATGATCCATGGGTCATATGTGATGTGTACGAGTCAACCCCGCCTCAATATGAGGCACGGTGTGGTCGGAACCACTCTTAAGTGTCTCTCTTTTGTTTCAAAAGGATATCATTTTAAGTGAAAACATCAACTGACATACAGAAAACCGACCAAACACATTCAGATTGTGTTGATACTTTAGTAAAATGATCCATGGGTCATTTGAGACGTGTACGAGTCAACCCCGTCTAAATCCAAGGCGTGGTGTGGCCGGTACCACTCTAAATCTGTCTCTTTTGTTTAAAATGGACATGATTATAAGTGAAAAGAAAAACTGACATACAGAAAACCGACCAAACACATTCATATTCTATTGATAATTTATCACAATGATCCTTGGGTCATATGTGATGTGTACGAGCCAAACCAGGCTCAATCCGAGTCACGGTGTGGCTGGGATCACTTTAAGTGTCTCTCTTTTGTTTAAAATGGACAACATTTTAAGTACATATGGAAAACTTTCCAAACGCATTCGGTTTCCTTTGAAACTTTAGGAGAACGATCCGTGGGTCATATGTGATGTGTATGAGTCAACCGCGTCTCAATCCGAGGCACGGTGTGGCCGACACCACTCAAAGTGTCTCTCTTTTGTTTAAAATGGACTTCATTTTAAGTGAAAACAACAACTAGCATACGGAAAACTGACCAAATGGATTATGATTGTGTTGATATTTTAGAAAAATGATCCATGGGTCATATTTGATGTGTATGAGTCAAACCCTCCTCAATCCGAGGTGTGGTGTGGCCGAATCTATTCATAGTGTCTCTCTTTTGTTTAAAATGGACATTATTTTAAGTGAAAACAACAACTGACATACGAACAACTAACCAAACACATTTGAAATGTGTTGATGCTTTAGGAAAATGATCCATGGGTCATATGTGATATGTATGAGTCAACCCCTCCTCAATCCAAGGTGTGGTATGGCCGACACCACTCTTAAGTGTCTCTCTTTTGTTTCAAAAGGGTATCATTTTAAGTGAAAACATCAACTGACATATGGAAAACCGACCAAAGGCTTTCAGATTGTGTTGATACTTTAGGAAAATGATCCATGGGTCATTTGAGACGTGTATGAGTCAACCCAATCTAAATCCGAGGCACGGTGTGGCCGATACCACTCTAAATCTGTCTCTTTTGTTTAAAATGGAAAGGATTATAAGTGAAAAGAACAACTGACATACGGAAAACCAACCAAACACCTTCTAATTCTATTCATGATTTATCACAATGATCCATGGGACATATGTGATATGTATGAGCCAACCCGGGCTCAATCTGAGTCTCGGTGTGGCCGGGATCACTCTAAGTGTCTCTCTTTTGTTTAAAACGGACAACATTTTAAGTACATACGGAAAACCGACCAAACGCATTCGGTTTCCATTAAAAATTTAGGAGAACGATCCATGGGTCATATGTGATGTGTACAAGTCAACCGCACCTTAATCCAAGACGCGGTGTGGCTGACACCACTCAAAGTTTCTCTCTTCTGTTTAAAATGGACTTCATTTTAAGTGAAAACAACAACTAGCATATGGAAAACCAACCAAACGGATTCTGATTGTGTCGATACTTTAAAACAACGATCCATGGTTCATATGTAATGTGTTTGAGTCAAACTCACCTCAATCTAAGGTGTGGTGTGACCGATACCATTCATAGTGTCTCTCTTTTGTTTAAAAGGGACATCAGTTTTAGTGAAAACAACAACTGACATATGAACAACAGACCAAACAAATTTGAAATGTGTTAATGATTTAGGAAAACGATCCATGGGTCATATGTGACGTGTCTGAGTCAAAACCGCCTCAATCCGAGGCATGGTGTGGTCGGCACCACTCTTAAGTGTCTCTCTTTTGTTTCAAAAGGATATCATTTTAAGTGAAAACATCAAATGACATACGGAAAATTGGACAAACGCATTCAGATTGGGTTGATACTTTAGGAAAATGATACATGGGTTATTTGAGACGTGTACAAGTTAACCCCATCTAAATCTGAGGTGCGTTGTGGTCAGTACCACTCTAAATCTATCTCTTTTGTTTTAAATGGACAGGATTATAAGTGAAAAGAAAAACTGACATATGAAAAACTGAGAAAACGCCTTCAGATTCTATTGAAAATTTATCACAACGATCCATGGGTCATATGTGACGTGTACGAGCCAACCTGAGCTCAATAAGAGTCGCGGTGTGGCCAGGATCACACTAAGTGTCTCTCTTTTGTTTAAAATGGACAACATTTTAGGTACATATGGAAAACCAACAAAACGTATTAGGTTTCCATTGAAACTTTAGAATAATGATCCATGGGTCATATGTGATGTGTATAAGTCAACCGCGCCACAATCCAAGGCATGGTGTGGCTGACACCACTCAAATTGTCTTTCTTTTGTTTAAAATGGACTTCATTTTAAGTGAAAACAACAACTAGCATATGGAAAAACGACCAAACGGATTCTGATTGTGTTGATACTTTATAAAAACGATCCATTGGTCATATGTGATGTGTACGAGTCAACCCCGCCACAATTCGAGGCGCGGTGTGGCCGACACCATTCATAGCGTCTCTATTTTGTTTAAAATGGACATCATTTTAAGTGAAAACAACAACTGACATACGAACAACTGACCAAACGCATTTGAAATGTGTTGATGCATTAGGACAACGATACATGGGTCATATCTGACGTGTACGAGTCAACCCTGCCTCAATTAGAGGCACGGTGTGACCGACACCACTCTTAAGTGTCTCTCTTTTCTTTCAAAAGGATATCATTTTAAGTGAAAACATCAACTGACATACGGAAAACCGACCAAACACATTCGGATTGTGTTGATAATTTAGGGAAATGATCCATGGGTCATTTGAGACATTAACGAGTCAACATCGTCTAAATCCGAGGCATGGTGTGGCCGGTACAACTCTAAATCTGTCTCTTTTTATTAAAATGGATAGGATTATAAGTGAAAAGAACAACTGACATACAGAAAACTGACCTAACACCTTAGGATTCTGTTGATAATTTATCACAACGATCCATGAGTCATATGTGACGTGTAAGAGCCAACCCGGGCTCAATCTGAGTAGCGGTGTGGCCAGGATCACTCTAAGTGTCTCTCTTTTGTTTAAAATGGACAACATTTTAAGTACATATGTAAAACCAACCAAACGCATTCAGTTTCCATTTAAACTTTAGGATAACAATCCATGGGTAATATGCGATGTGTAAGAGTCAACTGCGCCTCAATCCGAGGCGTGGTGTGGCCGACACCACTCAAAGTATCTCTCTTTGGTTTAAAATGGACTTCATTTTAAGTGAAGACAACAACTAGTATACGGAAGACTGACCAAATGGATTCTAATTGTGTTGATACATTAGCAAAACGATACATGGGTCATATGTGACATGTACGAGTCAACCCTGCCTCAATCCCAGGCACGGTGTGGCCGAAACCATTCATAGTGTCTCTCTTTTGTTTAAAATGGACATCAGTTTAAGTGAAAACAACAACTGACATATGAACAATTGACCAAGCGCATTCGAAATGTATCAATGATTTAGGACAACAATCCATGGGTTATATGTGACATCTTTGAGTCAAACCTGCCTCAATCTGAGCCATGGTGTGGCCGTCACCACTCTTAAGTGTCTCTCTTTTGTTTCAAAAGGATATCATTTTAAGTGAAACCATCAACTGCCATACGAAAAACCGACCAAATGCATTCATATTGTGTTGATACTTTAGGAAAATGATCCATGGGTCATTTGAGATGTGTATGAGTAAACCCCGTCTAAATATGAGGCACGGTGTGGCCGGTACCACTCTAAATCTGTCTATTTTGTTTAAAATGGGCAGGATTATAAGTGAAAAGAACAACTGACATACAGAAAACTGACCAAACGCCTTCAGATTCTATTGGTAATTTATCACAACGATCCATTGGTCATATTTGACGTGTAAGATCTATCCCGGGCTCAATCCGAGTCACGGTGTGGCCGGGATCACTCTAAGTGTCTCTATTTTGTTTAAAATGGAAAACATTTTAACTACATACATAAAACTGACAAAACGTATTCGGTTTCCATTGAAACTTTAGGATAACAATACATGAGTCATATGTGATGTGTATGAGTCAACTGCGCCTTAATCCGAGGTGCGGTGTGGCCGAAACCACTCAAAGTGTGTCTCTTTTGTTTAAAATGGACTTCATTTTAAGTGAAAACAACAACTGGCATACGGAAAACCGACCAAACGGATTCTGATTATGTCGATACTTTAGAAAAACGATCCATGGCTCATATGAGATGTGTACAAGTCAACCCGGCCTCAATCCGAGGCACGGTGTGGCCAGAACCATTCATAGTGTCTCTCTTTTGTTTAAAATGGACATTATTTTAAGTGAAAACAACAACTAACATACGAACAACTGACCAAATGCATTCAAAATGTGTTGATGCTTTAGGAAAATTATCCATGGGTCATATGTGACGTGTACGAGTCAACTTCTCCTCAATCTGAGGCGCGGTGTGGCCGACACCACTCTTAAGTGTCTCTCTTTTGTTTCAAAAGGATATCATTTTAAGTGAAAACATCAACTGACATATGGAAAACCAACCAAATGCATTCTGATTGTGTTGATACTTTAGGAAAATGATCCATGGGTGATTTGAGATGTGTAAGAGTCAACCCCATCTAAATACAAGGCGTGGTGTGGCCGGTACCACTCTAAATCTGTCTCTTTTGTTTAAAATGGAAAAGATTATAAGTGAAAAGAACAACTGACATACAGAAAACTAACCAAACGCCTTCGGATTCTGTTTATAATTTATGAAAAAGATCCATGGGTCATATGTGACATGTACGAGCCAATCTAGGCTCAATCCGAGTTGCGGTGTGGCTGGGATCACTCTAAGTGTCTCTCTTTTGTTTAAAATCGACAACATTTTAAGTACATACGGAAAACCGACCAAACGCATTCAATTTCCATTGAAACTTTAGGAGAACAATCCTTGGGTAATATGTGATGTTTATGAGTCAACCTCTCCTCAATCCGAGGTGCGGTGTGGATGACACCACTCAAAGTGTCTCTCTTTTGTTTAAAATGGACTTCATTTTAAGTGAAAACAACAACTAGCATATGGAAAACTGACCAAACGGATTCTGATTGTGTCGATACTTTAGCACAATCATCCATGGGTCATATGTGATGTGTACGAGTCAACACCACCTTAATCCGAGGTGTGGTGTTGCAGATACCATTCATGGTGTCTCTCTTTTTTTTAAAATGGACATCATTTTAAGTGAAAACAACAACTGACATACGAACAACTGACCAAACACATTTGAAATGTGTTGATGCTTTAGGAAAATTATCCATGGGTCATATTTGACATTTAAGAGTCAACCTCGTCTCAATTCGAGGAGTGGAGTTGCCGGAACCACTCTTAAGTGTCTCTCTTTTATTTCAAAAGGATATCATTTTAACTGAAAACATCAACTGACATATGGAAAACCATCCAAAAACATTTGGATTGTGTTGATACTTTAGGAAAATGATACATGGGTCATTTGAGATGTGTATGAGTCAACCCCGTCTAAATCCGAGGTGCGGTGTGGCCAGTACCACTCTAAATCCGTCTCTTTTGTTTAAAATGGACAGGATTATATGTGAAAAGAACAACTAACATACGAAAAAACCGACCAAACGCCTTCGAATTCTGTTGATAATTTATCACAATGATCCATGGGTCATATTTGAAATGTACGAGCAACCTCGAGCTCAATCCGAGTTGCGGTGTGGTTGGGATCACTCTAAGTGTCTCTCTTTTGTTTAAAATGGACAACATTTTAAGTACATATAGAAAACTGACCAAACGCATTCGGTTTCCATTAAAACTTTAGAAGAACGATCCATGGGTCATATGTGATGTGTACGAGTCAACCGTGCCTCAATCTGAGGCACGGTGTGGCAGAAACCACTCAAAGTGTCTCTCTATTGTTTAAAACGGACATCATTTTAAGTGAAAACAACAACTAGCATATGGAAAACTGACCAAACGGATTCTGATTGTGATGATACTTTAGCACAATGATCCATGGGTCATATGTGATGTGTATGAGTCAAACCCGCCTCAATTCGAGGCATGGTGTGGCAGAAACCATTCATCGTTTCTCTCTTTTGTTTAAAATGGACATCAGTTTAAGTGAAAACAACAACTGACATATGAACAACTAACCAAACGCATTCGAAATGTGTTGATTCTTTAGGAAAACGATCCATGGGTCATATCTGACGTGTACGAGTCAACCCTGCCTCAATCCAAGGTGCAGTGTGGCCGACGCCACTCTTAAGTGTCTCTCTTTTGTTTCAAAAGGATATCATTTTAAGTGAAAACATCAACTGACATACGGAAAACTGACCAAATGCATTCGGATTGTGTTGATACTTTAGGACAATGATCCATGGGTCATTTGAGATGTGTACGAGTCAACCCCATCTAAATACGAGGTGCGGTGTGGCTGGTACCACTCTAAAGATATCTCTTTTGTTTAAAATAGACATGATTATAAGTGAAAACATATGGTATACGAAAAACCAATCAAATTATGAATTGAATTCCAGATTCACATATAATTTTCATCTAAATTTTAAATTGAATTCTAAATGAATTATGTTTGTTTATAATTACGTTATGAATTCTGATTTAATTCTGGATGTGTATAGTTCCTGGATGAATTATATGTTAAATGTGTATGAATTTTTCTCTATATGTATGTGTTACTTGGTTATTTTAGGTACAATACTTGTATATGTATGTGTTAGTTTATTTCAGGTACAATAATTGGAAATTATTGAAAATGAGAGGGAATGCTGCTGTGAAAATTACACAAAAAATGAGAGGCTGCTGTGCAAATTGCAGCCTGCTCTGCAATTTGCACAGCATAGGCTATGCCAACGGTTTGAAACCGTTGGCATAGCCTCTCTTTATTATTTATACCAACGGTTCTATGAACCGTTGGTAAAAATCCTTTCCCAACGGTTTTGAAACCATTGGGAAAGAAGGCCCTCTACTTGGTCTTCCTAATAGTTCAAGCCAAACAGTTGGGAAAAACTTTCCCAACGATTTGGCACAACCGTTGGGATAGGTTAATTTTTTCTTACCTATCCCAATGGTTCACTGTAAACCGTTGGGAAAACCTTTCCCAATGGCTTACTTCCCTACGGTTTGCAGAACCGTTCTTATATATTATTCCAATGGTTCTGCAGCCTTTCCCAACGGTTCAGAACCATTGGGAAATCCTACATTTCCAGTAGTGATGTAAGAGTAATTGGAGGGGTGACTCCATGCACTCCATATTCTAGGAAGAATGATAGAGGTGAATAGGGGTGTTCAAACCCTAAGACTAAATAAGGTGGAATGGGTAAAATAAACATTTCATTAAATCTAGATAGGTTTCATGGTTTTTCTACACAGTTTTCCAAAATATTTGCTAACCATGTGGGAGCCACTACCCAAATAAAAAGACATTGCACGATTCTCCTAGGAACCTCACCTATCTTGACTTAACATGAACCAACCATTCTGAATAGAAATATCAAATGGAAGACCCATTGTGTATGCTTATAACATGGTTTACCTAACCCTGCACAAACCGTGTGTTATTACTCATACTCCCTAATAAACTCACACTATTTCCCCTAGGCCTCACATTGTTTTGACCTAACTATGTACTATCGATGCACACCAACCAAACACTATACCACAAAAAACTGGAAATGTCCGTACATAAATATTGTTGCATGTTTTCTCCTAAATCATATGTACAAACTATGCATAAAGGAAAAAATTCCATATTTCTCAAGTTTTGGTCCAAAACTTCTCAAAAACTTAAATTACCCAAATATAGAATAAAATAATAAAAAATAGATGGTAGCAATGACATGAAAGTGTCAAAAATTTATCTATATGTTTAGAATTAATAATAAAATGAATAAAAATAATATACCTTACACCATTCAATCCAAGCTCATCCATACGATTTTGATGTGGATCAATGAGGAGAAACTATTAGGTTTCTCCCTCTTAGGCTGTCCAAGGGTTGAATGAATCTATTGATTCTTGGGAAATATCTCTCTCAATACATGGTTTGCTATAACCCTAGGTTCAAAGGACATAGATAATGAATAATATATTATTTTATCCTTAAAGAGTTATAACCATCACACCCACTACATTAGGATCAAACCATCTTATATAGGCTTATAAGAACTGAATGTTTCACCATATATTAATTAAGTGTTTCACCAAATGCTCAAAATGTTTCAAATTCATATAGAATTATGTTAAATCCCTATAATGAATGTTTAATGTTTAAACATTCATGTTAAGCATTCAAAATCCTTATAATCATTATCTCATGATGATCAGTTGAGTATGATTGAATTTGGAGTATGGAAAGGTGTTCATTTCACTCATTATCACTTAACATAATAATATCATACACAATGCCACCACAACATATCATTTAAAAACATGCTATAGTGAACATGAGGATAGACCATGAGTGGTCTAAACCACCATGTTGTGTTCAAATACTTACTAAAAAAATCTATCAGTTAGACCAATACCATAAAACATCACTCTAATAGGACTCATACCATGCGAAAACATGCACATGAGGTAATTATCCCCTAGGATAGCATGGGTTTTTACATAGGAAATTGTATATTCCTAGACACTATGAAAATGTCTTCTCTTCCCCCCTTCTGGTGTATATATAGCACATAAGAGACCACCATTGGGTTTTGTAACGGTAGGATCTATAGAGGCATCTCATGTGTGAAAAATGTGAGATGATGTTATAAAAACCATGAGGTGGTTTCTTGGGTGGTATAAAATTTATGGAAACATGGTGAGTGTTGGATGATGACACAACATCGGCTTAAGAAACAATGACAGTGGTGCGTAGAGAGATTCTAGAAGATGGATAGGGAAACATAGGTGTTGGGAAGAGGTGATATGATAAGGTTATACAATGGTGGCTCTAGGATAGTGGTCACTAGGTTTTTATATTAGCAAAAAATTTAAGTGGGATAAACCCTAGATGTTGAACCAACCATGGTTTTATTGAGATACACACACCACATAGTGGGTAGATATGAATAAATTTTTTGGTTTGATCCCATTTGTGTCTTGATAAGGGCCATTAATATATAGGTAGACAACAAACATTGGGTATTGGGTTGGTGTGATCAGATGGGTTGAGTCTACTTGAGCTAGACCATGGTGTTGGTGGCCTAATGATGCTTGGCCCAAGAAGAATGTGGGTTGGCCCCATAGGCCAACCACCTGAGACAGTAAAACCACTTTGATGATTGGATTTCACACATGGGTCCGGTTAGACCAAGATATCTATATATTCATGTGGGATATGTAGACATGCCAGGTGCCATACATGGGTGGTTCACACATGCCAAGTGCCTGTCCACCACCCTGTAATGCCATATAGCATGCCTGGGGGCCACCATGTAGCCCAATAAATCCCTCTAAAGTGTTCATGAATTTAAACCATGGTATCAAGGCTAGAAAAATTAAAATTACATTTTGATCATTTTCTATGTAGAACATAACAATGAGTTCCATGTTTGTTTGAGATTATTTATAAAGAGTTTTTTATATATTAATCCCTTGGAAAATATCTAATCTAGTGGTACGTACTGTGGGTGACCTTGTGAACAATGGGTTGAATCAAATGTTTATGAGAGCTGGGTAATGATATTAGAGGATTTTTTTGGCATCTACTCTTTCATTAATCATTAAAATAGAAGGGTTATACGAAAAAGGTTTTTGTAAATCCCCTTTATTTAAAAACAGAAAAAAGAGAAATCCCTTTTGAATCGGGTTAAGTAAGAACCCATTACAAACCCAAAGTATATAGGCATGTAGCCTTAAATTCTAGTGTCCTAATAGCCCAGTGGTTCAAAACCCATTAAAAACACATGTCTCAAAGGCCCAAAAATGATTGAAAGTAATAAAACACAACCCAAAGGCCCAGTGGAATAATTCCAACAATAGAAATCCAAAATCCCCAACAACAATGAAACCTACTCACCAGTACATACTGTCACAATCGATAAAGCTCACAACCACCACTATTGAAACCAAGATGAGGCCATAATATTGATCCCAAGGGATGAGGGTAGTAGTAAGAAAAGGGAGAATAGAATGAGACTATATCTAGAAATATCTACTTCCATCCACTACCGAGAGTCTCCGCAAATTCCACCCACCACAAACTGAGCCACCGTCCTGAGGCACCAAACTGAATCCCGATCAACCCTTCTAGGAATACCAATTCCAAGCTAAAAACATATCTATAGATCCATATCTTTAGGGTAATTAAAGCATAAGAGGAAAGAAGTCTGAAGAATAACATGCTTCCTGTGGAATCCAAGCAGTGTAAAAAGCTGAAGAGGAGCACCAAATGAAGACAATCGATGAAATATGGTTAAAATCTGGAAAACATTCGAGGTGAGGCCATGGAGTAGTAAAACTATCACTAGAAATCACATTAATCACTATATGAGAGCCCCTCAATGAGAGATATCTTGGTACTCTAGAAGAGTTATTTATATAGAAGATCATAGAAAATATTTTTGGGGTCCACTTATTGGAAAAAGGTGTTGAAGGGTACTTGGGGATCAACTTGGATACCATATGAATTAATTTCTCCCCATATATCTCTTGGTTATAATTTTTTCATTTAGCCATTGAAAATAAATATGGGGGATTTATCATTGAGTCCCCATGTGATTCATTCTTGGTGACCATCATAGGGTGTGGAATAGGTGAACAGATGAATATGCAAGAAGTTGAGTCTATTACAAGGAGTATTATCAGTGTTATATTTTTATATATTCCTAGATTCAGTGACCATGAGGTAGATAATGGTGTGTGATCAAGGATAGATACCCCCTTAGCTGAAGAATATTTGATGAGGCATAAGCCTCCACGTATTGACAATGTAGACACTTCCCAAAATATTGGGTCATAATTCCTCTATATTAGAAATGAGTTTTAATGACTCCTTGGATTATTATTCCATTTATATGGAATAGTTTTCCTTTACATGTGATGAGATATGGAACTCCCCCATGGGACACAATATGGGTACCACATATTTTGGGTTGATACTCCCTTGTATGATATATATCCTTTTAATAGGTTTAAGCTCCTCCATTATAGTCATTTATTCAATGTGGGTTTCTTGGAGTGAGGTGTTTTTATGGGTACTTAGGTTATAGAAAGTTAATAAAAAATCAATGATACAATAGTACTTCTATCTAATTCCCTAAATATAGGAAATAAACAATCTTTGTGAGAATGGCGTAACCACAAAATGATGAAATTTTATGTGAGGCTTTTCCTTTTTAGTAATCCTAAGAGTAGTATTGAGGTTGAAAGTAGTGGTTTTTTAATGTTATTGAACTATTATACTACCTTAAATCATTAAAGTGATAAAATCAATGTAGTTATTCTTTGGAGGGGTGAGATTTTGTTTCGAAATTTTTATTATGATGAGGTGAGTGGATTATTGGGTTTATCCCACCACTTTCTGATGGATGGTCATTGTTAAATTGAGGATTGAGGCTGTAACTCCATATTGTATTTTCCTACCTTATCCCTTTTCATACTTGGTTAATCTAGGTGGTTATTTGGTTTTTCTTTTTATTTTTTGTGTCTTAATAGGTATTTATATACTCATCCCTGTATGGACATATTTTCCCTTTGGTGTTTTTAAATGTGTAAATGATATAAATTATGATGTTAATCTTGAGTTACAAGGAGTAATTAAAGCTGGTGTGTAGAGTTGGTCAATGTGATATATTAGAGGCGTAATCTGAAGTCATGGTGAAGGGAAGCATTTACCCTTCTATGATTACTATTACATCTTTAGACTCTTTAGGGTTCCTTGTTCTCTTACTATTTGGGGATTTATTATGGATTCAATGTGGATGGTGGAAGATATTTGTATTTATATCCATATCCCTTTTTCTTACTGATTATATATTATTTATGTAGGCATTTTTTTGGTTTTATTATCATTTGAATACTGAACATGTTGTTTCAGGTATCAATTAGGGAAATATATCTTACTGAGACATTCCTTCTTAGTGTTAGTCTTTAGAACCTAGCCTATTGGAGGTAGTCTTGAGATGGAACACTCATCCTATCTACCAGATTGTCACAACCCGACCCGATGGGGCTCAAACCACAACTCCCCAAGAATTCCTCTAATAGTCTAGGGGCTAGTGATTAGCATCAAGAAGGAATATCACTAACATGGGAGGCCTTTCCTAAGTACCTGTATGCATGCACACATCTCCAAGCTCACAAAATGATGACATGTTAAAACCGAAGGCAACCAATGATTACATACATCTATATCCCACAACTAGAGTAAAAAATTAGTAATGAAAGCGTAGAAAGGGAAAAACAACACCCACCAATTAATACTATAAAACTGTCCAACCTCCTCAGAATAAGGGGATCACTATCAGCTAAAACATCTGAAAAGCTACTAGTCCAAGATCCAGCAAACACCTTGGTCTTTCTAGCACACTAAGCTCTGCCTTACTTCGGTCCTCTGTGGACTCCATTGAAAGGACTGTGGTCTTCACAAGACACAAAACATGTGCGTGAAAATCTCATGCATGGGTGAGTATAAAAATACTCAATAGGTGCCCCAAAAACCCCCAAATAAAAAGGGGTAAACTGAAAGGAAACACTCCACTCAACCTAGCTAGAGGGAAACCCAATCATGAGATAAACTCCATCTCAAAATATCCTCAGTTGTACATGAAAAGTCAGCTTGATCTATAAGGGGTGTCAACCATGACATCTAAAAACACCAAAAGGACTCCCAAAAATCACCTAGATATACTCGTCTTATACACTAAGTCTCATGAGGTTCCAAACTCATAGACATAAATGGGATTTTATTCATATCCACTAACCATAACATAAAACTAGGAGAACACACTCCATGAGCTCAGTCATCCTAGATTTCACCCATTTGAGAGATGCACTCCATTAGGAAAACTCTACTATTCCAAATGGTACATCCAATAGAATGTTCTGCATCAGGAACATCTTACTAGATCCCACTTTAGTGCCCAGCACCATAGGTCCTATCATCACTACCTCACTCCTAGCGTAAGCTAAAGAAACCCAAGTGAAGAGGCCCACCCTTCAACATTACTCACAATTGAGGGAGAACTGATATAGAATATGCATCACATAAACACTTTCTAACAAGAGAGAATGGAGTGACTCATGCCTCACCACAACCATGCAGTTGAGGAAGTATTGCTCCTAACTAACCTAAAAAACCTCTATCACTCCTATAAGGAGTGGTCCACACCTTAGTCCTTTGAGGGAGAACTAGCTCCTATATAGGTATAGTTCACATCAAGAGGAAGGACCCGCTCCTCATAACTGTATTCAAGAGCCAAGGGAGCTCAAACTCCAATAGAGGACTCACTCCCCATTTCTACTCAGAGATGGGAGAGTAATACTCTATAAGTGAGGACCCTCACCCTGATTCAACAGGGGAGTACTACTCATGAAGGACCCACACCCTGATATGATTAGAGAATACCACTTCGTATATTGGGGACCCACACCCTAACCTGGTAGGGGAGTACCACTCAACGGCTAGAGGACCCACACCCTAGAACGATAAGGGAGTACTGACTCTACCAACTAATTCACTATGGGAGACCCGCACCCTAACACAGAAGGAGGGTATTGACCCTAGGCTTGAGGACCCACTCCTTGACACATAAGGGGAGTACCGACTCTGTTGGGACAACATGTATGGAGGAACCATGCCTTGTAGTGATAGGGGAGTATTGACTCCTATAATAGAGGACCCACACCCTACCTGGTAGGGGAGTGGATACTCTATTTATATGTCATATATGGAGGAATCATTCCCTAGTACAATAAGAGATTACTTACTCCTTATATAGAGGACCCACTACCCGGTCTAATTGGGGAATACCTACTCGACCTTCATGAATGTCATGGGGAAACCCATAACCTAGTCCATTGGGGGAGTAACACCCCCAGAGAAAACTAACCAAAGGTAACGAACCCACACCAATGATGTGGGGAGTCCCATATCTACCTAAGTAGATAGGTAAGTAAAACCTTTACCCTAGTCCATTAGGGGAGTGATAGTCCTACTGTCTCTCTATATGAAACACACCGATCTCCGACATCAGATCAGTACCACTCCATAAGAATCTTGCTTGATTTACACCACCTAATATCTCGTAATCTATAATAGTGGCCACCAACGTATCCTATGTGGAAAACTGCTCTGGATAGACTACACACAATCCTGAATCTAAGTTCAAGAGAAGAGGATACAGAAGTCGGAAGATCCTCAAGGGATCTCCTAGTAGTACACGATGTGCACCAAGGCACACATGACGTATGAGCCTACCCAAGACCCTACCCATGTATCTAGTCCACACAGGTTCCAACCCATGTAGGGGTACAAGGAGTATAGAGGAGGTACATGTTGTGTCCCTCATCACTCGACCCCTGGCCATGTTCCTCTTCTACACGGACCGAACAACTGTGTCCCTCACATGCCGTGTATCCCATAATACACGGTATGTTCAGATAAACAACCTCTTACCCATGTATTTTTCTTGTGTTTATATACCGTACCCTGTGACCATGTATCTTGGTTATGTGTTAGTAAACGACCACATATTTTAACACAGCTAACCCATGTCATGTCCTATGGTCACACAGTTTAGGGCACTACACGACGTGTAACACAAATACATGAAGTGTAGTCGCAAATGTTCATCTTCCCCAAATAGTAAGATCTAAAAGATGTGTGTCATTGAACTACAAACCATGTAGATAGTAATTACAACTGGGAATTACATACAAAACCAATAAATTTTCCCTGATTCAACCCAAAACCCATATATCTACCAAGTAGAGATAAAAAAATCAATAGGGATTTAGAAAATTAGAACAACACAAAATGAGAGGGACCGGGACCATAAATCAAATAGTCCTACCTTGTTAGAAAAAAATCCAAAGCTTTGGACCAAGAATGATTCCCAAATCATTCTAGTTCTCGATCTGATGATGATATGCTTCATAAACAAAGATCAATTGAACCTCGTTGCGTGGATTTTGCGTTGGTTTCATCGTCTCCAAAGGTAAGGAGAATAGAGGAGGAGGATTCACTCCTCCTTTATATCATGCACACCAAGATGAGGGGAGGGGATGGGTTTAGGTTAGTTTTTAATTAATTATTTAATCAATTTAATCCACCTCATAACACCCCATCACGAAAACACACATGATCAAAACTCTTTGTGTACACGACTTTAGGTCATGCCTAGGGTAAACACAATGTCACAGAACCAAATAAACTCTTAGAATTATGATCTGAGACTTTGAATATGATTTATTTAAGTTTAATGTGAAACTATGTGTGTGTGAAAAATATATTTAATATTTTTAATATTGCCGCATGGAGGCACCCCGGGCCCCGGATTCCTGCACAGACTCAACACCCAACTCCAGGAATATTTTCCAAAATATTCTGAAGCCTTATAGGTCAAAACCTGAGTCATTAAATTGTCCCCAATTTAAGTATTTTCATCCCTAAAAAGATAAAGGCTATGCATAAGGGAAGAAATTGATCTCCCCACTAGACACCTACACCAGTGAGCTCATCAAGGGTTCATGTGCTTCTTACAAGCATGGACATAGAGGAAACAACAAGATCAAACCACTCTTATGTTTAAATTCTACTAGGAAAACATCGTGAAACAATAGGAACATGTCTCCTTAGCTGTGATAGGTAGGAAAACACCAAGCACCATGGTATATCTGCAGTCATGGGGTCTAGCGGTACACCACCTCCCTAACCTAACATAAATACTACCAGAACTCTACTGTTCACATCCACCCTTGTATGGATTGTATAATAGACTCCTCAATCATCTTGTGTTTAAGGTCAATGCTGAACACATAGGGGTATTCACAAAAAATAGGGCTACCCAAGAGTAAAAAATGGGTATTACTAGGCCCTTAGTCTACAAACCTCCAACTATAACACAAATCACCAAAATAGAAACATTACCACACTAACTATTAGAATCCCAACTGAGTATGGATGGTAGGAAACCAATACATATTTCAAAAACATCACAAGGTCTTACTATACTGCTAAAAAACAATTATAAGTAAGTCTATCCCTCTCCCAAGGACACAAAACTAAAGGGGGTCATGCAGGAAGACTCCTATGGAAAGGCCAAGACCTGCTGCGAAACATCATCGCATGACCATTCCCTGAACATTCAAGTCTAAGGAACTTATCCTCCACACCTCGATACTATCCTATTTGGGTGGAACTGAATCACCCACATGGTTCTAATCAAGTCACAAAAACAAGTCTCAGTGGGAAAAGCATCCCCTATCACTCGTGAGTTCAAAGCCATGTCAAACTACACCACCTCCTCCTCGAGCATGTTGTGTAGAAAGCCGAAGCTAAACATATGAAGGTACCCATGAAAAACAAAGGGCTCCCCAAACATGCATTGGGTCTTACAAGGCCCTTTATCGCAACAACCAACATGGGGTTCTACCGATGCCCGACATCACCCTAGTTAAACCTCGAGCATGAGTAAAAAGAAAAGAGTTACCACAATAATGTCTGAAAATTGCTACTACAGAAAGTATAAAGGATAAAAGGCATACCTCTATTCATCCTTGGATCTTATGGGTCGAAGGACTCTATGGCTTGTAGCTATTCTCGGCCACATCCTTCAGCTCCCTGAGCCTGGCGCAGACCACCTGGGGGTGGTGGTGGCAACACCTCGAACTACTAGCCACCTCCTACTACTCTTCTAACTCCTCCACCTCATCTTCCACCTCACATAAATCCTAGCTCCAGGCTCTGTCTCTACCAAGGTGGCTTGTCATCCAAATCCCTATTAGTAACACGGTTGGTTAGAAAATCTCTAGGGATACATCCCCATCTATCGCAGGCATAACACTGCCTCTCTTGTGGTTGATCTGACCCTTGGCATTGTCCTGTGCTATATATGCACATGACTGAGTCTGAGCATGGGTATGAATCTTTCACCATGATCTTGTCACCTATAATTTTACAGATACTGTAGATGCCTCAACATCATGACCAAAACTATGGGTCACCTCCACCTATCTCTCGTCTAGGAAACTTTCCACCACCAGTGCTCGCTTCAATAATCCAACATTGGTGGGAATGAATAGTGGAATCACGCATACCTAGATATCCCAATGCAATCCCTACTCGAAGGTCTATGCTCTAATGAACGAATCCCAAACCATATCCACGCAGTATCATGAAAAGTCTATGAACCTCACTGAAAACTCCACCACTATCTTGCTACCATAGCGAAGCTGCAGAAGATCCTGGATAAGCATTGATCTCAATATGGATGGGTAAAACTCTTCCTAGAAGATTCACTTGAACTCCTCTCAAGTGAGTGTCACCTCATCATGAGTGTGTATCACCAGAATCCTCCATCGCCCGACAAAATCCTATAGAAGGCTCAATGCTAGGACCACCATATGATCAGGAGGTGTCCTCACTAAGTAGAAAAATCGCGTGACTTCCTTGAGCTAGTCATATGCTTTCTGGGTTTCTGGATCACCCTGGTACCTCATAGGTCACTACCTATGGAACTCATGTAGTGTACTCATACTGCACACATCCTCAAACTAAAATTCCATTAAAACCTTCTTTTCTATGGGTGGTGGCACCACTGAAAGACAAATTGGAGGTAACACCTCAGAATGAGTTCCCTATACTCAAGACTCATCACATGGCAGATTTTCACCGTGATCACGCCGTAGAATCCTTTCTAGATGTCTTTATGGAAGAATCCTTAAATCTAATCAAGATGTGCCATGGTCAAAGAGTATATCTGGGGATTTGAATCAAGAAGGATAGGAAAATACAAAACCCATTCCTATATGATGCACATACCATTTATTTCCCAACGATCGGTATCATAATGTACTGAGTCAAAAAGTAGGTTATTAGAGTCCTGGTGAATGGATACATTGACTTCCACACTAACATTAGTACTTGTGTCTTGAGAGGAGAACTCAAAACATCCTAACACTGTCTCTATGAAACCCAAACCAAGCTCACCACACTATAGTCCCAATGGGGAACCAACCACCTTTGATAACACTCTTTCATGACCTGGACCAATGGGGCCTAGGCCACAACTCCCCAATCCCACCTCTAAAAGGCTAGGGTCTAGAAACTATCACCGAGAAGGTATATCACTAACATGGGAGGACTAAGTACCTGTATGCACACACACAACCCCAAGATCAAAAAATGATGAAATATAAAAACCAAAGGCAACCGATGCATGCATACATATATATCCCACAACCAAAGTACAATATAAGTATTAAAAGCATAAAAAGTGAAAAAAAAACCCCAAAGAAAACTATAAAAGTGTCCAAACTATTCATAAGAGGGGGATCATTGTCAACTACAACTACCAGAAATCTCCTCAGCCAAGCTCTAGTAAACACATCGATCTGACTATCTCACTAAGATCTATCTACCTTGGGTCCTCCATGGAATTTGTTGAAAGGACTATGGTCTTTACAAGACAATTTTTTTTGGGTAAAGCCTGTACAGGGGTGAGTATAAAAATATTCAGTAGAATCTCCAAAAACACAAAAAAAGGGGAAACTGAAAGGAAACAATCCACTCGACCTAGCTAGAGGGAAACCTAATTGTGAGAGAAACTCCATCCTGAACCATCCTCTACTATACATGATAAGTTAGCTCGATCTACAAGGGGTTTCAACCCCCACATGTGACAACACCACAAAGACTCCTAGAAATTACCCGGATATACCTGTCTCATACACTAAGTCTCATTAGGTTCCAACAGTATAGACATCAACAATATTTTCATCATAGGCTCTAAACAGAACATAAAACCATGAGAACACACTCCATGAGATTATCCATCCCAGACGACACCCATCCAAGAGATGAAATCCATAAAGAACAACTCTACCATTCCAAATGGTACGTCCGATAGAATGTGATCCATCACAAACATATTAATAGGTCCTGCTCTAGTGCCCAGAACCAGAGGTCCTGTCATCACTACCTCACGCCGAGTGAAAGATAAAGAAACCCAAGTGAAGAGGCCCGACCCTCACCACTACACACAGTTGGGGGATCACTGCACCAAAATATTCACCACATGCATCCTCTCTAACAAGAGAGAACAAAGGGACTCACACCTTGTCACTACCCCACAGTCGATGGAGTACTACTCCTAACTAACCCACAAAACCACTATTTCTCCTTTAAGAAGTGTCCCACACCTTAGTACATCTAGGGATAACTAGCTCCTATCTAGTTATTTTTAACATCAAGAGGAAGGGACCGCTCCTCATAACTGTTTCCAATAGTTGAGGGAACTCTAACTCTAATGGAGGACCCACTCCACGCTGCTACTCAGAGATGGGGGAGTACTACTCCATAAACAAGGACCTTCACCCTGATCCAATAGAGGAGTACTACTCATGAAGGACTTGCACCCTGATATGATTGGGGAGTACCACTTCATAGATCAAGGACCCGCACCCTAACCCAGTAGGGTAGTACCACTTAGGGGATAGTGGACCCACACACTAGAATTATTGGGGAGTACCAACTCTTCCAAATCATTCACTATGGGAGACCTGCAACCTAATAATATAGGGGAGTACTGACCCCAGGCTTGATGACCTTCTCCCTGACATGGCAGGGGACTACCGACTCTTTCAGAACAACATGTATGGAAGAACCACACCCTGGAATGATAGGGGAGTACCAAATATTATGATAGAGGACCCACAACCTACTTGGTAGGGGAGTTCCCACTCTATTTATGCGTCATATATGGAGAACCCACAACATGGTCCAATATTGTAGTATTGAATCCTTGGATAGAGTACTATCTCCCTGGTCCAATAGAGGAGTACCCACTCTACCTTTACTAACATCATGGAGAAACCCACACCCTAGTCCATCAGGTGAGTAACACCCCCAGAGGAAACTACCCAAAGGTAACTAGCCCACACCCACGATGTGGGGAGTCCCATCTCTACCTAATCATATAGGCCAGGAAAAATCGTGCCCTAGTCTATCAGGGGAGTACAAGTCCTAGCGTCTCTCTATATGAACCACACTGATCTCCATCATTGGATCAGTATCCCTCTACAAGTGACTTGCTCGATTTACACCATCTTTTATCTCATAAGCCATAACAGAGTCCACCATTGTGTCCTAAATGGAAAGATGCCCAGGTTAGACTACTCATAAGCCTGAATTCGAGTCCTAGAGAAGGAGATATAGAATGTAGAAGATCCCTAGAGGATCTTCTAGTAGTAAACAGCATGCACCGGGGCACACATTATGTGTGAGCCTGCTCGAGCACCTACCCGTGTATTAGGTCTAATCAGGTTCCAACCCATGTAGTTGTACATGGCATGTAGAAGAGGTACACACATTATCCCTCATCACTCAACCCATGTCCTCATTCCTCTTCTATACTAACCAGCCAAAGATGTCCCTCACACATTGTGTATCCCATATTACATGGAACATTTAGATAAACAGTCTCCTTCCCATATAGTTTTCCCGTGTCCATGTACCAGACCCCATGTTTGTGTATCTTGGCCATGTGTTAGTATATGACCATGTATTTTCACATGGAAAACACAAGCCAAGTCCCATGGTCACACAGTTTAGGGAACTAAATAATGTGTAACACCCATACATGACCTGTAGCCCAAATGTTTGTCTTCCCCAAATAGGAAGAGCTACATGGTGTGTGTCACTGAACTACACAATATGTAGATGGTAATTCTGGTCAGGAATTACCTGAAAAAACACCCGATTCACCCCAATTTGACCCCAAACCCATATATCTACCGTTTCAAGGATAAAAAACAAAAGAAATAGGGATCTAAAACCATAGAAAAAAAATGCAAAATGAAAGAGATTGAGACCCAAACTCAAATTCTCCTTCCTATTTTGTGAAAATCTAAAGATTTGGATCAAGAACGATGCCTGGATCATTCTAGTTGTTGATCTGATGATGATCTGCTTCAGAAATAGAGATCAATAACACCTCATTGCGTGGATTCGGTGTTAGTTTCATCATCACCAAAGGGAAGGAGAGGATATGAGGAGGAGTCTCTCCTCCTTTGTGTCATTAACACCAAGATGAGGGGAGGGGATGTGTTTAGGTTAGTTTTTAATTAATTAATTAATTAATTAAAGCCACCTCATAATGCCCCATCACCAAAATTCCCTCGATCAAAACTCCTAGAACAAATGTCTTTGGTCCTGCCTAGGGTAAACACGACATTCCAGATTGAATCACAGTCTTGAATATCTGATATGAGACACCGAATGAGATTTATTTAAGTTTTAAGAGAAAATAAGTTCCCTCAACAAAATATATTTAATATTTTTAATATCACAACACGGAGGCACCCTAGGCCTCAGATTCCCGTGTCGACTCAGCGCCCGAATTTGGGAATATTTTCAGAAATATTCCAAGCCTTAATAGTCAAAAACCGATTCATTAAATAGATTGAGTGAGGCCTTAATGGTTTAGGTCGTGTTAGAGTGATATTAAATTAAGACTATTGGTCTGAGACTCATATTTCATAGATTATATTTATGTGAGGTATTGGATCGAGAAATTGTGTTGGAAATATTTGAGGCACTTAATCCTAGTTATTAGACCAGAGCGACCAACTACCACTATAAGAAAAATAGGTATTTGCGATGATTTATTTTTATTTTTTGTATAACCACTATGGATTATAAAGAATTTGATATCCATTTACTTATTAAAGGTAGTTTTCATAAAACTTCTACTTATTAATTTTTGTGCGGCTGTTTCTTAATAAACCGTCACCAAATAAATATTTAGTTGTGGTTATTAAGAACTTCCACCAATAAATATCCAATTTCAACATTTTGGCCACCTATTTAATCCTACCCTCAATATCATAGCCTAAAACCCCCTCTATAACACCATGATATTTTAAAAAAAGAACACTATGTTTGATAGTGTATGCAACACACAACACCGATCCCAAACGAACCATGATTATTTAAATATGGACGTTATAACATATACGTTAAATTAGAATGTATGAATAGGAATAATTAATTTATGATATATATATTTATAGTTCTTACTAAAAATAAATTTTCTGATAAATTTTTAGGAAATAAGAACCAAATTTTTTAAAAAAAAATTTATTCTTAAAAAATACATTTTCTTCAAAATGATTTTCATTGATTTATGTGAGAAGATATTATAATTAATTCATATAACATTCAGAAAATTTATTTGATAAAATTAAATTATTTTTTTAAATCAAAATATTAAAATTAACATAGGGTGAAATTTTGGGATTTTTCGGAATATATTGATTTTTCAATGAATAGTAAAAAATACTATTTTTTTTTTGTAAATTTGTCATTTCTTTTCAATGAATTAAGTAATTTAAAAGTTACATTTTGATTTGAATTTTATCTAAAAGTAAAATAAGTAATATTTAGTAATATTTGATATGATTAATTACATTTTAATCATCTCTACACCAGATTTTAGTATAAGTTTATTTTTAAGCTTAAAAATGCATTTTTTTTAAAAACCGGTTTATGTGCATAATGTTTCTCAATTATAATTAATTAAAATAAACCCTAATTAGGAATTATTTAAATTAAATTTATATTATATATATATATATTAATTTAAATTCATATAATAATAATTATTATTCATAGAGTGAATATATGATCATCTCGTGCTTGAAAAATACATTTTTTGAAAAACTATTTTTTGACACATTTTCTGGGTTTAATTTTTAAATTAAATTGTTCCATTTATATGAATTTAATTTGATAAAATATATTAAATATTCAGAATAATCATAATTAATATTAGGTAATAAGTTTAACTAAATGTTTGGTCATAGTGAATATTAAAAATAGTAAAAATTAATTACTGTTGTTAAGGTTAAAAGGAGTTTACCAGGGGTTAAACCAAAATATAAGGGAAAATTTTCCAATTAAACTTATATAAATACTATTTATGGAAATATTTCAACATTATCATATCCCAAATTTGAATATATGTCCATTTGGAAGCATTTTTTTGGGAACTACTATCATTTTGTATTCTTTTATGAAATTTCCTAGCGGGTCCTCTCCCCCACTTATAAAAGGATTCCTCTTATCATCTCCTCTACACACTTAAAGATCATTTTTTTCATAAAATATATAAAAAAATACATTATTTAAATAACTTAACATTTTTTATAGGCCTTTTTTTGATCATAAATCCAACATTGGGAAGATTTTGGTGTAAACCTCAAGAGGTTGTTTGAATAAGAGGTATAGTTAATGACCAAACATTTTTTGTATTATTTATTCTTTAAACTAATTAAAATATTAATTAACCATGATGATATAGTAACATGAGAATATAAAATATACTAATATTTCAATATTTTAATTTTAAAAGCTAAATCCTTCTCCTATTATATAAAATGGGAAACAAAACCACCATTCATGTGTACGGTGGACTACTGTCGTGCAAACCGATGTAATTCATTTTACATCATCTACTCTCATGGTTATTTATTATGATGGATTTAATATATATATATATGATATTAATAAAATATTTATCATTATGAAAAATTAATAAATCATATATTTTCTTACCTTTCTATTCATAGAAAAATGATAACGTCGTTCGTGTGTACTTGTGAATTACCTCTTCAACGAATAGATGTGATCAATTTTTTATTACTGCATAAATGGATAGTGTATAAAAGTTTATTTAAATAAATAATATGGTATTTATTATTTAATTATCATTTTTTAATGATAAAATAATACTTACCTTATTTTCATCATGATCGTTGAAAAATGAAATGTTACTCATACGTACATACGACCCACTGTCTCTATGATTGTAAAATAGTTAATAATTCATAACCATATTTTATGATTGGTTTCAAAAGTATAATTTATGTATAAAAATGTAATTATTTCATTATTATTATTATTTATATGATATAATAATGAATTATTTTACCATAATTAATCTACCGAAGTCATTTTGAACATATGAACTGAATATCATCAAAATGTACGATGTGAAATTAATTAATTAAGTAAATAAATATAACATGGTGATAAATAAAATTAAAGGAATAATAAAGTTTTAAATTTATATTAATAAAATAAATGATTAACATAAGTTTATTATTCAGGAAGATAAAGTACATACGTGAAGAGTCGAACTCGAGGTAAGGGGTTTATTAACTTAATTTCCATTCATTGGGTTATACTTCTACTTTGTTGACTATTTTATGATATTATTATGTGTGAAATGACCTATTATTTTATTATATTGTTTTTTCCAATTTTTTTGAATGGATTTACACTTTTTACACATAATAACTTCATTGATTAATTCACACTCCAATGATACGATCTTTGTAATATATTTATCTCAATTTCCCTCCATTGAGGAATATTTTAATATTATGAATATAATTTTTTATATAGTGTATATGATACCTATTTTACATATTATATCATAAATACTTAATAATTCATGTATTTTAATTTACAGTCAAATTTACTCCATCTAAGTGGGATTGATTCGAATGTTACCAAAGAGGTAATGATTTTATGTTATAATCTCCTTTATTTTCAAGATTTTTAATGTTCAAGGTTTATTTAAGGGAAATCATATATAATTATTTTATTTAACCACATATTTTTTATTCTATTCAGTCCTTGAATGTGGTTTACCTGTTTAGTTTCCATTTCCTCCCTTATTTAATAAAGAAACACCAAGAAAGTTGTTTGTAAGTAATACCAATCTTGCATATTCTTTTAGATATGGAATCCTTCTACTCCATATCATAATTTTTTTTGAAAATATTTTAAATATTTTTTTACTATTCTAAAATAATTTATTAAATACATTTTTTCCATGGTTTACCTTTTTTTTACCAAAATGGTTTAAAAATAATCTTTTTGTCATTTTCTGAACAAGGTACTTTTTGACTTTTTACAAAAGTGTGAAAGAAATGTTTTCTTTTAAATTATAAAACATGAACAAAATTTCAATTCATCATGAATGCTCAATGATTTTAAGCTTATTTTAAATTTTTTCTTGGTTCTCTTAAAATAAAATATATTTTATAATATTTTGGAAATATTTAGATTTTGAAGAAGTGGTTTTAAATTAAAAAGGGTATTTTCCTTAATAAATATTCCATATTATCTTATAAAGATGTTTTCATCATCAAAAAAAACCTTTGATGTTATTATTTTCTTCTAAATTATGTATATATGTATCTTATATATATACCTATATCATTATCCATTCCTTTTAGGGGGTAATACATTCCATAATTTCATTTATCAAATTCATTATTTATGAAATCTTCTTTGATTACAACATGAGGAACGATTATGAAACCCATTTCTTTCCATGGGTAATTCTTATGCTTATAACTTATTATTGATTCCATTTTGTGGCACACATAATCATGAAAAGGTTATGATGGGTGTTCCCAGATAGCACTCTAATGCATTGGGTAAAGATTTTGTCTCATGAGATATTATGAATGGGATTAAGGAGTAAACCTAATACATTATGGGACTTTATACACTATGTGATATTAACAGTTAGAATTTATTCATTTTTACACCATTTTATATATTTTTGAAACATTTTCTATGTTTCCATGATCCTACTATACCATGTTATTTATGTTATTCTTCCTTGTGATTACTCACGAGCCTATCTTTTATGATATCATGCTATACCTAGGACTCACACATTATTATTTATTACCATGTTTATACCCTTAATGGTATTTTTAGATCACCCCTTTTATTCTATGTATTCCCTAGGTTACCCTATGATATTTTAGGATTTCAAAGGTATTTGAAAGCTCATTATGGAGAATAAAATAAATATGTTATGTTTTAGTTTACTTTTCATTTATTATGACCCCAGTCTTTCAAAGAAACTATACCTCACAATATTTAGGTTGTAATTAATGGATGTTTATATTAAAAATCATTTAATAATATGTTTAAAAGTCTTGGATCACAATAGTTGTTATTATAGAAATATCTAGTTATTTTTTGAGATTTTGATTAGAGAACCTCAGTAAAAACCATGAGGATAATTCTAGGTATAGGATAACATCCTAAAGTATTGGATAGATAAATATTAAGTGGTTTTATTAACAATATAGCTCTGTCTGGACACTATAAGTGGATGGGGTTTTGGAAAAAATGCATCAAGGGGTAACAACCAAAAAAAGAGCTGGCTGATTATATCTTAGCCATCATCCTGGTGCATGATGAGTGTTCCCTTACAATACACCTGGCTTGACATCCTCGAGGAATATACTTTGGTTAATCCACATTTTATCTATAAATAATTATGAAGAATTAAATAATAGAACCTATGGAAACCTATGATATGACATATTGAAAACGGATAAACCTAAAGTGTCTAGGGATGATATGTCTAAGGTTAATCATGTGTTTAAAATCATAGATACTTATTTTGAGGTATTATGTAATTAACATGATTACATATATTTTGGGATTCATTTATAGTAAAACAACCCTTGGGTTTAGTATATGTTTTAGTGAAAAGGTTATTCAAGGAATAGTTCTTTTATATTATGTGCAAATATGTTTAAAGTTATTGATAACCTTTAGGGTTAATATGATCCTTGATGTTAAGTTAACAATAGTCAATTAAGACAATTTAATTTTGTTGAAAAAAATAAATAAAAACTATAGAAAACCTTATTGGTTAAAAAGTGATATGATGATTAATGTAATTTTTGAGGATGTTCATTATATTTTTGAGAATTTTATTATAATTATATTAATATAATTTTATAAAAAGGAAAATCTGTATTCTGGGCAACAACCCATCACATCCATCAATGATATAGGTCTTGAACCAAAAATTGAAGGTAGATAAGAGTGAAACACCTACCACTAGCCTACGTGATATCATGGTTAGTACGATATTGTTTTTAATTAAAAGTATTGGCAATTAAATATTAATTTGATTTTGGGAAACATATTATATGATCAAATATTTTTTATTTTTAGGTAATTAATGATATTTTAGGAGATTTTTTATTGGGTTTTGGTATAAATAACATTTAGATTCAACATAAAGGATTATTTAGAAATAATTATATTACATTTTTGGAGATATAGGATAAAGGGTTTTAAGGATAAATAATTATGTAACAGATTAAGTTTAACTTTGGGTGTTACTGTTGAGGTTTCCAAGATTAATGTATTATATTGGATAACTTATTCTAACAATTTTAGTTTTGATTAAATATTTACATATACACAAAAAATACTTTTCACTATTTTATGTATCTTATGATCCATTAAAATTTAATTTTAGGGATTCAATCATAAAAATTCATATTGGATATTCATTTCTTAGAGTGAGAAATTAAGTGGAAATTGATCGAAGCACAACCAAAGGATAAAATTGTACTTTTGAAATAAAAGGATATCAAGTAAATATATTTTATAATATTATCTATATTGATAGTAAAATAATATCCAAACTTTAGGAAAAAGGATCTTGAAACAAAAAATTATCCTATTACCTTCATTTTCGATGAATCAATGGTATTTTCACCTATCACAGATTTATGGATTTGTGGTCATTAAATTTATATTGGCATTCAATTTATTTTGATCAATGATCTCTATCACCCACCTTAATTATTTGGACATTATGTTTTTTATGTCCATATTTTCACTTCCCAATAATGTTCTCCTATATAGAAACCTAGTTATGTGATGACCTTTGTATTTCCCTTTCCCTCTTTTCAAGCAGATATTTTATTAACCCTTTTTATGATGTGGGTTTTAAACAAAGGTTATGAAATTTTATGACCAAAATAGATTTTTTTTGGTAAAATTTATTTAAGGGGGGTATAATGTAACACCCTAATATTTTTAAAAAAGAAAACTATTTTTGATAATGTATGCGACATGAAACATTGAGATCAAATGAACCGTCCACCTAAGTACCCAAGTTAACCCATGTGATCTTTTTCAGAAATACATTTCAATTATTTGAAAATCATTCAAACCCATTTATCAAAAGCCAAGGAAAAAACATTTCTCTTTCAAACCCCTTTTTCAACACACATAAACAATCATGCCAATTCCATAAATCAATTTATAAAGCAATAGCAAGCAGGTTTATTATAATAGGATAGATACAGAACCACCTACCTCAAAGTTTGGGTCGCACATGCCCTCAATGGAATCTAAAAGCAATGAAACCCAACATTGTAGAAGAAGGCATTATAATCAAATCCCATCATCTTAGGGTTTATCCAAATCTATAAAAAAGAGGTCAAAATAAGAGATAAAACCCACATACCTTGAGGATGAACACCCGCCACACCATGACCAATGATGGAAAAGGCCACTGAAACTAGATCTCACAATGATCTAGAAGAAACCAAGAAGAAACATACAACTCAGATAAACAGATACAATAACACAAAGCTAAGGTGCTACTACAATAAACCACAATGAATAACTGGACAGAACACTTACTTAGAGAGATTCACCATAGATGAAACGAAGATCCAAAGCTGATCAGATTGATCTGAAAGGGAATACACCTCTGAAAACCACCTAGCAAGGGTTCTGGTTCGAGAGCTAAGTGGTTTGGAAAGAAAGGGATGGGAAAAATAGCCAAACTCATGACTTAAAGATGAGTGCAGGATGAGTCACAACGTGTACCCCTGGTCACATCGTGTAGGCCATGATGGATAAGTTATGCTGAAAAACCCATCACCTCGGGTTAAAAAACTACCATTTAACCCCTACACAACGTGTACCTCTAGTACAAAGCATGTACTGACACAACGTGTACCTACACAACACGTACATCCAGCACACGGTGTGTACCTACACAATGTGTACCTCTAGTACACAGTGTCTACCTACACAATGTGTACCTCCAGTACACAGCATGTACCTGCTCTACAACCTATATAAAATCAACAAAACCACTACTAAGGACTTTTAATCAAAAGGTAACTTAGAAAAAGGAAAACATTACTTGATCAAGGTAACAAGATGTTACAAACTCCCCACCATAAAGATTTTCCATCCACGGGAATTCATGTGGATGATGTAACTCCTATAAAAAGATGAGGTCACTACTCCCTCATCAACGAATCACGTTCCCATGTCTCATTAGAATCTGATATGTGTTTTCATAGAACTCTGACCAACAGAATTGACTTCCCACACAAGGCTTTCATATGACAGTTAATAATCTCAACTAGTTTATCCAAGACAAAAGTATATGGATCTAACTCAATTTCATCCCGACTCAAAATGTTAGTGGCATTAGGGTGATACTTCCTGAGATGAGATATGGGGAAAACATCATGAACTTACATCAACTGAATTAGAAATTATAACTGATAAGCAACCTGTTTGATCCATTCATTGATCCCAAACAGTCCAACATATCTCAGAGCCAACTTTCCTTGTTTTCCAAGATAACGGTGACCCAAACAAGGATAAAATTTCAAGAAAACCCATCCACCTATGGAAAAATACAAAGGAAATCACTTATAATCTTCATATTATTTCTTTCAACTCTAGGATATAACCATATGTCATCCCACATCTTGAATCTTCACAGACATCTTCTGAAACAAACTTGGTCCAACTAATGCTACTTCACCCACCTCTACCCAACAAAGGGGTGATCTACACAAGTGACCACACAACACCATGAAAGGAGCCATTATTATTGACGAATGATAACTGTTTTTTTAAAATACTCAACCACTCCAATATGGTTATCCCATGATCCACCAAAATCCAAGATGCATGCACAAATCATATCCTCCAGGATCTGAATTTCACACTCTATTCGACTATCTGTTTGTGGATGGTTGGTCGTGCTCAACTTAATCTGAGTTATCATTAGCTCTTGAATAATTCTACAAAACTACAAGGTAACCCTAGGACCTCTATATGAAATAATAGTTTAAGGACTCCCATGTAACCTCAAATTATCCTGTCCATATATCTTACCCAGATGTTGAAGCTTAGTGGTATCCTTGATTAGAATGAAATGAGAATACTTCATTAATAGATCCATAAACACCCATATATCATGTTTTAATCAAGGTGTCCATGGAAATCCAACAACAAAATCCATGGATACATCATCCCATTTCAAAAATGGCACTAGAAGAGGCTGAATCAAACCAGAAGGTTTCAAATGCTCTGCCTCTATCCATTGAAAGGTGTAACAATATGATACACAATATACAATGTTACGCTTCATACTTGGTCACCAAAATCTTCCTCTTATGTCATAATACATCTTTGTAGTTCCTGGATGAACGTAACATGAAGATATATGCCAATAAAAAAAGATTGAACTCTGTACAGATACTAGGATGAAAACTCATTTCCTAAAGTTAAGTATTCCATCTTAAGGAAGAGACCAACCAGAAATAGTCTCCCCACCATAAAGGCTTTCCCAAGTATTCTGAAACTCATCATCCTATTGGTGAATTTTCAAAATAGACTTTAGGAGAGATTGTGATAACTGAGCATTGGTCAGAACCATACCTGAGACATCCTCCTGACCATCCAAGTGAAAATGAGTAAAAATACCCATAATATTTCACTCCTACTTCGATTACAAAACAGTCTATGACGGTACCTTCCTGCTAAGAGCATCTACAACAACATTCCCTTTCCCTGGGGTGTAGAAGATTTTAAATTCGAATGTCTAAAGGTATTCTATCCATCATCTCTGTCTAAGATTCAAGTATTTATAAGAAAATATATAGCTGAGACTCTTATGATCAGAGAAGACCATGAACTTATCCCCAAAGAGATAATGCTGCCAACATTTAAGCACATGTATAACATTAACAAGCTATAAATCATGACTGGGGTAGTTCTTCTCATGAGGTTGAAGATGTAGAGATCCCTAAGCTACCACATGATCATCTTGCATCATCACACATCCCAAACTGTCACCCATTGCATCACAAAACACCATGTATCGAATATCAGGCTCTGGTAAGATCAGAATAAGATCCGATGTTAGAAGTCATTTCATTTCATCAAAAGAAGACTGAAAATTTTCATCCCATGTGAATTTTACTTTTTTTCCTGTTAAGATAATCCAAAGGCGATTCAAGTTTATATAAATCCTTAACAAACCATCAGTAGTACCCAACAATACCAGGGAAGCTTCTAATTTTAAAGACGGTCTGCAGTTCCTTCCATGACATAACAACCATTACCTTCTCTTGATCAAATGATAATCCATGCTCATAAATTTTTTCCCCAAGAACATAACTTATCAAATCAATAAACTTCATTTTGAAAGATTTCCATACAAACAATTATTTCTCATAATTTCAAAAACCAAACTCAGTTGGTTCTCATGCTCACGCTCAGAATTTGAATAAACTAGAATATCATCCACGAACACTACCATAAAATTTTCAAGATATTGGTGAAATATCCAATTTATCAAAGAATTAAAAAATTGCAGGAGCATTAGTCTGGCCAAAAGGCATCATAATATATTCATAATGTCCATACCTACTGATAATGGTCATCTTTGGTATACCAGACTCTTGAAATATGAGATGATGATAACCCAATCAAAAATAAATCTTCAAGAACCACTTTACCCCCTTAAACTAATAAAAAAAATCATCCACATGAGGTAAAGGATATTTTTTCTTAACTGTTACCCGCTTTAACTTTTGATAGTCCATACATAATTGAAGTGATATATATGATTTCTTGGAAAAGAGCACAAGGGACACACAAGGTGAAATACTAGGGAGAATGAAACCTTTCTCTAATAGGTTATCCAATTGAATCTTGAGTTCTTTAGACTCTTCCAGTGCCATACAATAATAAGGCATTGATATCAATTGTGTACTCTGCACTAGGTTAATCGTAAACTCTACTTCTCTATATATAGGAAGAATAGAGAAATCATCTGGGGAAATGTTAGGGAAATCTCAAACAACAATAGGAAGGTCATCAATAGAAGAAAATTTATCAGGCTCAAATACAACAGTAACCAACACACTCTTGATCTATGGGTGGGAAGGTACTTCATGACTAGACCTAGGGTCCCATTCCCCCTGAAACACATGAGAGCTCCCATCGGTAACAAAAACAACACACCGAAGATAACCATTAACCCCATCTCAATGAGCGACAAGAAAATCCATACCGATGATGACGTCAAATAGATCCAAAACAAGAATGATAAAATCCCAAACCAACTCCGTATCATATATCATTAATGAACAAGAAAGACACTGAAACCCCTACTCTTTCCTCCTTCCAAGAGGTTTCACTAACTCCATTGTAAAGGGAATAAGTTTCATTGTAAGTTTAATCACATAAAAAAAGCATGTTGATATGAATGAGTGGGAGGCACCAGTATCTGACAAAGAAATTTCTACTGAAGATTCCATAAGAATAATTCCTATCACTTTTGTTGGACCTGAATCAACTTCCATTAGAAAATCATATAATTCATGTAAGTGCTTCACTTTTGAGGCCTATAGTTGGAGCCCTATAGTCTTTGATGCTTTTGACTGCACCGAAGTAGCATTTGGAACTGAAGGACCCTAAACATAATGTTTCATATTCAGAGCCTGACAGAAACGCTATATATGACCAACACATCCATAGCTACTTATCGTCTTCATGGGCATAGGAAAAGAACATCTAGTGTGACCTCCCTTACTGCACTGATAGCAAGTCAGAGGCACACTATCAGCTGTAATAGACGGTGTAAAAGAGGCTCACTACTGAGACCCACCTCCACCACTTCTGTGAAAATCCTTCCACATCCTCTTCTTCCCATGCATTCCACTGAAGCTGTCACTAGTTGGAAGAGAAGAGGTGGTGACACCGACATTGTATAACATGTTCATTTCTAAAATCATATATATGTATACCATCTATACATAGGTATAAAGTATCAGAATAAACACCTACAATATGATATCTGGTCATAGACCCTTCAGGTAATTTTGCACGTTCATCTGTTCATTCTTTACCACATCTCGATCAAAACAAAAAATATCAGCAAAGCGGTTGGTGTATGCACACACCAAACACTCTTCCTTATATATTGACAGGAACTCTAGAGACTTTTCCAACATCAGCGACTTTGGAAAAAACTACTGAAAGAATAGGTTTTTGAAACCCTTCCAACCTAATCCCACATGTCTGTTTACTCGAACTATAGAGTACCACCAACGCTTGCTAGAACCCTCATGCCTAAACATTTCACACTTCATCCTAATATTCTTAGGTGTCTTCAGGAAGTCAAAGATTTGATTGATCCTATCCATCCAATCCTATGCTTCTTGAGGTTCAATTGTTTCCTTAAAGGATGGTGGATTCTCATGCAAGAACTCTCAAAATTGATCTCTCTCTCCTCTTTCTACTAGTTTTACCTCAAAAACAACTTTATGAACTCTTAGCACATCCTAATCGATAGCACAAAATGCATGCGTGATAGTGTTGATGAGATTCTGATCCATAGGTGGGTTTCCTTTAGGAGCACCGGCTAAAACCTCTTGAGGAATTCATGGAAGATGTTTTAGATTCATACTATTGTACACCAAAACATAAGAATGATCAGACAAAAAAATAAATATTAGTTCAAACGAGAAAATCCATAAGAAAACTGAGATTTTTAAAACAAAAACCAATACTAGAGAAACACATCCCAACATCCCATGGAAAATTTAGTCTCGTTACGATAATATTTGGATAAGAACATATCGAAACACACCTCTCATGTCCTAAATATTCCATCTACAGTCTAACAGACATCCCAAGAAAAGGATTCTTGAGAACATACCTCATTTGATACCAAATTGTAACAAACCAAATTGGGTTTCCCTCAAACCCAGCACCTGACCCGATCTGTCACATAATTGAAGGGCGTTCCTGATCCCCACGGGCTGGCGATAGGTACCAGAACATCGAACAAGAAAATAGAGGGAATGATTTCTCCCAAGCTGAACAACCACATGGAATATATATATATATATATATAGTGAGAAATAAACATTAGAAGACTAAAAAATATATATGCCATAAATCTAAGAAAAAAGTGGAAAAATAACAACTGAAACAGCAGCTAAAACTCTAAAAGACAATTCAAACTGTCTGTAAAGAAATAAACTAACATCTAATCCAAGAAATGGTGTAGAAAAACTCCCACCATATCACCACCAACTACCCAACCAGTTGGAATGAACCTCATCGCCTAACTATAGTGCCTTGACTTTACCTACACAAGAAGACAAAGAAAGG
Source organism: Viscum album (assembly GCA_963277665.1). NCBI lineage: Eukaryota > Viridiplantae > Streptophyta > Magnoliopsida > Santalales > Viscaceae > Viscum > Viscum album. Next base: position 179,874 of record CAUJRU010000021.1, read on the forward strand.
TCTACACACCACCGAAGAGGTGTGTAATGTGTGATCTAACATGCTCAGTAATATCCCACCCAGGTGTTACAAAATAAGTCTCTATATAACAAATCATGTATACTAATTTTAAAATAAAACATGGCATGATAAGCAGTAAATCATTTTTATAGAAAACATGGTAAACATTCCATTTTCGACAGTCCAAAACAAAAGTAGGTATATTAGTTTCAAACACATTTTCTATATCATTTCCCACAAAAATAAACTTGCATATAAAGGATAACTCAAAAATCCAAACAATAAAAAATAGAAGCATGGATATCACAACTCCAAGGAATACTATAGGTCTTGGTCGTAGACTACTCATACCATGGTTATCAAGTGCACAAAAAATAATCCTAGAACAACGGTCCTAGGAAGCAGAGGAATACTTTATTAGTAAACCCCCCAAAATGTCAATATCCATTTCCTAGAACAATAGGCCTAGAAAATAGAGGAAATCCCCAAGAAAAACCTCTTTTTTAATCACAAAACAATGTATCATGGCCTCAAGATAAACCTTCCACCTAAGTACCCAAGGAAACCCATGTGTTCTTTTTCAAAAATCCATTTCAATGCTTTGAAAATCATTCAAAATCATTTATCAAAATCCAAGGAAAACCCATTTCTATTTCAAAAACCTTTTTCAACACAAAAAAACAATCATGCCAATTTCAAAAATCAATTTATAAAATAATAGAAAGTAGATTTATTATCACAGGCTAGAGGTAGAATCTCCTACCTTGAGGAAGAACGCCTGCTGCACCACAACCAATGTAGAAAAAGCCTCCAAACTAGATCTCACAAAGGGTATAGAAGAAACCAAGAAGAAACATCAAACTTAGATAAAAAAATTGATAATGAAAAGCTAGGGTGATATTGTGATCAACCACAATTAAGAACCAGAAGGAACACTTACCTGGAGAGATGCACCGAAGACGCAACAAAGATCCAAAGCCGATCGGATCGATCCAGAAAGGAAGACGCATATGACTACTACCTAGGAAGGGTTCTGGTTTGACAACCAAGTGGCCTAGAAAGAAATGGCTGAGTGAAATACCAAAATCATGACTTTAAGCTGGGCATGGGCCGAGTCATGAAATTTACCCCCTGGTCACATCGTATAGGACACGTTGGATAAGTTACGCCAAAGAACCCATCACCTTAGGTTAAAAAACATCTATTTAACCCCCACACAACATGTACCTCTAGTAAAAGACATATACCTACATAGTGTGTACCTCTAATATATAGCATGTACCTACACAATGCGTACTTCCAGTATACAGCATGCACCTGCTCTACAACCTACAGAAAATACAGAAAACTGCTCCTAAGGACTTTTAACCAAATGGGAACTTAGAAAAAGGGAAAGCTTGCCCAATCAAGGTAACATGATGTTACGTATTTAAATAAAATATATAGATTATATATCTATATATATGAATTAAAATTTATATAATAACGATTACTAATCATAGCGTTAATATAATATCATCTTATTCTTGAAGAATACATTTCTTGAAAAACCATTTTTCAGCACGTTTTGCAGGTTCATTTTTTAAATTAAATTAGGTCACTTAAATAAATTTAATTTTATTAAATGGAATAAATATTTTGAATTAACATAATTAATATTTTTTAATAAGGTCAATTTTATTTTTGGTTATAATGAATAGTAAAAATAGTAAAAATTAATGATTGTTGTTACTGTTAAAATGGGTTTATAGGAGGTTAAACCAAAAGATAAGGGAACGTTTTACAATTAAAATTTTATAAATCATATTTTATGGAAAAATTTAAACCTTATAATATCAAAAATTTTAATTTATGGCCATTTTTAAGCATTTTTCTTGGGAATGACTTTATCATTTTGTATTCTTTTAAGAAACTTCCTAGTGGATCCTCTCCCCCACTTATAAAAGGACACATATTATCATCTACTATACACACTTAAGTATCCTTTTGGTTCTGAAAATCCCTAACCAAATCCATTCCTTACATCCTTAAATGCTACCTTTATTCCTTTTTTTATTATAAAACCAACCTAGAGAAGATTTTAGTGTAAAACTCAAGAGGTTGTGCGAAGGAGAGGTATAGTTCATAAGCAAGAGTTTTTATTTTATTTATTATTCCAACACGTTAAAATATTATTAAACCATGATTATATAATAAAAATTTTATATCTCATATACTAATATGTTATTATGTTAATAGAATAACCTAAATCTATATCTTATTCCATGGAAAATGAAACCATCATTCGTGTGTACGACAAACTCTGCCTCACAAACTGATGTAATTTGGTTTATATCATCGCATATCATGACTATTTATGATGATGAATTTAATGTATATATATATGATATTAATTAAATATTTATCATTATGTAAAGTAATATATCATATATTTTATCACCTTTCCCTTCATAGAAAAATGATAACTTCGTTCGTGCGTACAAGGGAATTACCACCTCCCCGGAGCGATACGATACTTTCTTCATTATAAAATCACATGGATGGTATATATAAGTTTATTTAAAGAAAAAATATGGTATTTATGATATAATTATAATTATGGAAATATAAAATAATACTTACCTTATTTATATCATTATCTTTGAAAATGGAAACATTACTGATGTATACGTATGACGTACTGCCTCCATGATTGTAACATAGTTTATTTTTCATAACCATATTTCATAGTTTGTTTTAAATGTATAATTAAAGAATTAAAATGATAATTATTTAATTTTTATTATTTTTAATATGAAATAATAATGAATTATTTTACCATATTTAACCTACCGAAGTCATTTTGGATATATGAACTGAATATCATAAAAACATCCAATGCAAACTTAATTGATTAAGTAAATAGATATAAAATGGTAATAAATAAAATAAAAGCAACAATAAAATTTAAAAGGGTTATTAATAAATTAAATTATTAATATAAGTTTATTATTTAGTAAGATATAGTACGTATGTGATGTTTTGAACTCGAGGTAAGGGGTTTCTTAACTCAATTTCCATTCATTTGGTTATACTTATACTTCATCAACTATGTTATGATATGATTAATTATGAAATAAAATATGATAGTATCATATTTTATTTCCATTTTATTTATGGATTTACATTTTTTTTATTATAATCACTTCATTTATTAATTCTCACTCTAATGATATGATCTCTGTAAGGGATTTCATCTCAATTTCCATTCATTAAGGCATATTTTAATATTATTCACCTAATTTGTTTTACATAGTGTATATGTTTTCCATTTTACATATTATTTCATTAATCATTCATAATTAATGTAATTTTAATTTAAAATTAATTTTACTTCATCCAAGGGGGTTTGATTTGAAAGTTACAAAAGTGGTAATAACTTTATGTTACACTCTAATTTCTTTTCAAGATTGTTTATGTTCAAGGTTACTTAGGTGGATATAATATAAAATTATTTTATTGGACCAAAAATATTTTATTCTCCTTATTTTATGAATTTGGTTTACATTTTTGGTCTCCATTTCCTCCCTTATTGAATAAATAAATATCAAGAAAGTTGTTTGTAAGAAATACCGATCTAGCATCTTCTTCTAGAACTAGAATATTTCTCTTCCATGTCTACATTTTCCTTAAAATATTTTCAAGAATTTTTTTAATATTATTTAATGATTTTTTTAATAATTTTTTACCCATGTTTTAAATTTTTTACAAACTAGTTTAAAAGGAATATTTCTATCATTTTCCAAATAAGGTAATTTTTGAATTTTTACAAAAGTGTTAATAGAATGCTTTATTTTAACATTTACAGCATGAAAAAAATTTACCTCAATCACGAACACTCAATTATTTAAATATTAATTTACATTTTTCTATGGTTTTATTAATATGAAATTATTTTTATTATATTTTGGAAATTTTTAGATTTTGAGGAAGTTGTTTTAAAGTGAAAAGGGTATTTTCCTCAAGAAATATTCCATGTGATCTTTTAAATATGTTTTAGTCAATGTTGAAAAAAATTTATATTATAGTTTACTTCTAAATTATATATATATATGTCTCCTACATATATAAATATTTCATTATCCCTTTATTTGATGGGGTAATACATGCCTCAAGTTCATTGATGAAATTTATTCTTTATGAAATCTCTTTTTATTATAACATGAAGAAAGATTATGAAACCCATTTTTTCTATTATTAATTATTATGTATACACATTATGATGATTTCCATTTATGGAACACATATTCATGAACATGTTATGATGGGTGAACCCATATATTGATCCAATGAATTTGGTGATGATTTTATCTCATGGGATTTTATGTATGGGATTAAGGAGTAAACCTAATCCATTATAGGAATTTTTCGACCATATAATATCTTGGTAGTTAACATTGACTCGTGTTTATGTTATGTTATATGTTTCTTCCACATTTACTATATTTCTATGATCCTATGATAACATGTTATTTATGTTATGATTCCTTGTTATTACTCACAACCCTTATCTTTTATGATATAATGTTATACCTATGACTAACATGTTATGATTTCTTATCATATTTATACCCTTAGATTTATTTTTAGATTACCCCTTTATTTTATGTATTCTCGAGGTTACCCTATGATATTTTAGGAGATAAAAGGGACTTTGGATCTCATTAGGTAGAATAAAATAAATATGTTACGTTTTATTTTTCCTTTGTTGTATTATGAACCAATTCTTTCAATGACACTAGGAATCACAATATTTGGGTTGTGATTAATGGATTTTTATGTTAATAATCATGTAATAATATTTTAAAAATACTTTTGTCATGATTCCCCCTCCCCTAGACCCCATAGCCTGACAAACCCCATTGATAAAACCCTCCAATCCTCTCAATCCCACAACCCACCCCAATTAATCCCTTCTCTCCTGTTGATCTGATCCCTTATATTTCGCTCCCCTTCCCTTGATCCCAACCCCAAATCATGATAATCATCTCCCCCCCCCCTTATTCCCAACCCCAACTCAAGACGATTCCCTCCCCTCCCCTCAATCCCAACACTAACTCATGACAATGTGCTTCCCTCCCCATGACCTAGACCCTATCATATAAGGTTCTTACTCAATTTTCATATCTTTTGTTACCTATTTTGTGAATAATTTTTTGTTATCAATTCATTATGTGAAAATCTGATATTTTAGTTCTAATTATGTATTCCTAAATCAAGAAATTATGTTATTATAAATTTTATTCTATTTATATGAATCATTATATATAATATCATATTTCTATTTTATGAGAATATCTTTAATGATTGTATTGATGTGTTATTCCACTATTAAATGATTCTGTACACTATTCACTACTTATGCATTCATTTAGACTTTGGGATTTTTAGAATTTATATACTTAGAAAGAAATGGAAGGTGTATTTTAATCCTAGTTAAATCTTAAGAAATGAAAGATACAACTTGTAAATACTGGTGTGTGGAGACCATACCCAATAAAATCATATAGTGGTTCATGGTACTTTAAGAATTTAATTTACGATTTTTTGAAGAAATTGTATGTTTATTTTATGAAGCACAAGTTAGATGTGTTTGGAATATTTTTTAAGTGAAAATAAATGATACAGAGAGAAAAAAATGTATGTTGAAGTGTTTAAGATATAAAAATGGAGGTTAGTTCACCAGAATGAGTTTATGAAACTATTTTAAACATTAGGGAATCATACACGAGAAATTAGATCTAGGAGTTCCTGAGAAAAATGGTATTGTGGAGAGGATGAATAAAACATTTTTGGAGAAGACATATATCACGAGAATTCATTCTAGAGTGCCTAACTAATTTTATCTAGAATATGTGTATATGAACATGTACTTAATCAATCGATGTCTTTCTTAAATAGTTGGGTAGGAGTTATCAGAAGTATGGTGGTTAAATAGAACATTGAAACTTTATTATCTATGGACATTTAACTGTGTTTTCTTTGTTCATGTGGGTGATAATTACCACGAAAAGTTAAATTTAAAGTCTCACACATGTTTCTTTATAGGGTATGGTAGATTTGTTTTTGGTTTTTGAATTTGGGATTACAATAAGTGATAATTAATTAGGATTAGAAATGTGATAATAAATGAGAAAGTTCTTTGAAAGTATTAAAACATGGAGGAAAATTAATATGAGAACAAAAAATCATCTTAAGTAAAAAATAACCTAGGTGTATGTTCTGGAGGAATTTAAATTTGAAAATTTTTAGTTAGTACTAAGTCCATTGTAAGTTCTCAAATTATTAAGGAATTTTTTGGAAGTAACATTGAAATTTAATATAGTAGACTAGTAGAATTCATACCTGAAATATTAGTAACTGGAGAAGTTCAAGGTATAGCACTAAAAGGATACTTTCTGGAAGTATCCGGACTAGAAATAACTAAAACAAATGCATAATTTCAAAAGAATTATAGTATTAGAGGAATAGTAAATATGTATGGTTTTGATATTTACTTTTGACTTTTAATAGACAGAGGAGAACTTGAAAGTACATAGGAGGTGGCTAGTATCAATGATTCCATTAAGTGGGAGTTAGCTATAAAGGACGAGTTGGATTCATTACATATGAATGACACTTGGGATCTATTTGAACCTATTCAAGGAAAGTGGGAACATGAAAATAAATGTGTTTAAAAATTTATGTAAGAATAAAATAGAAGTAAAATGTATAAATCTAGGATGATGGTGAAAGGTTTCTAACAAAAGGAAGGTATTGAATTTTTGAAAATATTTTCATCAGTTATTAAGCATACTAATATAAAAACTATGGTGAGTATAGTTTCTTCAAATGATCCACATCTAGAGAATATGGATGTGAAGAACACTTTTCTTCACATAGATCTAGAGGTGTAAATATATATGAATCAACCTAATGGTTTCATTGAAAAATGAAATCATGAATTGGTGTGTAAAATAAAAAAAAGTTTTTATGGGTTGAAACAATATCCAATGTAGTGAAACCTAAAATTTGATTCTTTTATATCAAATAATGGTTTATTATGGAGCAACTAAGATCATTATTTCTATTAGAATAAGTTTTGGGATGGATATTTAATCATTATTTTTCTCTGGGTGGATAATATGAATACAGTTTGTTGCATTATAAAACAAATTTAGGTTATCATTAAATATTTGTCTAAGAGTTTTGAGATAAAAAAATATTAATTAAGACTAAAATATCATTATAATACATATTCAAAGAGATAGGAGTTCCAAAAGTTTGGTTATTTCTCAGAAGTACATATGAAAATTAATTGAATATTTTGGAATGACTAGATTTAAATCTATTGATACACCTCTTATCAGGAATTTCAAGTTATCCAAGAAGTAAGAACCTTAAATGAAAAATGATATAAATCACATGGATAAAGCTCTATTTGTATCTTTTATTAGAAGTTTCATGTATTCTATGATGTGAAACGGTCCAAACATTTACCATGAAGTGTGATTTGTTAGATAATTTATGGAAAATATAGGGAGAGAACATTGAGAATCCATGAAATGGATTCTCTATCATATCAAAGGAAATGGAATAAAATATCTTTTATTATTCTCTAGATAAACCATTGTAAGGATATATTGATTCTGACTTTGGGAAATATTATAAAACTTGGAAGAGTACTTCCATTTATGTCTTCACTTATGGAGGAATGATTATAAGTTGGATTATAATATTGTAGTCAGTTGTTTCTCTCTCATAAATGGAAGAAGAGTACATTGTAGAAACATAAGTAGAAAAGGAAATGGTGTGGTTGAATAATTTTCTTGTGGAAATCCGAAGAGGTCAATAAAATGGGATACTAATCTATTATAATCAAAGTGCCATTCACTTAGAAAAAAATATTATTTTTCATGTGAAAAAAATATATTTAACTTAAGTACCATTACATTCAGAAATTTCTAGAATATAGGGATCTTGAGATGTAGAAAATTATTGAAAAAAAACTCAGCAAATATGTTCACTAAAGTGTTGGCCTAATAAAGTCTATGGGTATATAGTGGCACAATGAGGCTAGTATGAATGAAAAAATGAGGATATAGAGTATTAACCTAATTGAAGGGAGGTGAAGTTCTCCTGTTTTCCAAAGTGTTACTGGTTTCTATGAATTATTAAATTAGAATTTGTGTGGAATATTATTAGGATTGTAAATCCTCTTCAAAGGATTTGGATTTGACTTACCATAACTTCATATCTTAGTTCACCAGAAAAACGTTAGAGGCAAGAAGACTTCATAAATGGAAGGATTTCATATCAACCAAATCTTAGGATGTCATTTCACTGGAATTCCAAGTAGTCTTCATTTAAATACTCTTCATGTGGAAATTTGTAGGAAAATATTAAGGCATGGAATTACTGTTGAAATACTAGTTATTAGAAGTCAAACTTAAGAAAGATATAGGGGATTAATAGTTATACAGTGAAAAAAATAAACTTCCATGATTTTAGGAAGTCAATGTTACCAGATGAATGGGTGGGGACCTTTATAAAAGGAGGTTTGGACCAATTTTATGGGGGTTTATATAGATTATTTGAGTTAGTGATCTATATTTAAGTACACTCACAGGGATTGTATCTTTGTACTTTTAAAGGAAAATAAATATTACATTTTTCTCCCATGGATGTAGGATGAAAATTTGTACCACATAAAACTAAAGTTTACTTTCTATTCCTTTTCCTGTGTGTGATTTTTTATCTTGAAATACTTTGTGTGACGTGATTTATAGTGCTATCAAGGTTCCAATGTTTCGAACCATTTATTCTGGGAGTTGTGGCATGTTGCTGTGCATGAAGTCTGAAACATAAACTTTTGGTTCTTTTAAGATCAAAACTTTTTCTGGTTTAAATTTTAGTTAATTTAATATTTTAAGATTTTGTATCCTCCCTAAAATTTTATCCAGTATTAGATTGAGATTTTTTGGGTTTTATAAGATTTACCCTTTTAACCTAAAATTAAAAATATAATTTTATATTTTCTCAAAATTCAATGTTTAACCCCCATATTATCTTTCTCTCAACAAAAAAAAAATTAATGGATAGATGGAGATTCTTATTTGAAGGATTTGATATCAAACCCTTGAATATAGAAAAATTTGTGAGGTAATGATGATCAAGACTTGTGGCCTCAATACAAAGATTAAAGTGATGGATTTTATACTGTATGATAGGGATTTACATTTCTTTTTCTTTGATCCATTCTTCAAATTTTGAATTCCTCCTTTAATTTTTATGTCTACGAAGAATGTTCTAAGATTATTACGAAAAAAATAAATTTATTATTGTTTTTTATAGAGATTATTTAACCTCTATTATTTAAATTATTTAATGACTTATGAATTTTTGGGGTATTTTTTATTTGAATATTATTTACTCCAACAAATTATTCTCATGAGAATTTATTAAAAATACATTATTTGAAATTTGTTAATTATTTTTGGTATTAATTAAATATTTTTGAATAATTTAATTATAATAATTATTTTTCATCTAGGAGAATTTCATTACTTAAGGTAGAAAATTATTTGATTTTTATTGAAAAATAATCTTTATTTAATTTTTATATGAATAAAATTTGGTGTTTTTATTGGAGAATCATTTTTGAGGTTAGTATTTTGAATAATAAAACTTATTATCAATATTTCTTATTTTTACACTGAATATGTGATGAATGATAAGATTTTTTTTCATCCATTATAATTCTTCTCTTTGAATCACGTTTTTATCTCTTTCCTTCTAATGATAATTTTCTTATAACCCTTTCATTGGATAATTGGGTTAGTGAGAAAAATGATGACTAATAAAGGAGAAACCGATTCAACCATGGAGGAACTGAAACCGTTAGTAATGGAGGAATGATGATAGAATGAGAGTATTATTATCTTGATAAGGAAATTAATGAATGTTGTGGTGGAAAATGGCTTATTCATAGGAGGAATTATAGATGATGGACTAGTATGAGTTTGTTGGGAAGCAACGTCGCACACTTGGTTAGGTGAGGGTATGAGCATGGGTTCAATGAAAGGTAGCAATGGGGAGTCTAGATGAAAAATGGATGAACAGATGCTCACTATCAAAACTATGATAAGGAAAGGAATTATAAATAAACACATCTTTCATACATGATTATTACATAAATTTTAAGATAAGTATACATAATAATAAAACTCTAAAAATTGATAAGTTTAGTGTCTTGGACAAATTATGTTCGTACAACATGAATATATATAAAACTATAAAATTTACTTAAATCTTGTAGAATAATTCTTATTTTAAATCAAAATTCATTGATATTTAGGGAGTAGTAAATCAGGGTTTCATTTAATTAAAAATTTTTCTCACTCACAAATCCCTTGGTATCTTTTTCCCTTATTGGAACTTATTCATCCTTTGATTACTTTCTCCTACAATCTCAACGAATCTCAAGCATTAATATAAAAATTTAAAATACACAACACATAAATATTTTAATTGATTAAACAATTTTGGGCTATGTCAAAGGATAATACAATTTGAATTATTTTGGTTCCACTATAAACTCACGATTTAGGTGGATACAAGATTTTGGTAAATTCTCTCCTCCCCAAGGCTCACTGTCTATAAAATTTAGGTGAATTCACTCCTCACTAAGGCTCACCACCTGCATAATGGTTTAGGGAATAGACCACTACCTCCCAAGGGTCACTACCTTATCATACTCCACATACTTCTCTAAAGGATATTAGTTCATAGATTTTTAGGGATGATCTCAGTTTATCTATGTGAAGGTTTCTTTATGATCATCATATAGACCGAATGTAAACTGCATCATAATTTTAGACATGATGCTATAATTTTTACCTTGTTTTTCTCTCAATTAAATGTCTATATATATATATATATATTTAAATTCATGTTATAAGAGTTAAAACGATGTATTCCAAACAAACTTCACACAATAATAAGACTCAAGATGGAGATAATTCTAGATTAATAATTCTCTTATTGAACTCTTTGATCTTTTGACTATTCAACTAGATGTAATTTATATAACTTATTCAATTCTATTCAATTTATCTTCTTATATTAGGCATAAAAATTTATCTAAAAAAATATGATCTTAAATAAAATTCTATCTAGTAATAACACAATATATCTAATTCAAATATTAAATAAATCCCAAGATACTGACCACCTTCCCTCTTCTTCCTTCTTCTTTCCTAGAACTCATTATTATTTTTCCCTATTCTCTATGTTCTAATGAATATTTACACCAAGTTATAATATATCATTATAATTTTGAAATTCATATTCAAATTTTATCACCCATATTTAACCTCATATTCATTAAATCCATCTATTGAATTATTTTCAAGTGAATCAACACCATAAATATTCAAATTTGTATTTAATGGTCATCCAAAAAACCACCAAAACGTTTTGAGAGTTCCAAGTCACCAAATAGAAATTTAATTTTGTATTGGTTCAAATTTCATGATGTGATAATATCTGTTGTAGCATAAAAAGTTTCCTCCTTAATCAATTTTATTCAATTTCCAGATGTATTACAACATGATATGAAGTTTCATGATGCAATATTTATTTTTATAGATAAACATCCTAAAACTTAACTTTCATAGACCTACTTCTTTCTTCAAGTATAACCATTACAATATAATACTATTAATCAAGATTTGAACCTTGTATTATGGTGTGATCTAATTATAGACCTTAAATCAATTGTATCTCCATTCCACCACAATTGATTTTTGGAAAAGTATAGATTTACCTTTACTTACTGAGTGACCATTATGTATCACTATATATAATAGAGTGACCCATATGTATTCTTTGAATTATTTGGTTAAAACTTATATAATGGGCATAAATCTGCAAAAGAATAGTAAAATTCCGTTACGCATCATGTGAATCCGTGAGGTAACCCTTACATATCCTATATATCAACCCTTACAAATCACCCAGATCAACTATTATGTATCATACATACCAACCATTAATTTTCATCCAAAAAACATTTATTTATCATCACTTTTCCATTTTTCCAATCCAATATACTCTGAACTAGTTACCATTACATATCATATAGATTATAAATTATGTATAATGATTTTACTAATTTCTTAAACCAAGTATACTCAGTTATTTTTTTTGATACATTATCTTAGAATTCTCTAAACATATTAAAACATTATCACATGCTTTAATTATCTCATTTATTACCTCTGAAATCTAGATAAATTATCACTAATACTCCAACAATGTCTTTAAAAAATATATCATTCATATATTTTCAACCACCCTTATCACAAACTTCTTCTAGAACATAACCTCTTGATTTAAATGCTCATATCTCACAACCATCTGTAATCATCAACTGTTAGTGATTAACAACATATCCAACACAAACCTCATGGTTACAATAATATTCCCCTTTGTATTTTTTTTGAAAGTGCTTCTCTAAAATCCATAAACCATAAAGAGATGAAGATAATATCCCCCCATTTCTATTTTAATAAATTAATCTACAAACATATGTATTTTATAGACATCTTTCCTCAAGATTTATTAATAAAATTAAAAGGGTTCCACTTTTTTAGGATACTTCATTCTTTCTTCCCCATTTTATCCCTAAAAAGAACTATGATATCTTCATCATATTCACTCCCACATTTTATATATGCTTCTTGATTTATATTTAGATATATTATTCCCCCTTTATATCCACTTCAAAGATCCATAATATTCTACATTAATTAACCTAAAAATCTATTTAAAATTTTAATAAAAAATAAAAATTTAGAGATTTAAGACTCCCCATTTGGTAACCCACACCTTCATAACTTTTATTCACACGATTTTTCCTTCAAAAAATTAGTCTCTTTTAACCACTTGATGATAATAAACCAAAAAATTGAGCATCGTTTGATCACCCATCATTGTAACATCAATTTCACCCCATTATATTTTCATATACATTATTATTAAGAAATTATAGAGATTGAATATACCACTTTGTAATAATTCATCATAAAATCTTCTATGCCTAATGATTTATAAATATATATAGGAAACATGATTCTAAGTCAATAAATTCAATATGGTCTATTCCACTCACTTAATATAATAATCCTTAAAAGTTTGATCAGTTATGTTCCTTCAATATCAAGCACTACATGTATCTTTAGATTTATCAAGGTTTTTCTTTAAATGTCTCTCAAACTATTTGTTCTACTATATTTTCCTTAACATCCATAGTGGATGATACTAACCCCACTTATTTCACTTTATCTATTCTCAATAAAATCATTCCAACTTGATGTATTCACTCTCTTACTATTAATTTATATGATTTCAATACACACACCCCATGGATCATATCACCCCTTAATCCAAAACTATTTCATCAATAATTAAAAACAATAAAAAACATGGGGAGAGGAGAAAATCACATATATCCTTAATTTGAGGAATGTGGTTGGTCTTGATGAACCAAACCTTTTATTTTGATTTGATACCAAAAATTTTTAGTATCATTTGTTTGGATAACCCCACCCAATAAAACTTTTCTTTGAATGTTTGAACTTGAATTATTCTTATTACATGGCTTGTTATTCCCATAATTTATAAAAATCATATAACTAATGAATGTTTCCTTCTTAGACATCATCTATGCATTTTTTACATGATTATTTTTCTATGAAAGGGAAACTTCATCAGTCTTTCACTCTTACTTTATAGTTGCATGGATGAAACCACATAAGCATGATTCATATTTTTCTTCTTCAAGTCTATCAATATTACTTTAGATTTTTTCATCCTTAGTAGGTCCTTCTTTAAGTTTCCATTAATCCCCTTTTTTCAGCTGGGTTAGTACTGTTCTTTGACCTCTATATTTTCTTCTTTTATTTCCGTGATTCATAATATGAATAAACCTTCAATGATTCTTTTGGAATCCTAATTTTTCCTTTAAACATCATAATCATCCATAACCATGAATATATTTTTAATGTATTTTTTTATTCCATTCATGTATACTTATTCTCATAGGAGTAGAGAAACTCATTTTGGTACCTACATTACTTTTGTTTTTATAGTACCTTTCAATATGACCATCATTAGCATAAATATAACATATCTTTAAGAAATAATTCCTTATATAGAATTTACTTGATTTATATTTGGTTACCATATATCCTCATTCTTTGTTGATATTTATATATTGTACACACACAACCATTATGTGTCCCAATAATACACAAAAGTATAATTATATTTATGCCTTTATTTGAGAACCATTTGAATCAATTCTATTAGGAATTTTATTTATTTTCTCTAATTCTAGAGTTGAAATTCCTTTCCATATAGTTATTGAAGATACCACAGTAGAAGTCTTCACATTATTGTTTCCCTTTAAGGAATTTAGTTTTGATTCAAGATCCTTTACCATCACATCTTTCTCCTTTCATTGCATATCCATGATCACCATTTTTGATCATGATTATCTTTCATATTTAATATTTTCTTTAAAATTTAATTTGAGAGGTATTGTAATTTATTTCAAATCCTTTTCTATGGAAATTTTATTTTTCAAATCCTATATAAGTTTTTTAATAAGATATATTTGAATCTTTACTTTGAACCCATTCTAGAAATGGATTCATTCAAATCCATATCCACTTGTTTTAATATCTTGTTTTCTAGTGAAAAAAATTCTATGAAAGTACAATAAACTCTTTTAATGATTTCTAGTTATTTCTCTTTGTATTTTAAGGCTTGGAAATATCATTGAATACTACGTGAACAATATTTGGATTGGAAACTTGATATTGTTATCAAATCAACACCAAAATAAATAATTCCTTCAATCATTGCTTAGGATAAAGAATTCCCAGCCTTTTTAAGTATTTTCTAATTATTATTTTTCTTCTTATTTTATTTATACATAAGGAAATATTATTAAATTAATCCATGTAATTTACCTATGAAGATATCCTAATTCAAATATTTTGGAATAGTTCCTATTCTATAAATATCTTCTAACTTCATCCACATATCCTTAGAATACTTATAGAGATCTATCTTCTTAAATAAACCATATTTCAAAGAACCCTTTAATTTCTTATAATAAACATCAATATTCAAATTTATTTGATATAAATTTAAAATAATCCCATGTAGACTTAGAAAAATAAATCCAAGTAACAATATATCAAATCAATTTTTCAACTAAAAAATTACTCCCATCAAATAAATGAGTTTTCACTATATAATCTATATCTTTCATAATATTCAAATATTAATTAGCTGAATACTATAGGTTGAATAAATATAAGAACCTATTTACCTAGTTCACCGACACTAGGATACATCCAAGGAGCATACACTTGGAATTGTGCTGGTGCACTAAAAATACACTATAAACTCACTCTTTTAGTCAAAACATGATTTCAGTGAAGTCAATCCTTACCAAGGATCACTATCCAAACAATTTAGGTAAAGTCAATCCCTTCTAAGGATCAACATTTGTACAATGGACAAGGGAAAAACTAACCGCCTCCACTCCCTTGTACTTAATTGACTACTCAATAAGATATCAGTTTATAGACTTATAGGTCTCTTATTATTTTATCAATGTGAAGGTAGATCTATGACCAACATGTGGAACTGATGTAAACTAAAATATAATTATAGATGAATTCAATTGTTAAACTCTATCCTCTTCATCTATTTAACCAAAAGTTATCAATATAACTTCTATAATTCTCTTAAATTCTTTATCTTCTTTTATTAAGAATAATTTATCTCCATAAATTTGATCTTCAATAAAATTATATTCAAGTACAACTCAATATCTCTAATTCAGATATTAAATAAAGCCTATTTCACTAACCACCTTCATTCTTATTCCTTCATCCTTCTTATAACTATCTATTATTTTCCTCCATCATCTATATTATAATGAATATGTAAACATATTAAAATATATCCTCATAATTTTGAAATTTAAATTAAAAATTTATCAACCACCTTGAATTTCATTTTCCTCAAACCTATCCATTGAATTGTTTCAAAGTGAATCCCTACTATATATATTAAAATGGGCAGTTAATGGTTGTACCAAAAACAACCAAACCTTCTTGATAGTTACAACTCAAAAATTTTAATTTATTTTATATTTATTAAAATTTCATAACATGATATAATCTTCTATGACATGATTGTTTAGTTTCTTCATCAGTTTTCTTTAACTTCCAGATGTACTGTGGTGTGATAGGAATTATCGTAATGCAATCTTGTTGTTCTGTAGTAAATCGAATAAAAACTTAAATTTCATGACCCTAATTCTTTTTTCATGGTCTAATAGTTGTATAAAATTACCTTTAATCATGATGGAACCATATTATTGTGGAATTATCAAATTCTAGATTACACATTAACTACTTCTCTAGTCCATTTAACTATTGATTTACCCTTACTTATTTAGTAAATATTACTTGTCACTATATATTACAGAGTAAACCTTATGTATTCTACAAATATTTAAAGTCACCCTTACATACGAGGAATATCTATCCAGTGAAAATAGAAAATATCCCTATGTATCTTGCACAACTATGAAATAAACCTTATGTATCATGTAGATCAACCCACATGTAAAATCATGGTCAACCCTTATTTATAATATAGATTAACCCTTACATATCATCCATATGACCTTTAATTATCAGTACTTTTCCATTTTTTTGATTTAAATATGACCTTTAATTATCAGTACTTTCCCATTTTTTTGATTTAATATGATCAACACTGGTTACCATTACATATCATTGCAATCAACCCTTATGTATAAGGACTTAACCAATTTCTCAAACATAATCTATTTAGAAAAAAATATTTTCATACATTATCTCAAATATATCTAAACATATTTAAAACCACTCACATGATTTAATAATCTCATTTATAACCCATCAAAGACAAATAAATGTCTTTTAATACTCTATTTATTCAATAAATCCATCCTTTTGTTATTATCAAAAATCCCTTCTCACAACCTATTGGAAAAAAACACCCTCTTTATTACAAAAATATTCTATCAAAACTATCCATCATCATCAATATTCATTGACTACCAAAAAATGCAACACATAAACTCTTGGTTTAAATAATACCCCCTTATATTTTTTGAAAATAATTTTATAAAATATCCAAAATATCAAGATATAGAGATAATATATCCCTATTTATCATTCAATCCAATATCCTATAAAAATATTGTCTTATTTCCTCTTATTTTGTAAATAAAATAGAAAGGGTTTAAATTTTCAGGATACTTCATTCATTCTTCCCCATTTTTTCCAAAAAAGATACTAGGGTATTTTCTTCAACTTTGTAATGTCCCCCGATCCAGCACTCTCTTACATGGCCAGAAAGGGTTGGTTGCAAGACCTCAAGAACACCTCCTCATATGCCAAATGTTTCCAAATATTAGTGAGGGTGTGATGAATATAGTGTGAAGACTATACCCCCTAATCACATAGATTACAACACAATGGAAAAATAAAAATAAAAAATAAAATTGTGGAAAATAATGAAAATAATACAATACAGTGGAAAACTAAACAATAAAAGGAAAATTAGTAGTCCAATAAACAATAAAGGAATAATTTAATTTTAGGTTTAAATGCAACTAAATGTAATGATATAAGTAATAAAAATAAAATACTAGAAGAATCAAGTAATGACTCAAAATTCCCTAGTCCCAAACCCCATGTCGTTCCCAAATCCAAACTCTAGCCCATCCAGCAAGCAGAAATTAACAGCAAGGTCCTTTTACCTTATCCAAACATATATCCATGTAATCTTCTTAGGTACTAAATGATGGCCTAAATAGGGTGTGAATATAACTGAGTAGGTTGACACCACCATATCTAAACAAACCATTATGATAATAAGTGTACGTAATAAAGTGATAAATATGTGTATTAATTAATTAAACAATTAAATTAATACCACATCATCTTGCTTCATCACCATGCTATAATATCTCTGATCATGTATCAAAAACATGCCAACTATCATGAACCAACCCAGGGATTCCATCCAGCTCGACACCCGACCCGACCCATGACGAGGCCCGAAGGGTATTCCCGATCCGCATGAGATGGAAAATAGTGCCCGAGTATCAAAAAAATAAGATGGGAATGATTTAAACCATTTATATAGTTATAAAAAACACAAAATAAAGGATAATTCAATAACCAATAATGATAACCAAATATGGTACAACAGAATTCAGATTCAAGGTTTTACAATTTTAAGAAAAAACCCAAGTGAAATAGAAAAAAAGAAGATGACAAGACCAACCCAAGAATCCATGAAACAAGAGGGGAATCACCCTCAAGACTCCACCACCAACAACACCTGCATGATATAGAACACTAGAAACTTGTACCATCATCATGACACACTTTCCTCTACCAAAGTCATAAAAAAGTCTACATACACCCAAAGGTGTATGTAGGGTGTGAGATAAAGCCATGTAAGATTCCACACAAAAAGAAAAGGATTACAAGCTATAAAATAAAAAGAGAAATTAACATGTAATATTTATACGTAAACCTCTAGAACATTTTCAAGATTTTTTTTAAATTAAATCAATTTTCTAGGGAACAATTTCAAATAAAACCATTTATTTAAGAAAATATTTTCAGAACAACACCTTTAAAGGTAACGTATCTAAAGGAAGATTTTGGTAAGATAAAACTTACTTAAAATTAAATACACTCAAGGTCCACCATATGATGATGGGTGAAACTACATCACATAAGTCTCATGACATAAGAGAGAACTATGGGTAAATCCCTAGGGGTAATATAGCTCAAGTGAGACACTAGAACCTCATACCTCGGTGAAATGTGGTATAGTAACCACAACCATCAGATTTCTCACACACAAACCACTATATAGGAGAAACATAGAAAGTTCTAGTGGCATAAAATCATTATACTAGTTTAGTTGGTGTTGTAATCGTCAATCATGATAAGTTAAACCAAGCATTTCCACTTCTGAATCACTATCATACTAGTTATATCCTACCCACCTAGATACCCGAGATTTCCCTTATTTATAAATTCATGTTCACATGTCACACATATCACCACTTTCACATAAATATTCCATGTATTATAAATACACATGGAAATAACCATTTTGTATAAACAAAACCACTTTCCATTTTACACACACCAAAACCATTTTCAATTACATTTTCCCTCACTTGGACAATTCAAGAATCCCCTTTAAAATTATCAATAGAAATACACATAATCAATTTAATGACTTTCATGGGCCAAGACCCTCTCAAATACCCAAAAAAAACAATTTTACTTTAAAACATTCATCAATTATTTTATAAAATTCACAATTCATATCAAAAGTGAATTATAATAAATCCACCATGCAACAAAAACTCATTTTTTTAGAAAACAAAATTTCAATTTTAAATCCCTTTTAAATCCCATTTATCACCTTACACATAAAGAATAAAACCCCTTTCAAGAAACATTACAATGTAATATACACAAAACATAACCATCTCTCTTTATAAAATCCACTTTCATTATATGTGTATGCCAAATCACTTTTAAAATATGTTTCCCACCCCAAAATGAAACCATAAAACATATATAAATAACTAATCGATCATATTAAAATCATCTAACAATGTTAGGGCATGTAGCCACCTACCTCAATCTTGGAAACTTCTGGAAATTTTTGTAAAACCACAACCACACCGCCACAAGTCCCTAAAAAAAGAATTATTTAACAATAAACATCAAAATATCACCCAACCACACAATATTGAACCCTTCCTAGGTCAAACACCACACTGAAAATTCAGAACCCAAGAAAGAGTAAAGAAAAACATGGAAAGAGGGAAGAATTCAAGAGAGAAACCACTCACCTGAAGTTTCCTTCAAGATTTAGGGGTCAATACCACCAAAATATTGAATCCCAAGAGGTACAAGGAATCTTAGAGGGAGCTTCAATAGCTAAAAATCCTGTATGAGGAGGATGAGATGTGGTTAGGGTTAAATCTAATGGGGAAACAAATATAATATTAATATTTTTAATGACCTAGAAAATTCACATGATTCTCCCAAATGGTTTTAAAAACTATGCAGAAACCATACACCCCTTAATGTCCAAGAGGAACACGATGCATGATTATCCCTCATGGTTTACAAAGCATTCACCAACTGTGTAGTTAGCCACTATCCAAAAATGTCACCAGGACACACAGTTTCCTAGAGAATGGTGCATGATTTGAAAAGTCACGCAGAAACCACGTTCCTCATGTTTCCAACACAAAAACTTACATTTTTTCCACCAAAATATCTCAGAGGAAACTAATAAATAACATTAGGACCTGAGATAAAAAAAGGATTATCTCAAATTTTAAACTAATCACACTCATAACTCGAGACAGAAACTAAGATTCAAAAATGAATTGGAAGAAAAGGTGAAACGAAAATCCGACTGTGATAATTCTCTCCACCATGAAAAAATAATTCCCTTAGAAAGTCATTCCAAGGTTCAATCTAAAAACAAAAACCGATACACCTCCAACAAACCAATAAAATTCTTAACAAACATCACACATGGAGTGAAACAAGAACACTAAAAATGGAAACTGAGATTCATATGTTTTAACTTGGGAGGCTATAATGGACTCCCCACCATATACCTTCTACACCCAGAAAGCCTCAACACCTCCATTTTATTGATCTAAATAAAAAAAATTCTCACAATCATATAAACCAACATTTCAAGCCAGGAAAACCCCAAACTTTACCAAAAAAACTTATACGTCTTACCTAAAACAAACAAATGAATCCAAAATACTTCTAGAAGAGAATTGAAAAACTTGAACCATGACTTTTATAATTCTTGATTCAAACAAGACGATTGGGAATAATCTAAAAATCCCACATTTAATCATATGGGAAACTAAGAGCCAACATCTCCAAACAATACATTTCAATGTCAACCCACACCAGAGACCAAATTGAATTATCAAAATGGGAGGCTGGAATAGACTTCCCCCAATTAAAAAAACTATCACTGAAAAACACTAATATGAACCACAATGAGACCCACGGTGGGTCTCCCCATCATTAGAAATTACTTTCTTAAAACCAACTAAAGAACTTCCACACTGACCCAAGAAATTCCACCACTAGGGAAAGGGAGGGTGGAGCCAACAAAAGGAACACAAAAACCAATTCACAAGGGTCACCCATGCATGGAAAACCAATCAAAAAACTTTCATCCTAGAAGGAATTACCACTAAAATTACACAAGGATAAAACCATTAACATTTTTCAACAAGGAGGGACTTAAAATAACAACAAAAACCATAGAAAGAACCCTTAAAATCTTCACATCCTAACGATAGAGACCAGAGCAACATCAATATTCCTCACAACCTTGATGGTTTCCTGACTGTGTGAAAGGCCTCACTTTGGAACCTATGTATATATCCCTAATATCTTTATGCATCTGTTGATCCGTAGTCAAGAGCTGAAAATCCCTGATCAGAGCTCCTTCTTTTGATTTTATAAGCGACCATGAAACACTCTAGGAAGAACCAAAAGAGAACAAAACACCATATAACTTAATTTTCCTTAATATAGTGTTTTTACCAAGATAGGGACATAGAATATGAATACACATCTTCTCTTTTCAACTTGAAAAAGAAACAATATAAACAAGAACACATGGAAGACACTTCCATTTAAAATGGAGAAATTTGGAGTTCTTGATGGAAGAACATGCTTCAATTAAAACATAAGTTCTTGAAAGAGTCATAATAAAAATCTTATATTTTTATTCAAAAAGGAAACACCATACAACATCACTAGACATTATCATTACAAACAAAGAAGCATTATAAGGAAAGAGAATTTAAACCGAGCCCTAAATAGTGCATTATTTCTACAAATGGACACAAAATATTCTTATGGCCAGACTTTCCACACTGATGGAAAAAATTTATTCCATGACTAAAGGAATATGAAAAAATATATAGGGTAATTTTAACACCGCATCTAGAACTAACAGTCTCAATCCACTTTCCACTATCCCCACTAGAATTTCCTTCACCACTTCCAGACATGACTTTTAAACAAGGAGGTGAAAAACTTCACCCTTAACGACTCAGGAAACTCAATGAAACTAAAGTTTCTTTCAACTTTACACATTCACTATTCCACTTTTATAGGATTCACATGATTATAAAATATATAAGGATTAAAATCCTAAAAATCAAGAAGAAATTTTATGGTTTGATCAACTGGAGGGTCTTCCGATGGTGAACCATCCATGGACGCATTTCAAATACCAATCAAATCTTGTGGGTGCATATGATAGTCAATAAGGAAACTGATAACCCAATAAAACTAATCCGTCAACCAAAAATCATCACAAATGAGCACCGAAGACACAAAGGGAACCAATTCAAAGGCTTCCTGAATTTTTTTCAAAAGAACCCACTAACCATTATTTTAAAACCAACTCATTGATAAGGAATCAAACTTGAAACACCATTTAAACATGAAGATCTCTCAAACTCAAAATATCCCACATGAAACTTGCTCAAATCACAAGGAGAAACATATAAAACAACCATTAGTTTTCAAAACATCACATATTTTCTTAAAAGAACTTTTGAAAAGAAGACAAGCTTGGGGGGTTTCAAACTCACCACTGGTCTTACATAGATTCACACACATGCATATTATCATACCAAACTAGGCACCCATCACTTCATGTCAATCTGGGAATACATACACTTGTTCCACTAACCAACCACATTCATACATGTATCCATGAATGTAATCACTCATGGAAACACCAGATGTCATAACAAAACCTTTCCACTTATCAAAAAAAAGTTCAACAAAAGTTTTCAAATTTTCAATTCATTTCCTATTTAAAAATTTATAAAACTTTTTCAAAAGATCACTCACCACTGAGTCAAATATCACTTTAAAACTCTATTCATCAAACCACTTCATTCTTTATCAAAATAAAATTTCATATATTCCATCCAAAAATTCAATGAATCCCATTTCAAAATATGTTCAGTGAAACTACAAAACTCATTTCATCAAATCCCATTTAATTAAAAACTCATAACTCCTTACATAAAACAAACTTCCAAAACCTTTTTCAAAATAAACTTTTGTTTCTCAAACAAACCATTTCAATAACCCCCAAATTTCAATCATAGAGATCCAATATCATTAAACACATCCCCATTTCACACAAATTCCATTTCATATAAATACACTTTTCTTAAGATCTATTCAAAATGATTCTTTAAAAACTTTTTCACCTTCCCAAAAATAGACCATTAACATTTTAAATTCAGTTTTCTCAATTCCTAAATAAAATTTTTCAAGAAATTTTTTCAGAATCAAGAAATACCTAGAGCAACTCACAAGGGGGAACTAGTGTTTATGGGTGACTTGACCACATGGTTGACAGCCACATGGAAATTTCACCATCATCACATAGAGTATTCTAAGATCATGATACCAGCTTTAAATGTATTTTCAGGACCTATGAGATCATTGAAACCATTGAACCAACTCTCTTTTAATTTCCCAAAAACAAAACTACCTGGAAGAACAAAAAGACACAAATAAAACATGCTTTCTCATGGAAACTCAAGTCCCGTCATGAGGTGTGCCGAACAGACACCCTACTCATAACCAAAACCTCAAGACCCAACAATCCTAGATCTATCCTATTCATAATATTCCCCAGATAACATAACCCAAAAATATTGTAACCTCATTTGATACAATTTTTTCATGAACTATAATGGGGATTCCATCCAACTCAACACCCGACCCGGACCATGATAAGGATAGAAGGGTGTTCCTAATCCCCACAGGCTGGAAACTAGTGCCCGAGTTTCAAAAAAATACCTTGGGAATGATTTTAACCATATAAATAATCAGAAATAACTGACAATAATAGTTAACTAAATAACCAATAATTGTAACCAAATGAGGTAAAATAAATTCAGATTCAAGGTTTTAAAATTTTAAGCAAAAACCCAACTGAAACAATGGAAAATACGACAACAAGACTAACCTAAGACTCCATGAAACAGGAGGGGAGTAACCCTCAAGCTTCCACCACCAAAAACACTAACATGAGATGGAACACTAGAAACCCATACCACCATCACAACACACCTTTCCTTTACCTAATTCATACAAACAAAGTCAGCATATACCCAAAGGTGTATGTAGGGTGTGATACAAACCCCAGAAGGATTACACCCAAAAGAAAAGGATTATATGCTATAACATCAAAAGAAAAATTAACATGCACTATTTATACGAAATAATTTGGAACATTTTCAAGAAAACATTTTAAAGGAAAACCATTTTTAGTGGAACACTTTCAAATAAAACCATTTTATCAAGGAAACATTTTCAAAACAACACGTTTAAAGGTAAAATTTCTAAAGGACACTTTTTATAAGATAAATTTTCCTTAAAATGAAATAAACTCAAGGTCAACCTTTTGACAATGGATGAAACCACATCATTTAAGTCTCAAGTCATAAGAAGAGAACCATGGGAAAATCCTTTGGGGTAATATAGCTCGATTGAGATACTATAACCTCATACCTCAGTGAAATGCGGTATAATAAACTCAAATGCCAACATCCTCATGAACAAGCTACTAGAGAGGAGAAATATCCAAATTTTCATTGTCATCTAATCATTATAATATTTTAGTTAGTGTTGTAATAATAAATCATGCTAAGTGAAACTAGACCTTGCCACTTCTGAATCACTAGCGCACTAGTTCTAGACTACCCACCTAGATACTCATGATTTCCCTCATGCTCCAATTCATGTTCACATGTCATACATATGACCAATTTCACATACACATGAAAAGAATTATAAATACACTAGGAAATCACTATTTTTCATAAGCCAAACCACTTTCCATTTTACACACACCAAAAATATTTTCAAATACATTTTCCACCACTTGGATAATTCATGAAGCCCATTTAAAATCTCACAAGATAGTCTCATAGTCAATTTAACCACTTTCATGGGCCAACCCCCCTTTAAAATCCACACAGAAACCAATTTCACTTTACAACATACTTTCCTTCATTTATAGAATTTACAATAATATCCAAAGTTCATTATAAGGAATCTAACATGAAACAAAAACTCATTTTGGTTTGAAAACGCATATTCACATTTAAATCCATTTGAAATACCACTTATCACCTTACACACAAGGCATAAAACCCCCTTTAAGAAACATTACAAAACAACATATAAGAAACATAACTATTTCCCTTTATAAAATCCACTTTCATCATATATTTATGCCAAATAAGTTCCAAAATAAGTTTCACAACACAAAATTAAACCATATAACACATATAAATAACCAATGATGTATATTAAAATCATCCAATAATGTTAGAGAATGGAACCACCTACCTAAAGCTTGTAAACGTTTTGAAATTGGTGTGAAACTGAAACTACACCACCACAAGACCCTAACTAGGTAATATGTAAAAAAACATAAAACTATCACTCAACAACACAAGATCAAACCCTTACTAGGTTAAAAAACCCACTAGAAATTGAGATCCCCAGAAAGAGGGAATAAAACCCTTGAAAGTGGGAAGAAACCAAGAGAGAAACCACTTACTTTAAATTTACATGAATATTTGGGGTCAAAACCACCAAAATATTGAATCCAAAGAGGTATGAGGAAGACTTTAGGGATCTAAAATGGATGAAAATATCATATGGGGTAGATGGGAGGGGTTTCGGGTTAAATCTAGAGAGTACACAAAGGGAATTTTCATATTTTTAATGACATGGAAAATTCACATAGTTTTCCTTCATGGTTTTTGAAACCATATGGAAATTGGGTACCCCTTACTATTCAAGAGGAAAATTCCACATGGTTATCCCACACAGTTTACAAACCATGCACTAACCATGTGGTTATCCACTACTCAAAAATGTCACCAGGCCACATGGTTTAGAAAAACCGTGCACTAACTGTGCACCTCACGCTGCCTACCCAAACAATTACATTTTTGTCACCCAAATATCATTGAGGAAAATAGTGAATAACCTTTGGACCAGAGATAAACAAAGGATCATATCAAAGTTCAAACCTATCACACTCATAACTTGAGAGAAAATATGATATCCAAAAATGAATCGGAAAAGAGGGTGAAAAAAAACCTAGGTGTGGAAAAAACTATAACCATATAACCATGGTTAAACATAACCTACCTCAATTAAATAATGTAATTTATCTAATCATGTATCACATTGAATAATGGAACTTATCTAATCATGTGTCAGGGCATAAGTATATAATCATTTTTCATGTGGTGGTGTCAAAACATGGTATATAATCATTATGGTATGTGCCAGGTTCAAAACCTGATATATAAGAATTACAACATGTTCTAGGGTCAAAATTTGGTATATAAGCATTACAACATGTTTTAGGATCAATAATTAGTATATAATCATTACAACATGTGTTAGGGTCAAAACTCGATATATAAGCATTACGACATGTGTCACAAGTGAATATCACAATAACATGTATGTCACAATATGACCACATAAGACCAAATAGTTAATTCTTTTAATTACCTTTTATCTTCCAATTTACCCATTTATTCAATTAATAAAACAATCCATTTCCTAGGTGAATCTATGTAAAGAAATCACCTAATTCACATGTCATGATAAAAATCATAAGTAATCCATTTAAAATTCATTATTTTGAATGATTCGCTCACCCAATGGGTAGCCATAAGCCAGGTAACATCATCAATTGAATCCAAAGGGACCAAATAAAGTATCTAACATATGATTAACATAATTCTATTCAATTAATTAATTATTATGAAAATGTGTTGCTGCAATCACAATATTTCATATACTTATCAATTGAAAATCAGACCATAGAGTTAATATTTAGATCCCCTAACTTTAACCAGTAAATAACATAATGATTCTAATTGAAAAATACACTTAGAAAAAAGGTGAATGTGATCACAAGAAGGATCCTAGATCAAAACTGATGAATATCAAAACCAAAAACTATCATGATCAAGGGATTACACTGAAGTGGTCAGAGATCAAAGGAGATAAGTGAAAACTGAATCAAAACCACTTACCAGGGATTGGATGTGTGATTGGGATGTGAAAGATAAAGAGAGGTTCTACAAAATTTCTTGGAAGCTTCCCTAGGTTTGAAAGGAGGAAGTTTCAAGTGAGATAATGAGATCAAACTCACACACGACACCCTTTAAAAACCTTATTAAGAAATTACAATGTGCAATTCAGTTACACATCATGTATTTCTTTTTAGATGGAAAAACCAAAAAACCTATAACCTTGAATGAATATTTAATTCTCTTAAAAATTACATGGTCTATAATTGGTTCATGATGTGTAACCATTTCACATCATGAATTAGTTCATGATATGAGTTTGGTGGCTTTTTCATGTTGTCTAACCCATTTACATGACATGTAAATGTACTAAATATAGTTTTTGTCATAGTTTCCCTCTAAAAAGAATAACCCCCTTTCAGGATTCTCAACATACCAAGAACCCTTTGTAACCCTTGTTCCATTTATACAATGACTCCATTAAAAAAATAAATATACATCTTTGGAATTTAAGTAATTTCCCCTAAAAAGTCTCTCAGTGTGGATCCTTTCTGGTTTTCTCAAGTTTCCCTAAAACCTAAGTATTAATTTATTCAAATAAATAGACATACTTGATAAAAAATCACAACCAAAGTTTAAATATTAGGCACAAATTATACCAAAATAAGTTTAACAAATAACTCAGAGAGATACGTACCTGAAAAAATATGGGATTTTATAACCTCCCCACCATATAACAGCTCATCCCTAAGCTACTCCAAGCATCACTGTGGGGTCTCAGTGAACAAGTAAGGCCAATGACTCAAATATTATACTCAATTTCTCAGTTCTCCTCATAAGCATTCCATTTATTCCACTGAACTCGAACTAGTGGTATAGTCCTACCCTAGAGATATATCTCCCTACGATCCATGACCCGCATCATATGATCCTCAAAGGATGAATCTATATCAAGATCAATGTATACTATGTTTATCACAAGATAATGGTATATATGATATCTATGAATTTGCAACACATGAAACACATCATGCATGAAACTGTAGTATTGTGGAAGGGCTAATTGGTATGCCACTAGACATACCCTATTCACTATCTCAGATGGCCTAAAAAACCTTGGCGTCAGCTTTTTCTATTTCTTGATACGGTGTTTCTCCAACCTTGGAGACACATAGAAGAAAACATGATGACAAACCTCGAAATCATGACGTCATCTCTTACGATCAATGTAGTATTATTTCCTTCTCTGTGTTGTTACCAGCCGCCTCCTAATAAAATGAACTTACTCAGACATCTTCTACATGATAATATGTCCAACAAGAGATGACTCACCTACCATTAACCAAAAAAGAGGTGAACAACATGACCTTATATAAAAATCCTCAAAATTTTTAATTTTTATTGATTCTTAGAAGCTATTATTATATGAAAGCTCCACAATTACTATATGATACTACCACAAACCACCAAAAGCCAAAACGCTAGCTTAAAAAATATCCTACAGAACCTGAATAGACTGCTCAGATTGACTATAAATATGAGGATTATAGACCTTTCTTAGAAGAACCTATGATCCTAGAACCTTTTAAATACCCTTCCCAAACCACGGTGTGAAATGAATATCTCTAAATGAAACGATACTCCTTGAAACATTGTAAAACCAAACTACCTCATTCATGTAAAGACCGCCCAATTCATCAACTGTGAAGGTCTCCTAGATAATAAATAATCCTAATAACATTTTCAATCAATCCAAAATTACCCATAATGCATCATTATTACAAGTTTTATGGGTAATACTGTCACAAAATCTATAGTGACATCAACCCATTTTCACTCAGGAATGGGAAAAGGCTGTAAAAGCCCAGATGGCCTATGATACTTGGCCTTCACCTACTAATAAGTGAAAAATATCTCCACAAAACTTAATACATTTTTTACTCATTCCTATCCACTAGTATTTTATATGGAGATCATCATACATATTTTTCATCTCAAGATGCACCAACCATCTAGAAGCATGAAATTCCCTTATCAACTCCTCACATAATCTCGTAGGAACCCTTACTCGGCCATAAAAAAGAATATAATTTCCACTTCTAGGAGACCATTTTGATGGTTTCTCCCCACCATATAATTTTTCTCTCAGAAATTATCCCTCTAGATTAGATAACTA
Source organism: Viscum album (assembly GCA_963277665.1). Classification (NCBI taxonomy): domain Eukaryota; kingdom Viridiplantae; phylum Streptophyta; class Magnoliopsida; order Santalales; family Viscaceae; genus Viscum; species Viscum album. Next base: position 209,396 of record CAUJRU010000021.1, read on the forward strand.
CTCGGTCTTGATATGGTCCAAAATCACGGGTTTAACAGATGTCAAAGTCAGAGATAGTTGACCCTAGGACTCCTAAACATCTAGATGCATGTCTTCAAAGAGGAACATAATTCTCCACTTATCGTAAGAACCCCACACTTCCTATTTCTTATTCCTTCATCTCAAAGCATTGACAATAATGTTTCCCTTTATGAGTGTATATTCTAATTCAAATTTAAAATACTATAGATACTCAACCCACCTCCTCTGCCGAAGGTTTAGGACCCACTGTGAGAAGATGTTCCCAAGGATCTTATGGTCCATGTATAGCACAAAACTCTTACCCATAAGATAATATCTTTAACATCTTAGGGAATGTACCACTGTTTCTAACTACAGATCGTGAGTAGGGTAATTTATCTCATGCAGTCTCATCTGTCTTGATTCATTAGAAACCACATGGATATCCTACATCAGAAATGCTCTAAGTCAAAATCCAAATGCATCACAATGCATGATATATGATTTAACTAGTGTAGATAAAGTGGGGATAACTTCTGAGGTTAGACTACCTTTTAGATCCTAAAAATATTTCTCACAAGCATCTGGCCAAACAAAATTCACTCTAATTTTGGTTTTCCCTGACATCAGTGTTACTAGATGAGAGAATATAAGACTTGGTGTACTAGAACCAAATGGTTGTACTTTTATTACATGAATATTTAATGTATTTAAATATTGAACATCTTATTACATATTGTTCATTGTTCTTTAAGACAATGATGTAATAATGTTCTATATAATTTGTTGCATTGATAAGGTCAAGGCAGTTTCTCGATCTTATGAGAACCTTGAAATGTTATAACAATATTCCTAAATATAGTTCTACAGTTAGATGACATATTATTAAGTGAAACATAGCATGAAGAACTCCAAGTGCGAGTAATCGTAAGAAGATGATACTTCCTCTCATGAAGTTCTCACTTGGTAATCTCCAAGACATGAGATCATAAGGACAAACCTGCCAATAAGAATTCCTCATGTTTTGGTGTCACCAGATATTTCTATCTACGAGTGTGTGTAACGATCTTTAGACTTTAATATTATCAGGAATATGTGTTAAGACTCGCACACTTTGATTTTCTGATGAAAACCATCATGCAGATAGTTGGCAGGAAGTAGGGTATGTTGGGTGCATCACGAGTGACATGATATTAATGGATATGTCAAGGAAAGATTTTTCCCTTCCATTTATGGAAGTTGACATCTCATCCCTTTGATTGAAATAGAATGGTCTCACAAAATTCCATGGACAGGGTGTAATTATGAGTTTATTTCAGGTTGTCAATGAACGACATATCAGGTATAAAGGTTATTAACACTATCATGAAGCCTTCTTGATGAGATATTGAGACAAAGAGATTATATTACATAGTGAGAATTTGTATTTGGATGTCGTTGTTGTGACTTTACATTCTTTCTATTGGGTGCCTTGACCCATTGTATGATAGTACTCTTAGACTTTAGGAAATCCCGCCTATTGCTAATGAGAAAGAATCCTAGAGGGTCACACACTAAGTGTTTTTAGTGGTCTCATATAAATTCTATTTAAATTTAATTAATGAAATAAATATTATTCTCAAGATTGGGGAATAATTTTATTCAAGTTAAGATGATCACATAAATTAATTAAAATATAATTATTTATTTTATCGAACATTTAATAAATATTTATTTACTAGTTTGTAAATAAAATATTTATTTAAGAGATTAAATAATTTATTTATTTTTTTAGGTGTTAAAAAAATGTAGGTGGAGTTTGAGTGGACCAAGGATGGTTCAGTAGTAAAATAATTATTTTCAAGATGGTAAATAATTATTAGTTGGCACACGTTAAAATAATAATGACTCTGCTATTATTTTGTGATGCGTAATTTTATTCATAATTTCATTTTGTACAAGTTAGTGCACCATAAATAATGGCATGATATTTTTATTATGAGAATGGGTTTTCTCTATGTTCATGAATGTATTTAATTGTTTTTATGCAATTAGATATTGTAACTAAAGTTCCATGCATATAAATAGACAAGTATGTCTATTGTGCCATAGAAAACACATCGCATTCTTGGTGAATTGATAATTGTTGAGCTAAAAAATTTCTCTCTCAAATCTTATTCCTGCCCCTCTCTAGAAGAAGAGACGTTCTTCATGGTCAAAGAACAAGAAATCAAGAATGACCGACACAAGACACTTGCTTCACTGTGCTAGCACCCGAATAACGAGTGGTGTTGATCAGAGTCCATCAGAGCACATGTGGATCACCTCTAGAGGGATTCTAGTTTGGATCCTCGCAAGCACAATCAGATAATCTGGAAGGGTCATTCTAAATGATCAACGTCATCAATAAAGAAAATACCAAAGATCCAGTTATTCTTTTCTTTATAAAATTAATGAAATTAATTATATACATGATGTTCAAGATCCTCTCTAAAGGTTTTGAGCCTCATCCTTTTTTATCTAAATCTTTGATTTTATTCCATGGAGACTGGCGTTCATCATCATATTGATCCTGGAATAATCATTGATCATGGTAAAAATTAAAGTTGGGTTTCATTCCATACACACTTACAATGCACCTGAAAACTACAAGTGGTATCAGAGCGGTTATATCATAGTTTATAATTATTTAAATATTTCATTGATGATTTATGCATTAAATTATTTAGTTATTTGTGTTCAAGTTAATCGTTCTGCAAATCTGAATCTCGAGATCTGTTCCTCCTCTTTCATTTCTCATTCACCTTACATAAATGACCTTTTATTTTAATTTTGATTTAAATAAAATAGAGGATCTCATCTGGCGGTGCCAAAGCTTCCTGGCCGTACCACAGTAGAAAACACTGTGTGTATTTGGTAGTACATGTCATGTAGTGAATATTCAATGTATCAGGCCAGTTCACCAAACCAAGCCATGCATTGTAGTATTTATAAGTCTTAAATGACTCCATGTGTTGACCGGGAATAGGTGGCACACAATTTCTGGATTATACTCCGTGTAGTCCAATGGACACGGTGTGTAGTCCCTTCGGGTTCGGGTTGGACCGTGTACCCCATACATGGATTGACCAGTTATAAATCATGTAACATGGATACTACACAGGGTGTGGCCCACTGAATACACCATGTACTTAGAGTATTTTCTAATTACATCTACATGCCATGTCCTCGGGCGTGTACTTTAGAAGGATGGTGAATGACAGTACACTCCATGTAGTCGGAATTACATGTTGTGTACTCATCCAAATTATATAGATTTATTAACATTTATTATTATATTATACAAATACTTGAGACATGTACCATAGTGTAGGTGTAAATCTGAGGAACAACATGTGATAAGTGTTTTATATATTTGTGTTTAATTTAACATCTGCATAATGTTCATTTCTATTCACTGGGTAGTTATGAACGCGAATTCACCAGGTTTCCTCCAAGGTATAAGTTACGTAAAAATATAATTTTAAATGAATTTATTTATTTAAAATTATGATGGATGAGAATCTCAAGGAAATTTAGAAAATTATTTAAGATAAAAGTATTGATTAATTAAATATGACAATTAGTTCATTTGAGTGTGATTTATCTTCAAAAAGAACAATTAAAGAATTGAATGCTAGTTTTATTTATGCGTAAATATCATTGTATGTATGGATGATCATGATCTAGAACAAGACCTTTGTATGTGGATGGTTTCTTTTAATTTATTTATTTAAATTAAATTTGTTGGCATGCGAGCCTTCTCCTCATTAATATATAGGGCCTGCGTTCCCAAGGTTTCTTTTATGTAAAACCCCTTTTTTACCCCTCACCAACATATGAGTTTAAAAAAGGCATATTTAATGGATGGGAATCCCAAGATAGTAGAGGAAGTTCATGCTGGAGTAGAGACTAAACCAATCCCAGGAGATACAGTGGTGGATAGGTGGAAAGATGTAAACACGATCACAAAAGGTCCAAGATGTTTCTCCCCTAGGCCAGGGATAGTTTATCAGCCGCTAGATAAACTAACCATTAGAAAATCTCATGATCATGCCCTTTATTTTATTTCTGTCAGTCTCATGGTTTATCATTATGGATGTGTTGTCACGATCACATAATTAATGAATTAAACAAGAATTCAATATGGAACTAAAATAAACCGGTCTTATGCGTAAATATTACCAAGACATGGTTAATAACTTATGTAAGTTCAACTTAATATTAACAATCATGTGATAATGATAATAAAAATCTCTCAAATAAAATATTAAGTCAGATGGAGCCTTCCATTACTTGATTAAGGAATAAACTCAATAAAACTATGTGTTTGACCAACCCTTGTTGGGACACTCACTTTTATACAGGAATACCTTAGGAAAGGTTTTAGGTTGACTTAACCATATTACTTCAAGAGAAGTATACCTTGATAGACTTGGTGTAATATTGGATGCAATAGTTGAGGAAATCCAAAAGTCATGATTTCAGGATTGGGGAGTCCACTCAATAGATCAAGGAGTTTCAAGCCCACAGTTGGCAAAGACCTGCCTACCTAAATACCTTCTAATAGCTTGACCAACCCTTGTGGGGGTTATATGAAGGGGAATATGGATCCTTGACACTAGAATGTCATGGAAAATGGACATTATAAGTTCAATTGTGAGGTCCTTTGAGACATGATAAAATAGTGGGGGACTTGATAGAAATTTTTTATTTCTCATAAAATGTAATCAAGAAAGTACTAACTATTTTCTCTTTTAATTGTAAAATAAAAATGACAAGCACGTCAACCACACTATCCCTACAATCAATTATGGATAAATACAACATCCTCATCGGTAGTAGCTTCTATTAATGGTTTAGATACCTTTGGGTTATCCTCTGCCCTGAACGGAAGTCTTACGTGATGGAGTCATCATTTCCTAATCTACCTGCCCAAGAGGCGAGTGATGAGGATTTCCTAGTCTATAGAAAACATATGAACGATGAGGTCAATGTTCAATGTTTAATGCTATAATCCATGTCTAGTGATCTCATGAAGTCTCATGAAAACATGGATGCTTATAGCATGCTCGAGAGCCTCTGTGGTCTTTACCAAGAGAGAGAAAGATAGGAAAGGTTTGAGATCTCTAAGGCACTATTTCGGAGTAAGTTTGGAGAAGGTGCCCCAGCTGGGCCTCATGTATTCAATCTCATTGGATACATTAAGCACCTGGAGGTTCTAGGGTTTAAACTCCCTAAAGACCTAGGCACTGATCACATTCTGGCATCACTACCTCAGATCTTCTCTAACTTTTTAGTCAATTTCAATATGAAAAACATTGAGAAGTCTCTATCTGATCTTTTTATCCTCATTCTCCAAGTAGAAAAATATATGAAACATGAAAATCCTTCTGTACTTAATGGTGAATAAGAGGAAAGAGAATATGAAGATCTTTAAGCCTAAATCTTCTTCACGACCTTCCAAGAAAAGGAAGATCAAAGGGGAGGAAAAGGAATAGGAGTCTATTTGTTTCGCATGTGGAAAGAAGAGACACTAGAAGAAGAACTGCACCCAACTTAAGAAGCAAGGGGAATCTTTAGGTGCATTTGTTATCGAATGTAATCTATATTTTTCTAAAAATTTGGTATTAGATTCAGCTTGTGGTGCTCACATATGTATCCAAATATAGGAACCAAGTAGATTAAGAAAGATTAACTGAGGGGAGTTAGATATATGAGTATCCAACAAAGCCAGACTTGTTGCTGTAGCTATTGGGGACTACCACTCTACATTGCCAACTAGGATGATCTTGGTGTTAAAAGGGTTTTATTATGTGCCTTCTGTTACTAAAAACATTATTTTTGTATCCAGATTAGATACAAATGGATTTGTTTTCACGTTTGGAAATGAATTTATCTTCTTTTATAAAGATATCATTTGTTTTGGTAGGTCACATTTATACAACAATCTTTATGCGTTGGATTACACAAACCAACTAATAGAAATTGATAAAAAATATACTTCACACAACTCATACCACACCCAACTTTGACATCACCATCTAGGTCATGTAAACGAGAAATTCTTGAAAAAGTTACATAAAGATTGATATTTAGATTCTTTTGAACTAAAACCACTTGGAGTATGTCATGCATGTTTATAAAGAAAAATGACCATAGACCCATTTTGTGGGAAAGGTGAACGGGCTAAATAACTTCATGAATTGGTTTATGCCGATGTGTGTGGACCATTTCCAGTTGAAGCAAGGAGAGGGTACTCATAATTCATAACTTTTACTAATGATTTTAGTAGATATGGATATATCTACTTAATAAGGTATAAGTCAGATTATTTTGATAAGTTCAAAGAATACAATAATGAAGTTGAGAACCATCTTGGTAAGAATATTAAGAAACTCCGCTCAGACTAAGGTGGAGAATATCTTAATCAAGAATTCATTGATTACTTACAGGAGTTTGGGATCCTATCCCAACTCACTCCTTCAAACACACCCTAGTAGAATGGTGTGAGAGAAAGGAGGAACCACACCCTGTTGGACATGGTGATATCAATGATGAGTCATGCGAGTCTTCCATTATCCTTTTGGGGATATGCATTAAAAACAACAGCACACATATTAAACCAAGTTCCAACTAAATCGATAAATGGTATTCCATATGAGTTATGAAGTGGAAGAAAATCCATGTTATCGAATTTACATTTATGGGGCAGCAGAGCATTTTTAAGGCCTCTTCAGGTAACAAACGTGCTCCCTAAGGCACAATGTACCTTTATAGGATACCCCAAGTAAAGAAGGGGATATTACCTATACAACCCCTCAGACAAAAAATATATTGTTTCAAGACATGCCATATTACTTGAGAGGGAGCACATATCCAAAAGAGATAGTGGGATCAAGATAAACTTTGATGAAGTCGAGGCTCAAGGTATACAAGAGCTGGTATAAGAACAAATTACACAAAGCCCCATGGAAGAAGAATCTGTTCCAGAGACACAAATACTATGTAGGATTACAATAGAGGTTAGAGGACTGGAACATTATTATTTTCTAGTTACTGAGGATGGTGACTCATTATTAGTTGATAATAATGATCCTCTAACCTACAAGGACGTAGTAAGTGTCACAAAGGTTGCCAAGTGTCAAGAAGACGTGAATTATGAAATGGATTCCAAGTATCAAAACCAAGTTTGAATTTTGGTAGATCTTCCCATTGATGTAGAGCCTATTGGTTGAAAATGGGAATTCAAGAAGAAATTGGAAATTGAAGGAAAATTCAGTACCTATAAGGAACGACTAGTTAAAAAAGGGTTTAAACAGCATCAAGGAATTGAATTTAATGAAACCTTTTCACCAGTTGCAAAGATGAAATCCATCCGAATTATACTTTCCATTAGGTCTTACCATGACTATGAGATATAGAAAATGGATTTCAAAATAACTTTTCTTAATGGGAACCTTTAAGAAGATGTCTACATGACACAACCTGAAGGATTTGTGTCTCCAAAGGATGCCAATAAGTTATGAAAGTTACATAAATCCATTTATATATTAAATTAAGCATCCAGATCATGGAACATTCATTTTGATGAATCCATAACAGAATTTGGTTTTATCATGAATGAATGTGTGCATTGTGTCTACAAAAGGTTTAGTGGGAGTGCAATTGTTTTTCTAATAGTATATGTCGATGACATATAACTTATTGGAAATAATATACAAGTATTATAGTCTATTAAGGCATGGTTGAATCAATGCTTCTCCATGAAGGACTTGGGCAAGGAATCATATATTATTGGGATCAAGATTCATCATGATAGATCCATGAGATTGTTGGGACTAAGTCAAGGTACATACATTGATATGATACTGAAGAGATTCAGTATGGAACAATACAAGAGGGGATTGTTTTTAGAATCACGTGGCATTCATATTTCCAAGAAAAATGTGTTCTCAGACACATAAGGAAAGAATGATAATGGAAAGGACTCCATACACATCAGCGATTGGGTCAGTCATGTATGCCATGCTATGTACTATGCTATATGACACCTATACATTACGTGCGGTAGGTAAATATCAAGATAACCCAGGTGACGGCCATTAGATGGCAGTCAAGACTATCCTAAAGTATCTGAGGCATACTAAGGATATGTTCCTAGTTTATAGAGGAGATAATGAACTAGTTATTAGAAGATATGCAGATGCTAGTTTCTAGACTGATCAAGATGACATGAAGTGGAAAACATGATACATCTTCACTTTGAATGGAGGTTCAATGAACTGGAAGAGCTCAAAGAAGAGTGTGGTCGTAGATTCTACAACAGAGTATGAGTATATCATAGATTTTGAGGTAGATAAAGAAGCATTTTGGATGAAAATCTTTGTCTAGGAGCTAGATATGATACCTATCAGTAAAGATCCCATCACATTGTACTGTGATAATATTACAGCGGTGGATCTCACAAAAGATCCAAGGTCACATCAGTGGATCAAGAACATACTTCAGAAGTATCATATCTTGATGGATTTTTCGCAGGGAGGTGAAGCTGTTATGAGCAGTATTTCCACAGAAGACAACGTGGAAGATCCCTTGACTAAAGCCTTGACTCAGCAGAAAAATGATCACCATGCGAGGTCTAGAAGACTCAAAGTTGTAGGCAGTTGGCTCTAGTTCAAGTGGGAGTTTGTAATAGTTGGTATCCTAGAACCAACTGGTTTTACTTTGATTACATGGATATTTAATTTATTTAAATATTAAACATCTTATTACATTTTTTTCATTGTTTTTCATGATAATGATGTAATAATTTCCTAGAGTATTTGTTACATTGATAAGGTCATAAAAGTTCCCCGCTATGATGAGAACCATGAAATTCTGTAACAATATTCTTAAATATAGTTCTACGGTTGGATGACATATTATAAAAGGAAATATATAATGAATACTGTCACGTGCGATTACTCTTAAGAAATTGGGAATTCCTCTCAAGAAGTTCTCACTTGGTAATCTCCAAGAATGAGATTATGAGAACAAACCTGCTGGTAGGAATTCCTCATGATTTGGTGTCATTAGATATTTCTATCTGTGAGTCTGTGTAATGATCTTTATACTTTAATATTATCATTAATATGTTCGAAGACTCTCGTACTTTGATTTAATGACGAAAATCATCACACAAACAATTGGCAAGAAGTAGGGTACGTTGGGTGCATCACGAGTGACATGATATTAATGGATAAGTTGAGGAAGGATTTGTCCCTTCCATTTATGGAAGCTGATATCTCAGACCTTTGATTGACATAGAACTGTCACGTGAAATTCTATTGCCATGGTGTAACGATGAGTTTATTTTATGTAGTCAAAGAACAACGTGTCAAGTATAAAGGTTGATGACATTATCATGAAACTTTCTTGATGAGGTATTGAGACAAAGAGATTATATTATACAGTGATCTTTCATATGTGGACGTCATTATTGTGAATTTACATTCATTCTATTGGGCTCCTTGACCCATTTCTAGACAGTACTATTGGACTTTAGGCAAGCCCACCTAATGCCAATGAGAAAGAATCCTAGATGGTCCCAAACTAAGTTTTTTTGGTTGTCTCAGTTAAATTCTATTTGAATTTAATTAATGAAATAAATATTATTCTCAAGACCATGGAATAATTTTATTCAAGTTAAAAAGATCACATAAATTAAATAAAATATATTTATTTATTTTATTTAACATTTAGTAAATATTTATTTACTAGTTTGTAAATAAAATATTTATTTAAGAGAATAAATTATTTATTTATTTATTTTGGTGTTCAATAAATGGAAGTGGAGTTCGAGCGGACCAAGGCCAGTACGGTAGTAAAATAATTATTTCCAAGATGGTAAATAATTATTAGTTGGCATAAGTTAAAATAATAATGATGATGTTATTATTTTTTGACATGGAATTTTATTTATAATTTCATTTTGCGCAAGTTGGCGCACCATAAATAATGACGCAGTACTATTATTATGTTCACGAGTTTTCTCTATTTTTATGAATGTATTTAATTTCTGTTATGTAATTAAATATTGTAACTAAAGTTCCATGCATATAAATAGACAAGTATGCCTATTGTGCCATAGAAAACACATCGCACACTTGGTGAATTGATAATTATTGAGCTAAACAATTTCTCTCTCGAATCCTCTTCCCGCCCCTCTTAAGAACAAGAGACGTTATTCATGGCCCAAGAACAAGTGATCAAGAACGATCGTCACAAGACACTTGCTTCTCCACACTAGCACCTGGATAATGAGTGGTGTCGATTAGAGAACATCAGTGCATGTGAGGATCACCGCTAGAGGAATGTCAGTTTAGATCCTCACAAGTGCAATGAGATAATCTAGAAGGGTCATTCCAAATGATAACAATCATCAATGAAGAAAATACCGAAGATTCGGGTATTCTTTTCTTTATGAAATTATTTAAATTAATTATAAACACGAAGTACAAGTTCCTCTCTAAACGTTTCAGGCCTCTTCCTTCTTTAACTAAATCTTTGATTCTATTCCATGGATACTAGCATTAATTATCATATTGTTCTCAGAATAATCATTGATGATGGTAAAAATTAAAGTTGGGTGTCATTCCAACTACGCTTCCGCTACAACTGAAACCTACAGAAAAGTTTTAGATAAAGTTCCAATAATAACCTACTAAAACCAGAAAGATACAAATATCAAAGAATTTATTGGGTTTCTCCCAAGATACCATGACAGAAAATTTATTTATGTCCAATGAAACTCCTACCTCTTAGATGACCTGGCCTAAGAAGTGCGCTTTACCAAGCCAGAAACATCATTTAGTTATCTTGGTGTAAATCCAATTATATCTCAATGTAATCAAGATGGTGTCAATATGTTGGGCATGATCATTTGATGATTGGGAGTACACTAATATTTTATCAATAAAAACGACCACAAAATGGTCCATAAATGGATGAATTATTCTATTCATCAAGTCCATAAATAACGCTAGTTCATTAGTCAACCTAAATAGAATCACAAAAAACTCATAAAATCCATACCTGCTCCTAAAATAAGTCTAAGGTATGTTTGATGGTCTCACCCTTAACTGGTGGCATCCTTATCTCAGATTTATCTTGAATAATATCATCTCAACACTTCAGGATATCTGGAGGTGTAATGGAAACATTCCCTACTTTGGGTGTGCCATTACCTTGGTTCCTAGATGGCACCACATGACATTGATGAACAAATATTTTTTTAAATTCCAAAATAAATACTTAAAAATTACTTTAATAAATTAAATATTAATTATAATTATGCAATAAATATGACCACATATACATAATAATCCAAGGAAACACACCCTAGAGGTCTACCCACAATCACTAGGTCTGACCACCTAGGACTTACCTAAGGATTAAGACTAAGTCTTCAACACCATCACATTAGTCACAGTCATTCTAGGTAGACATATAAGAATGATCTAGTTAAATTAATTAAATTTCACCAATAATGTTTTTGGGGGAATACTAAATATATTATTATTGTATTTTAATTAATTTAAACATTTATCAATCACAAGTAAAAATGCATATGACATGTGAACCCATGTGCCTATCCATGATTCATGAACTCAACCACATTCACTAATCAAGCCAAGAGAAAATCCCAGAAGCTATAAAAACCCAACAATACTTGGGGAATAAACTGAAACTCTATCATCAAAAAAAAATACAAAAAATACCACTACCCTGGTAACTCTATTGTCCACAATACATGCATTTTCTAAACACAAGAATAACTTCTTACTCATGTTCCAACAATCCTATATCCATTCTTCCAATCCCCAACTAGTAATTCAAAAGGAATCTATGATACAATTTTTTAATTCCCCAACTTATATTATTGGATCCGAGCTAGAGGGACACATGACCTCATGCATACCTCTCCATATGTAAGAGGCTGCTGACTTCTACTAGGGACCTAAATGATATAGTTGGGAAATCTATGACCTCAGTATCAAGTATATATCAGAGTAAACACATAAGACCAAATAAATAATAAATATAAGAAACAATATTAACAAAGAAAAAGAAATAATAACCCCATCCAATGAAATATTAGAATAGAATACAATAACTAGTACATTAAGTCAAAAGTGATCACTGTATGTGGTTGATCAATATATATAAATTGTATAAAAGAACAAAATAATAAATGAGGTATCACTATAAGAGATCCTAGATCATGTATTGGAATCACCTCACTCCTTTTACACCATTAATTGCTTATAATTATATCACATAAACCTTTCACTTGGTTTGATCCTTAACTATAATGTCTACAGACACATCAAAAGGCTCATGAAGGGTTAGAGTATAAACCTAGAAAGACACCAAAAAATTGAACTTAACATTAATGAAATATATGTATAAAGGTGGATGCATCGATAGAAAAAACTAAATAAATAAACATAAAATTACTATCAATTCAACATGAAATAAACAGGATACCATGAATTCCCAGCCGTACCTATTTATCTCAATGATGGAAGAAAGTGTCTATCAGAACCTTGATATCACGTTAGAACACATCTAGTGCCTTCTCACTCAAAACATGAACTCACATTTAACACTTAACTATACCATTATCACTCAAGTTATGTCACAACATATTACATACCACCTTATCACTTACGTATAGTAACATTCCATGTCTCAAGCTGCACCTTATCACACAAGGTGTACCTAGAATTAACAGTCCCGACCATGTCTTCTCACTAAAGTCAAGACATACATCATGTACCTAGCCACACATCATCACTCAAGATCAGAACATACATCAATAGTAATTTAGTAGGAAACTAAAAGCAATATACATCAAAATCCAAGAAAATTTAAGGGAATATCACCCGAACACCTACACTACTTTATCTAGCCACTCTATCCTTAACTGGTCAAAAAGAGCTTCCTCAAAGTCTAATTCCTTAGGATGAAAACCCTAATATTACCCATGGATCAAGGTTATATTTCCACCCTATCCAGGACTTAAACTCATCAACCCCACAATGAGGGTAAACAACACCCATAAAGACCTAACTGATCATTTTTATTCTAAAATTACAATTCTCACAGGGCTACACACACATACCCACACCCACATGAAAATAAAGATATGTAACTTCATAAAAAAGTCATTACATAGTAAGGAATTGCTACCTCAATCTTAAAAATGTGTAATCACTATGAAGTACTCCTTGAATCATTCCCAAACCAAAAAAATATAAAAATATAACTAAATAATCATATCTAGGGTTTAGGGAAGGAAAACTATGAAATAGGGGGAGAAAAATATATCTAGGACTTATATGGGCTTATAATCACTAAGATAGAACCTTTACAATGAAAGAATCATCAAATGGACAAGGATAGGATATAGTGGAAAAAAATCACCCAAAAGAAGACCTCAATATTGTAAAAGTTTCATTAGGGTTTATGGAGTAGAATGATGGAGAAAAATTGGGTTCTAAAGATAAATTACATGATTTTCCTTAAAACAACCACCCAGTGTCTTGGTTTTGAAGAGATAGATTCTAGGAAGAGGGTCTTTACCTCTATTAAAACTATCATGGTGAAGTTTCCAGACATCATTCTGTGTTTGATCACATATAGAAAAATTTTATATGCAAGAATCCATCACATAGAAATGATTAATCATAACATCATGACTAATAATATATAACAGTATTTCAGTTGAAAATCAGGTTTCGTTATCCAAAACCAACTCCCGAGACACCTCCAACCCTCAAAATAGACAAGAATCATCAAAATATATTAGGAGAAATTTAAATTTTTGACATTACATACCTTTAAATTCTAGGGATGTTATAGTGGGATTCTTTACCTTCTCCTTTCCCTTACAGAAATTTAGTTTTGATTCAAACTCATTGATCTTGACATCTTTATCCTTCCACTGAGAAACCATGGTCTGTATTCTTGAGTATGATCATTTTTCAAATTTTATCTTCTCTTAAATATGTAATTTGAGAGGGATAATTTTTTTTATCAACTCCTTTTCTATGCCATTTTATTTTTCAACTCTTTTGTAAGTTCTTCAATAATATCACCTTCATTATTCATAATTGAACCTATTCATGAAATAGATTAATTCAAATACATATTCTCTTGTATTTATGTTTATTTTTTAAATTAAAAATCTAATATGAAAATAAAATCAACTATGTGAATTATTTTTAATTGATCCACCTTGGAATGTAATTCTGAGATCACTCTTTGATCACTACTTGAACAATATTTAAATTAAAAACATGATGTATCTATCACATCATCATCATAACAAAAATTTCTTTCAATCTCTACGGGGGATAAACAAGTCTTCATATTTATAAGGGTTTTATTCCTTTTATTTTTCTTCTTCTTTCCTTTTTCCACAAGGCACTCTTATTTAACCAATTCATGTACAATACTTATAATGATTGCCTAATTCACATGTTTTAGAGTAGTTCCTAGTTTATACAACTCTTACAACTTCATCATCATATCCATAGAATAATTTTAGTGAACTATCTTCTTGAATACACCCTCTTCAATAGAATACTTTAAGTAATTCATAACTCAATCATAAATATAAAAATTTCTTTGACCCTTATCGTATATAATACCATGTTTACTTACAAAAACAAATACAATTAACAAGATATCATGATTTATTCCAATATATACATCTAAATGTGACATGGACTCCTTCTTTTAATTAGAAAAATTACTTCTATCAAATAAAGGAATTTTACCTATAAAATCCATATATTTTCTAATCTTAAATTATTCATAAGATAAATATGAAAGGATAAATATAATGAAAAATATATTAACTATGATAACATTTTTTATAACCCAATATTTCATTTGGAGGGGGCTGGGGTTAATTAGGGTGACATTTAAATCAAAAAAATTCTTTATCATAAATCCATTTAGATCATGTACCATCATTTGAAGTAAATTTTCAACCTTTTATTTTTTTTCATAAAATATCACTAAAACTAAAACATAGATATAGAAATATAAAACACATAACACAACAATAATTTACTCAGTTCACCCACATTGAGAAATATATAAGGATAATACATTTGGAATTGTTCCAATTCATAAAAATTCCACTACAAAATTACTATTTTTGTGTATATAAGATTAAAATGAAGTTACTAATCATGAAAGATCATTTCCTATATAATTTAGGTTAATTCACTCCTCACTAAGGATCACTACCTATAAAATGGTTTATAGAATAACCCACCACCTCCCAACAGTCACTCCCCTATCCTCATTCACACACTACTCTCAATGATATTAGTTTAAAGACTTGTAGGTCTATTCTTAGTTTATTAATGTGAAGGTCTATTAATGATAAGTATGTGGACATGATGAAAATCATATCATAATTTTTGAAAATCCCATATTGATGGTTGATGAGTATGGTTGTACTTTTTATCAATATATAAGAAGGATAAAAAGTTAATTTATAATGATTTTTTTTATGATTAGTGATTAATCATGGAAAGTGAAATATGGAAAGAGTTTGATAAAAATTCAAGAACATAGGTGATGATTACTGGATAATTGTTATGGACTCATTGGTTATAATTTGGTAAGAAAATTCACTATGATTAGTGACGATTCTTAGAGAATAATTATGGATTCATCTAATGAAATTGAATTTCATTATTAGACAATTATCCTTGTAACTATGATGATTTTTGAATTGATATTTAATGATTGAATACATGAACTAAGGAGGTTTCACATTGTTTAATATAAGTAAATACCATGAAAATATTTATTTTCATGATGAATAAGGTAACCATGTAATGTTTTATCATAGAATAAGGGAGATTAAGATGGTCATGATAAAAGGAATTTATTATTTCATGAGGAAGATGAATTGAGGAAGGATATGAAAGAATATTATATATATTTTTTCATAAGGTTTTAAAAATAAGAAAATTTGGTCTTGAACACGAGTAATTCCCTTAAAGAATTTATTATTTTAATAATTAAATTTTAAAGAAGAATTTGAGTTGACTTTATAATTTAGAGAATAAATTTGAAGATCCTTGTAATTTTTACAACTCTTTTTTAGTGTTTAATTTTAAAAAATTTCTAACCCATTGGATAACCAAGGCTAAGGCTCAACCATAGGCTCATGTGGGACCGTGTGGTCTACCAATCCCAGTGGGAGCTAGACCAGACAAGTAAGAAGGCATATAGGCCTTGTACAGTCCCATAAAGGGCTTGTGTACAAGGCCTATAGGAGAAAATTAGAATACGGAGCATTCATGTAGGGTGTCAGTGGCCATGCAGGAGCACAACCATGGTGGTGTGTGTGAAGGGTGTGACCGATGCTAATCCCCAGTAGCTACCTCGAGTAGCTAGGTTCTTGCATTTCTTGATAAACTAAATAGAATCCTAAGAGAATAAGTGATGTTGGATGGGTACCTATGGAACACTATTCCCATGTCATTAAAATGGTCGATAGAACACAGGCCGCATGATGTAGCCGATCTAAGTTGTCTGATCAATCTTGTTGATCATATTCAACCTTATACTTTGTTTGAGAAATATGGTACACCAAAGCACAAGATAATCCACATATTGATTTATTCCTTCCATCATTGAAGATCATGATGAAGGGATGATTTATTTGGATCAAACTGATATCATGCATGCAATCTAACATCTTGCATGCATGTTTATAATTTGATGTACAATATTTGGATGACCTGAAAATGTAGTTATAGGAGACCGCTTGAACAATTTATCACCATGTAGGATTTAAAAATTCATAAGATTATGTTAATTAAATCCTTATCACATGAACATGAATAATATATGAGGATCAATGTGAAGACACGATCAAATATGGTGTACATTTGAGATATCCTCAAATGACTTGAGTGTGATAAATATACCTCAACATGGAATATAATTTGTGATCTCAAAACAGAAAAAAACTTAGAGTATAGGTGGTGTAAATAATCTATAAAAGTAGAAGAACCTCATATTATAAGTGATGTTATTTGATAGAAGATTCTATAATTCTTCAAGAGAAAAATATTATGCCACAAGAGACCAGTTTCATGAGGAGGAGTTTCTATGCAGATCTGCTTCCACGAAGAAGGGAAGATCCTATGAACACTAAATCTATTCATTTTATACCCATAGTCCTTCAAGAAGAACCTGGTTCCATGAATCCATTTGCAATAACATGATATTTATATGAGATATTCTTTTGGTTTGTGCGAATAACATAGATAACCCATGTTTGTTCATACTTTTGCAAAGACACTTTCTCACTACACTTTTATAAAGCCTTACAACAATAGGTGTGAGAATTTGAAAAATTTTTGTGCACAAAATAACCTACATTCATCCAAGTTGCGTAAAGGTGGTATTTAATGTATTACATAGAGAAGTCTATGAGGAATCCATACATACTTCCACTACATATTCACACTCACATGCATTGAGAAACAAATTTATACAGTGTGTGCATACAGGGTATGTGTAAAGAAACAAGAAGTGAATGGAGAATTCAAACTTATATGCATATGTACAAAAATAGTGATACCCAAAATAAGAAATAAGAATAAAACATAAAATAATCTGAAAGATGAATTTTGTGTGCAAGGGTTTTTCTTAATGCATCCATTAAAAATCCATGCATGATGTCAAATACAAAGTGAATTGATATTAAGAAAGTATTATTCTTACATAATATAATATAGAATAATTTTGGTGCATCTCTTTCAAATAAGTTATTGAGGCCAGTAACTTAACCATTGAAGGAGTATTTGCTCATGAAATTGATATATTAAGGAAAAATAAAACTTAAAATATATTTTTAGATTCATTATTTGATAATTCTTAAAGAATAGTGAGTTCAAGGGGATATTATATCTTCCACTTATTGAAGATCAGTGGGATGACATGAATATAATCTTATTCATTTAGTAGCATTAAAATACCTACAATTAGAGGAAAATATTATCCAGTTGATGAAAATCCATCCAGTGGTGTTAAAAAGATATTTTTCAGATTTTTATTGAATATATTTAAGGAACTAGTGGTACCAGTATAAACAACGCCATTGAAGATTGGTGGTTCCAATATAAATAACACCACCGACTAAGGAATACTTTTTATTTCCTGCATAAAAATTATGTTTAAATTCCTAGAATTCGTAATAACTATAAGATATAGTGACAAGACAATCCATGAAACAACCATAGGTTGATCATGATAAGGAGTAGGTCTTAGTACCAAACCTTATATAAATACTTATGTTCTAATTTATATTTTATTATCTTCACTTCATGCATTTGTAATTTTTGAGAGCACACACTAGTTTCATTCCTCCTAATTGGGGTAGAGGTTTGAGAGTAATAGGTTCTAATTAAAAATAAATTATATTTAGTAAAAATTTGAGTTCACTAATTCACCCCCTCTCAATGTCCCCACACAATCTATATGGGATCTAAAAGTGGTATCAGAGAATAGGTCTACCTATGATTGGATCAAAGTTTTTGTCCTAATTATTTTTATGAGGTTTATATGAAGTGAAGATTTGAATATGATTATGAAGCACCTCAGGTGGAAAATTTAATCTCCACTCTTTTTGAAGAAAAAATAAAGGTATTTTCCAAGACTATGAAAAACAATAATAAGAGGGAAGTAAAGAGATTTATAAAAGTCTCAATTAAAGAATAGAATGATTAATTCTCTTCTATAGAATTATTTAACAATGATAATTTTTATAGCTCAAGCTATGGGGAGTATGAGGAAGATAAATCTATCAAAATATTTAAAGACTTATACTATCAATTTGAAAGGTTTATGAATAATGTTCCAAAATAAGTTGTTTCATATATAATTTTTTCTTTCAAAGGTATTTTTATAACAAAGAACAAGTTGAAGAGGAAAATAAGATACACGAGAATACAATTGGTAAGAAATTAAAAAGGTGAAATATTCTCACAAACTTATTTAAAGAAAATGAAGAATCCATGAAAATTTACTATAAAAATATTTCAATAATTGAAGAATAATTAAAATATAATGATTATGAATGAACTACGAGTAAACATATTTTTGGAGGAGTAATCCTTGAACTTGAGACTTTGTTAAATGTATCCAAGAATTCTAGATATTCTCAACTTCAATACAAAACATGTAAGGTTAAGATATTGACATGTTATTAGAAGAAAATTCCAAGTTTCATAAAGAATATAAGCATAATATATATTCTTTGGAAGAATCTCATAAATCTAACATCTACGTAAAAGAATCATAATTGTAATTTAAATCCATAAGAATCAAATACGTTGATAAATTTGATATTTAAGGTATTAAAAACATGAAGATCACATTATTAAATTGTCAAGTGAATGGGAAGGTAGGATGAAATCAGTTTAAAATTAGAAGTTTTCCTTTAGAATGAAATGTATGGAACTATATAATAAATTGAGAAATTTTAAAGAGAGATATACTATAACTTCCCAAGATACTGAGAAGAATAATTCTTCCACCTAGACATATAAATAGTGTCAAACCTCAAAAAAGGATTTTTCTATTCAAACTATTGAAGAGGATATTATGTCTAAGGAGAATCATATTGGTGTCAAGAAGAAATCTAAATCAATTAGCAATAAACCTTCTATAATCTCATGGACGAAGGTAACTCATAACCCAGTTAATTTAGTTTCTAATAATAAAATTTCATATTCTAGTGTAGGTTCAAATCCAAAAATATGGGAATACATGGGTTGATATAAATTCCAATAAATCCACCAAAACACCAAGGGTGGATACTAGAAAGGTAAAAAAAATAACTATCAAAATGATGCTCCAAAGAAGGAAAGAAAAATCCATTAAAAACAAGGAACGAAATCTAGTTAAAATGATTCTACAAGAAAAAGAAGGAGATTAGTTGGATACTGTTGGTGTTTCTAGAAATTTTGAAATCAGGCCATTGATTGTTGGCATAATGTGTTATCATATGAAAATTATAAAAGTCATACATTTAGGTGTATTTGATGTGAATAAATAAATTTACTTGAAAAACTAAAGAAAAATACATAGATGAAGGATAATCTATCTATGAAGAACATAATTTAGTATCTTGAATAATTATGTGATTATTGCAACATAACTTGTCATAGTTATGATGAGTGTTGGTACATTCCAACCATGCACTATTCATAGGTTTATTAGAAGAAAAGAGCACAAAAAATGAAGAAGAAAAATAGTTTAAAAGTATTCCTTGGGGAATATAAAAAATAAAGTTGTCAAAAAAATATTTGACAAAAGATACACCCAAGAATAATGATAAGTTGGATGAAAATAATTTCATATTAACCAAGAAAATATGCTTCTACTATGGAAATAGGGGTCATAACCTGGACCAATGAAAACATTCCATGGATATCAATAAAATCAAGTTCAAATCAATAAGAGAATTAATCTAGAAGAGAATAAATAATATAGGATTGATTGAATATGCCACAGTCTATTTTTTTATTAAGATTCCACTTTTTGGAAAAGTGAGAACAATACAAAAACCACCACCTATCACCTGCACATACCCCACCTAGATGATCCCCATACAACATGAAAATTCAAAATTCAAAAAACCACACCCAACCACTACTTTGTCCAACCCAAAATCATAAAATACTAAATTCCAAATCAAGACAACCTCAACCAACTCGATAAATGGGTCCTCTCGATTCTAGCATCACCTCGAGCCTCACACCCTGCCTCGATTCACACACCTTACGTGATGTATACCTAGTATGCATCAAACCAGACTGCTGGTGAGCTTCACCAGTGTCCATCGTCGTCGGCGCCATCACCATCAAAAGATTCATCGTCTTTGCCATACTCGAAACATGAAACGTCATGTCGTCATCCATGGGTTTAGCTGATTCCTGACACCGGACCATCGCCGGCTTAACACCACCACCATCATCCTCATATGAAACCACCACCAAAGAAAGAACACACAAAACTTCATCAAAACTAGGAGAAACATGTCATGTGAGAAGCATCAGTTGCTACCAAATCCCACCTCCCAATACCCTTAAGGAACCACCGCTCCAGCACCAACTAGAAGAGGAGCAGAGGACCATGGGGTCAGGGAAGAGATAAGAGTAGTCGACGCCTCCAAACGACACCATATCACTTGAAATGAAATCCAAAGCCGAAACCGAGAACATTCGGACATAGGAGTGCCTGGGAATCCCTCAACCACCATTTGGCTTTTCCCAAAACCACGAAGTAACCATCGCTCCAGATCCGACCTGGATAGAAGTGCAGGAACATGAGGTCAGATAGGGGACGAAGCGGACGGAGGATACAGCAATTATTAATCATTTTTCTTGAGAAATTTCATACTTCTAGAGAACTAAAAAAGATTTAAGACAAAGCACTAGTTGGAAAAAATAGAAGGGAAAATATATTGTTCCACAAGAATAAAAATTCAAATTTTATGAGAGTTTTTCAACAAATGAAAACTCTAGTTTCTCAAAACAATTGCATGGAAGGTGCAAGAATACTATACATAATGAAAATAATTATATAACTACTCTAGTATCTCAAATGGATATGTTTAAGATAGAAAAATAATAACAAGGAGAATGTACTTCACTATTAGAAGAAGTGAGGATAACCAATCCACACTAGATGAAAGTAAATAGAAGTAAAGTTTCCATGCTTTTAAAGAAATATCATAATGTAAATTGTAAAGGAGACATAAGCATGATGAGTACTAAACACTTTAGATCTACAAGGAAATGAGTCTTTGGGTTTATAGGAAATTCTCAGCCCTATTGCAACTATAAATAAGCTAACAAGTGTTCCATCATTTTACCTTATTATTGGGTAGTATTTTTGTTTACATTGAAGGTAATTGAAGATGAATTACATTCTACACATGAGAAATGAGTGAACAAAGTTGAACAAAACAAGGTGGAGTGATTATAAAGATTAGATAAAAACATGAATTGTTCCACAATGGTGGATCATCAATTTGAATATATTAAAGACTATCTCATGGAATTTTACACCAGGTCAAATGAAAGGGACTGCACTCATTGAGAGTGAGAAAAATTACATGAGATGATATCAAGGATTATTTCCTGAATATAAATAAATTCATGTCATATTTATAGAAGTTAAAGACAGAGGTAACCCAATTACACTTCATTACCTTGTCTTGATTATATCAAATATGCACATCATGGGGGAGTGTTGGTTGATTAATAAACTAATAGAAATGGATAGTAAAATATTTCTTCACTTGAAATTATGATGTGTTTTATGAATTGTGACAGAGAATATATTAGTTGATATTTTTTTTAAATATCCCTACTTTGAGAAATAAATATCTTATGAGCATGATATCACATTCATGGAAGTTAGTGAACAAAATAGAAAACCTTTGTTGTATATATCCTATTTTATACACTAGTTTAGATCATACAGACATATATTATACCAAATATGGTCTCTTTTCTAAGTGAAACATGTGATACAATCCTTATTGAACAAAAAGGAGATTTAATTTCCAAATACATTGAGTGGCGGAAAAAAACTTTGTATTAATCCTTTTCATTTACTATCAATAAAGGGTAGAAGTGACATTGAATTTAAAAAAATGGTATTAACAACAAATGAAAAATGAGAGATTTAAAATCCTATGTGTATGGTCATATTTATTTTCAATGTATAAGAAGGAATCAAAAGTCAACATATGTTGAAGTCCTCTATGATTAGGGATTAATCCTGGTAATAAAAAGATGGAAAGATTATTAGAAATATGCTAGAAGACTAGTGATGTTTCCTGGGGAATTTTTATGGAATAATTAGTAATTATTTGGTAATAAAATTTACAATTATTGGTGATTTCATCCATAATTTAAGATCATGATGATGGTATGAGTTATTTGTATTGAATCAAAATCATGGATGCAATCTAAAGTCTTATATGCATGCACAAAATTGTAGGAATGAGCTACGAGAAACTAAAAATACAGTTTTAGGAGGTCTCTCAAACAACTGATCACCACAGAGGAGTTTCAGATTCATAAAATAAATTGAATGCAATATGTATCACATGCACATGAGGACTATACAAGTAGAAATGTAAAGATTCTATGAAATATGACTTATATTTTATATATCGCTAAACAAATCAACAAGTGTGATAAATATGTCTCAACATGAAATATAATTAGGGATCTTTATGTGACATAAAACTTGGAGTTGAGGTGTTGGAAATCATATATAAAAGTTTAAGACCCTAGAATGAGAAGTGGTTCTATTTGATAGAATAGGATATCATTTTTCCAGATAAAAATAGAGCATTGTGAGACACCAATTTTTTGAGGAGAAGTTTCCATACAACTCTGCTTTCATGAAGAAGGGAAGATCCCATGAACACTCTACATGTGTATTTCACACTCCTAGTGCATTAAAAAGAACCTAGTTCCATGAATCCACTTAGGGTAACACAATATTAATATGTGTAATTCTTTTAGTTTTCATGAATAACATAGAGAACCCACACTTTTTTATACTTTATTAAAGAAACTCTGATTTTTCACTATAATTGCACGACTCCTTAAAGAAGTAGGAAGGAGCAATTGAACAACCTTGTATAAGAAAAATAACCTACATTAATTCTGGTTTCATGAAGGTGGTATTTACTTTGTTACATGGATAAGGTCGTGAGGAATCCATTCATGATTCCACAGTGTATATACACTCACATGTATTGAGAAACAAAATTATACAATGTGTTCATACATGGAGTGTGTGAAGAAATAAAAATTAAATGGTTCATGCATACTTATATTAATATATACAATCATAGCGATACCCAAAACAAGAAATAATAATATCACATAAAATAATAAGAAAGATTATTTTTTTGGGCTAGGTTTATTCTTAAAAAGTCCATACAACTTCCATATATGATGTAAAGTAAAAAGTGAATTGATATTGGGAAAGTATTGTTATTGAATAATATAATATAGAAGAATTTGTGTGAATCTATTTCACATAAGTTATTGAGGTTGGGAACTTCACCATTGGAAGGATTATCTACCCGTGCAATTGACATGTCAGGGAAGAAAAAAACATTCAATGAATTTCAAGATTTATCAGTTGATCATTCTAAACTAGTAGTGAGTAGAATTGGAAGTTATATCTTCCACTTATTGAATAGAATTGGGCCAACATGCATATAATATTATTGATTTAGTATTAGTCAAATACCTATAGTTATAGTATAATATTATTCAATGGATTCATAGACACCCAGTGTAGTAGAGAAGATCACGTTCATATTTTTTATTGAATATCTTTAAGGAACTGGTGGTGCCAGTATAAACAAGTCCATTAAAGACTGGTGGTACTAGTATAAAGAAAACCAATGAATAAGGAATATTTTTTATTTCCTATATAATTTCTTTTCCAATTCCAAAAATTTTTAATCACTATAATATGTAGTGATAAGAGAATCTATGAAACAACCACTAGTTGATCAGAATAAAGAGTTGGACTTTGTACTAAACCGTGTAAACAAAATTGTGCACTGTTGTCTCTTTTCTTATCTGCATTGCATGTGTTTGTAATTTTTTAAAGAACATAATAGATTCATTTCTCTTAACTAGGGTAAAGGATCAAGATTAAGATGAGACAATTGAAAATAAAGTAAATTTGGTAAAAAGTTGGGTACACTGATTCACCCCCCTCTCAGTTTCCCAGCAAGATCCATATGGGATCTACAATTCCACATGTAATACATGAGTTTATACCATGTGATGATCCAAATTATATGGCCATATATATTGAACTTAATATTATAAGATTTAAATAAATGTATTCCAAACAAACTTCTCACAACAACAAGACTCCATATGAACGTAATTTCAAATTATGAATCCTCTTATTGAACTCTATCCACTTAAACAATTCAACCTTATATGATCAGTAAATTTTTGATATTTTTATTCACTTCCTTCCGTATTTATATTTAGAAATGTTATATTTAATAAAATTATATCTTGAAATATCTCAAACTCTCAAATTTAGATCTTTATTAAATCTCATATCATTAACTACCTTCTTTATTCTTCCTTATTGATTCTTAGAACTCTATATTTTTTCCTCTATTCTATGTGTTCTTATGAATATATATTGTAGGGTCCAATATATCCTTAGAATTTCAAAATTTATATCCACACTTTATTGACCAACTTGAACTTCCTCTTACTCTAATCCATCAATTTAATTGTTTCCAAGGTAATATCTACCATACATATTAAAATGGGGAGTTAATGGTAGTCCCAAAAACTATCAAACCTTCTTGAGTGTTCCAAGTCACTGAATATTAATTTAATTTGGAATTATATCAAATTTCATGCCATGGAAACATCCATTGTGATATGAAATGTTGGTTCTTTCATCAGTTTTCTCTAACTTCCAGATGTATTATGCTATGATAAAATGCAATATTGATTATTATATCTAAAAAAATTGGAACTTAACTTCCATGACCCCAATTATTTATTCATGGACTAACCATTATGGATCAGTTCCTTTAATCACGACATAATATTTATATTATAACCTGATAAAATTCGATAGAATACATCAAATACTTCTCTAGTCTGCCATATTTATTTTTTAGAAAATTGTGGATTTACCTTTACATATCGAGTAACAATAACATATCACTAAATATTAAAAATCAACCCTTACATATTCTATGATTTCTTTAGGTCACCCTTATATTTGGGGAATTTATATTTATTGAAAAAGTAAAATACCCTTACATATCACTTTTATCATTGAGGTAACCCTTATGTAGATAAAACCTTATGTATCATCCAAATTAACCCTTATTTATCTTACATGAGACGACTTGAACATAAAATAAATACATATTAAATTATTTTACATGAATTTCCATTACATATCACAAAAAGTCACATAACCTTAGAACCCAAATGTTTAGTGTCTTTGGATATTATCTATATAAATTTCTTATTGCACATTATTTCTTCAACATCTCCCATAAATTTATCCACACATGAATTCCCCCTAATCATTTTCTAGAATATAATTACCTCAGAAAATGGGAAACATAAGGAGTGATATCAAACGACTAGTAAGGGAAAAACTTATTAATGATTTATAAAGGGTTTATTGATAAACATGTGAGAAAACATGAACATGGGGGGAAAATCTATTTGAAATAAATATAGCATCATAAGAGTTGTCCATATGGTATGGAAGAAGGATATATTACCTCAGAAGGATCATCATTAAAGAATAACATATACCATTTCATATGAATGTGAAAACATGGGACAACAATCTTGATCCAAGGGGTAAAGAAAAGGCATGTTTCATTAACATAAGCATAAAAAAGCATAAAATTGTGAACATAGATAACTATTATCATGTCTACACACAAGGTTATGAACATAAGTGACCATAATCATGTCCTCACACAAGGCTGTGAACATAGATAACCACAATCATGTCTATGCACAATGTTATAAACATAGTTAACCTCAATAATGTCCACACATAAGGTTTCCGACATAGCTAACCACAATCATGTCCCCACATAAGATTGTGAACATAGCTTATCAAAATGATGTCTATAAACAAAGTTGTGAACATATATGACTATAATAATGTACATGAATAGAATTGTGAACATAGCTAACCGTAATCATTTCCACCCACAAGGTTACGAACATAACTAACCTAAATCATATACACACACAAGGATGTGAACATAACTAAACATAATCATGTCCATGTAAAAAATCATGATCTCATGAGAAATAAAACTATACCCAATGAATTAGAAAGATATATCAGAACCATCTATAAAAAAATGATGAACCATACATATGGGTGATATATGAAATAAATCATACATCTTATCATAAAAAACACATGAAAATAAAATGTCTTACAAGACATTTTCAAATTATATCTTATAAAATGAAACCAATAATTGGATCAATTGATACCAAAAATTAAATATCCCAAAGTAAGTATATCTTAATAGAATTTAGAGGTTAATTAATGAAACATAATTCCGTATAAGATATGTATTTATTTTATATATAATAAAATAGAAGGGAAATTATTTAAATAATTTTCATAATTTTTTTTATCATTGTTGTAAAAAATGGATATTATTGGTCACTTTCAAAAATCATTTTCAGTTAGGTGACAAGAAAAATTGAAAAAAATATATTAAAACTCTCATAAATAATGAAAATTTGAAAATAAATAATGTTTTTGTAAATAAATGTTTAGGGTAAGATACAAAATATATTAAATTTAAAAGAAATTCTTTTTTAATCATTCTAGACAGTTTTAAAATAAAACACACATCAATTAAAGAGTTAAAAAATTATGATTTTGAATAGATATAAAGATAAATATGAAGTTTATAAAATAAAATACATAATTTTAATAAAAATAGAAAATATATTTTTGTAATAAAAAATATAGACATGGTTTAGAAAGAGATAACAGAGAGAATAATGATTATTCTTAACAACTTCATATTTTTATGAAGAAAGAAATTTATCAATGAATAATATTTTGACGTGAAAATGTAATTACCAAATATAAAAATAGAAAATACTATATAAAATATAGAAATTATATAATATAATATATATATGATAATATAGTCAAGGTTGAAGGATCATGACCCAATGAGATGAAAATTGAGTAAAATAACCCCTCATCTTGGATTACAGCTCATATAGAAATGCTCTAACCTCAGGTATAATAAATTTAGGATTATTATTAATCTATTCAAGAACCATATTTATAATTATTTTACCTTTTTAATTAATCTATAATTTCTTATTACCCATTTATTAACTATTATTTATTAAAATTAATATTTAGGTGCTAATTGTATTGTTTGTTCCATGGTAGCTTCAATATAGAGATTTGGGTTCATGATCCTTGATCATGTGTTTATCATATAAATAATGTCCATAGAGGTAAAATGGGTGTTTTTATTTATTTTTGAAGTCCAATGGACGTTGTATGGATTTTATGGAGAGTATTCATTGAGTTCCATTAAAATATCCTTTTTTTAAATTTTGTTTAAATAAAAATAATTGATTTTATTAATGTATATACATAAATATATTTACATTATAGAATTATGAAAAAATATTAAATTCATAATTGTTACATCATATCACCACTATTTATATTCTCTTAATCATATCAATAACATTATAACATCATTCATATAGGTGGTAAAACTAATCCAAACAGGAACAAATTATAACTAATAAATGAGTAAAAACATAGAGTTATATTATGATAATACAATTTTTATAGAATCATAAAACAAGTTAATAGTATATAATTATAATGGATAATGGGGTTTATAAAGAGTGTAGATGAAAAAGTAAATGAAATAAATAAATATCTCATTACTTTAATGGAATTTCTCATTCCCGCAACATGTTCCTTTGGAATGAAGGACTTAGACCTCCTTCTTGTGACCAAAGGAAACCAAAAGTGAAAGGAGGATTTAAGGGGGGAATTTTATGTAGGTATTATTGATAAAACCAAAGGATATAAGTGGTTTGGAGTGGGTGTAAGTGAGATCCTATTATAAATGAAAATGAGGGACATTTCTTTGGAAATCTGGGTTATATGAAGTGTAAATATGGAATCACAAGAGAGTTAGGTAAGTTAGGTAAGGAAATTTTGTTTAATATTTTAGTATTTTGTCCTAAATAATAAAAAGGTAACTATATAATGGGTTTATATCATTTTAATTATCAAAATTTCAAGCCATGTCATTTTTATCATCTTCACCACTTTTTATCTTGTTTAATTATTTACCTTGGTAATTATTTTTTTAATAAATATATAAGATGAAAAATATTATCTATTTTAAAAATTTGAATCCAAATTTTGAATTCATTTAATCTAATTCAATTTATAAATAATAAATTTAAATTTTAAAATAAAACATAACATATATATAAAAACTGTTTCTATAGAAAAATGTATTTTTAAACTTCAATTGTTCTTATTATTTTTTCATATCAATTAATAATATTCACAAGAGTGATGAACTATTTTTTATACTTTAAAAAACATATATTAATAAAATAAACATTAAACTAGTATATAATTAGTTTTTTAAAATAATAATGGGTAAAACATAAAAAAATAATTTTTATAAAAAATTATTTTTATGCATAAAAACGAATTTATTGTTATTCCTTTCCAAGTAAGAATAATTATATGATTAGTAAATTATTTTAATGTTTATATAAATATTAATTTTCCTAAAATCATGATTTAATGGTGATGAGTTTATTTTATTAAAATAAAAATGCACAACATATAGAAAAACATTCTTTGAATTTTTTTTTGCATTAAATGATTTTATATTTATAACTAATCAGTAATAAATTCATGATTTTTTATTAATTTTATATATCTAAATTTAATACTCTAATTATAAAAATATGTAATGTATAATATAATATGGGTTTTTAACAAAAAAAAATTTGTTTATACATGAATAATTAAATTTGTATTCCTCATATTTACTTGCTAATTTTTTGGATGTTATAATTTTTTAAACAATAATTCATTATTAATAAATTTTATTAATATCATTAATTAAAAGTAATAAAGTTACAGAAAATATGTAATTTATAAAAAAAATTTCTTTAGAATTAATAGTATTTCATCAAGAGAATTAGTATGTTTTAATTCCATTAAAAAATAACTTAATTTATTTCAAATAATTTTTTTAATAAATAAATATATATATATATATATTAACATAAAAATAAAAATTATTTATATTAAAAACACACCATTAATTTAAAACTAGTAATATATTTACTAGTATTATAAAAAAACTATATAAACTTTAATAATAGTTGTATAACAACCATATTACCCCCAATGAATCCTATAAATTTATTTCATTCAAACTTCAAAAATATCACTTTTTAGTCCTATTGTTTTCATTTTTTATTTTTCAAAATGATTTATCCTTTCATAATATTTTTTCTTTTCATTATAGGTTTTGTTTTACTAATGATGATTCTAAATAGTGAATATGATCATAGGGACTTCCAAGTTGTAAAAATATTATTCTTTTATATTTATTATCTTACTTTAATTTATTCATTTTAAGGGATGTAATCATCCATGGTATTTAATACATCATATAATGTACTTTATTGTAATACGCCATTATAAGTGAATGAATTATTGTTAATTTGATTTATTTATTATATGATTTACTTCCTACTTATGTTTTGATTAATTATAGAGAATAATACAAGTAAATTAGGTAAATAAAATGAATACTTAAATATGTGATCTTATATTCTCCCTCTTTAAATAAATTACATCCTTTAAATTTAAATTTCTTTAACTGATGAAAATAGTTTAGGGTATTATTGACATTGTCATGACTCGAGTTATAATTTTTGATGAGATATCCAACTTACTATATTGGGTAAGATTAAGAAACTTATTTTTACCTTGTAATAGGTATATCTTTATGTAGACCTCAGTTTGGATGAGATCACTGGGGGGGTCTAAATTAGTGCTATCTTTTTTCATTTTAAAAATTATTCTTGTTAATTTAACATTTTTGATTGGTTAAGATATAGATCCATTCAATATAAACTATTTTTTCTTCTTATAAATAAAATGACGAAAATTTATATTTTTATTTGATTTTTAGAAAGTAAGATTTAAGGATAATAGGTAACCATGTACATTAGGTGGGATCCAATACCAAAAACCAAAAATGAAATTTGAAATTCAGAAAAAAATACGAACCCTGAGGTGGCCTCGAACCACGAGGCACCCACATCAGCCAGTCACATCATCATCTATCTACCTTCATTATAAGGTGAACAACATCTTCTTCATCCATCCCCTTCATAGCCACATGTCCTTATCCTCTTATGCAATAAGGATAAGATATGAACAACCCATAATTATTTACAAGGTTCACCCATTAAAGAATAATCTTTGTCGTGATTGATTAATCACCTTAATAACATATTATCCACTATAATCCCATGTGGTTAACCAAGGATATTCCCAGTACTATTATCATAGAGTCCCACTATGCTCCTGTTTCTAGAGTCCCACTAGAAAATGCATCGCCCCACTTCCCACTACATAATATATTCAAAACTAATAAGAAATAAATCCTTTAAACTTCTTGTAACGACCTGAAGTTTTTTTGAGTAAATTTTGTTCCCTATTTTGGGTGGGTTATTTTTTTTCATTTAATAAAATGAGTATAATTAAAATGAGACTATTGGGTTTCAACTGTAATATAACCGTTGGCCAATATGACCTTTGGAAAATAAATGTTACGATTATTTTCTATAAATACACGTGATCTTGATTAATTAATATAGAAAGAAGATTTGATGGCCCCATCCTGTAGTCTCGGGCCGATCGAAGCCCATCTGACAAAACTCCGGAAGGACGTTGCACCTTTGGGATTTTCTCTGGACCAAACCCAAGCCGAACTTCATCATGTGAAGCTGGAACAGTATCGCCTTCGCGAGAAGTTCAAGATGATATAAATCACTTCTCGGGAAATGTTGGTCGAGCCTCCCCAAGATTCTATTACCCTAGCACACCTTAGTCTTAGGTCCTATGCTGGTGTTATAAGGGGCTATGTAACGAGACTGTAACTGCCTTGTGTAATCCTTTGATTTAAATAAAAATTGTAATTTCTTCTTATGGTGATGTTTGTGAAACTCAAGTGTCCGGATAAATATAGGATGTATATTATTGATGAATTTTGTAAAAAAGGATATTTTAAAATATTTATGTAAACCTTAAATAATTAAAAATGTGTAATGATTTTCAAAAAATGGTCTTTTACAGTTGTGTTCAGTATGAAATTTAGAGTCTAATAAGATCAACTTTTTTTTTGATGAATAGTAAAGTATGAATAGTGATTTTACGCTTAGGATTAGTAATTTGACCAAATGGATTATTAATCTCACTTAAAGAAAGTATTAATATAATTTAGGCACCATGAGTAAGTAATGTGATTCAATAAAATAGGTAAATAACTGTTTTAGAAATTATTAGTCAAGTATTAGTTTTTTCGGGTGAATAGTGTTTTTAATTAAAAATTAAATTAAAAATATTTAGAAAAATATTTTTATAAAATGGAGTTTATTTTTGAATTCATAGAATCTATATTATGTTAAGGTGAATTTTTGGGATTTTTCTGAAAAAGTTGAATTTTTGGTGAATAGTGAATTTTTAGTTTAGAGTTTCGGGTGTTTAATGACATCATTAAGGATGTAATAATTATGCAATAATTCTAGTCGACTTATGAATAGTAAGATAAGGTATGAGGTGTCCCAAGTGGCCAATACCATGGGCGAATACCATGGGCAAGCCCATTGTTTTTCCAATACCACCAATGAGGTGTCCCTTGGCCATTAATGCCTTGTCCCCTCACTTCCCCTATAAATACCAAGACATTATCTCATCATTTCCATTCCAAAATCCTCATAAAAAAGGTTCTGGTCTCCTTACGTCCTAATTAGTCCTCCCAAGGTTCCCTCAAGCCTCCCAAGGTCCCAAAATTCAATATTTCGAAGTTACTCTTCAAGGTAAGGGATCCTACCTCTCTCTTTCTTTTCAATTACTCTTTTGTAAGTCATTTCATTTAAGCCCCATGTTATAATGTTGCGAGATGTTCTTTTATATTTGTAATAATTCCCTTTTCATGTTCATATGATGATATATCCCCTCTTACTCTCATCATTTCGTTTTATGAATGTTTAAGTGGTGCAGTTAGGCTGCCGAATTTTTGTAAGGTATTCTTTCACTCTTCCCATTTTCGAAGTTCTACTTTCATGTCAAGTCTTTCAAGTTCATTTTTACATGTTGGGGTATGATCTATATATTCATCATAATTTCTTTTTATGTTCACATGATGACAGACCCTATTTAATCCCATCAATTCATTTTTTTGATGTTTTAAGGGACGCCGTTAGGCTGCCGAATTCTTTATAAGAGAAATCTTATTTTTGTCTTCCTTTCATGTTTTTCATTTCATATGGTATGTCCTTAAAATTTCATTAACATATTATTATATACTTTATATTCTGTCCCTATACTATTTTATTGATCATTTATGAGTGGGTGACCCATTTACCCTCTCTTTTCAATGTTTTCTAAAACCCTGCAACATAGCCGTTATGCTGCCGAATTTTCATCTCAAGATATCTCTCTATTTTTCTAAAATTATTTTATTTTATTAATTGAATACTCAAAACTCATTATTATATAGAGGTATTCACATATATATCAAAATGTTATATTTTAAATTCTGGGATTTACATACATGAGACCCGCTTTCCTTTTCCGTGGGTTTAAAGTGACATAAAGATCACGTTTTAAAGCAGTTTTTAAAATGTTATGACTATGAAATAAAACCCATTTCTTTTATACTATATGGGTTGTTTATGAAATGATTGATGATTATATATGTGTATCACATGATAATAAAGACAAATTAATGGTGTGCCCTGATAGATCTCCAATGCATTGGGTAAAGACTTAATCTCTATAGATGACCATTTTAACGATGCCTTGGTGAATAACCATGGTAATTTTTTATGACACCTTGGGGATGGACCTTGGTGATACAGAAATGATTGTCTAAGTTAAATTTCGTAGCCACATCTTCAAGTTATGAACCATGTTATTTTTATTATGATATGCATCATGATCTCTTTCTCATGCCTTAGAGTTATTTATCATGACTTTATTGATGTATCTCAAGTTCACATGTAAAATGTTTCTCTTGTTTTACTTACTAGGACTTATGCTCACCCTTTCCTTTGATGTATGCTCCTGGGTTATGAGATTCTATAATGAAGTTAGGAAGAACCATGAAGAAGCCTTAAAAGTTATTTAGAAGAATTTTTATGTTGTTTTCATGTATTATGATCCTGATATCCAAGACACTAGACTTTAAAGATCCTCTGTTTGTAAAATTTATTGAAAAGTTATGTATTAAAAAGGCGGGATGCTATACTTTTGGTTTCTTCAACACCACTTGAGATTTATCGTACAATAATTCTATATCAATAGTTCGACATGTGATACTATCTTTAAGATATTAAATAATCTATGATTACAATTTAGTATACTACTTATGCTCATTCTACTTCTGATGTTAAATGATCTGAATCTTCTCATCATCCTTGAATTATTGGGTAGAATAGGTTTCCTCCTCCTTTAATAGATCATGAATTTATTATTCTTCTTATCCCCTTGATATAGCCATGTATATGGTTTCTTAGTTTCTCAATTCTCACACACTCCTCATATTCATTTTTTACATATTTATATTCAAATATTCATTGTGAATATTATTTCCATAATAATTCATGTAAAATCCCATGATATGTATATGTAATGATCTTGATATTAAAAACTAGAGGATATTTATATTTTTAAAATCTCACATTAATCTTATTTAATCTTTTAGTAAATTCCCTACTTAAATATCTATCTATATTTAGAAGTTTTATATCATTTACATTATTTGAAATATAATATAATCTTCCCATAAATTCATTGACTTTAAATTATTTTAAATTCAATTGCTGTGTTCATGTATTTATGAATCATTTACATATGGATATCTTCTTTATTTCATGAAACTCATATCATTATAACAAATTGAATCATCATCCTCTTGAATAATCATGATGTTCAACCCATAAAAAATGTCTTGATCATTGTCTAGTTTCAATCTCATTCATTAGAATTTATTCTTTTGGAGTTTTTTTTATTTTTTAGTATGGTATTTTATGTTTACTTATTATGATGTTTTGGATTGATTTCATAAGATTGGATGAGTCTTATGATTTTTAAATCTTATTAAATGACACATATTATTAAAATATGCTATATTATGTGGCATCCTCATCTTACTCACTGGTAATATTACATGGAATAATTTTTATAAAGAATCTCATATTATATATTTTACTCATATTATATAGAAAAAACATATTACATGAATATTATATCTTATAAAAACATATAATCTTATAAATTAAAGTGACTTATGAAAATATAACCTTTTATATATGATTCAACTTCATATGAACTTCACCCTTTCATAAAAACTCAAATTATTTCCAATGAGATGTAAAAGAAACATACATAGAGTAGAAATAACTCATACTTGGATCCTCAAGTGACTCATATGTTTCCTTTAATGACACTTATACTGACTAAAATTACTCATATATATCTTTAAATCACTCATGAAAATTCCTAATTTACTCACACATAATTTGGTACTTTGTCACATTTTCAATTCTAAAGGTAATTCTATAATGTTTTCAAATCATTCCAAATATTACAATCTTTAATTTATCCACTGGTTGGATTCACTTAAACACCTTAAACCTTTTTATTGAAAATTTCTCAATTAGAAAAACTTTTATTTTACTTGAAGAAAAACTCATAAATCTTCACATGTAAGGGTGATACGACTTGAATCATTCCAACCAATTTCTTCATGCAGTAGCCAATATTTCCTTTTACATTTTTGATGGAAAACCTCATGGAAACAGCACATATTAAATTTAGTAATCCTATAACACATATTGATAGCTACTTATTAATATATTAGCCTTAAATATTAGTAACAAATACAATCTTCACATGTTCTATTCATTTTAGACATTCATTTTTCATATCCATTTTGTTCTAAATAATATTCTATATCTTTAATGAAAATATTACCATTTCTAGCTCAAAATCATGTGTCTGGTAATTTTTCTCAAAGACCTTTTATAAACATGAGAAATAATCTACCGTTATTTTATTTTTTAAGGGGACACATCCAAATCCATTATTTAAATCATCTATGTGTATAATAATCCCTTCTCCACTTGTGAATTAGTACAAGTGTAGTGGCCAACCATTTCTTAAGATCCTTGAAGCTATTTTCCCATTCCTCTATCCAAAGGAACTTCACTCCCTTTTGTGTTAACATAGTGTATGAATTTGATAATCATGAGAAATTGTCACAAAATGTTAATAATATTTATCCAATATAAGAAATATACAGATCTTTATCACATTAGTTGTTCTAGGCTATTCTTTAAATACCACAATCTTTTAAGGATATATATATACCTTTTATCAGGATTAAATGATCTAGGAAGGATAATTTTTATAACCAAAATTCACACTTAGTGAACTTATAAAATAGTTCCTCCCTTCAAAATGCATTTATATTAATCCTAAAATTCTCTTTATATTTATAATTTATCTTATAATATATGATAATATCATCAATAAAAACTACCAAATTTTTTTCAACGTAAAATCCATAAAGATAATAATGTATTTTTTATGTTTGTATGGAATCACTAGGAATTCATATTGTTCATATCTTATATAGAAGGTTGCATTGGGTATATCTTTTCTCTTTAACCTTAATTAATGGTATCTTGAATAAAGATATACCTCATAAAAGCATTAATACCCTCTTAGTTGATCAAATAAATCATTAATAAATTGTAGAGAATACTTTTTATTGATCATGATATTATTAAGTTCATGATAATGAATGCAAAGATAAATTGACACATCATTATTCTTAACAAAGAGAACTATTTCATTCCATGGTGAGGCACATGGTCATATAAAACCATTCTCCATATTATCTTTTAGTCACTTATTCAATTATTCTTATTTAATGGGGTCTATTATATAAGGACTCTTTGACATTGAAATATAACCTAGTATGAGTTCAATTGAAAACTCAACCTCATGTTTCAGAGGAATACTAGTCGGTTCATTGATAAATACATCAATATATTCTTATAAAATTGGCGTGTATTCAATTTTGAGTTCCTCCCCAACTATTTGAGCCAAGTATCTCTCATTTTTGTGTATCCGGACCCAGATTAAGGAATTTTATACCAAATGTAGTTCATCATCATACTTAAATTAATATTTTATCATGGAATTATTCAAAATATGAAATGATATTTCCATATATTGAAAATTGATATGAGATCTATGAAGTGAGAGTCAATACATGCTCAAGGTCACATTGAATTTTAGAAAGGGAAGAAGAACTAAATTTTTAGGAAGTATCTTCCCACAAAACTTTATCATAGAAGATTAATATACCTTGGATTCAATTATCATATCACAATTATTTTTCAGTAATAATTAAATATCTAATGTTTGAGGTGGTGAATCAATATTACTAGAAAACATTCATGATATTAAATAATGCAGAGAAATAGAATCTGATAGGACATTATTAGAGGTTGAGTAGAGAAAAAGTGTACCTCTAACCACTTCATTATCATAATCCAATTTAGTGATAGTGGTTGTATATTATCTTCTTTGTTCCTTTTTTTCTTGATGACCGTTGATGTCCATTATCCTTATCATCCATTGGATAAGGGAATTTATTTTCATAATGACCAAACTCATTGGATTTGAAGCATTGAAGTACAGGTCATGTATTAGTTGAAATTTATTCTCTTCTATTTTATTGATTATATTATTCATCTATCTTTGACAATAATGAGCATGAAATCCAACCCTTCGACACTTGAAACATTTTCAAATTCATTTTAAGAAAATTACCTGGTGTTTCCTCCCAGTTTATTTTGGAATGTAGGTAGATAAATTTTCTTCCCTACATGTGATTTATCATTTGAGTTTCCATGAAACTAAAATTTTAATTTCTTGTCTCTAAATCCCTGAGAAAATCCAATCAGAATTTCTACCTCAAGTGTACATCGAAAAATTTCTTTATAGCTACCAAAGTCCCTTGTGGATAATTCCTTTATAAGAATTATTATCATGCCACTATATAAATGGATTATCTTCATTTCAGGGTAAAAAATAAATAAAGGCTTACCTTATGGGTCCCATGAAGTTTTATTCATAGCCACCAATGGATTAATTATCCTTTTATCTTAACTTAAGGAATTATCACTAAATTTTAAGGTGAAGAGTTTGGGGAAAATATTTAGTGAAGTATTTTTTTTCTTAAACTCATCTTATTCCAAAGATTCAACTTCTCCCTTTTTTCCTTATGTTATTTATAAAAGAACAATAATGGTTTACTTTAACCTCTAATTTATTAAAAAACATGATTAATTTTTCACACTATGAGCATTGAAAAAAATACTTCTTTTTCATGTTAATCCAATATTCAGTAATTAGTAGATCAGAAGATACCCTAAAGAATGATGGTTAGTGAAGCATGAATGACTTGTCTTTCTCCATATTTTTGTGTGTTCTAGATCTCAGAATGGTTCATGTTATTATTAATTATCTAATATATCATTACAATTAAGGTTTTCACTCTATATCTCATCAATTTTTTTCTCATTGGGACAGCCACTATATTTTCCATCACACTCATATTTAACTCAGTTCCTCATGGTTCCGACCATTTACTATGACAAAATAGGTCAAAATTTTTAATAAACCATATTCTCATTATAAAATTATAATTAACAATCAAATTATTTTAAAAAATAAAATATACAAAATATTAATTTCTAAAAACTTTATTTTTTCTTATGATACTTTTGGTTCAACCTAGGTTTCTTTAATTTGGGTTATCTTATACTTTTTAACACAATCCAAAAAAATAACTAAACCCATCTTCAATTCCAACTGAGATGATTTTAGTATAACAAAAATACACATGACATCATTTTACAAGAATATTAAAAACATCTCAGAGAAAATCACACAATCTTGTAACCCAAATGTTTAGTGTATTTGGATATTAGATACATGAATGTCTCATTCCACATTATTTATTGAACATCTTCCACAAAATTCCCTACACACGACTTCCTTATAAACATATTCATGTATGAAATTTCCTAAGGAAATGGGAAATATAAGGAGATATATAAAATGATCCTTAAAGGAAAAAATTATTAATGATTAATAAAGGGTTAGATCATAATCATGTGAGAAAACATGAACATGGGACACATATATGATTAAAAAGAACATGAACTCATAAGAGTTTTATATAAGGCTTGATAGAAGGATATATAACTTCAAAAGGATCCCCATGAATAAATAACATATACCATGGAATAGGAATATGAAAACACATAGAAATAATCTTAATCCATGGGATATAACATTGGCATGTGGTATAAACATAAGCATACAAAATCACAACATTGTGAATATATCTAACCAAAATCATGTCCATGCAAAAGGTTATGAATAGAGCTAACTAAAATCATCTCCATAAAAAAGATTGTGGACATATAAAATGATAATAATATCATCTCACATGGTTTTTAACATAGATAAACATAATCATGTCCACAAAAAATATTGTGAACATAGTTAACCACAATCTGGTCCATGCATAAGGATATAAGCACAACTAACTACAATAATATCAATTCACAACATTATTATATAATGAGATATAAATATGTACCTAATTCATTGGAGGTAAATATCAGACCCTCTATACACACAATTATAAACCATACTTATGGATTCCATATGAAATCAATCATACATATTATCATGAAAAACCCATGGAAAGAAAATTGGATATATGAAAATTTTAAATGGACTCATATAAAATAAATTCAAGAATTAGATCAATTTATACCAAAACTTCAATTTTTGAAAGGAAGTATATCATAATATAAGTTATAGGATAATTAATTGATAATAACTCCATAGGTGATAAATCTTTTGGATATATATAGGAAAATAGAAGTGAAATTATAAAAATATGTTTCATAATTTTTTTAATATTTTCCTACTGAAAAGAGTTAAAGGTCACTTTAAATTTTTTTTAAGAAGGTGAAAATAAGAGGTTTTAAAAAATTATTTTAATAGAATAAAAAATAATGAAACATTGAAAATAAATAAAGGTTAATTAAATAAATTTGGAGTGGAATATAAAAAATATATGGAAGTGAAAATAAATTTCTTTTTTAAGCCTTTTATATTGTTTTAAAAGAAAACTCAGATCAATGAAAGATTTATGAAACATGATTTTGAAAATATATAAAGAGAAATATGAATGATACATAATATAATACATATTTTTATTTCAAAATAATAAAATAAAACATTTGTGTTATGAAATAATATGGACATGGAGGAGAAAGATACAATATAGAGGACACAAATTATTCTTAATAATCATATATTTATGAAGAAATAAATATAAGAAAGAAGAATATTTTGACATGAAAATTTAATTTACCTGGTGAAAAAATATAAAATATGATATGAAATAGAGAAGTGATATAATATAACATACTTAGGTTAACATAGTCAAGGTAGAAGGATCATGACCCAAAGAAATGGAAATTGAGTAAAAAAACACTTACCTTGGATTTCGGATTAGTAAAAAATTATCTAAAATCATGTGTAATAAATTTAGGTTTATTATTCATATATATAACAACAATATTTATATTTATTTTAATTTATAAAATTAATTTATATTTTATTATTATCCATTTATTAATAATTCTTTGTTAAAATTAATATTTGGGAGTTTATTATCCTGTTTATTCTAGGTTATATTTGGTATAATAGTTACAATACTTAATTATTGATCATGTTTTCATCAAATAGATAATGTAAATTGATGTCACGTTGATTTTTTATATATTTCTAAATTAAAATGTACATTTTATAGAAGTTATGGTGACAGTTCATCAAGAGTAGTTAAAATCTTCTTTCTAATGACTTTTTATTCAATAAAAATAAATGATTTTATTAATGAATATAATTATATATATATATATATAAATTTAATTTATATAATTATTAAAACATATTAAAATCCTCATTATGAAATATTAGTATTTTTTTAATATTTCATGATGATATCTTTAAATCATTTTTCATATAGGTGGTGAAATCGACCCAAACAAAAATTTGATATAACTAATAAATGTGTAAGAACACAGAGTTATATGATGATAAAATCATTTTTATAAATTAATATTTATGTTAATATTACATCATTATATTTATGAATGATATTTAGGAATATTGGATATGAGAAAGTAAATTAAATGAATGAAGAAGAACTTGTTATTTCTTTGATGAAATCATTCCTTCTCACAACACCTTCATTCAGAATGAAAGAATTGAGCCTCTTTCTTATGACCAAAGGATTCCAAAATTTTAATAAAAATTTAGGATACAAAGTTTTGGTAAAAATTAAAGATAAAAAATATATAATTGATAGGAAGTGGGTGTAAGAGATCTCATTTTTAGGTAAAAATGAGGGATATGTTTTTAGAAACTTGAGTTAGGTGAATGGTAAAGATGGAATAAAATGGAATTTAGGTCAATTAAGTTTTGAAATGTTGATGATAATTATAGGATTGAATCCCAAACCAAAAAAAACTGATATAATGGGTTTGTGTCATTCTTATTATCAAAACTTTTAGCTATGTCATTTTTATTCCCCTTTACCTATTTTTTAACTTGTTCAATTATTTAACGTGGTAATTATTTTTTATAAAAAATATAAGATGGAACTAATTAACTAATTTTAAAAAAATTATTCATAATTTTAACTCCATTTAATCTAATTGAACTTATCTATATGATAAATTTAACTTAAAAATGATGAAAATATGATATATAGATTAAACTTTTTTATATAATTTTTTTTAAACATTAAGTGATATTATTATTATTTCTTATCAATTCATAATAATTAAATGAGTGATAACATACTTTTAATACTTATAATTTTTTTAATAAAATCATTCTTAAGCAATTATATAATTAGTTTGTTAAAATAAAAGTTCATAATGCATATTTGTTTTTAGAAAAATGAATTTTTAATTATAAAAATGAATTTATTCTTATCCCTTATAAAGTAAGAATAATTATATGATTGAATTTTTTTTTGATTATATATGTATATATATAAAATTATTTTTATTAAAATCATTCGTTAATATAGATGAAATTAATTTATTAAAATAAAAAACAACAACATATAAAAGAGAATTCTTTCAAAAGTAGGTATTTTAACATTAAATAATTTTATATTTGTTACTAATTAATTACTAATCAATGCATGATTTTTTATTAATTTTATATCATTAAATTTCATACTCCAAATATAAAAATATATAATATATATTAAAAATAATATTTCTAAACAAAACATTTTTGTTTGGGCATGAAAAATTAAATTAGTGTTACTTATAGTTACATAATTAATTCATGGATTCTATTAGTTTATTTTAATAATAATTCATTATAAATACATTTTGTTTATATCATTATTTAAAAATAAAAATTTTAAAAAATTATTTAATTCGTAAGAATATTTTCTTTATAATCTATGGTATTTCCTCAAGTGAATTATTATCTTTTAATTCAATTAAAAAATTATTTATTTTATTTCAAATAAATTATATATAATGAAAATTTATATTTTTTAACATAAAAATAAACTTTATGTACATTAATTATATAATGTAATTCCAAACTTGTAACTTGTTTACTGGAATTATACCCAAATACTAAATTCCTTTTAATAAGGGTCATATAATGGCTCTATCACCCCTATTATATCTTATAAATTCATTCCATTATAACTTTACAAAGAATACTCCTTATTCCTATAGTTTTAATTTTTTATTTTACAATATGATTTCTCCTTTCATAATTTTTTTTTTCTTATTATAGGTTTAGTTATAAAAATGGTGATTCTCAAGGGTGAAGATGATCAAGGGAGTTCCTAGTTATATAAATATTATTATTTTCTATTTATTGTCAGATTTTAATTTATTCTCTTTTAAGTGATGTAATCATCCATGGTATGTAATACTCTATTATATGTAATACGTGGTTTCATGTACTTTTGATGTAATGATCCATTACAATTGAATAAATTATTGTCAATTTGATTTATTTATTTTATGATTTACTTCTTACTTATGTTTTGATTCATTATAAAGAATAAAAAAAGTAATTTAGGGAAATTAAATAAACATTTAAATATTAGATGTTAAAATATAGATCAAACCTTATGTATCATCTAGATGACCTTAATATATAACTAATTTTACATTTTTATGACCTTATCTTCTTAGTACTGGTTAGAATTACATATTATAGAGATCAACCCTTATGTATAAGGACTTTCAAAATTTCTAAGACCGAGTTTTCTTAGTAAAAAATATATCTATAATTTATTTTAGCCTTCTCCAAACATCTTTAAACCTAATCACAAGCCTGAATAATCTAATTCATTACCTCTCAAAACTAGATAAATGTCTTCTCTTACTCTAACCATGTCTTCCTGAAATCTATCCTTTAGATATTTTCAACCAATACTTCTCACAAACTCTTAGAAACACAATTCCTATCGGTTATAATAATCACCTCTAACAACCACATATCATCATCAATATTTAGTGATTACTAATAAATCTAATACACAACCTCTTGGTTGTAACAATCTAACTCTTTGATTTTTTTTGACAATACTTCCATAAAACTCATGAATCATCAAGAGATGGAGATACTCTACCTATTTTCTCTTTAAATACAATATACTCCAAACATATGGATTTTATGGACTTATTTTCATCCCATTTTTCAATAAAATTAAAAGGGATGACATTTTCGACATATTTCATTCCATATTCTCCTTTTTTCTATAAAAGGCATTAGGGTATCTTCCTTATCTTCACTTAAACTTTTTAAATATTATTCTTATTCTAGATGTTGATAAATTATGCTTTCCCTTTATTAGAATCTCTATCAGATTCTACATCAACAAACCTTGATATCTTTTTTACCACATAAATAGGAAATCTAGATTTAGAGAGTTGGAACTCTCCCCTATGGTAATTGATACCTTCTAATATTTCATCCAATTTATTTAACCATTAATAATTTAGGCTCTTTAAACCACATTTTTATTATTATCAAAACCTTTTATCTTTTTTCAACCAAGTTTCATTATAACTTAAATTTCACCACCTTTTATTTTTAGCTATATTCTTTTCAAGAAATTACAGTGAGTGTATTTACTACTTGGTAATAATTCATCAATATATAATCTAAGCCTACTAATTAAGTATCCTATATAGAAGAATATATTTTATGTTAATAAATTCTATTCACCTCATGTCACTCACTAACTTCTACAAGATTATATAGTTTGAGGAATTGAGTTACTTCAATATCAATCACTGCATGTATATCCATATTTAGTAAGGTTATTATTTAAATCTATATCAACCCAATTATTGTCTCAAATTTTCATTTGAAACCTATAATGACTATTTACAACCCCACTTATTTCATTTTATCTACTCTCAATCACTACTACAAATAGGGCTTTTAAAAGTGCTAAACACCACCTTTAACAGCGCTAGAAAAGCATTGTAAATCATGGTGAAGATGAGGGGGGTGGGTGGGGGGTCCCCTTTATCAGCGCTCAAAATAGCACTGATAAAGGTCCCCCTTTATCAGTGCTTGTTTAGCACGGATAAAGGGATGCCTTTATCAGTGCTATTTTGAGCAGTGATAAAGCCCCCCTTTATCAGCGCTATTTTGAGAGTTGATGTATGACACCTTTATTGGTGCTCAAAATAGA
Organism: Viscum album; assembly: GCA_963277665.1. NCBI lineage: Eukaryota > Viridiplantae > Streptophyta > Magnoliopsida > Santalales > Viscaceae > Viscum > Viscum album. The sequence goes on from CAUJRU010000021.1 coordinate 254,247, forward strand.
ATTGATAAAAGCCAATTTTCCTAAGAAAACTCAGCACCTTCACAACACCTGCATACCTAAGATAAAACATGCACACACAACACAAAACTTATGCACAAAACAACACCTACACACAAAAAAACAAATCCTAGAAGAACAAAACACCACTCACAAGAGTTTCCCAAACAATGCTATATACATTTACTTGAAATCATGAATACAAAAAATAAACTGCTATATACATTTCAAACAATGTTTTATATGGTTAAAATTACAATTATGCAACAAAAAGTTAAAAACATTAATGTTTCATCCTTTTTGCATCCCTGATCCCCTCTCAAAATTTTTTGTCTATGGTATTAGTTGCCGAACAAATCATCCAAACTTAGGAAAAAAATTACACCTATATAAGAAAACAAATATTATGTTAGTAATACAATAATAAAATAAATTAAACATTAATATGAAAGTATACATTAATAAATTGTCAATTGTTACCTGTTTCAACCTTTACATCTCCATAATTCCTTGGATTGAATTAATATTTTAGAATAGGCTCAACATGATTCCTTGACTTATAAATAATTTTTTGTTAAGATTACATGGATGAGAAAAGAATAGGAAGAAATGTCAACAACAACATGGAATCCAAAAGGTTTCATTTATTGACAATAAAAAAGGGAGGAATCTCCACAGTCTAGAGTCTCTCCCATAACTCCCAAAATATGGGGCAGTAGGATAAAGTAAGAATACTAAAAATAGTATGCGTTCAGAATACCCCCTCAATATCTACCATCCAATTCTCTAGATTAGTATATGGATTAGCACAAATGAGAAACTGATTTAGTTTCCACATCTATACCCTATTTTGGAGCCTCTTCCCAACTAGTAGCATCAAATATAGACTTTTCTGCCACATTGATAAGATTATGCTGCTCTATCACTGTATTCTCTACAACATTGACTATTTATTACAGGTGATATGATTCATTTTAGAATCTATCTATCTCATACCTCCCATAAATGACTAAAATTTTATGAGCTTATACTTATATTGTACACATGGATGCTTCATTGAAGTCCTCATTGTGATGTTGAATGTCCATATTTTATGCCTCCACCATAAATACTCTCATCTTGATGAACCTCATTTTCTCCCTCATGGTGACCACCTACTTCACACTAGCATGGAGTCTTGATATTATAACTCACTATAACCAAGGGTTATGAATTTGTACCGGAGGTTTCTAAACTAGTATTTTAGCTCTTTGAAGGTTCCCTCCATGATTATATTCTAAATATCCCACACACCTATCACTAAAACTATTTATGAAATGATGGGTGTTCCGAAACTCAACTCAAGACTAGTCCAGAAATGGGAATATACTCTAGGACAAAGTTTCTAAGTGAGGGACTCATAATCACATCCCTTTATGTGCTTGAAAAATGAATGACTTGTTCGCTAGTTATTATAGTGGTGATAGATAAAAAGTGTAATGGTCTGGGACTTCTGAGCTCTAAGGTGGAGTTACTCTGATAAATAATATAAATATTATTAGTCAATAGAAAAATAATTCCATCATAAAATCAACATTCATGATAATAATTGAGAATATACCTCTATGAACCACATTATTAGCCACTTTCATCACATCAACGTTGAATTTATTGGTGATAATGAAATATTCCTATAAAAATTACCTCGAGTCACATATAAATTTCATTCTATCAATACTAATTGTTCTTAACCTTGAAGTACTACAAGTGTAAATATACATTATACAATATGACACATAAATGATGGTGTATTCAATTTCATAGGAGTATTCAATTTCTGAATAAATTCTATCATTTTCCGAGTGATACCACCATCCTAGATGGATTATAAACCTAATAGTTACATATATCCGGAGCCTCTAAGAGTGTAATATCCCATGCCTGGTCAAAGTGAATGAGTGCTAGTGCATTCGCATCAGACATCAGGTCTAGCCCTTATTGGACCTTGACAACTTATGCCTCTCCAAGGATCCCATACAATATCTAATGTCCCATTGAAGGTATAGAAGGAATGTATTTCTCAGTTTTATAGAGGTCCTGATGAGAACCTACAAAATTAGATAATCCATGATCATACTGGTTCACATTTTTCTTGATATCCTAGTTCTTTAGTGTGATTAACTAGACCCCTCCCTCCCCTCCCCGAGATAGCCCCCTTGGACATCCCCCTCCCTACCCCTAGAAAACCACCCCACTCCACCTACAACACCCTCCATCCTCTTGGAAAACCCCCCTCCCCATACAACCCCCATTACCTAGAAACCCCCCCCCCCCCCACTCCACATGCATCCCACTCCGTTTCCCTAAACAACCCCCTCCCCCTCCCACCCCCCTGGACAACCCCCACCCTACACAGCCCCCCCTAGACAGGCCACTTCACACCCCCTGGATAGCCCCCTCCCCTCCTAGACACCCTCACTCCTAGACACCCCTTGGGCACCCCCTCTTGGACACCCCCCACTCCTGGACACCCCCCACTCCTAGACACCCCTCCTTCTTGGACACCCCCACCCACCCTCCCACCTAGAAACCCCTCCCTCCTGGACAACCCTTCCCTCCTACTTCTTTAGTGTCATTAGCCAGACACCCCACCTCCATCCCCTCCCCGAGACAGCCCCCCTGGATAGCACCCTCCCTACCCCTGGACAGCCCCCATCACTCCACCTGTAGTCCCCCTCCCCCTAGACAACCCCTCCCCTCCCCCTGCAGCCCCCTCCATTTCCCTAGACAACCCCCCCCCCCCACTCCCCTTATAGCCCCTCCCTTTCTTAGGATAACCTCCTCCCCTCCCACCCCCTGGATAACCCCCCACCCTACACATCCCCCTGGACATACCCCTTCCCACCCCCTGGACAACCCCCTCCCCTCCTAGACACCCCTCACTCTTGGACACCCATCCCTCTTAGACACCCCCTCCTTCCTAGACACCCCTACCCACCCTAACACCTGGATATCCCCTCCCTCTTAGACACCCCTCCCTTCTGAACACACCCCTCCCTCCCCTTATGGACACCCCCACCCATGGAAACCCCCTCCCTTTTGGACATCCCCCACTCCTGGACACCCCTCCCTCCTAGACACCCCCTCCTTTTTGGACAACCGACCCTCCCACCTGGACACCCTCTCCCTCTTGGACTCCTCCCCCACTCTTGGACACCCCCCACTCTTGGACACCCCCTCCCTTCTGGACACCCCACCCACATATAAGTTAAAATAATTAGGAAATTGAAAATCCAAGATATTGGTTCCCATCAAGATTTTAAGATTCTTGTGGGTGGACTAGATGAGTATGCATTGGTCTAATTACACACTATAAACCATTGTAGTCCAATGAGCTATAGCGTCCTCAGCTTCAATTCTTAAATTCATTTGTATCACGAGAAAGATAAAATTTCGGTTAATTATGAAAATGGAAGATTTTAGGTTAAAAAATGGGATTGATTAAGAAAAGGGGAACATGACTAATTAGAAATATCATATTAAGTGCATGACTTGTTCAAATTCGTGTGATAACATGACTATAATAGGATCATGTGATCAAATGAACCTTGGATATGTATACGATTACACAACCCTTGAAGATTTACGTGATCATATAAATAAGACAAGAATATACGAATCATGGTTCAAGTGAATTACCTTAATTGATTATGTGATTTGTTTATGTTATTTGATTATGTGATGAGATCACACAATCAATTCACATGAATCATTCATACAAAGGATATTATGTGACACGATAACATGAATAGGCTCATGTAATGTAAAGAAAAAACCAAAGAGTTCTCGTAGAGATATGAAATATTGAAACATTAGTGAGATAGATTTCTCATTACTCTTCTATCTATAAGAAATTTCATGGAATACCAAGAGTATCTTAGAATACTAAAAGAAAAAGAGAATCCCAAGGGAATCAATCATGTATTCAATTCCTTATAACTAATTTATTTTTTCTTCTTCTGGAATTTGTATGTGAGGTGTGTATACATCTAGGAATTGATGTGATGCAGGTTTTATATGAGGTGTGTAGGCACCCATATTTTGATGGTCATGCATATGTATATATTATTCGGTTTTATTTGAGAAATTGTTGAGATGAAAGATCTATGGACAATGATTTTACTATGCAAACATCAGGATACATATGTGAGTGCTGCACAACCAATATTTTTCCAACACACTACATCAGTAGAAACAAATGGATAAATGACCAAAATACAGAATATATATGATCCATGTCATAATAGTATAGGTCTAGTAATTTTGGAAATATGGAAACATAAATAACTAGTTCATAAGAGTCTCTCATTAATTTATGATTTACTAGAAAGACAAATCATTTCTAAAACTATTATTCATAACTTAAGGATATAAAACATAATAAAGTGTGATCATATATGCTCAAAAAGTTTAAACAAGGGAAATATCAATGATCAATAAGGATATCATAAGTAGTATGAATTCACCTTCATCCAATTTGTTTATAATCTTCCACCAGGTATCCTGCCCATTCATTTCTAAACACATCTATATCATCTTGTGAATATGAGTTTTTGTGACATTAATGGTAGTACTAAATAAATATAAACACATAAAGGATTAATAAATAATTTAAATGAACTCATAATTATTTTTGAAAATACCTATTCAGGGATGCTAGTTTGTTAATGGAATACTATATCTTTTATAAATTTTCAAACATAATAACCACAGTCCTTTTTGTTTGTTTGTTTTGGAAACTGCAGAAACATAGAGAAAAACAAGTAATTTGTTTTGATATGTGTTTGGATAGTGAAATATTATTATATATACCAGGATATTTGTCCATTTGTAGATCTTGTAGGCATTCTTGTCCTTAGGCCCTGGATTCATTCCATGAAGTAGATGATATTGATACACAGACCTATCATAACATAATCCTCATTAAAAGATAATATAAATTATATAACTAGATGTTTATTTCTAAAATGTTGCATCAACTGTATTAAAAATTAAAAAACACCATCATGCGTGGTCAGTTTGTTGCATATCCATGCATTGAATCTAGAAAATAAATCATTGAAGTATCCAAATTGACTGCAATCAGCATCCAATGCTGCCTAAAAACACAAAAAAGATTATGTATTGAAAGAAATGAAAATATAGTTGATATGATTAAATTGTAGAGTTTTTCCCCAACATCATTGGTTTTAAAAAGATTCTTTCATCTGTAATTTTGTTTTCAAACAATTTGAGTAGGGATGACATAATTTCAGCCTCTTTATTAGAATTTATTTCTTCTTTTGAAGAGGTGATGTGAGGACTAACGATTCCAAATTTTTGTTCATGGGGAAATCCCTTAAATTTTTTCTCATATATACGCCTACAAAAAATATGAAATGTATTTAGTCATAATTATCATAGTATATCAGATTTTGTAAAATCAAATAATGAAAACATACATCATGTATACATTTACAATTGAGGCACATATCCATTCATACTTGAGGATTTTATTGACATTTTTAGCACTAATGAAATCTGAATTTTCCTCTCCGTACATATTTTTTTCAAAAACAACTATATGAGAATTGTTTTCTATCAAATTTTTATGCACATGAGCCTACAATGATATTAAATGTGGATATAGAATGGGTGTGGTGAAGGTTCTCTCAATAGATCATTTCAATCGGTTGGTTAATCCTTGAGATGGTTTTGAGTCGATATTTAATTTCACCACCTTCTCTTTGTTGTTATATAATAACATTCATTGGTTCAGACCTTTTTTCATTAAATTTTAAAGGTTCAACTTGAAAAATAAATTGTAAATGGATACCTCCTTGTCAACATGTTTTTTTACAATAATTGACAGCCATGTGATGAATGTTCCAACAACTTGTTCAACTGCATGAATGTCGTCATCTTCATTTGGAATAAGTAGCTTGGTACTCGGATCATTATCTACATTAATTGACACTATGACATGATCTGTTGGAAGTTGTATGTTGTGTATCATGTCGTTCTTCATTTTAAACACTATATCCCTCACTAAAAGGCGATAAGAGGGAGTTGATAGATATAAATCACAGTCATTTTCACCCTGTAGAATATTAGAACATGAAAGGTAGAAGCATTTATATGATTCATATTTCAAAGAAAAAATTATTAGAACATTGATTACCTCATCTAATTTAGGGTTTTAGGGGAATTGATCACCTTAAAGCTGGTGAGGGGTGGGGCGAGATCTTCACACATGGGTTGTTGCTGAGTTGTTTCTTCTATTTTTATCCCTCCATAAAAATTGCTAGCATCTCTATTTGGTATAATAATTATTCTCGAAAAATATCTTATTTTTATTGCATCTTTTTCATTTCCTTAGTTTGATCCTCTTCTTGTTTTTGTTTCCAAAAATATGTTTGGGGTGTCACCCCAAAACCCGCACCTCTGATGCGACCATAATGTTTTGGCAGCTTTAAGGCTGCTAAGAGTATGTCTGCATCTAGTGCGCATGTTGTTGATTCCTGTGACTATGTCAGATAGAAAATATAGGAAAATAAGTAGTCATTGTTGTGTAATAGTGATTTAAAGAAAATCGAATTTATATTATTCCATACTTACACATGTTTCCCACACTTTCTGTGTGTTTTCATCTATCAGTATACCCTATTTATTTACACGAGCCTCCTTCTATAGAACATGGAATGGGATGGATATGGATTTGTATTTCGATTCATCAATATTCATTTAAATATAGAAACATGGTTATGGTGTTGTTTTATGTTACATAAAATTATTATGGTAGACTTAAAAGACGTACCATTTTTTTCTTAAGTAAAGTGTCCCCCATACTTGCTTTATGGTAGGGGTATGCTGGTTTTATTGCTCGTTCTTTATTTTCAGCACTCAGTTGCTATTTCATAAACAAAAAACTCTCAATCAAAGTGATGAATACAAGAAATTTCAAAAAACACATTACCAGAAACAATATACCTGAAAAAGTCTGCTCCCCATGATGGTTGCAAAATGAATCCCACGCTCCTTGGGATATCAAGTGTCCATAAAGAGGAGGTGGGAGCAGCTTGATTTTCCCTTCAACATCTTTAATATTATATTTCCATAAAATTGTATGGAAGCCTCAATGAATCCTTCCTGTAACTCTTAATACATATTCCTTGTGTGAGGAATCTACTATAAATGAAATCTGCAATGGATGATGAAGAGTAAGTCAATGTTTTAGTATTTTATTTTATTTTAATAAATTAAATAAATGATATCATAATTTTACTATAATATCTTTCCACATTAGTGTATTAAACCTAGTGAAAACATGGTGCCATGACTGTACATCAATTAGAATGCGTTGCTGAGTGACGATTCCAATGTAGATACTAAAGATGTTTTTTTGGGGTAAACTTGTTGGCCTCAATTATTCCATACCACCTCAAATTTGATGCCTTTTTATTTTTTTCTTAAGGATTTTGGCTAACACTATCAAACTATGACACTCTTGTTTTTTTCGCCATCAGATTTTCATTTCATACCATTTTATCAGAATTATCATCATTATGTTCCTCTGTAGAGCTATCATCGGCACTAGGACCAGTAGAAACAGGTTGAGAAACCTATTATACCTCAGCACTGGGACCAAAAACAACAGGTTGAGAAACCTGTTGTTTCTCTGCACTTGGACCAGTAGCAGCAGGTTGAGAGACCTGTTGTGCCTCGGGATTGGGCACATCAGCAGGTGTATAAGTCATTATCTATAGAAGTGGTTTAACATTTAATTTAGATTACATAAAATTAGCAGCGAACAGATAATAACATAACGTAACACAATGTATATTACAATAAAAAAATAACCTAATTATTGAACTCGCTTTTTTTAAAGGCTGAAGAGATTTGACCCCTCTATTGACTACATAAATACCTTCATTGTGGTCTCCTCTGATATAAACAAACACCATATTTATTGGGACCGTTGTGAAATGATTTTGAAGTCCCAATGAAAGGGTCAACCTCTGTTGAACTTTCATATGACCATTCTGTTGTTTTGGTTAATAACAGAACAATTGACAAGTTTCGGTTTATGGGATTTGGAATATAAAATAATCATACTGCCTGTGATTACATTATAAATGGTTCATCTTTCTCCCCTTCCTTACTGAAATCAACATTCAGGAATCTCAATTCATCTATTTTAACAACACTCCTGTTATCAACCCACTTTCATTGAAAAATCGGCACTTGGAATTTCATATAATCCAACTCCCATATTTGTTTGATGATGCCAAAGTATGACATATTCACATAAATTATATTTCTATCCTTAGCACCGGAAACATGCATCGCTTCAGCCACAAGTGTAACCCCACTATTATTTATGGTACTATCGTCATCATGTTCATTAGTATAGAATGTATAACCATTAACTACATAAGCATTGTAAGATAATACATAAAACCTTTATCTTCCATCTAGACATTGATGTCATTTTGAAATTGAGTCTAGATTTTCATCTAACTTCTTAAAAATATTATCCCGAAACCATCCTATAAACTATCGATTATGTGTATATGATATCTATTTTCTTTCCTAGATGGATTCAAATGACAAAGAATTTCTTTGTGGGTTTGAAAATATGGGTCAATGTCAAAACTATTATGAAAAACATAATGGTGGGCCTGCTTCCAATCTGTAATATTGATTGTGACAACCTCTCTTCCAAAAATTCCTTCACCCTCAAGCTGCCCAGTGTGATGAGATTTTGGTAGGCCACATTTTTCCACACCAGACAGGTATTTGGTATAGAATTCAACGACTTCCTCAACAATATATTACTCCGCAATACCACCCTTTGGATGAATTTTATTTTTGACATACCATTTCAAAATCTTCACATACCATTCAATGGGATACATCCATTTATAATGTACAGGACCACATAGTCAAATCTCTCTCACTAAATGAACCATCAAATGAACCATCATATCAAAGAATTTCGGTGTGAATAACATTTCTAATTCACATAATATGATGACAATTTCTCTTTCCATAGTTGGAAATTTCATCGGGTTAATAACTTTGATGCATATAACTTTGAAGAAGAAAGAAAGCTTCGTTAATGTACGGCAGACATTCTTAGAAAAAATGAAACGTAAAGTTATAAGAATTACATCATGAATCAAAACATGGATGTCATGTGATTTCAAACCCTTTAATTTTTAATCCCTCATTGACATGATGTTCTTGATATTTGATGAATACCCCTCTGGAACCTTTATGTCATTCAAGAAGTTGCAAAACTAATATCTCTCATGCCTGGAAAGAGGTAAGCAGCAAGAGGAAGAAATGTTTGTTTTTCACCATTCACTAGGGCTAACTCTTCTCGTATTACCATCTCAACCATGTCCAATATAACCTTAATTTCATACTTTGTTTTGTCGGGTGTATTTATAAATGTTCTAATGACACTATCACATACATTTTTTTCAACATGCATAACATCAAGAAAATGTTTGTCATACAAACAATTCCTTTATGGTAACTAAAAAAACTAATCTCTTTTTCCAAACAGTTTTCATAAGGTTTTTCAAAAACGGTTTACCAAAAGTAGTGTCCAAATATTTTACTTTCTCAAACAATTGATCACCTCTTAGTGGAGACGGTGATGTACATTCTTCTGAACTTCCGTCAAATGATTTCATCTAAGATCGGTACTTATGCCGTTGAGGTAGAAATATGCGATGTCCTAGAAACACTGTTTTTGATGAATTTTTCAACCTAATTGATTGTGTACCTTGTTCTAAAATGGGACACCCTTGAGTTCCTTTAATTCTATATCCTGACAAATTTCCATAAATAGGAAAGTCATTTATTGTCCCGTACAACATGGATCTCAAAGTGAAATCATCATTTTAGTAAGCATCATACAATGTAACACCTGAATCCCAAAAATAATTTCATATCCTCGATCAATGAATCCAAATAAACATCAATATTATTACTTGGTTGATTTGGTCTTAATATAAGCATAAATAACATGATGTATTTTCATTTCATTCATAACCATGATGGTAAGTTATAATTTACCAACATAACCAACCATGTACTGCAACTGCTGCTTTGAAAACCAAAAGGTTTCACCCCATCTGTAGATAACACAAGACAAATGTTTCTCATCTTGTTTATAAATTTAGGGTACTCATGATCAATTCTCTTCCACTAAGGAGAGTCTTCCGGGTGACGTAGTTTCCCATCATTAATTCTTGTATCTGCATGCCATGTCAATTGTCCTAAAGTCTCCTCACTTCCATATAGGCTTCTAAACCTTGGAATGATTGGAAAGTACTATACAAATTTTATAGGACTGTATTTATCTTTCTTGTATCGATAATCACCACACTTTAGGAATTATTTAAGTAATTTTTAGTCCTTGCAAAAAAATATACAGTCATTCGGGAAGGCATGTATTCTTTCATAGATCATACCCATTGAGCATAGAATTTGTTTGGAATAATATGTTGGGCTCGAGAGCTCATTATCTTCTAGGAGAATGTCATTTAAGAGAGAAAATAGTTCTGTAAAGCTTGCGTCACTCCCTCCATTGCCTGCTTTCAAATTATACAGCTTCAGTACGACTAACAATGCTATATATTTAGTGAAACTAGCATACAATGGAATTTTGCACAACTCTTTAAGTTCTCAAATAATTTTCGTCAATCATGAAGTTCATCTTCAACTTTTCTTGTCATTTCCTCAATACAATCATCATCATCATTCACATCTGTAATAACATCCTCCATACAATTGTCTTCATTGTTCATGCTTGTAATCATATTAGATGATCCATAAAACACAATGTTATCCCAACCACTACCTACATTCATTTTTCCCATATTTATTCCAAAATGTATAACTTTGATCTATTATATGATATATCAGCTATTCTTCCAACTCCTCTAGACTAATTTGTCTTGAATAACAATAGCGTAATCACAGACAAAGGATTTGAGAAGGGTCACATGCATGATATTCTTCAAACTTGATAAACTCTTTCACTCCATCTTCATACTCTTTTGTCAACTGATTGGTATTCATCCATTCTTTATTCATATTTATCCTATTTGATACATTAATATTAATATTTAAAAAAATAATTACACAAAATATGTTCAATAATTTATGAGAATCCCTTGCACTATAATGTTTTAGTATCCCACATGTTATCTATATCCATTGTTGTAAACCAGTTTTTTAGTGTTTCTCTAGAAACATAATGTATCTAGTCAAGAACTATGGTACTAAACTAATAGATGGTATGATTTTCAATAGACTTCTTGCAGGTGGAAGGATTCATTACATGTGTTGTTATGGTTATTTGACTAGGGTGTCCATAAAGTGTCTCATAGAGTCCTCTAGTAAAGTGGTTTTCTAAGATTCAGTGGAATTTCACTAGTAACAAAGAGGTGGTTCCATTGAAATAGGTAAATTTTGGATTGATATTTAATGGTGCAAGAACTAAAACATGGAAAACAAATGGCATACCAATCATTCCAACAACCACAAAACCATACAAACACACAATTGTGCTCACAATCGCAACACTATACAAACCAAACAATCAAAATTTTAGATTTTACAAAGCATCCCTTATTCAATTCTGTTTCTTAATTCAAGGGTTATAACAAAAGTTTTATAATCTTGGGGTATTCATTAATTATTAAAGTATACAAAAATTACTAATTTTTATATTCAAATGTTCAATAGGAACCAACCAACATGCAATTCATTTAGTGCGCAAACAAGGACCACCAACAACCACAATTTTCAGTGGGGCATTGAGCCCATACATTTCACATTATAACCATCAATATAAAATAGTAATAACATGTTAATAAGAGGAAACCAATGAGTTAGAGGAGAAAACTCACCACAAAGGACACTACGGGAAAAACGATTATTGCGACGGGGTATTTGAAACGGGCCTTATTACCGTCGCAAAAACTACGATGAAAAGAGTTTTTGTGATGGGAATATATTCTCATCGCAAATGGTCAGTTATTTGCGACGGAAATACTGGTCCCGTCGCAATTGCAATTGCGCGGTTTGCGCGCCAAAATGTGGGAAGGATATTTGCGATGGGTAGAAGGCTACCTGTCACAAGTACCCAACAGTGGTAAATAGTATTTGCGACGGGGAAATTGCCCTGTCGCAAACAAATATTCACCCGGTATTATTTGCGACGGGCCCCGTCGCCAATACCGGCCGCTGTAAAGCCTATTTGAGACGGTCACCTACAACCCGTCGCAAATACCCGGCAGTGGTAAATACATTTCTGTGACGGGACTATTTATCCGTCGCAATAGAGAATCCAACAGGTGGTATGTGCGACGGGACCCATCGCAAATACCGGTAGCAGCAAATAGGCATTTTCACGGGGATATCCGCCCTTCGCAAATACTGACGGCGGTAAATAGCAATTTGCGATGGGGATATCTGCCCGTCGCTAATGCTGTGGCATTTGCGACGGGCCCGTTGCAACAACACTTTTACCCGCCGCCCGTAATTAATGCGGGAGAAGGTATTTGCGACGGGCCCCGTTGCCAATACCGGCAGCGATAAATAGAAATTTGTGACGGGGATATCTGCCCACCGCTAATGGTGGCTATTTGCGACGGGACCGTCGCAAAAGTCCTTTTACCTGCCGCCTATATTTAATGCGGGCGAAGGCATTTGCGACGGTATCCCATTCCAATACCAAGTATTTTCGATGGTCTCCCATCATAAATATGACCATCACAAATAATATAACCTATATATACACCCCATCAGTTTTTTTCATAACATTCAGATCTCTATTCCTGTCTCTCTCTAATTTTCAGTTCTGAGTAGAATTTTTTTTTGTTTTAATTTTTTCTTTTGAGAAGAGGAAGGAAGAAGTTAGAAGGCGCATATTACTAAAGGTATTTATATTTTTTTTTTAATTTTTAAATTATTTTTAATTGTTAATTTTATTTTTAGTTGTTAATTTTATTTTTTTAATAGAATGTTTAGCTATATAGTATAATTAGTTTATGTGCTTGTACCAAATAATCCTTGTCTGGATACGAACAAGTAGAGGCGGCTCTGGAATAGATATACCTAGGAGTGAAAACTCTGACAAGGTGTTTCGAGCTTGACTCGGGGTAACCTGATACATGACAATGAGCCTTGCTACACTCTTGGTTCGAAACTCCCGGGGGATGTTTTGGTAATAATTAGAAATAATTATATAATTATCAAATAATTAAGAAAAATTAGATTTAATTATAATAATTATCAAATAATTAGGAAATAATTAGATTTAATTGATTAGAAATAATTAGGAAACAATTAAAATAATTAGGAAACAATTAAAATAATTAGGAAACAATTAGATTTATTTAGGAAACAATTAGATTTAATTAGGAAACAATTAGATTTAATTAGGAAACAATTAGATTTAATTAGGAAACAATTATATTTAATTAGGAACCAATTATATTTAATTAGGAAACAATTAGATTTAATTAGGAAACAATTAGATTTAATTAGGAAACAATTAGATTTAATTAGGAAAAACAATTAGGAAATAATTAGGATAATTAGGAAACAATTAGGATAATTAGGAAACAATTAGAATAATTTGGAAACATGATTGACCACTCATATACCTAAATTTTCTTTTTATTTGTGTGTTGAGGATTGACAGGAAACTTCCGCCTCCACATGCAATATCTGCTTTTACTGTCAAAATTATCAACCTCCTCGCCAATATAGAGGTGAGGAGGTTTATAATTTTGACAGTAAAAGCACATATTATATGTGGAGGTAGAAGTTTCCTATCAACCTCAACACAGAAATGAAAAGAAAATTGATGTAAATGAGCGGTTAATTACGTTTGTTTTTCTATTCATTGATTGATTAACCACCCGACCTATATGCATATCTTCGCATTTCTAATTAATAACATAATTAGTAACATAATTAGTAACATAATTAGTAATATAATTAGTAACATAAATAGTAATATAATATAAAATATTATATTACTCTAATATTAATAGTTAAATAATACTTATAATATAATTATTTTATTATTATATCTTTAATATTTATAAAAAATATTAACATTATTAAAATTATAAAATATTTATAAAATATTACTATTATCAATATTTTCAACAAGTTTTGCTTTATTCATAACAGTTTAAATCTTAAAGGGTCGCCAATTTTCAGGTCATGCCCAATAAAAAGTTTGCGTCAACCGTGTCCAATGTAAACTCTATAATTGTTCTTGCTTGGTTGATCACCTCACAAGTAGCATTGAAATAGGACAGCCCAAGTCATGTCTTTCTCATTACTTTTGTCGTCCTATTACAACTCTACTTGTGAGATAATCAACCATGTAAGGACAATTATAGAGTTTAAATTGGACAAGGTTGACACAAAATTTTTATTGGGCATGACCTGAAAATTGACGAATCTTTAAGATTTGAACATGTTAATAATAAAACAAAATCTGTTGGAAATATTGAGATTTGTAATAATTAGTAATAATTACGAATAAAATTAATCAAAAATAAAATAAATTCAAGTTCATAGTTATAAATTGGCACAATTTCCAGTGGGTTGACGACTACCTTTTGTTCAACGTCTCATATCTTTGCTACTTTCTCCCACTGAAATCAGTATGAAAAATGTGCTCTAACGTATGTCAGAGCAATTTTTTCATACTGATTCCAGTCAGGAGAAAGTTAAAAAGGGATGAGCCATCAGAGAAATCAGAATAATTAGTAATATATTCTTCACAACGATGATTACAAAATTTTATTTCATTATTCAAGCATATTTAATTTTTTCAAGTATTGCTAAATTAATAATAATTAGTGGGGATGATTACAAACTAACTGTGCTGCCTATAATTATTGGTAATTACTAATAAATAACTGTAATTATGTATCTTCTTTTTTTAGGATATTGTTTCTTATATCAAATTATTTAACAATAGTAATGGTTCTAGATTTTGTAGAAACATATATATGAATATGGAACAAGGAAATCAACATCAATCATTATTAGATGATCGTGCTTGGATAAATCAGCACAGAAATCCAAACGGTTCTAGTTTAAATCCGGTATATGCTGATGGTGTTGAAGCTTTCTTATCATTTTCATCATCAAACCCGTAATTTGTTTCAGAAGGGAAAATTAAGTGTCCTTGTAAAAAATGTGCTCTGAGAATGTTTGAGACATTTGACATCGTTGGGGAACATCTCTTGCGTTATGGTTTTTAATCAGATTATATTTTTTGGTATCAACACGGTGAACGCAGTTCCAGAGAAGATACTAATAATTTGATTTCGGATCCATCATGGTTTCAGAATTTAGTACATGATGTTTCAGGGTCATCTTTTCGACAAACAGAAATCGAGGATGATGTTGATTTACCTCCCAAGTTGGCACCATCTGAATTTGATGAGTTGTTCAGGTCTGCTGAGGATGCATTATATCCTGGTTGCAAGATAAGAAAATTAGAAGCCGTTGCAAAATTTATGGCTATTAAATCAGATAATAGAATGTAAAATAACTATTTTGATCAGATATTTTCTTTGGTTAAAGCACTGTTACCTGAAGGAAATGTACTACCTGCTAATTATTATGAGAGCAAATGACTCGTTCGTAATCTAGGCCTTAGTTATCAGAAGATCCATGAATGTTCAAATGATTGCATCTTATATTCTGGTGAAAATGAGTCATTGGATAGTTGTCCCACATGTGGACAATCGATGTATAAAGAAGCTCAATCAGGGAAGTCTGGATTGATTACTGTAAAATAGTTGATATATTTCCCGCTTACACCCAGGTTGCAGCATTTATTTATGTCTAAGAACACAGCGACAATGTTGTCATGACACAAAACCAATATTTCAAATGGTAAAAGATTGATTCATCCATATGATGGTGATTCATGGAAACATTTTGATCAAGTGCATCCGTCTTTTTCTTTAGAATCCCAGAACATGCGACTGGGTCTTTCTACTGATGGTTTTTGTCCATTTGGATCTTTTGGTAGTCAGTATTCCTGTTGGCCTGTCTTTATAATTCCGTACAATTTTCCTCCATGGATATTGATTAAAGAGCCTTATATCTTTTTGACATTATTAATCCCAAGACATCTGAAAAAGAATATTGATTTTTATTTGAAACCACTGATTGATGAGTTAAATTTATTGTGGAGTCATAGTGTTGGTACATATGATGCTGCTGCGAAACAGAATTTTGTAATGAAAGTTGCTTTGATGTGAACAATTAGTGACTTCCTGACATATGGTATATTATCTGGATGGAGTACACATGGTCCAAAATCATGTCCTTACTGTAAGAGAGACAACAAATCATTTATGCTCGTGAATGGAAAAAAACCTTGCTATTTTGACTGTCATTGCAGATTTCTTCCAATCAATCATCCTTTTCGGAGGGATAAATCTCATTTCAGAAAAGGCATAATTGAAAGAGATGAACCTCCAAAAATGATCTCAGGTATAGAGTTACAATCAATTGTATTTTCATTACCTTCTATCACTTTTGGACTGACAATAAACCAATAGAAAATTCACGGTTTTGGGAAAGAACACAATTGCAAAAAACAGAGCATTTTTTGGAATCTGCCATATTGGTCTGATTTATTGGTCTGACACGTGTTGAATTTCATGCATATTGAGAAGAACTATTTTGATAATTTATTTCATACAGTTTTGGATACACTGGGTAAAACCAAAGATAATGTAAAGGCACGATTAGATCTTGCCCAAATTTGCAGGCGACTAGAACATGAATTGTTTGAAAATTTCAGATCACAGAGATTAATGAAGCCAAAAGTAGCTTATACAATGACCAAAGAGAGTCGCTTATTATTTTGTCAGTGGATTGCAGATTTGAGACTTCCAGATGGCTATGCTTCTAACTTGGGCAGATGTGTTAAAAATGGTCATATTACCGGATTAAAAAGTCATGACTATCATATTATAATGGAAAGACTTATGCCTATTGGATTAAGAGGTTTGTTGAATTCTAAGATTTTGGATTTGATAACAGATATATCATATTTATTCTGAGACATGTGTGTGCCAACAACAGACTACGATACACTAAGAAAACTTGAAGAAGATGTTGTAATTATAAGAAAATTGGAAAAAATCTTTCCACCGGCTTTCTTTGACTCGATGGAACATTTGATATTACATTTTACACATGAAGCAAAATGTGGAGGTCCAGTTTAGTTTCTATGGATGTACCTATTTGAGATATGCATGCAGAAATTGAAGAAAAAAGTCCGTAACAAAGCATCAGTTGAAAGATCAATTGCTGAATCTTATTTGCAAGAAGAAATTGCTTTATTCTGCTCTCATTATTTTGAATCTGAATATCCCTCAAAATTTAACTTCATGGGATGGAACTAGGAGAATGTTGATGATGATATGAACAATGAATTATCAGTTTTCAATCAGCCCGAACTTGGCTTTAGTGGAGTTCATGATATATGGCTTTCAGATGATGAACATCATAGTGCTCATACATTTGTTCTACCCAACTGTGAAGAAATATCACCAATTGTATAGTGACTGATCTTATCCCTTATTCTATAGATTTTGTTATAGTAAATTAATCATATTGTATTTGTAGGTTATATGATGATCATATCAAGAAACAATTTCCACAAATTACAGCAGTTGGCTTAGAAGAACGTCGGCAAAAAAAAGTTTCCTACTGGTTTAAAAAACTGGTAACATAAATTCTTTTTTGGTTTTACATATAAAATCAATTTATTACTTGTAATAGTGATAAATGTTTTACAAATTTTCAGGTATCTGTACATGTTGATAATATTGATAGTCGATTGCGTATATTGAGTAGCCCACCATAAAAAATGGTTAAATCTTATAATGCATATGTGGCGAATGGTTATCGCTTTCATACACGTGTATATGGGGAATCAAAGAAAACAATGAATAGTGGTGTTTTTTTGAAGGGATAACATCATAGAGATATTGAAGTTGACTTTTACAGCATGATTGAAGAAATTATTGAACTGTGTTATTTGGGACAGAATTATGTAACAATGTTTAAATGTCAATGGCTGGATACTGAAAGAGTCTTGTGTATTCATCCGACTGATGGAATTGTTAATATTAAACATAAAATTCTTCTTGCAGTAAATGAACCATTTTTATTGGCTCATCAGGAAAATCAAATTTATTATGAAAAATATTGTGCTACTACAAAAGAGTTGGATGATTGGTGGAGTATAATAAAAGTTAAATCTCGAGAAAATCAGTTTACTCAAACTGAATGTGGTTCCACTAAAGTGTAAGGAAATGAAATTTTTTAGGACACTCCTCAAAACACATATTTTTCACAAAGAGACATGAATATCGAGGATGACACACCAAAGTTAAGGGTTGATGGTGAAAATGTTGTCAATGATGTTACAACTGAATTTGAAATGACAAGAGATGATGACAGTGAAACTAATATGGAAATTGATGATGTTGATGAGGAAGATGAATACATTGACATTGAAAACTATGAAGATGATGATGAAGATGAACATTGACACAGTACAATGCTGTTTAGAATCATAACAAATATATATCTATACATAATAGTTATTTTCAACTATTGGCTAATAAAAATAATTTCATGTTTCTGATGGACTCAGAAACGTTTCGTCAATTGCTGGAGGCTGATCTACCTATGGATGATGAGGTTCTTGAGTCATCTGACCCTCAGGCTGTTGGCACTATAGGGAGCACTCGGAGGGGTCGTGGTCTTGCCAGACTGATGATTCCAGATGCTATCCCGGAGCGACGTCCACCTCTTGGATTCGATGCGCCCAGGCGGTGGTATGGTAACCTGTGTATTTTAGTTATCTTTCATTATAATTTATTAATATTTTAATTGTTTGATTATTTGTTCTTTTTCCACAGTTTTACACATATAGTTATTGGATAGGGGAGCGCTATCATGCACATTTATTTTTCTCAGCCCTGGCTCACATGGGATCAGATTCGCGCTGATGTGCAGGCCGCCATGTTCAATCATTGGCTGGTACGTAATTAAATATTATTTATTTTGAAATTTAATTCATTAATAACTTTATATTAGGGTTTATGGTATCCCATCGACGAGAGCATGCGTACCACTATCCACGCGGCATGAGTGGTGTCTATGCGTGACCGTTTCCATCAGTTTTTGCGTAGTTTGAGAAAGATGGCTATGAAGAAATCCAGAGTGATAGAATTTGATGAGTCCTATAGAGCCCACCAACTAGAGTACATTTCATCTAACGTTTGGGATGGATTATGTACACACTGGTTGGGTGGTGGGTTTTAGAGGAGATCTACATTGGGTCGACAGAATCGGGGGAGACAAGAGGTGACGCATCGAGCCAGTAGTCATACATTCAGTGCGCATAGTGAGCATCTGGTAAGTACTTTCTTTTTAATATTTTATACAACTTTAAATATAAAAAGTTTATTTTATATTCATATAGGAAGCCGAACAACCCTGTATTTCGGCGTACAACGTTTATCGAAGGATGTACACTGACCCGGCTACTGGAGAGATTAGAGGTGACCTCCAACGTCATATTGTGGTCAGTATTATTTTCTTTTCAGTTTGAAAATTAAATGCATATAATCTTTTCATTATTTTAATTTCTAATTGAAACTTAAGGAGTCATATGAGGCTGAGACCTCTCAGACACAGGCTGAGAGTCAAGATGAGACGGGTGATCAGACTAGTGCCCACCATTTTGATGAGACGACAAGGATGCAGGCGACCCAATATGGCTTCGAAAAGGGACGAGTAGTTTGTATCGGCTCTCATTTGACTCCTACAACTTATTATGGTACTGCTGCGATGTCGGCATCCAGCTCGAGAGGAGCTCGTGGAGAGACATCATCTTCTGCCTCACAGTATCAGGAGCAACTGCGTGCTCAGAGTCAGCTTATAGAGGATTTGCGTCAGGGGCAGGAGCAGATGCGTCAGCAGCACGATGAGGAGATGCGTCGATGGCAGGAGCAGATGTGTCAGCAGCATGATGAGGAGAGACGTCGATATGAGGAGCAACATTAGAATTATATGGAGTATATGCGTCGTCTGACTCATAGTTTATGGATAGAGTTTCTCCACCACCTCCTCCAGGTCCTCCAGGTCCTCTAGATTATCCACCCCCAGTGATTTTTTTAGATGTAATAAATATTTGAGTTCGTAGTTTATTGTCATATTAACTATTTACAATTCCTCTTTCATATTGGTACGAATATTATGTGATTTAATTTTTTTTTTTTATTTTTAATATATTATTATTTATTAGTATTATTTTTAATGTCTGCTTATTTTAGTAATATTACTTTTAATATTTTATATTTATTGTTAATATTGAGAAGTTTATAATTTTATAATTTTATTAATAGTAATAATATTAATATTATTTTTTCATAAATATGTATGTTTATTTTAATAATAATAATATTATATTAATTTTTTATATTAATAATATTAGTACTATTATTATTATTTTTTGATATTAATATTTCATAATATATAATATAATATAATTTATGTTCATATTATTATTATTTTTTGATATTAATATTTCATAATTATATTATATATATATATTCTATTATTAATATTATAATAATATAATTTATTTATATTATTAATATTAATAATATTATTATATAGATAGTTTAATAATAATATTATTATATTAAATTTTTATATTATTAATATTAGTATTATTATATTATTTATATTCATATTATTACTATTTTATATTAATATTTCATAATTATATTATATATATATTTTTATTTATATTATAATAATATAATTTTTTTATATTAATAATAATAATATTATTTTTATATAATATTATACAATTTGTAATAATTATTTTATTTTTTTTATTTTTTATAATATTTACGACAGGAACATTTGCGACGGGAATTCCCGTCGTAAATGTTTTTATACTGTACCATTTGCAACAGGACGAATACCCATCGGGAAAACCTTTCTGTGACGGTTCTTCGCAAATACCTTTGTCGTAAGTATTTTTTTAAATTTCGCATTTGCGATGGGATTCTGACCTGTCGCAACTAATATATCTACGACGGCCCGTCGCAAATAACTTTTTTATATATAAACGAAAACTCATTTGCGACGGGGGAAAAATACCGTCACAAATAATCGTTTTGCGACGGGACTGCCGAAAAACACCTATTTGCGATGCTGTTTTCGGCAACGAGCGATTTGCGATGGAGAACCGTTGCAAAAGACCTTTTGAGACGGGATCCCATCGCAAATCGCCTGTCGCAAATATTCAGTTTTTATGTAGTGGGAATTGTTCAGCACATAGTAGAGGTGCGTTCGCAGCAGAGGAGAGGCACATGGTAGAGGAGATTTCCAACTGAAAATAAAACATAAAATGAGAACTCATATGTTATACCTATCCAAAGTAGTTCCAATGAGATTTAGGAATGAGACATGTCTGGTTATACAATTTTATTGGTCAATAGTGGGATTTTATTTTCCATCTATGATATCTGCTTCTTGTTTATTTATTTTTTTATGTATCTACTATTTTCCTAGATGTTCAACTTATGAATGGGACATGTCTGCTTTTCAGGAGAAATACCATTTTAAATTTACTCTAATTTAAGGGTAAAATATTCCACATTAATTGTATATTTTTTACAAGATATCGTTGCTATCCCATAGGTATCATGAATGCCTCTTAGGTTAGTTCAAAGTCAGGTCAGTTGTTGGTTATGATACTAGCCTGGGTTATATCATTACATTTCCAATTTTAATTGACCCATGTCCATTTAAATATAGGATTTGGGAGGGGGGGTCAGAACCTAATATATAGAAGGTTTAATAGAGGTAAAAACTATCTTAGTCTCTCCAATAAAAGTGATGAAAGATGAAACATACACCGGGTGAAGGAGAACCACCCAAGAGGAGAGAAAAGGGATGGTGGTGTAGTGCTGAGGGGTTCTGGACAAGAAAAGGGAAAAAATACAGTAAAACATAAAAGGTTCAAAGGAAAAGGGGGTGGGATGTCTGGGGGGTAGGGGTAGTAGGGGTGTGGGGGAGGGGGTGCGGGCTGTCCAGGGAGGGGGGGGGGGTTTCCTAGGTGGGGTGGGGTGGGGGGGGGGCTACAAGAGTGTGGGGGAGGGGTGTGGGTTGTCCAGGGGGTGGGTTGTCCACTATGAAAAGACCATTTGGGATCCTAAATATTGAATTATGAGAGGGTAAAATTATGGGGAAGAAGGGTTTGAGTGATGGGGTCAAGTGGCTAATAAGAAATAGGGGAAACTCATTAAACAGACTAAAAAAATCTCTTTTCATTTCAAGAATAGGGTACATTATGGTATAGCCTAAGGGTCAATTGCGTAGTGCACCCTATGATGTCACATTGCAGAATTACCACAAGGTATACACTACAAAACTCATCCTTGGGAAGAACCATTAAATATTGATCATGAATTGTGATATGACTATATGCCACATGGAATAACATACACCCCCCAAAAAAATAGTATGGAGGAAAAAACATAGACAAACTCCCACATGATTCAAAACATTAACATAAGGTGGGTACCATGGATAAACTCACATACATAAAGGATGACATAAAGAGGAATAACCAATCTAACCTTTAACACAATGTGAAGCACTAACATAATTTATGTCTTGTGGAAAACTGTATATACCCCATGATGTATTGCTAAACATAAAATTTAAAAAATTTGGAAGAATGTTCACCTTGGTGGAGTATCTCTACATTTCAATCCTAAGGTATCTAGGCCACATCCTCATCATATATATATAATAACAATTAAGATATAATGAACAAGCATGGAAGATAAGCCTTATCTTAGATCTTATCTAGCCAATGATTGATACCTAGCATCGAGCAAGAGGCTATTACATAAGAAGCTCAAACATGACACATCCTAAGAAGCCTCACTAAACGTATCCCTCATTATCATATCCTATAGTTAAAAAATATATCATGATGTTCCCAAGACCTATAGGTAACAATATATCAACAATAAATCTCTATATTCATATTTATTTACCAACCTACAACACCCCATGTGTGGATTTACCTACCTTTAAGGTTATAAGG
The DNA here is from genome assembly GCA_963277665.1 of Viscum album. Lineage (NCBI taxonomy): Eukaryota > Viridiplantae > Streptophyta > Magnoliopsida > Santalales > Viscaceae > Viscum > Viscum album. Next base: position 277,486 of record CAUJRU010000021.1, read on the forward strand.
AATCTACATTATCATCTACACTAACATCATAATCAGCCCTTTTCCATGTATTGTACCTATAAGGGTTCTAAGGAAGATGTCAAAATTTCATATAGCCATGATAAATAGTTTCTATGGGATAATCAATACAAACCATGTACTCAACTTGATATAAGATTTAAAATAATCCTTGATATATCTCACACAACAACCTACCCACTGGTTATTATATCACTAGTACCCACCAAGGCATCCCCCCAATTGAATGGTCAAGGGATAAATATCTTAGGAGAACACAAATACCATGGGACATAATATTATATCCCCTTACCTTCCATGATATAATGATCACTCACTAATCTATTATCTCACTCGGTCTAGTAGGCCACCCTCCAAATATTATAGACATCGTATACAATGGTTTACACATATATTGATCAATACCTTGTCTCCTAAGAGTCCTGAGACATCATACAAGGTGGTTATAAATCAATAAATTCGATGCATCAAGAATCATCCAAATTTAATACATTAATAAATAAATGATCACCCAATCTCAAATTCTCTAGAAAGAAACATCACCTTTATCTATCACAAGAACCCCACATGTATAGAGAACCACCCATTAGTTAGAACAAAACAAAAATGGGAATAATTTGATCATAAAGATTTTATAAAAAACCAGTTCTCATAATGTCCCAAATGAACAAAAACATTTTTAGGGTGAAAATCAAAATAAAATGATTTAAAATATCTTCCAATTAAACTCTTAAGACCAATATTATGAATATAATTTTATAAAACCACATGGGATCCAAAAAATACAAAATAATAACATTTTTAATAGTGAAATTCTATCACAATGTTTACAATATAACTTATATGGGTAAACACACACTTCTAAAATATAACAACCCCTTTAGGACACTTCAAGAACATTACACACCCCAAAAACATTATTTAGAAATAAATTGGTGTAAAAATACCATTAAAAAACCTTCATATAGTACTGAATTTGATTTTTTAAAATATTTTCATGCTTTGAAGGCCGCTTGGGAAATTTTCTATAAAATTGGTACTTAACCTTTTCCATAATATGGATTAAAAAACTCATGGAAATCAACATTATTCTATCACATGACACATACATATAAACATGATGGATGATTCCACACTTCAAAATTACATCATTCAGTCCTAGAAGACGGAACTATAAAATTATAGTGGGAACTCATATGATTATTGCAAGGTTTCTGTAAAAATACACAATAATTGAGCCATGAATCATACAGACCAATTGTTCTAAATTGTTTTACCTAGGTTTACCATATATTTTACAGAACCGTGTACTACCAGTGATGAAAGACCTTATATAGATCAGAATGAACTAAAAATTAAAATCTATAATTGTTACCATGTAAGAGGGATCACGACTGAGGAGGGATCATGACAGAGGGATCACAATGGAGGAGGGATCGCGACAGAGGCAGTGGTGATGGATGAAGAGGATGACGATCACAACGGAGGAGGAAAAGGTCACGACAGTGGCTGAGGAAGAGGAGGAGGAGGTGGAGGGTTTGCAAGCGTAGGGTTCCAATTCTGTGAAGGCTTGAACGGGTGTGAGGGTGGAGGGGCCTGTTGTGGTTCATTTCTAAAAACTACTGGAACCTTTATCATCACTAGTTAAAAGCGTTGATAAATGTATGTTTTATCAGTACTAAAATAAAAGCACTGATAAAACATACCTTTATCAGTGCCTTTTTAGCACTGACAATGACATGACCTTATTAGTGCTTGAATTTTAGCGCTGATAATGGTCTCTCTTTATCAGCACTAAAAAAGTGCTGATAAATCACCAATTTATCAGCACTAAAATTATAGTGCTGATAAATACTTATTTTATAAAGGTATAATTTTAATAATTTATTTATATTCTTATATATTTATTTAAAATGATATATAGGATGAATATATATATTTATTAATAATTATAACTATAAATAGTATATATTTATTGATATTGGTATATAATTGTTAATAAATATTAATAAAATTATAATTACAAATTCATTTGAAAAGTATTTATATATATCATTAAAGATATAATAAATTATATTTATTATTTTAATATATTTAATGTAATTTTATAAGTACATTTTTTTAGAACATATATAGTTCATATGGGTAACATTATTAATTAATCAATATATACAACAGCATGTAATATACAAATGAACATTCTTGCATACATAACATATATATATACGCATATATCCGTTGGCCTAATTCATTGAAAAACACATATATATTCAATAATTTTAATTATAAATATATATATTAAAAATTATTATATATTTATAAATAAAATAAATACAGTAAATATATTAAGTATAACAAATATAATAAATTAAATGAATTAATCTAATAAATATCTAAGAAATATAATAAATATAATAAATATAATAAATATAATAAAAATAATAAAAATAATAAAAATAATAAAAATAATAAAAATAATAAATATATTAATTATTTAATGTAATTTATTATAATCTTATAATTATTTGATTATATAAATATATATATTTAATTATAATGTTAGAAACACTTTTTTTTCAATTAAAGCATTATATATATATTTTTGAATTATTAAAATATATATATTAAATATAAACAATTGTTTTTTATTTAATGTATACAAATAAATATTATTTTTGAATATAAATATAATATTTTTATATAAATTAATAATAAAAAATTTTATCAGTGCTATTAGTTAGCACTGATAAAGTAACACCCCTTTATCAGTGCTTTCTATTTAGCACTGATAAAGGGCAACACTTCCATTTCCCTATTTTGTGGTAGTGAATATACTAAGTACTACTCAATGCATTAACCCTCTTACTACACATTCATGTATTTTAAATTCATACACCCCATGGATCATATCTCTCCCTTAATCCTATAATACTTTATTAAAAATTATAAATAATAAAGAACATGGGGAGATGGGTACTTCCCACGCATCCTTAAGTTGAGAAATGTGGTTGGTATTGATGAATCAACCCCTTTTTTTATCTTCTTCCAAGCATTTTTAGAAACACTTATAGAAAGAACTCCACTTGTGAAAACTTCTCTATGAATGTTTGAACTTGAATTATTATTCTTTCATGTATTGTTAATGATATTTTTTGTGAGAATCATATCACTAATTAAAGTTTAATTATTTTATGCGTCATATATGTATTTTTTTCCATACATCCTTCTCTATAAAAAAGAAACTTCACTAGTCTTCCAGTCACAACCCCTCCCTCCAAATGTACCTCTCCAAGGATGGTAAAGAAGGAAGAGAAATAATACCCCCCAAGTCCCACCTCTAGTAGGCATCGAGCTGAATACTATCCTCAATGGTATAAAAATATCACATATGGAAATAATTACACTCAATTATAGTAAGGACCAAGAGATAAGATAAATAAAATACCAATAAAATCCATCACATAATATAAAAATTAACCAATACTACCCCAAAATACATGAATGAAATCAATAAATAAAAATAAAAGTCTTCAAATAAATACCAAAAGAAAATTCATAGGAAAACAATCAACACAAACTCCAATATTCAAGACAGTAATATCCATATTGATCCCTAAAGTCCTCATGAAAACCTAAAAAAATAGTTTATACATATATAGGGTGAGAATAAAATGTATAATTAGTAAGATCATACCCAAGGAATCTCATGCACAAGTGAAAAGAGATAATAATGCACCAATTAATAAAAAATTAAACCAAAATGCACCTAAATAGGTCAACTAACTAATCCCAGACTCACAATGACACAATCACTAAATAATATATCCAAAATAGTAACATAAAACCAAAAGAGCATCAAACAAAGGTGCCCTGAAATCACTTCCCCACTAATTTTCTACTCTCATTTCCCAGTTTCAAACATCCCATACTCCCATCCAATCCATGAATATCTCATCACATATCCATCCATCTATGAAGTGGGTAGGGATGCATCCCTACATATCCCTACCTCTTATATGGACAAGCATTCAGTTCCCTAATCAATCATCATTTCATCACAAACTCATCCACATAACCATGTATCATATCTAGGGTAATTGGGTATCATAAAGGTAAAGTAGATTAACCTATCTCTCCCTCCCACCATGAGTGACCCCCACCACATATCATATTCTCATCACCACTAGGTGATCTCCAAATCCAACCATTATAATCATTTGTAAATCTTTAAAAACAACCAATATCATTAGGTGATCTCCAACACTAACGCATATCATTGTTACTACAATTGAAGGAAGAGTGGGGAAGATAGGGTAGCCATCCATCTGATCCACCACCAACTTGGATATCGGGGAAAACACCCAAAACCCAAAACATTTGGGTGATGGTATGGTTATCCAACTTGGGTGGGGTGTATATATAAATAACATAAAATACAGATATATAGATAGAAAAAAATAATCAACCTGTGTATTAACATCAACTACACTAGCATACTTCACACCACCACCACCGTGCTAAATGACATCTATCACAATCGCTTCCATAACTAAATGAATCAGACCACACAACCAACATAGATAATTATAGAATATCCACTTTTAAATATTGGATCCACAATTTCCATAATTTTTGAGTTTTCAACAATTTCCTTTTACTAATCCATATCATTAACATTAACAAAAAACATTCATTTATAATTTATTTAATTTAATATAGATACCACACATAAATTTCATCCCATTATTATATTTGACTCTAGCCCATTTTTATTCATTTACCAACCCAATTCATTTCAATTTTTTCATTTCAAAATTTATTCCATGGATAACTGGAAAACTAACAAAACCACTCCACATAACAACTCTTCCATCCCATTTCCACCATTTTCATAGCACAAATTATTATAATTTATCACCACAACCCATCTATATCACTAAAATAACCACACATCACAACTAATGCACATCATTACACATCACATCTCTTTCCAACCAACAATAACTTCACTAACCAACACATTCCACCCGAACCAGATCACCAACATATTTAGTAAACCCCCTAAAAGGTTCTCAAATGTTATAAAATACAAACCATCAAGAACATTAACACAAAATAAAATATTATAGATTACATAATTTATTATAATTTAAGGTTCATTTAAGGAATTTAACCACATCACTTCATTACTTATCATGGATATAGGCACCCACATTCTAGTTTTCCATAGGAAACAAACTCATTAGCCATATATAAGTTTTGAAATGTTTATTAGGGGTAAGTTCAAACAACTAAAAAAATAAATGTTTCATAATATTATCAAATATAAAACAATAAATAATCCTAATAACCAATATTTTTAGTAATGTAAACAAGCATGTATAATTACATTATCAATATCAGTAAAAGAGGTCAAAACATGTGAATACCCCCTTCACATTAAATTTCAGTTGAATACAATTTATTTATCTTCTTATGATGAACCATACCATCCAACCAAAGGAAGAAAAAATCATGTAGTCCCCACACATGCACATAAATAGAAAGAGAAAAAGGATCCCCTACCCTGAGAAATATTTTCAAATTATTGTGCAAGGATGGAAAGAAGAAAACAGGTACTCATGGTTGATATCACACCAAATATGGACTATAAATCTATAACAAAACACCCTCTATGAATATAAAATCACTATATCACTCAAACCATCCATCTACCTGATAAAAAACTCTTATGGAACAAATAATAGAGGAAAATTTTGGAAGGGAAAGAGTAGAATCACATTATAATTTCCAATGATCAATATCTAGATGTCAAGAATCAAAGACCACAAGGAGAGGGTGAAGGTCATCCTAAAATCACCTAGGAACTACCCATGGATCAATAGAAAAGACTAGAGGAAGATAGATTGTAATGGATTTTGATAATTTATAGGAAAACTAAAAAATAAAAGACTAAAGTACAAAACCCTTCATCATGGTACAAAAGGTGGTGACACATTACAAAATTATGAAAAGAAAGAAAGAGGTGATGCTACAATGAGGTTGTTCAAAACCATGTATAAGAAACATGATGAGGTCCATGCCATATATCCTATAAAACCAGATGAGGATCGTGATGTAAGGAGAAACTACCATGCTATACAATCCAATTTCCAAGAAAAAGGCCATGCTGCAACCCATAAATATGATACAGCTACCCTTAAATGATTAGAACTAAAAACATATCTGCTCTAGGACTCCACATCATAGTCTAGAAGCCATGGCACATCTATTACAATAAAGGAAGAACCAATGAATCTATAATTTCAAGGAACTATATCATATATGATCTCTGTATTACACAAAACTCCATTAATGGTGTAGTAGAAGCCTCCATGAGGAAAAACCCTCCCCCAAGTGAAAATTCAACTAGAACTCCACCATCTACCACCATAGGAAAATGACCATTTCCGGACAGTTTTTTTTGGAAATGGTGGTGGTTTAAACCACCACAATATGGTTCTGTGTTTGTTTTTCGAAACAGCCACTAAAGTGTGTGTCGACATAAAATAGGTGATGATTTCCTAGATTTAGCGAAGGTTTATGGTAACCGTTATAGTGGGTGCATTTCGCTACTGTTTTAATGGTTTTAGCGGTGGTTTCCCCTAGTGAAACTGCTGCAAAAACCATTAAAACCACCACTATATAATAAAGGAATATGAAAACTTTTTAGCGGTTGTTAAAACCACCGATAAAAAAATATCAGTTTCTCTAGGGAAAATCACCACTGAAACCATTAAAACAACCATGATATAATAAAGGAATATAAAAACTATTTTACGGCAGTTTTAACCACCGCTAAATTATTTTCCGTAGAGGTGGTTTTAACCGCTGCAGATAGAAAGATACCGTAATTGTAGTGGTAGTTAAAAACACTGCTAAATATATTATATATTTTTTGGTGGTTAAAACCACCACTAATGAAATATTTACAAAAAAATGCAGCTGATACAGTTGGCCCATTACCAATGCCCTAAAAAAACATTCCAATAGATATAACATATAACACATCATGACCACAACACCTCGAAACCACTGATCTCAAGTGAATCACTATTGAATCAAATGAATAATAATACTCCATAAAAACGACACAAAAAAGAGGAGAATTACCACCATAATGAACTCTTGAATATAATAGAAAGATAATAAAGAAGTAACGGTGAAATATAGGGCTACCATGAATAAACTAACTTCAATCTAAATTATCTAATATGATCCAAGTGGTTTGGAACACCAAGGGAGGTGATTGGGGAAGGGGATGATGAGTAAGGGTCAATTAAGAATTGAGGGAAAGTCTAAAATTCAAAAAAAGGAGGTAATAAAACTCTTATTTATAAGTGAATCACACTGGACTCTACCAAAACATGGTTAATATCCAAAACTCATTTGGTGGGTTTGTTAAAAGTGTGATATAGAACCCTCATTATCATTTTATCTTTTTTCCCAATTTAAAATGGAAGTTATCCTCCCCCAAATCATAGAACATGGAGTTGTCTAATCCATAATGGTTCTTCTATATTCTTCCATGCATAGAACCCATGACCTAGTTCCCATTTCCCAACCATTTTACCCTCACCATGCCCAAGGCTAAAATGTGGTGAGCTTGGGTTTCTTATTTTGGACAGGTGGTCCTCCGATATTCCATGCCCACCCAAGGGAATTTCAAGATTCTCATGGTCCATATTGTAAGACTTGAAACTTATTAGAGAAGTCTTCCTATTAAGACTTGTCTTCCTCTACATATTATCCAAATCTACATAAATATCCTTAGCATGTGGTTCTTTATCCATAAACCAATGTTATGAAAAAATGACTATTACCCTAGGAAAGAGCCCAATATATATAAGGGTATTATATAAAAACTATATGTGGATTGATTCATGATGTTTCAATATATGTGTTGGACTCAACAGTTTTGATAATCCCAAATCATGTTTAATTTATGTGATAATCATGTTTTCATTCTATGTTAATTATGTTTCATTAGTGTTTCTTGTTTCTATAGAGTAATATTCATATACTCTCAATATAACTGCTTGATTGGCTGAGCTTATAGTGCAGAATTTATCTAAGTAAATGGTCACCAATACAAGGTCACTGATACAAGGTCACCGATACATGGTCACCGATACAAAGGTCACCGATACAAGGTCACTGATACAAGGTCACCAATAAAAGGTCACTGACACAAGGTAACCGATACATGGTCACCGATACAAATGTCACCGATGCAAGCCTACTGCAGAAGGTTATCGATGAAAGGTTACAATTAGAGGTTGCCGATGTGCACCTACTGTTGAAGCCTACCGATGTGAAGGCTACCATTACTAGTCTACTGATACCCTTACCTTTTCAAATTTTTGATAGTTTTCTAACGGTCATATTTTCTAACTTTAATGCTTCTGACTTAATTAATACTTATTGTAGATATATCAAGAGACCATATCTTGATAGTATGAGGTACGAGAAAGATTGCACGTGATGTACTTACTCATATTTTCAGACCTCAAATATGAAAGAAAAAGACTGAGGAAAGAAGATATATAGAGGCACGAAGAAAAAAAATATAAGTCCAGAAGTTAAATGCACGAGGAAGAAATTACTGAAGAACAAGGAAGAACCATTCGAGCACCTTCACTATGAACACCAAGAACATCAAGAAGATCATTTCAGGAAAACAAATTGAGGCTACCTTCTATGTCTCATAAACTTTAAATCAACTCAAGATGCAGAACAGTCAGTTCTTGAAAGCTAGTACCTGGAGTTGTGGCACTGTGTTGTGGAGACAACTTCCAGAGATAGACTCAAACTTCAAATTCTTCACTTCAAGGATTCAAGAGATGAACTGCAAACACATAAAGCCTTCAAAAATCTATCTCATCATAATTGCTCTATTGTGTTTCAACTTTTTTACATTTCTAAGAAGTGTGTCTGTCTGCTTCACACACTGTCTCCTGTGCTAGAACTGGAGGATATTGAATATTCTTACATAGAACCTCACTTACATTTTGTTCCCACGTAAAATTGTGGAAGAGACCATGTGTGGTCTATATTATTTGTCTTTCCCACAAAGAATAGTGGTAGAGGGTGAGATCCTTTGACAGTTTTTGAAAACTATGGTAAATCCCAATACAGGATGTGTATCAAGTTTATTGCTAATATAAACTGCTTGGTGGAAGGTGATCACTAAGTGGAGAGTATTAAGTCTCAGATTGAGACTAAACCTCTTATTTTAATTAACTATTCACTATATTTTGTTATACTCCGTTTTATTTATTTTTTCCGCTACTTATATTTTCTAAAACATATGACTATTTTTCATTTTCTTTGATAGTTAATTTTGGTTAGTGTGTGTATATGTTGAATTAAATGAACTTGTTTCAAGAGTTGAAGAAGTGTTTTTACACTAATTCAACTAAGGACTAATCACCCTTTGAGAAACCTGTTGAACAACTAAACATCTACATCTCTAATACCTTAATTAACTGGGCCATTTTAAAATCAGGGGATCCTTTAAAAATTAGGTTTTTAACAGAAATTTTGAGTAGGAACTCAATTCAACCCCTCTTGATATTCCACTCTGACCAACAATATGTAATGATGTTGGGATCTCCTATAACAGGCCATGGTGAAAATTATAATCACACTGGTTATAAGCTAAAGGCGATACCCTTCCTCATTCACATCAATTTGTTTATTTATTTCTCACATAATGGTTCCCATACATCTCATCCTTCTCCTCCTATACAAGAGAAAATTTTTTATAGAGGACCTTTTCCAAGAACTATGACTGGATTGATTCCTGTTACTATATGATATGTTTTTGATCATTCATCCTTGGGTAAAAAAACTAATAAATTTAGGAAAAATAAATCATAAAACATGATTCATGAAAAAAAATAAACAACATATATGGTGAATACCACACTCAAGAAATCAAGACATAAAAGGAAACATCATAAATCAATAAGATACATAAAAGGAAACATGAGAAATCAAGAAAATGTTACGTCATAAAAATGTTTAGTGGCAACTATGTACCACGCATGATACATATAAAAAATGAATATTACCATATTTTTACAACATATCAACAAAAAAACTAATCATGGCCTGATGATGAACAAATATCATCACCCTCTCCACCTCCATATCTACTTCCTACTACCACTTGAAAGAACATTATTTTGAAAATTAGATACTGTTGTATATTTATATTGAAACATAAAACCAAAAAGAGTTTGCAAACTAAATGATTTTGAATTTTTGTGATTTACCTACTCACCACCAGTCGATGCAATACCACCAAGGCCAGATCTAGTCATATTCTGATATAAACCAATCAACGCTTTTCTCAAAGTGAATATTTGATCCCCCTGGTCGTGAAATGTGTTTCGTAGAGATACAATCTCTCTCTAAGTCTCTCGGGGTATGGACTGACTACAACCAGGAGTAGATGCAACTACAATCCATGGTGGCCTGCCAAATAACTCAGATGGTACGAGTCCCAAACCCATCCCACACACTCTAACAGGATTCTCCTTCCCAAGAACTTTAGCAACTGGGTTATCCTCAGAGACTGAGTATCTCTACGCAGGATTAAAATCCCATAGTTCTTTAATTTTTACCTATAAATCAAATAGCAGTCATATTATAAGCAATATATATTAACATAATAACAATTGATAATAAGTTATTATAATGAAAAATGAGTTCATACCCCAACTTATTTGGTAGGATCATTAACAAAACTTCCATCAGATTTTTGGTTAACATTCAACCACACTTTTGTTCGGGATGCTTCGTACCCAAAACTCTATGATTGCATTAAAAAAAATAAACAATTTAATATATTAAACAAATAATATTTTATTATAAATATTTAAACTAATGAAAATATTACCAGAACGGATCATCTTCTAGAAAAACTCTTTGACCCCAATGTGTGAGGGATGACTTGACTAGCCCGGTTTGATGCATTATTTCTTGAAAGATCCTGGAATAAATAAAATGAAATTTAATAGTAATGTATTCAATGTCATCTCGTCTTAATATACATGTATAAATGTAAAATGATATTATTATATTAATATATATTTTAATACCATCTGCTTCTCATCACGATGTCTGTCAACACAAACTTTCCACAGCTTTTTGGGTACCTCATTCGGTAGATTTTCATACATATGTTGGGTGGTCAACAAAGTATCATTGACATCTCCCCACAATCTCCATTTAAAGCCTTTCTATTTTTCCATGATTTTTCAATGTCCACTTTCATGCTATCACATTAGCAACCGTAAAGTGGAAAAACATCTGTACATAGAAATTTATTTTGAAAATATAAATAACATGACATTAAATTACACCATAATGTATTAAAATTACTTTTATTTGGGAATAAAAAACTTCATTTTTCCAACTTGTAGGCATATTTCCCCAATCATTATATGAAATAGGAAGGGAAATGGGCTCCACAACCAGCTGTCCTAAAATCTGGCCAAGTAATCCTACTGTGTCATCCGTAGGGACCCCATATGAATCTAACAGGACAACTATCTTCTCTCTGGTCAGATTCCATACATCTGAACTTTTTATATTTTTCTCCACAATTTCATTGTCTCCATTTTTAATGAACAAATAGTTAGTATTAAAAAAGTTCAATAAACTTATTCATATTAAAATTTGTACCTATAACTATCACCCTCCAGTATGCCCGTGAAGAACTAGAAGTGCCATGACGCTCCCCCACTGCTGAGGCTTCTGAAGCGGGAGGAGACGATTGAGCTGCTGAAGGGCTTCTCACAGAGGGTGTGAGAGATGGTGTAGGGGGAGATGGTGCAGGGGGGTAGGAAGATGGTGGCTCATATGTCGTAGGGAGGGGGACAAATGGATCATCATCTGTCATAGTGGTCGATGAAACAATACATCACTTCCCCCATAGAATTCATGTCATTTAATCAAATACAATTATTTTTAGAACATATATTTCAAAAAAAATTACAGAAAAAACATTAAAAAAGATAACAGATGCACATTACTAACAAACAAAATATACATAACAATGCTAATGAATGATTCCAAAAATGAAATAAGTGGCTACTAAATGAATGAATAACTATATATACAATCATTTTCTCCTTCAATCATGTCAGTTTTATGCTCCATTACTTTATAAACATTATTAATCCTTTCTAGACTAATATTTTCAATATTATGGTGGAAAAAAAATTTGATTCTTGTTGTTGAAGAGATTCAATGGAAGAGGTCAAATCTTCCGCTTCATCACCCATATTGTAGAGACCCGAAGATTAACGTACATAAACATTACATTACTTTTGTGGAATACTTAGTACATAACAAAAAACACACACACAAGGATCGTAATAGTTTAATGTCTTTGGAAACTCGGAACGTAATATTCTAATCGTGGTGAAAGATCTTCAATATCTCCCATAAAGATCTTCCCTTTTTTTACCTAAAACCTTTCTTTATATCTTGGGGAAAAGAAAACATAAAAGGGTGTGCTCAAATTCTCAGTAAGGGTAAACAAAAGAAAAATCAATCACATCATATTCATAAGAACATATCTTTTGGAAATCTTAACCTGCAAAAGAGAGAATAATTTCATAACATGGGATAAATCATAGTAGTGAAATGAAACCCCAATAATCATAACATAAAACATAAAACTTTGTGTCATACACACATAATCATAGAGAATCATTTCTTGTTAGTCAAGACTCATTTCCAAGACTATCTTAGTGGACAAAGTCCCTTTCTGAACCGAGTCACCCTCGTTTCAGTCCTGTTTCACTGAACCGGTATAACCTACCATTCCAGCCATGTCTATCTCATGAGATATAAAATCTTTACCCAATGAATTGGAGGGAGATATAGGTCCCACCCATCTCATAATGATACCATTCTTATGTGTGCCACAAAATCATAAATCATACATCATAGCATAACCCAAGAAATAAAATTGGATTCTTAAACATCATGCCATCATAACATAATCCAAAAACAATTGATATCATTTCATCATAAGAAAATTGAATCCATTTAAATCATAGAGAAATTTTACTTGAAACATACACATATGAAATAGTGTCATCTTAGATGTAAAATAGTTTTGATAAAACACTTGAAATGAATTCTTGAGGAAATTATCCTTTCTTCTTTAAAATAATGTTCTTTTCACAAAATTACATGCAATTTTAAAAGATAAGGGTTTTATTGAAAATAATCATGCAATCTTGTAGAGGAAGCTTCTTTAAAATGAGGCATTATGAAACCGTAAAAATCCGTTCATGCTGTATAAGTTAAAAATAACATTCTCCTCGTACTTTTGTCGGAAAAGTCAAAAAGTACCTTATATGGTAACCAAACGAAAGATTTCATTCATACAATGTGGTAAAAAGTAAATAAAGGGTAAAAATGACTTTAAACATCCATGGAAGAATGGTAAACATTTTTTGAAATCATTTTTAGAAATCATGGTCATGGATGATAAATGCAACCCTTTTAAATACTTACGTATAAGCAATCTCGGATAAAAATGAGATTGAAAATTTATCCCTTACCTTAGGTACAATTTGCTTCGTAAGTATCCGAACCTCCTGTATAATGATTTAAATAATGTCATTGACTTATTACAGAATCATATTCATTGTTATTATATCATATATGGTTCACTTATGACATTATATTACCCATTCTTTTGTAAATTCATGTTAAAGTAGCGTTTTGGGTAAAATCGTCTCATTTGTCGTTCATGTTTTAACTTGTAATTATTCATATGATTACTTAGATCATAATTACTTAATTACAGAATATAAAACATGATTTATATATAATATATATTCAGAATATACATATATATAATAAATTAGTAAATGGAAAGAAATACACCGTTCATGGAGACGGTAGGCCGTTCGTACGCATGAACGCTATTTTCGTTTCCTTATTGAATTGAGTGGAATTAAGTAGACGACATACATATATATACACATAAATCTAGTAGCTTTATAATGTCATATATTTCATTATTATTGCTTATATATACTTTATAATCATTCTTAAATGGTTAACATGGAGAATGAATCTCATCGCATCGTGGAGACAGTAATCCGTACGTACGCACGAGCGATGATATCATTTCCATAATTATTGAATTGAATTGGAGTGGATGATACAATATATCAGAATCAATATGATGTTCTAATAACTATGTATAGTTATTCTTTACACCATTATACCCATCCATGTAAGGTGGTGGTGGAAAATAGATTTCACCATGGCGTGGAGACGAAATTCCGTACGTACGGACGCGCGGTGATTTCGTTTTCTGTAGGATGGATAGATGGTGAAATAGGGTTGTTTCATAATTATAATAAAATATCAGTATATGAGTGATACTGATGTTATTACTTCATAATAAAACAACCTAAGAAGAAGAAGTGGAAGAAGAAATAAAGGTGAAAGAATTGGTAACGGAAATTACCTCTTCTTTGAAGCGCCTCATTGAGACCTCCTCTTAGGGCACTAAAATTGGTCTTTGAGGAAGACCAGAACCTCTAGGATGTTGCTAAGGAAGTGTAGAAGAGAATTTGGCAGGGGTTTTCCGAGCTTGAAGGCTCAAAGTTGTGTGAGGAAGAGAGGGAGGAGGTTCCCTTTTATAAGGGAGGAGAGGGGCTCCTTTGGAAAATCTAAAAATATTATTTTATTATAAAGTCATGTTCGGTTGTAAATAGCTCACAATTAATTTATTTCGAGACTAAGGTGGGGATGGGTCGAAATACTCTCATCCAATAGAATTTAGACAAGTTATGGTTCCTATTTTAACCTTATCATTTAGATTTAACATTAATTTAAATAATTTTACTTTTACCGTGTCTTCTTGTGTTTTTACAGTATAAGGTTAATAAACTTACTATAAGAAGCCAAAAGAACCCCAAATTGTGTATTATTAATATATATAACCTTATATAAGTCATTTGTCTGAGCATTAGATTATTAAGAATAAAATAACAATTAATAATATAATATTTGTTTTAAAAACTATTTTATGTCAATTTTGACACTATTTAGTAATTGATTTTTGTGAAAATCATAAAAGAAATATAAGTTCAAAAAAAGTTAATTAAATAAATACTAACATGTCATATTATCCTAGAAAATTAGTGGAATTCATAAAAAGTCTCAAATTATATTTATTTGGGTATTTATAACATCAATTATGTCAATATTTCATTAATAAGATAATTACTGTATCATTGTTGTGTCATAAATAAATTAAATTATTTAATGTCTAAAAATTACAAATAAAATACAATTATGTAGGAAATATTTTTATCTTTCTAATGAATATTTATAGTCGAATTTATCTTATGTATAACCCAGTATTAAAAATGTTTTAGTAAATAAACATTGATTTTAACTCTTTTAACTCTTCTTTGAATTAAATAATAATAAATGTCCTAATATAATTCAAGTTGGCCTAAATGGTCATATGTTATTCCTAAGGTTGTTTTTGGTCGAATTACACTTATCCAATAGAATTAGGACATGTGTTAGGGTAATAATAATATCATTTTTACCCTTAATTACCCTATTTACTTTTAACCGTGGAAAATAAAAGTAAAAAGTTACTATACACCAAAAATTATTTTCCTCTCATTGAACCACATTTTACTTACTGACATCAACCGTGTTTCTCGGATTTTTCAAATTCCACTCACAGAAGCGGTAAAATTAAGTTTTATGAAAAATTCAGTTTTTTAACTACCACTTAGTGGTTTCACTATTCATCAAAAATTGAAAGTTTTCAGAAAAATATACCAAAAATTAGGCCTAAGCTATATTTGATATTATGAACTCAAAAATTATTTATATTTTACCAAATTCAAAACATATCAGTTGCTTTAATTAATTTAAAAATTAATTCCCGTCGTCAAAACAAAAGGTGTGTTTTTAAGAGATAATAACTATCATAAGATTGACACTTGTTTATAACTGGT
Organism: Viscum album; assembly: GCA_963277665.1. NCBI lineage: Eukaryota > Viridiplantae > Streptophyta > Magnoliopsida > Santalales > Viscaceae > Viscum > Viscum album. Next base: position 293,568 of record CAUJRU010000021.1, read on the forward strand.
TTAAATGTGAAATTACATCCAATGACCAACATTGTATTAAATTGTAAAAATATATTCTAAATATACTTTAAAACCACTCAAATTAATAATTTATCACTATTAATTATTTCAATTGAAAAAGTTGTTTTTAATTAAAATTTAGTAATTTTCACTATTCATTAAAATATGAAAGTTATCCGAAAATCACCAAAATTTCACCCTAAGCTAATTTCGATATTCTGAATCCATAAATGAAGTCCATTTTGAAAAAGAAAATTTACAAAATTTTAAAAAGTGGTTATTACTATTCATAACGGCTAGTTTTAATAATATCTTAATAACATATCGTTGTTTAGCAAAACATGGTGTTGCGTACAACACACGCTATCGTGGAAGGTCGCGATTGCGTGTAATTCAAACCAGGTCAGTGATGTGTGTTGTGGAAGATCCTTTTGGTGTAGCGTATAACACAAGACATTAATGAAATTAAAAAGAATATTTTTCATAAAATCTCAGGGTGTTACATTCTACCCCCCTTAAAATGAATTTCTCCCTCGAAATTCGTTGGGGTTATAAATGGTTTACTATTCGAAAGTTTCTTTAATCAAAACACACATCATAAAAAGGAATACCAAAACCAATCTTTAAAAACAAAAGTATGAAACATAATGGCTAACCAAATAAACTAATCACTGGGTTTCCACATAGGTGAAAATATGGATATGGAAGAGAAATCTAACCATCATGTTCTGATGGAGAGTGGTAGGGAACATGGCTATGGAAAATCTAGCAATCAAAAATCCATAAATTTGTGATGATCTAAGGTACCATCTGATTAATCAGATATAAGAGCACTAGGAAAACATTTTTGGTTTTCAAGATCATTTCCCTAAAGTTGAATAATTTGAATTAGAATTAATACTTACTTTATTTTGGTACAATCTCACTGTTGTTCGTGCCTTGAACAATTTCCACTTCATCTCTTAAATAAATGAAGTTGAATTTGTTATTCATGAAGTGTTAGTATGACAGGTCATTCCATCTGTCTTAAACAAAAGGGTAGCAACTGTTATTAAATATACATAAGTCATTCTTTAGTGAGATTAATCATATATGGTTCATAAAATGGACTTATACTTCATATATCATACTGCTTAATATAATAAAACTAGTTTCTACTAAATAGGGACTTCCTGTAGGCTAGTGGTAGGCAATAAAAGCCAGTCGCACTTCGGTTGTGGGTTCGATTCCCACAGCCTTGTCCGAAGCGATGGGTTGTCGCCCGTCCTGCAGGTTGTCCTTTTTCTAAAACTACATTACTATAACATCCCATAAATAATATCAAAAAACTTCTATCCTTAAACAATACTAACTTATGCCCAACATAATCCATTCCAATATTTAGGCTTATCTAAAATACTTCGGTCCAAGATCATAGTATAAAGAAAATGATCACGTGAATGCCATAATTTATCCCTCATATATCTTGTTCGTCACATTCCAGTCATGTGAATACCATAAAATGAATACCCATTGAATCTTAGTGAAAACATGAGTGCTGTCAAAAGTTAACTCTTTCCACATACCAAAATCCTCAAAATTTTATATACTCAAACCATGATATCACTTAGTCCTTATATCAATCATGTGCTCATGAATACAGTCAAACATTTCATTTTCTCCTTATCCCTTCATTATGCGCATATCATATGCTTTCCAAAATATTTGAATCACTTTTCATGGTTACCGGTACCTTAAAATTATTGAAAACCACAATAATACAAAAATATTCTAATACACAATAAAAGTACCTCAACAACATTATTCTTGAATACCAATACATAAACACTTCAATCCATCCTCTTCAATTATTTTCCTGGAATAAGTCCTTCCTTGATTTAGAAGTAACTTTTTAGGTCAGGGCATTGAGTTGGGTAATGCCCATGTTCTTCACAAATAATACATTGAACTCCATAACAGTCTGTCACTCTATGACCCTTTTCTCCACACAAATAACATCGGTCCCTCCATTTGAGGTATTCCTCAAGGTTCTTCTTCCCTTCTTTAGAAATATCAATCTTCCTTTCTTTATGCTTCTCAACATGCGAACATGCATAATAGTCTATATTCCTCATCTTTGATGAATTAGGTATACCACTAAATTTCACCTTGTTAATCATATATCGCGATGAATGATTCGGCATAATCACAATATCTTTATCTCTAGGCATTACATAATTTTGTTGCTCATAGTCACCAATTTGTCCATTGGATTCAATGTTAACCAAATTCTGTCTGGTTCCCTCCATTAACTAAAACAAAAAAAATAATTCTATGAGAGGAAAAAATCGTGCTAGAGAAAACACCATAGTAAAGGGGGAGTACCCTCAATATCTAACATCTTAGGTTATATTCTAATATCGTTAGCACAATTCTAGTACTATAACCTATACGTATACTTAACCTTAGGGACATCACTAGAAATACCTTAGAAATACCTCTAGGGATCTCACTAACGTTTTCGCATCCTAGTTTCCAAAGGTTGACTACACCTTTCCTCTGATACCAACTGTAGAGACCCGAATCTTAACGTACATAAACATTACATTACTTTTGTGGAATACTTAGTACATAACAAAAAACACACACACAAGGATCGTAATAGTTTATTGTCTTTTGAAACTCGGAACGTAATGTTCTAATCGTGGTGAAAGATCTTCAATATCTCCCATAAAGATCTTCCATTTTTTTACCTAAAACCTTTCTTTATATCCTGGGGAAAAGAAAACATAAAAGGGTGAGATCAAATGCTCAGTAAGGGTAACCAAAAGAAAAATCAATCACATCATATTTATAAGAACATATCTTTTGGAAATCTTAACCTCCAAAAGAGAGCATAATTTCATAACATGGGATAAATCATAGTAGTGAAATGAAACCCCAATAATCATAACTTAAAACATGAAACTTTGTGGCATACACACATAATCATAGATAATCATTTCTTGTTAGTCAAGACTCATTGCCAAGACTATCTTAGTGGACAAAGTCCCTTTCTGAACCGAGTAACCCTCGTTTCAGTCCTGTTTCACTGAACCGGTATAACCTACCATTCCAGCCATGTCTATCTCATGAGATATAAAATCTTTACCCAATGCATTGGAGGGAGATATAGGTCCCACCCATCTCATAATGATACCATTCTTATGTGTGCCACAAAATCATAAATCATACATCATAGCATAACCCATGAAATAAAATGGGATTCTTAAACATCATGCCATCATAACATAATCCATAAAAAATTGATATCATTTCATCATAAGAAAATTGAATCCATTTAAATCATAGAGAAATTTTACTTGAAACATACACATATGAAATAATGTCATCTTAGATGTAAAATAGTTTTGACAAAACACTTGAAATGAATTCTTGAGGAAAATATCCTTTCTTCTTTAAAATCATGTTCTTTTCACAAAATTACATGCAATTTTAAAAGATAAGGGTTTTATTGAAAATAATCATGCAATATTGTAGAGGAATCTTCTTTAAAATGAGGCGTTATGAAACCGTAAAAATCCGTTCACGCCGTATTAGTTAAAAATAACATTCTCCTCATAATTTTGTCGGAAAAGTCAAAAAGTTCCTTATATGGTAAGCAAACGAAAGATTTCATTCATACAATGTGGTAAAAAGTAAATAAAGGGTAAAAATGACTTTAAACATCCATGGAAGAATGGTAAACATTTTTTTAAATCATTTTTAGAAATCATGGTCATGGATGATAAACGTAACCCCTGTAAATACTTACGTATAAGTAATCTCGGATAAAAATGAGATTGAAAATTTATCCCTTACTTTAGGTCCAATTTGCTTCGTAAGTGTTCGAACCTCCTGTATAATGATTTAAATAATTTCATTGACTTATTACAGAATCATATTCATTGTTATTATATCATATATGGTTCACTTATGACTTTATATTACCCGTTATTTTGTAAATTCATGTTAAAGTAGCGTTTTGGGTAAAATCGTCTCATTTGTCGTTTGTGTTTTAACTTGTAATTATTCATATGATTACTTAGATCATAATTACTTAATTCCAGAATATAAAACATTATTTATATATAATATATATTCAGAATATACATATATATAATAAATTAGTAAATGGAAAGAAATACACCGTTCATGGAGACGGTAGGCCGTACGTATACATGAACGATGTTTTCGTTTCCTTATTGAATTGAGTGGAATTAAGTAGATGACATACATATATATAAACATAAATCCAATAGCTTTATAATGTCATATATTTCATTATTATTGCTTATATATACTTTTTAATCATTCTTAAATGGTTAACATGGAGAATGAATCTCATCGCGTCGTGGAGACAGTAGTCCGTACGTACGCACGAGCGATGATATCATTTCCATAATTATTGAATTGAATTGGAGTGGATGATACAATATATCAGAATCAATATGATGTTATAATAACTATGTATAGTTATTCTTTACACCATTATACCCATCCATGTAAGGTGGTGGTGGAAAATAGATTTAACCACGGCGTGGAGACGATATTCTGTACGTACGCACGCGCGGTGATTTCGTTTTCCGTAGGATGGATAGATGGTGAAATAGGGTTGTTTCATAATTATAATAAAATATAAGTATATGAGTGATACTGATGTTATTACTTCATAATGAAACAACCTAAGAATAAGAAGTGGAAGAAGAAATAAAGGTGAAAGAATTGGTAACGGAAATTACCTCTTCTTTGAAGCGCCTCTTTGAGACCTCCTATTAGGGCACTAAAATTGGTCTTTGAGGAAGACCAGAACCTCTAGGATGTTTCTAGGGAAGTGGATAAAAGAATTTGGCAGGGTTTGGCCGAGATTGAAGGCTCAAAGTTGTGTGAGGAAGAGAGGGAGGAGGTGCCCTTTTATAAGGGAGGAGAGGGGCTCCTTTGGAAAAACTAAAAATATTATTTTATTATAAAGTCAAGTTCGGTTGTAAATCGCTCCAAATTGATTTATTTAGAGGCTAAGGTGGGGATTGTTCGAAATCCTCTCATCCAATAGAATTTAGACAAGTTTAGGTTCCTATTTTAACCTTATCATTTAGATTTAACATTAAGTTAAATAATTTTACCTTTACCGTGTCTTCTTGTGTTCTTACACTATAAGGTTAATAAACATACTATAAGAAGCCAAAATAACCCCAAATTGTGTATTATTAATATATATAATCTTATCTAAGTCATTTGGCCGAGCCTTAGATTTTTAAGAATAAAATGACAATTAATAATATAATATTTGTTTTAAAAACTATTTTATGTCAATTTTGACACTATTTAGTAATTGATTTTTGTGAAAATCATAACAGAATGATAAGTTCTAAAAAAGTTAATTAAATCAATACTAACATGTCATATTAACCAAGAAAATTAGTGTAATTCATAAAAAGTCTCAAATTATATTTATTTGGGTATTTATAACATCAAATATGTCAATATTTCATTAATAAGATAATTATTGTATCATCGTTGTGTCATAAATAAAATAAATTATTTAATTTATAAAAATTACAAACAAAATACAATTATGTATGAAATATTGTTATCTTTCTAATTAATATTTATAGTTGAATTTATCTTATGTATAACCCATTATTAAAAATGTTTTAGTAAATAAACTTTGATTTTAACTCTTTAACTCTTCTTTGAATTAAATAATAATAAATGTCCTAATCTAATTCAAGTGGGCCTAAATGGTCATATTTTATTCTTAAGGTTGTTTGTGGTCGAATTACACTTATCCAATAGAATTAGGACATGTGTTAGGGTAATAATAATATCATTTTTACCCTTAATTACCCTATTTACTTTTAACCATGGAAAATAAAAGTAAAAAGTTACTATACACCAAAAATTATTTTCATCTCATTGAACCAAATTTTACTTACTGACATCAACCGTGTTTCTCGGATTTTTGAAATTCCAGTCACAGAAGCGGTAAAATTAAGTTTTATGAAAAATTCAGTTTTTTTAACTACCACTTAGTGGTTTCACTATTCATAAAAAATTGAAAGTTTTCAGAAAAATACAAAAAATTAGGCCAAAGATATATTTGATATTATGAACTCAAAAATGATTTCTATTTTACCAAATTCAAAAAATATCATTTTCATTAATTAATTTAAAAATTAATTCCCGTCTTCAAAACAAAAGGCATGTTTTTAAGAGATAATAACTATCAAAAGATTGACACTTGTTTATAACTGGTTTAAATGTGAAATTACATCCAATGACCAACATTGTAATAAATTGTAAAAATATATTCTAAATATACTTTAAAACCACTCAAATTAATAATTTATCACTATTAATTATTTCGATTGAAAAAGTTGTTTTTAATTAAAATTTAGTAATTTTCACTATTCATCAAAATATGAAAGTTATCTGAAAATCACCAAAAATTCACCCTAAGCTAATTTCGATATTCTGAATCCATAAATGAAGTCCATTTTGAAAAATAAAATTTACAAAATTTCAAAAAGTGGTTATTACTATTCATGACATGTAGTTTTAATAATATCTTAATAACATATCGTTGTTTAGCAAAACTTGGTGTTGCGTACAACACACGCTATCGTGGAAGTTTGCGATTACGTGTAATTCAAGCCAGGTCAGAGATGTGTGTTGTGAAAGATCCTTTTGGTGTAGCATATAACAAAAGACATTAATGAAATTAAAAAGAATATTTTTCATAAAATCTCGGGGTGTTACATTCTACCCCCCTTAAAATGAATTTCGCCCTCGAAATTCGTCTGGGTTATAAATGGTTTACTATTCGAAAGTTTCTTTAATCGAAACCCACATCGTAAAAAGGAATACCAAAACCAATCTTTAAAAACCAAAGTATGAAACATAACGGTTAACCAAATAAACTAATAACTGGGTTTCCACATAGGTGAAAATATGGATATGGAAGAGAAATATAACAATCATGTTCTGATGGAGATTGGTAGAGAACATGGCTATGGAAAATCTAGCAATCACAAATCCATAAATTTGTGATGATCTATGGTACCATCTGATTAATCAGATATAAGAGCACAAGGAAAACATTTTTGGTTTTCAAGATCATTTCCCTAAAGTTGAAGAATTTGAATTAGAATAAATACTTACTTTATTTTGGTACAATCTCACTGTTGTTCATGCCTTGAACAATTTCCACTTCATCTCTTAAATAAATGAAGTTGAATTTGTTATTCGTGAAGTGTTAGTATGAGAGGTCATTCCATCTGTCTTAAACAAAAGGTTAGCAACAGTTATTAAATATACATAAGTCATTCTTTAGTGAGATTAATCATATATGGTTCCTAAAATGGACTTATACTTCATATATCATACTGCTTAATATAATAAAACTAGTTTCTACTAAACAGGGACTTCCTGTAGGCCAGTTGTAGGTGATAAAGGCCATTCGCACTTCGGTTGTGGGTTCGATTCCCACAGCCTTGTCTGAAGCGATGGGTTGTCGCCCATCCTGCAGGTTGTCCTTTTTCTAAAACTACATTACTATAACATCCCATCAATAATATCAAAAAACTTCTATCCTTAAACAATACTAACTTATGTCCAACATAATCCATTCCAATCTTTAGGCTTATCTAAAATAATTCGGTCCAAGATCATAGTATAAAGAAAATGATCACGTGAATTCCATCATTTATCCCTCATATATCTTGTTCATCACATTCTAGTCATGTGAATACCATAAAATGAATACCCATTGAATCTTAGTGAAAACATGAGTGCTGTCAAAAGTTAACTCTTTCCACATACCAAAATCCTCAAAATTCTATATACTCAAACCATGATATCACTTAGTCCTTATATCAATCATGAGCTCATGAATACAGTCAAACATTTCATTTTCTCCTTATCCCTTCATTATGCGCATATCATCTACTTTCCAAAATATTTGAATCACTTTTCATGGTTACCGGTACCTTAAAATTATTGAAAACCACAATATTACAAAAATATTCTAATACACAATAAAAGTACCTCAACAACTTTATTCTTGAATACCAATACATAAACACTTCAATCCATCCTCTTCAATTATTTTCTTGGAATAAGTCCTTCCTTGATTTAGAAGTAACTTTTTAGGTCAGGGCATTGAGTTGGGTAATTCCCATGTTCTTCACAAATAATACGTTGAACTCCATAACAGTCTGTCACTCTATGACCCTTTTCTCCACATAAATAACATCGGTCCCTCCATTTGAGGTATTCCTCAAGGTTCTTCTTCCCTTCTTTAGAAATCTCAATCTTCCTTTCTTTATGCTCCTCAACATGCGAACATGCATAATAGTCTATATTCCGCATCTTTGATGAATTAGGTATATCACTAAATTTCACCTTGTTAATCATATATCGCAATGACTGATTCGGCATAATCACAATATATTTCTCTCTAGGCATTACATAATTTTGTTGCTCATAGTCACCAATTTGTCCATTGGATTCAATGTTAACCAAATTCCATCTGGTTCCCTCCATTAACTAAAACAAAAAAAAAGAATTCTGTGAGAGGTAAAAATCGTGCTAGAGAAAACACCATAGTAAAGGGGGAGTACCCTCAATATCTAACATCTTAGGTTATATTCTAATATCGTTAGCACAATTATAGTACTATAACCAATACGTATACTTAACCTTAGGGTCATCCCTAGAAATACCTTAGAAATATCTCTAGGGATCTCACTAACGTTTTCGCATCCTAGTTTCCAAAGGTTGACTAAACCTTTCCTCTGATACCAACTGTAGAGACCCGAAGCTTAACGTACATGAATATTACATTAATTTTGTGGAATACTTAGTACATAACAAAAAACACACACAGAAGTATCGTAATAGTTTAGTGTCTTTGGAAACTCGGAACGTAATCTTCTAATCGTGGTGAAAGATCTTCAATATCTCCCATAAAGATCTTCCATTTTTTTACCTAAAACCTTTATTTATATCCTGGGGAAAAGAAAACTTAAAAGGGTGAGCTCAAATTCTCATTAAGGGTAAACAAAAGAAAAATCAATCACATCAGATTCATAAGAACATATCTTTTGGAAATCTTAACCTGCAAAAGAGAGCATAATTTCATAACATGGGATAAATCATAGTAGTGAAATGAAACCCCAATAATCATAACATAAAACATGAAACTTTGTGGCATACACACATAATCATAGAGAATCATTTCTTGTTTGTCAAGACTCATTGCCAAGACTATCTTAGTGGACAAAGTCCCTTTCTGAACTGAGTCACCCTCGTTTCATTCCTATTTCACTGAACTGGTATAACCTACCATTCCAGCCATGTCTATCTCATGAGATATAAAATCTTTACCCAATTCATTGGAGGGAGATATAGGTCCCACCAATCTCATAATGATACCATTCTTATGTGTGCCACAAAATCATAAATCATACATCATAGCATAACCCATGAAATAAAATGGGATTCTTAAACATCAAGCCATCATAACATAATCCATAAACAATTGATATCATTTCATCATAAGAAAATTGAATCCATTTAAATCATAGGGAAATTTTACTTGAAACATACACATATGAAATAATGTCATCTAAGATGTAAAATAGTTTTGAAAAAACACTTGAAATGAATTCTTGAGGAAAATATCCTTTCTTCTTTAAAATCATGTTCTTTTCACAAAATTACATGCAATTTTAAAAGATAAGGGTTTTATTGAAAATAATCATGCAATATTGTAGAGGAAGATTCTTTAAAATGAGGCGTTATGAAACCGTAAAAATCCGTTCACGCCGTATAAGTTAAAAATAACATTCTCCTCGTACTTTTGTCGGAAAAGTCAAAAAGTACCTTATATGGTAACCAAACAAAAGATTTCATTCATACAATGTGGTAAAAAGTAAATAAAGGGTAAAAATGACTTTAAACATCCATGGAAGAATGGTAAACATTTTTTGAAATCATTTTTAGAAATCATGGTCATGGATGATAAACGTAACCACTGTAAATACTTACGTATAAGCAATCTCGGATAAAAATGAGATTGAAAATTTATCCCTTACCTTAGGTCCAATTTGCTTCGTAAGTGTCCGAACCTCCTGTATAATGATTTAAATAATGTCATTGACTTATTATAGAATCATATTCACTGTTATTATATCATATATGGTTAACTTATGACTTTATATTACCCGTTCTTTTGTAAATTAATGTTAAAGTAGCGTTTTGGGTAAAACCGTCTCATTTGTCGTTCGTGTTTTAACTTGTAATTATTCATATGATTACTTAGATCATTATTACTTAATTCCAGAATATAAAACATTATTTATATATAATATATATTCAGAATATAAATATATATAATAAATTAGTAAATGGAAAGAAATACACCGTTCATGGAGACGGTAGGCCGTACGTACGCATGAACGCTGTTTTCGTTTCCTTATTGAATTGAGTGGAATTAAGTAGATGACATACATATATATACACATAAATACAGTATCTTTATAATGTCATATATTTCATTATTATTGCTTATATATACTTTATAATCATTCTTAAATGGTTAACATGGAGAATAAATCTCATCGCGTCGTGGAAACAGTAGTCCGTACGTACGCATGAGCGATGATATCATTTCCATAATTATTGAATTGAATTGGAGTGGATGATACAATATATCAGAATCAATATGATGTTCTAATAACTATGTATAGTTATTCTTTACACCATTATACCCATCCATGTAAGGTGGTGGTGGAAAATAGATTTCACCACGGCGTGGAGACGATATTCCGTACGTACGCACGCGCGGTGATTTTGTTTTCTGTAGGATTGATAGATGGTGAAATAAGGTTGTTTCATAATTATAATAAAATATCATTATATGAGTGATATTGATGTTATTACTTCATAATGAAACAACCTAAGAAGAAGAAGTGGAAGAAGAAATAAAGGTGAAAGAATTGGTAACGGAAATTACCTCTTCTTTGAATCGCCTCTTTGAGACCTCCTCTTAGGGCACTAAAATTGGTCTTTGAGGAATACCAGAACCTCTAGGATGTTGCTAGGGAAGTGGAGAAGATAATTTGTCAGGGGTTGGACGAGCTTGAAGGCTCAAAGTTGTGTGAGGAAGAGAGGGAGGAGGTGCCCTTTTATAAGGGAGGAGAGGGGCTCCTTTGGAAAAACTAAAAATATTATTTTATTATAAAGTCAAGTTCGGTTGTAAATAGCTCCAAATTGATTTATTTCGAGGCTAAGGTGGGGATGGGTCGAAATACTCTCATACAATATAATTTAGACAAGTTTAGGTTCCTATTTTAACCTTATCATTTAGATTTAACATTAAGTTAAATAATTTTACTTTTACCGTGTCTTCTTGTGTTCTTACACTATAAGGTTAATAAACTTACCATCAGATGCCAAAATAACCCCAAATTGTGTATTATTAATATATATAACCTTATCTAAGTCATTTGGCCGAGCCTTAGATTTTTAAGAATAAAATAACAATTAATAATATAATATTTGTTTTAAAAACTATTTTATGTCAATTTTGACACTATTTAGTAATTGATTTTTGTGAAAATCATAACAGAATTATAAGTTCGAAAAAAGTTAATTAAATCAATACTAACATTTCATATTAACCTAGAAAATTAGTGTAATTCATAAAAAGTCTTAAATTATATTTATTTGGGTATTTATAACATCAATTATGTCAATATTTCATTAATAAGATAATTACTGTATCATCGTTGTGTCATAAATAAATTAAATTATTTAAGGTCTAAAAATTACAAATAAAATACAATTATGTAGGAAATCATTTTATCTTTCTAATAAATATTCATAGTTGAATGTATCTTATGTATAACCCAATATTAAAAATGTTTTACTAAATAAACTTTGATTTTAACTCTTTTAACTCTTCTTTGAATTAAATAATAATAAATGTCCTAATCTAATTCAAGTGGGCCTAAATGGTCATATTTTATTCCTAAGGTTGTTTTTGGTCGAATTACACTTATCCAATAGAATTAGAACATGTGTTAGGGTAATAATAATATCATTTTTACCCTTAATTACCCTATTTACTTTTAACCGTGGAAAATAAAAGTAAAAAGTTACTATTCACTAAAAATTATTTTCATCTCATTGAACAACATTTTACTTACTGACATCAACCGTGTTTCTCGGATTTTTGAAATTCCACTCACAAAAGCGGTAAAATTAAGTTTTATGAAAAATTCAGTTTTTTAACTACCACTTAGTGGTTTCACTATTCATCAAAAATTGAAAGTTTTCAGAAAAATACCAAAAATTAGGCCTAAGCTATATTTGATATTATGAACTCAAAAATGATTTCTATTTTACCAAAATCAAAACTTATCAATTGCATTAATTAATTTAAAAATTTATTCCTGTCGTCAAAACAAAAGGCGTGTTTTTAAGAGATAATAACTATCAAAAGATTGACACTTGTTTATAACTGGTTTAAATGTGAAATTACATCCAATGACCAACATTGTATTAAATTGTAAAAATATATTCTAAATATAATTTAAAACCACTAAAATTAATAATTTATCACTATTAATTATTTTGATTGAAAAAGTTGTTTTTAATTAAAATTTAGTAATTTTCACTATTCATCAAAATATGAAAGTTATCCGAAAATCACCAAAATTTCACCCTAAGCTAATTTCGATATTCTGAATCCATAAATGAAGTCCATTTTGAAAAATAAAATTTACAAAATTTTAAAAAGTGGTTATTACTATTCATAACGGCTAGTTTTAATAATATCTTAATAACATATCGTTGTTTAGCAAAACTTGGTGTTGCGTACAACACACGCTATCGTGGAAGGTCGCGATTGCATGTAATTCAAGCCAGGTCAGAGATGTGTGTTGTGAAAGCTCCTTTTAGTGTAGCGTATAACACAAGACATTAATGAAATTAAAAAGAATATTTTTCATAAAATCTCGGGGTGTTACACATATCATACAAATATCTTTGTTTTTACGTGAGAAACTACACTCCACCCTTCATCCACAACATAATTCACATAATATACCATTTTTTCTTTCCATGATATGATATATGGATCATGTATTTCACGATCACCAACATCCATCAAGCGAGAGAAGTTCACAGAAGTAAATTGCAAGGAATCTCTTTTACCACCTCTGATAATATCGACCCAATTGAATTTTAATAAATCAACTAAAAAATTCTCATGGGTTTTTAATTCAATAATATTCATTAGCTTTCCATAGTATCCCACTTCAAAAAATGTAAATATACCACTATTCTGGGTTTTCAAACCCTCTTCTCAATCGACTGTACGAAATCTAAAGCCATTCACGTTGTAAGCATCGAACTTTCTAACTTGTTTTAGAGGACCTCGAGCAAGAAAGTTCAAATAATATGACAACTCTGCTCGAGTATCAGTATTCATAATATGAAAAAATAAATATACTTTATTGGAATTACAAAATATATGTGTCAACCTAATATTCATATTTATTGTAATATTTATGGACCTACACATCATGCAAACCATTATACAAGCTCTTTATTAACATCTTTCATTATATATTTCTCATTTAATGTTCATCCTATTATTTGTCTCTTTGTTTGTATCATCAAATCTTCAATAAATCGGTCTACAATTTCACTATTCTGCAGCACATATCTATGTGCCTATAATAATTCCATTTCTGTCAGTGTAACATTTGAGGTCCTCCCAACTGATCGGCCAATAGTAGGAAATATGTTTCATTTAATATGTATTTGATATTGAGTTGATGTGTCATCAACATGTCCAACTCGATTAAATCTTGTCTCAATATCATCCAAGTATCTAGAACAAAAGTTAAGACACTCTTATTCCAAATATCCTTTAGCAATAGAGCCTTCTGGTTGAGCTTTATTTATCACGTATGATTTCAAACTCCCAAGATATCTATGAAATAAAAAACAAACAAACCAAATTATGAATTTAATTAAGTGCCAAAAATTGTTTACCATACAGAAAAACATATAAATAAAGTTCCTCAACTAAATGCACAGTTAAATGCATCATGATAGTAAAAAACGATGGAGGAAAGATCTTATACATTGTAAAAAGTGTCAATAAAATCCTCTCCTGAAGGTTTTCAAGCTCAAATGGATATAAAGATTTCTCACATAGTTGCCTGAAAAATGTGCAGAATTGGAGTACAACAGTAGTAACTTTTTTAGGTAATAATGTACGTAATGCCATTGGTAGTAACTGTTGTAACAAAATATGTGAATCATGAATTTTCAATCCATGTAACTTATGATTCCTTAATCAAACACACCTAGAGATGTTACTTTAATATCCATCAAATACTTTCACATGCTTTAAAATTCGAAGGAATTTATCTTTATCCCAATTTTTCATTGCAAAAACTGCTGGAGCATACTTTTCATTCTCCTCTATCCAGAGATCATGTTTTATGTTCATTACTTCTAAGTATTTCTGAGCATTGAGATTATCTTTTGACTTTCCATGCTCATTAAGAAATGTGAAGATCAAATTGTCATATATATTTTTCTCAATATGAATCACATCAATATTATGCCACAACAAATTACATTCCTAATATGGTAGTTTGAAGAATATACTTCTTTTCTTCCATTGTTGTGTTTTGATTGCACTTGATGATGCACATCGAACCCATTTCCCACTATCATTCAAATGATAAAACATCCCAAATTTTGTTTCAAATTTTTCAAGTTGGGTAAATATTGATACGTTTAGCCGAAATCTATGAGATGCATCAGGAAATATTCTATGGTACAAGAAGCACCATTTTCTACTGTGAGGTATCCATTTGGACTCAAAATAAAAGTTACAAATAGGACAAGCCAAACTCGTGTAAGTATTACAACCAGATAAATTCCTAAGCCCAGGAAAGTCACTAATGGTCCACATTAAAGCAGCATGCATTTTGAACATTTTTTTAGAAGAAGCATCAAATGTCTCAACATTATTGCTCAATAACTCCTATAATTATTCAATTAAAGTCTACAAGTATACATCAATATCATTTCTAGGAATTTTTTCTAGGAATAATCATCAAAATGATAAAATACATTTATTGCATGCACATCCACGAAGGCAGATTGTAAGGGATCAAAACAACTGGCCAAATGCTATAAATGGTACTCAAAGTCCCAAATGGGTTGAATCCATTAGAAACCAATCCCAATAAAAAATTCCTAGGATCAGCTGAGAAATCTAGATGTAATGAATCAAATGTCTTCCAAGATTGTGAATCTTGTGTATGTCAAATTAACCCATCATTGTTATTATCTATAGAATTTCAGTTCATGTGTTCCATGATTTTTGATGACATGAATAATATTTGCAATCGAGGCTTTAAAGGAAAGTAACGCAAAAACATTGCAGGTGTGTTAATTTTCTTCTTCTTCATGGTAGTATGTTGATTCAGACTTCCAACATCACCCATTGACTACCTTCTAGAAGAAGAAATTTTTTTTCAATCCTATTTACTTGAATACTCTTGCCAATAAAGCATACAATCATTGGGACATAGAAGTTTTTTTTATAATTCAAACCAAGCCTGTTAATTTTTTTTTCATATCATAAAAATACCTAGGGATGTTTGCTTCCGGAAATTCATAATTCAATAATTCCAATATCATGGACATTTCTTTATTTGTAATTCCACATAGACATTTGATATGGTACAACTTCAACAAAAAATAAAGTTTTGAATATTTAAAACATTCAATATACAACTCTTTATTTCCATCGTCAACTAAATCCTTAAATGTATTTTCCTCAGTAAAGTTTTTTCTTAAATTAGTCTCCACGTAATCAATAGGAGGATCCGTTGATATGTTAAAATCTTCATCTGGTTTTCCTAAAGTCTCAATTAAATAACTTGTCATGTTTCTATTTGTAGCACCCTCATCTGGTTGTTCTAATATGTTTTGATGTTGATGGTGGAGTCTTGCAGTGCCAAATGCATCATTTATAAGGTTTTTTATTTCATTTCCCATTTTCGACTATGTTGGGAGATCATTATATGGATTGACATCAGTGCTCATCCTTTCTGTAACGTTTGATTCTCCGTGCCAAATCCAACACAAATATTGACTAAGGAATTGATTTAATATTAAATGTTCATAAACATCATCTCTCTTAAACAATATTGTAAATTTACATTTAGGATATGGACATCTTATTCTCCCTTTAACGGATCAATTGGAAATTTTAAAATATAAAAACTCCTCCAAACCCTTAACATACTGATGTGTGTTCCTCGGTAATGTGATCCAGCTTTTATCCATGTATATCACAATGTCCCTACACAATATTAAAAAAATTAAAATACATAAATATTAATAAATAGGGAAAGAGGTTAATATATAATAGTTGAAAAAATATATAAATATTTTAAATATTTCTAAAAAGTCTAGGATTACATCTAAAAAAATCCTTGAAGACACTTTTTTCCAATAGCACATGGTGGTTATCAGGTAGAAATAATTAGATAGAGGAATAGAACATCTAATAATGTTGAAATATCCAAAAAACACATCATAAGAAATGAGTGGGAGCTCCATAAAATCTGTGATATACAATGGATATAAACTTGTATGATGAACCTCATCCTGTATAGTGGAAAGCTCCATAATCCTATTGAATAGAAGTTTGTATGATAACTGACTCTACCTAGTCTATGCACTGGAACTAGGAAGTGATATAAACAAATTACTTCAAAAAAGTCTATTAACACACTTCACACAAAATAAAACCAAATAGAAAATAAATATTTATGCGGTTCGGATAATTCCATACATATATGGGAGAATACTAAAAACATTTTCATTGTAAAAGATAAAATAAAATAAAAAAACCTTCACACACATCCAATATATTATAAAGTCTCAAAAAAATTAATCTAGAATCTTACAATATTCAACATAATCTTACATACAAACTAATTTGAATGGAGAAATTTGATAAACTATTCTAGATGGGAAAATAACCACAATACGACTATCGATATTTAAATCCTTTATATCAACAATTTAAATTTAAAAAACCATAATTAATTACTATAAATGGTTGATATGGAGTAAGAGGTAAGGATTTTAAACCAAGGTATATAAGCGATAAAGGTACAAGTATAAAAAACCACCTCTATGATTCAAGATCTTATGTAAGAAAAAAAGTACATGTGGTGTAGTGATGGTAACCGAGATACCTAAATAATACTAGGATAGAGAAATACATGACCTAATTTTCACCTCTCGATCACCAAAGGCTGAAGAATAGCATCGGGGTTCTAAGAAGACCAGTGGGATTTGGTTTACCCAATTTTATTAATAAACTAAAATACAAGAAAACTAACATGATTCAAATAGAGTGAATTCTATATAATAAATATTTACAAATCATATAAAGGTCAATAGTATAAAATGATCCCTAAAACCTAAGGCTAAATGAAAAAATAAATCTCCCTTATCCATTTACAACACTAAATGGAACAAAAGTCACACAAAAATCAACCATTCTTAGAAAAAACAATTCAACCGAACATGTACTTGTACCTATAGGTACCTGAAAAATAGACCATGAAATTTCATGTCCCCCCTAAGTGTATATGTAGGGTGTAAACATATAATACCCAGTAATAAACCAAATAGTTTCTAAATTATACGAAATATACTTACATATGTTCCTTATATCAATATAAAAATTTATATATATTTATATAAAAATGAATTTACAAATGGTTATCAATAAAAACATGGAAGCATCAAATAATAGAAAACTTCATAAAATAGAATCCATTATAAAAAATAAATCCCTTTAATGGGAGGGTCTATACCTAAAATAATTTCGTTGATACTAGACTTGGATATAAGACATTAGGTCAAGGAATCCATGATTCCATTCCCATCGAACTAAGATCATAGCAATACTTTTCATGGTTGAGTCATGGGAAAATACTTGTATTTTTTATAGAGGAAGGTATATACAAGAATCAAGGAACTATCATCACATGAATTTAGGGATAGGTGAAAGGGGTATACAAAATTCAAGTCATTGTGATACCATCCCATTCATCAATATCCATACAATAAATACCAACACACAAGTTATACAATATAAAAATACCCCTTCTAACATACTCATTATTTATAAAAAAAGTATCCATGGTCAAGGTAGCATTATTATTTATACCAATCAACATGATTGGTATAAAAAAGTAAAAACAAGCTCAACATATAAAATTAATAGTCATGATTAGGAAATAATCCCACTACAATGAATCTAATTCTCAACAAAACAAAAGGTAAATATTCTTGAATATGATACATTAACTATAATATCAATAATACATAATTACATATCACACATGATCAAAACATAAAACTTGAATAAATAATGAATATTATATTACGGAATCCAAACATGTATAAAAATAACAAGTGTGCACTAGTAAAATACTACCTAAGATAAAATATGGTATTTGTCATAACCAATTTGATAAACTACCACTGAAATGGGTGAGACGGAGAGGCGGTGAGGGTTTCAGGTGACCCTGAGGGGGGGGGGGGGTCTTGTGGGGGTTGGGGAGAGAAGGGGGGTAGTGGGGGGTGGGGGGTGGGGGAAGTGTTGGGCCAGAAAAAAAATTTAGCATCGTTTTTAAAAAAACCACTGCTAAACATTAATAAAAAATTTAACGGTGGTTTAGTAAACCACCGCTAAAAAAACTACCACAAACAACTATTAATGTTGTAGTGTTCTCATGAACTCCTTCTAAATTTTCCAAAACCCCCACCACCTAAATTATCACAAGTAACAATTTAAAAAGTAAAAACCATTACATTAGATTCATCTCAAAAAATTCTTATCCCCAAGAATCAAAACCAAACCCCTAAAAAGGAAGGGGAATAAACAACAACTCCACTAGATACCTCTCAGGGAACTCATTATAACTGAAACATTTCCACCATCTCACACAAGCCTCCAAACACCTCTTTCCTGCACAATCATCCACACCACCATTTCAACCTCTATATAGAACAACCCAAAACTACTACAACCATTTTACAACACCTTCCTAAACACATAAATTAAGGAATCCTGCCCTCCATATCAATATATTTTTCACTTTTATAGACATTGAATCACCTTTATGGGTTTAAAACATGCCGTAAATATAACGTGTCCGGATTGGGAAGATATTTAACCTATTTATATGCTACAATACTTAACAAAAACCATCATTATGGAATAAAAGTACGTCTTACAAATAAAAAAAATTAAATATTACACCATTGAAGCAAAAAAATGAAAAACTCAAAAAACAATCTGGGTATGGGGAACAAATATGCATCTCATGCTCCCAAGTACTCTCCTCTAAGACAACATGGATATAAAACAAAAAAACCCAGTAGATGGTTTATCCATGAATCACCATATCTTGATGATCATAGATCTCTTATTTCCACTCCATGAATGTCATTTCATCCTCAATATCCAACTCTCCATTGTCTATGATATTGGATTCACCATGAAGGTATAGACTAATCTACAATACGTGGAAGATGTTTTGGATCCTATATACCTTTGGTAGAGGCAAAAAATGACAAACTGCCTTGACAATGTGATATAACACCTCAAAAGGTCTTAATAAAGGAGAATAAATCTTACTCCCTTTGCCAAAACTCTACTACCCCTGAAGAGTGGAAGCACTTATGAACATGTGGTCTCCAAAATCAATCTCCAAGGTCTCCACCTCAGATCAAAATAGGCCTTCTGATGTTTTAAATTTCCTTTATCCATTATAAAACAATATGGAGCTTCCCATTTTTTCTTTTCACTACATCATGACAAAGAACCATTAACTCCCTAACCTTTACACAATAGAATAAAGAATCAAATGACCCCCAGAAAAATTCCTCAAATGGGGCCATGTTGATGGATGAGTGATAACTATTGTTATAGTAAAACTCAACCAGAGGTAGGTACCTTACCCATGATTCACTAAAATTAAATATGAATGATCGCAACATATCCTCTGGTGTCTGGATGGTAAACATCATCTACCCATCTGTTTCAAGATGAAAAGTAATGCTAAAGAACAACAAGAAGCCAAAGGAATACTTCAATCCTCTCCAGACCCTTGAGGTAAAATGATGATCCTAATCAATGATTATATTTCTTAGTACCCAATAAAGCCTAACCACATCATCCACATACTGCCTTTCTAAAACATCCCAAAAAGATGATTGAAGGATCACCATAAAATGAGTTGACTTTATCATTTTTTTACAATCAACTAAACTAAATAACATCTTCCATATGACTGGGGTAACTCGATGAAAAAATACATTGAAATGTTTTCTTATTTTCACTCAAAGAAATCCAATGGATGCAAAAACCCTCCAAGAACATGGTGTTTTTATTTCAACTACTGAAAAAAAATACATCATTCCATGAACTCTTCCATTGACTACTTCATCCTAGGCTACCAAAGATTCCTCCTCAATCCATGACACATTTTAGAAACACTAGAATACACCACTAAGGGTGAGTTGTGAAAATCATGGAGAAATCCCAAATGAATTTCTAACAGAATAAAAAATCTCCTTTAAAACAACACTTTGTTTTGATAATACTCTAATAATCCCTCCAGAGCATCATTGTGTCCAACATGGTCTCACATCACCTTTGACATTGAGCTTAACCATTGAGAATCCTCCACATACTTTATCAGGGATGACTCCATCATCATATAATAAATATAACCTCTTCTGCTAACTTTCTCAAAAGAAATATGCGTTTTTTTATACTCCTACATCCCTTTCCAAATAACCTCATACTCTTGAATGACATCTATTTGATACTTTAGACATAGTGCATCAAGATTTTTTTTTTCCTTTCACATATTATTGGAGATCTCAGAATCATAATCCTAGAGAAACTTTATCCACCTACAATGGTTTAAATTTAGATCCCACTAAGAGAAATTATATTTCAAGCTCTTGTGGTCCATAAAAATCTCAAAGCACTCACCGATGAGGTAATACCACCACATCCTTAGTACAAACATGATCATAACTACATCTATGCAACGAATGGAATAATTATTCTTGTGAGGACATAACTACTTTGAACCATAGGAGACTAACATCATATACTGCATCAATATTCTTCCCAAGACCATATGGAATGCATCATAGAATACCTAAAACATCACAACATCTTTAGGAAACTAAATCAACTGGGCACTTACCAACCTCTCATTTTGGTAACTAAATTCCTTTTAATATTTATGATTCCAAAAAAAGGATTGGTAATTCCTAGTAAAAGCTTTTATTTGGGTTTTATTTTGAGAGAAATCCTATATAAAACACTAATAATATCCCGTAAGACCATAGAAACTATGAACAACTACTAAGTTATTGGGTGATGACCAAGAAAAAACTACTTCAACCTTCAATGGAACCATGAAAACACCCTAATTAGACACCAAATTCATAATTCAATGTACCAATCACATTAATAACTTTCATTTGGACTACTTTCCATAGAGATGATGGTGCCTTAGAACCCACAAGACAATGCTTATATGACCTATGTGATCATCTTATTACTTCATATAGATCAAGATGTAATAGATGAACACAACCAAGAATTGTTATAGGAAATCATGAAAAATAGAGTTTATGAGCCCCATGAACATAACTGGTGTGTTCATGACACTGAATGGAATGACCATGAATTAAAAGTACCCATGCCTATATTTAAAAATAGTCTTCAGGTATCCTCATTCTTCACCCTCATCTAGTGATATCCATACCACTATTAGACTTTAAAAAACTTACCTGATCACTTTGCCTGGTCAAAAAAATTATTAATCCTTAGAGGGGGGTAACAGTTCTCCATCCTCACATGATTCATCCTTTATTAGTATATACACACCTCATATTTCCATCTGACTTCTTGGTGAAAAACACCAAAGCACCCTAGGGGGACACATCAAGTTAGATGAAACAAATATACATTATATTGTCAAATATAACCACAACTTGTTTAGTTCTATAGGTGCTATTCGATAGGGATCCATAAAAATTGGAGAAGTGCCTGGTTTCAATTCTATTCCAAAATCAACATTGTGTCAAGGGGTAGTGTTATAACCTTATTTGGTAAAAAATTAAGGAAATAATCCATAACCATGTGAACTTCCCCTAACCAATATTCCACTGATAGATCCAATAATTAAGATAAAAGTGGCTCTAGGTACCTTCTTCCCATTCAAAAACTCCATTCACTAATGAATTCCACTCACTATCCCACCACATCAAGAGATGAAACTTTACTCTGAAAAAAATCTATAAGTACATGCATCAAATACAACCAATCTATACAAATTATAATATTATATGGTTATATCTATAAAAATAAGAAATACCCCACTGAATGGTTTTTCTCCATCACTAGTCTACATCCCTTATACACATCAAAAAAGTAATTCTGACATCCAACTAGTGTAGATAATAAGAGGGACACCAAAAGCATATCCAACTCAATTCCAAAAGCATGGACCAAAGTAGGGTCAATAAAAGAGTGTGAGACTTCTAAATATAATAAGGTATACACTATGGAATTTGGTAAACTAATCATACCCTAGAAAGCCTTTGTCCCTTCCAGCGATGGTACTTCCATCACATATATATTTCCATACCTAGATCCTCTACCTATTTTCTAGAGAACTCCATGAACACACTTTGTTCTATGTCCTTGATAAAGGGGACCATCACAAGGCTATCCTCTTCCCACTCGATCTACCCTCAACTTTTGAATGAAATCCAATGACCCATACTACTGATATTGACTTGAAGACAACTTCTATTGTTGATGAAAAGGGATATGAACACCCATATGGTATAATACTACATGAACTATCAGAAACTGAAAATATTGGTTTCTATATCCCCTACACACATATCATGAAAATAGGAATCCTTTTTCATATTATTATGAATTACTAGCCCCAAGATGATGTGTAATGTTCTGTCGAGGTTGGTCCCTCACCAATTGGAACCCCGATTGTCTATACATCCATGGTCCACTACCTAAAGCCTTAATACTCAAGATTTTATAATTTACATTATTTCATGGATCAAATCATAGATAATTAATCCTATTGATAACCTACACCTTCTTCTAGAACATAAAATACATAGAATTCATAAATGGGGTGACCATATATCTGATCATTGGACACATCAACTCCCATAGACACCATGACCAGGACTACTCATCTAAGAATATATTAGGATAAAAATATATTATTTTATTAAACCTCATTCTAAGCTCCCATACACTCAGTACCCCCTATTTATGGGAGATAAACTCATGTATCTTTTCCTCCTTCATCATCGATGGTAAGAACTCTGGGTGAAACTCCTTAAAGATGCCACCCTATGAAAAATCATGCTCATTTTAATCACCAAGATGCAACATCCACCACTAATGTATAGTTCCACATATCTTAATAATTTTCAGTATAAACCAAAACTCATCTAGATCTCAAATTATGCCAAAAATGGTCTCCATCTCTTCCAACCAGTGATACATCTCTAGATCAGAGACACTCCTCTCATACTTTCCTAAACTCTACCACTGAAAGCCATATAAGTCTATCTACCATACCACATCATCCTTTATCAATTCTATCCTATGATGATCAACCAAATTAGCCTATAGAACCTATAATACTTGATCTTAATTAAGAATATGACCGTGATCCATTCTTAAAAAATAAATGAGAAACCCTAAGCCTAGTAGCTTGTAATTTTATGAAGGTTTATATACTAAATATCATTTTATACCTCAAACTCACTCCAATATATACATTAATATTAGAAATAATGATGAATATACCTTCTATAGGTCTCTACCCAGTAAATAGGATGACTTCAATTGGTTTCTTGATATAATCATAGTCATTGTGTCAGATTATAGGGGCCCCTAAAATCCTATATCATAGCTAGTATATGTGGCCTATCTCACATACCTAGATTGAATAGAGATATTTCCCTTCCTACCCATGTAATCCTCATAGTTCCTAACTCTATACTCTACCCAACCTCTCCACGAAAACTTTTTATACCACTCTATTATAACCCCTCCCTCTAAAGGAAACCCTCATGGGATGATAAATAAGGAAGATAGATAATGATCTTTAAGTCCCACCTTCAGTAGGCCCTAGGTTGGTTATAATAAATGAAGGTATAAAAATATAACATATGGAAGGTATATCCCTCAATAATAATAAGGATTTGGAGATAGGATCAATCAAATACCAATAAAATCCACCACATAATATAATAATAAACCAATACCATCCCACAATGCATGAAAAATGACAATAAATACAAATATAAATCCCCAAATAAATACTAAAATACATGTGTTAGGGATGTGACCCAACAATATCTAAAATATCAAAAATTTTAATGTCCATATTGATCACTGAAATCATTTTGGAAACCTAAAAAATAGTTTATATATATATATATATTGGGTGATCATAACATGTATAATCTATATGATCATACCCAAGGACTCTCATGAACTTGTAAAAAGATCATTATAATTCACTAGTGAATAAAAAACGTTACTAAATTGAACTGAAATAGGTTAACTTACCAATCCTAGTCTCACCAATACACTCTCTCTAAATAACACATCCAATATAGAAACATAACACCAAAAGAAAATAAAACAAAGGAACCATATAACCACTTCCCCATTGATTTTATGATCTCTCACCCCAACACCAAATGTACCTCAATTCCATCCATTACAAGAATATATCATCACATATCCATCCACATCTAATGTGGGTTAGGATGCATACCTACCTATCCCAACCATCTATAGGGTTTAACATCTGGTGTTAGCATCAATCATCATCATATCGTAACCTCATACACATAACAAAATCTCATATCTAGGAAAGTAGGGTATCATAAATGTGAAAGACATCAGCCTTGTTCCCCCTCCCACCACACATAACCCCCACTACACATCACATCCTAATCATCCATAGGAAATCTCCAACACCAATCCGTATCATCACAGGGTGATCTCTAACATCAACCCATATCACTGGGTTATCTCGAACACTAACCCAAATCTTCATCACTACTACTGAAGGAAGAGTGGGGAATAAGGGGTAGTCAACCATCTGATTCAACACCATCCCGAATGTTTGGGAAAACACAAAGAAACCATTTTTTTTGGCATTTTCAAGGTTATCTAACTTGAGTGGGGTGTTTATATAAATAACATAAAATATAATATGGATAGATATCACATAATGCCCTAACTATAGAATAACATCAACTACACTAGCTTACTCCACATCACCACCACCATAACATAGGCCATCCATCACAACTATATCCACTACTAAATGCATCACACCACACAACCACCACACATAACCACACAATATCCACTTTTAATTATAGGTTCCACCATTTCCATAATTTATGAGTTTCTACTAACTCCCATTTACTATGAAATTTCATTCAAATTAAAACAACCCATTTATTTATCATTCATTTAATTTAGGCCAAAAAAACATATCAATTTCATTCAATTATTATATTTGACTATCACATACTTATTCATTTACCAAACACAAGTTATTTAAATTTCATCATTTGAAAATTCATTCCATGGATAACCAAGAAGATAAAAAAACCACTCCACATAACATATCATCCATTCCACATCAACCATCACCATAACGCAATGCATTCCATGAAATCACCAACATCCAACCATCTCACTATAATATCCACATGTCACAACCACTACACATCAGCCCACATCACATCTCATGACCACTAACTATCTCTTCACTTCCCAATGCATTACTCTATGAACCTAATCTCCACTAACTCTAGTAAAACACTCACAAGGTTCACACTTTTTATACAAGAAAAATCAGCAATCATAGTAACACACATCAACATATTCAAGATTACATAATTTACAACAATTGAAGATTCATTTAAGTGATTTAACCACATAAATTTATTTCTTAGCTCAAGTATTATCACATAAATTCTAGTTTTCTATTGGAAACCAATTCATTATCCATATAGAAGTTATTAACCTTTTATTTCGGGTGAGATAAAATAAAAAACATAATAATTTTTTAATAATCATAATAACTACAACACAATAGGGGTTCCCAACAACTGTGATTTTCAAAAATGATAATAAGAATGTATAATTCTATCAGAAATATCATTAATATTGGAATAAAACATGTAATAACCCCATTTTTATTCAATTTTATTTTAATTATTACTTTTATACTCTTTATATAACCCATACCATAAACCCAAATTAAGTAAAAAGCATGTAATTCCCACACATGAACATAAGTAGGGAGTGAACAAGGACCCCCTACCTTAATAAAGCTTGTAAAATCACTACACAAGGATGAAAATAAGAACTAACATCCTCACAACTAAGATCACACCAAGGATGGGTAGAAAACCTAGAAAAAAACCTTCTATCAATATATATTCACCACATCACATAAATAATTCATCTTCTTTATCATCACCTCCTCTGGATTGAAGAATAGGGGAAACAATGGAAAGGGGATGAAGAGAATCACATTAGAATTGTTAACGCACAATATTGAAATACCAAGTATAAAGTCCCAAAACGATAAGGTGAAATGAATCCTAAAATTTTGTAGGAGTTTCATAAGACTTAGGAATATAGAGTTTTAAGGGGTTTGTGGATTTATAGATATACTCAAAAACTAAGTACCATGACACAACACTCTTCATTATAGTGAAAGGGTTCCAACATAGGATGAAACTATGATTAAAGGAAAGGACCACCCCATAATAGGGTTGGTAAAAATTGCATCAGAGAAACATAGCAAGGTCCATTCCATAGATCCTATAAATTAAGATAAGGACCAGAACATAATGAGAATCCAAAACGCCATAGAGTCTAATCACTTAGTATAACAACCTTTTTATTTATTACACATTTAAACATGATTTATTACATAAACTTGTACTTAATAAAACTAATAATATCAAGAGGTCTAGTGTATTTAGGGCTTAAGAAAATAAAATAACAACTTAAAACATGAAATACACACCATTATTGGAAACTTATTTTACATGACCACAATATTACTTTGTACTTAGCATTGCATGGGATAACCTGAGGACATACATAAGAAAAGGGGGAGCTATAAAGCCCAATAAGGGAATAAACATGGAATAAAATGGGGAATACAATACATGTTAGTCAATAGGAATATAAATGGATAATAAAAGAAACATGAACATAGAGGTATGATATAGCATGATATTCATAACATGGAAATGTTGAAAAAATATACAACATGATATTAGCATGATCCAAGGCTCATTGTACATGGGTTATCATGAGTAAACCCTCATTGCACATGAATTAGAATGAGTAAAACCCCATTTCACATGAATTAACATGAGTAAAACCTCATTACAGATGGTGTATCATGATACTAAACATTACCTAATGCATTGGAGCACTATTAGGGAACACCCTTCATAATGATTTCAATCTCACATTTATGTGTGCCACATAAATCATATAACATGGATTCATTAAAAATAAAATGTTACTACACAATTAAGGAAGATGGAATAAATACATGTAAGTCCCAAATAAATAATTATACCTGAATAAAGTTGAATACCCTTGATATAGAAATGGGCACGGTATTCACTACATGATGATTTTGGCATGGAAAAGTGCAGAGTAATTTTGGCAGCATAACAACATCATATGGAAATTCATAAAAAGGGATGATGAGGGAGAAAGATGTATCTAATCATTGAGGAATGAAATGGGAAATATAAGTGATATTTATGAACATATAAAAACATATGAAATGTAATTTATATGCACAATATAAAAGAAATGCTTGAAAGGAAATGAGAAGATAGAAATCCCTTACGGAATTTCTGCATGGTAGTAGGTGTACACATAAGGGATTAATGAGAGAGAAAGGGGTTTATCATAATTAGAACATAATAAGGGAAGTATGGGGGAGGTGAAAAAACATACCCCATAATTTTTAATTGGAAATAAAAGGGAGTAACAATATAAGTAAAGTTGGATAAAAATGAGAAAGGAAGAAACCCTTATGGAATTTTGGCATAGTAATGGCTTAGGTAAGGATCTAAATAAGGAAGGATAAATGACCACTCATTGAAATAAAATAAAATTTAACATAGGAAAATGATTATAAAATAATGAAAATATAACCAATTGAAATTAAAAAGACTAATTTCAAATAATTTTCTTGAATTGAAGGAAGGAGAGGAAGGTGGGAATCCCTTACATGGATATGTGATCCCAATGGTTTGGGAGAGGCTTATTGGGGTATTGGGGTGCATTTTAAGGACTCTAGAGAGAAGATATTAGAGTTCTTATAAGATTCAAGGAGTTTTAGTGAAGAGGAATGGGTGATTGGGTAGGTTTATATAGGAAAGGTGGGGGAATTATTTTTTATTTTGGTTTTGGATAGTACACACTAAAATATTCAAAACCAAAAACCATCCCATGATTTATGGAAAAGGGTAGTGGAAAACAATATTTTATAAGGCCAAGTGGTGAAGATATTAAAATATTATCGTTGATTATGTGTAGGTGAGTCACACTATCAAGGAAATTATTTTAAAATCTTAAAATATTTTTAACTCTCGAAGGATTCACTAAAGATTTATAAAATAAAAAAAACAAATTTAAAATAAAATTATTTTAAAGGTAAAAAATTTATGTGGACAAATATCCATTTTATAGTATTTTATTACATCACTACTGGGTCATTATGATGTCATAAATATATTATATATTTATACGGTATTTAATATTTACCTGAAAATTCGACGCTCAGAACATTATGAAAAATTCACCATTGGATAATTTTGAAATACTTATTAAAAAAATAATATAAATTTTTTCTAAATAATTTTATAAATATGTGAATTTTAACAATTAAAATAAAAACTCACATTTACTGAAAATTGATGGTTTTTGGAAAAAATAGTTTTAAACCTTAATAAAAGTTAATTTTAACTTCATAAAAATTATATGATCATTAATATTTAATAAAAAAAATTTAATAGTATTATTTTTTTAGAATGTTATTTATTTCAAAAATCCATTAATTCTTTTAAAATAGATTTCATAATTGAATTTTAATATTAACCAAAAATAATATTTATGATTTAAAAATCATTTACAATGTAAAAATAATAGAATGAAAGTATATTAATTATTATATAAAAAAATAATGTACATAATCATAATGCTAGGGTCTTGTTACATATCTCTTTATTGCACCAACATATTCCCTAAGAGTAAAGTGTGCGATGGTGGGGCGTTCATGGGGTTATTCGATGAACATGGTTTGGGCCATGATCTCAATGATCTTGAACTTCTCTCAAAAAATGGTTTCACTCATGCTTAAGTAGTTTGATCTTAGGTGGGGATTAGTCTAGGGAAAATCCCAAAAATCCTATATCCATCAGAAGCTCTGATAAATGGGATTCATAGGGTAATATCCAATTGGTTGAGGCCATCACTTCCTTTTTCTGTGTCAAAAGGATTTGCTAAAACCCTATATTTATAATAGTAATGCAATCACTGTTCAAAGGCTATATTATCAATAGTAAATATACTTAACATTCATTTAAAATCTAATCATATATAATAAAATAAGTACACATGTCTTCTATAACCATAAGACATTTAATTAAAAGAAAGGGAATTTTACTCAAAAATTTTCTGGTCATTACAACCTTCCCACCATAAGAAATTTTACCATTGAAATTTCAATTTCCCACACTAGACCAAATGAGGGTAACTCTCCTTCATAACATCCTCTAGTTCTTACATTGTTTCTTCAAACTTGTGGTTCCACCACAACACTTTGACGAGGGGAATTGTCTTATTTCGTAGTAATTTTTCTCTATGATCTAATATCTTCACCAAATTCTCCTCATAGGAAAGGGCATACTCCAATGGTACCACCTCAAGATTTAGTACATGTGATGAGTCTGGGATGTACTTCTTTAATATGGACATGTGGAATACATCATTCACTTGAGATACGTTTGGTGTGAGTGTTAGTCGATACGCTACTACTCTAATGCCATCAGGGATCAAAAAAGGGATTATGTACCTTGGAATAAGATTTACCTTCTTCCTAAATATCATTAATATCATCCATGGAGATATTTATTGGAATTATATGTCTCCAACATCAAATTCTAGGCCTCATTGATGATTGTCATCATAATTCTTTTATCGACTCTAAGCCGATTTGATGTGTTGCTGGATGGTATTAACCTTCTCCACCATTTCTTAGACCATTTATAGACCTATAAATATTCATTCCCTAAATTCATACTAAAATGTTGGTGTTCTGAACCTCTTCCCACAAAGGGATTCATAAGGAGCCATTTGGATGCTTGAGTGGAAACTGTTTTTGTAAGAGAAAACCATTAAAGGAAGATATTGGTCCCATCCAACTTTGAAGTCCATTGAGAAAGCACTAAACATGTGCTCAAGTGTCTGGATAGTTTGCTCATATTTTCTATCAGTTTGAGGGTGATAGGCTATGTAAAAGTTAAAATCAATGTTCATAGCGTATTGGAGACTCTTCCAGAACAAAGAGGTGAATCTTAGATCTCGACTAGACACAATCGATAGTGGAACTCCATACAACATTACCACTTATCTGATGTATATTAATACTAGTTGATATAGTGAGAAATCCTCTAAAATTGTAATAAAATTTTTAGTCTTTGTAAGATGATCCAAAAATACCCAGATATCATTGTTTCTTTTGGATGTCTTCAGAAGTCTAGTGATAGTGTCCATGGGGATGTTTTCCCATTTCCATGTTTTTCTGGGTAATGGTTGCATCATCCCCTTAGACTTCTACCTCTTAGTCTTCACTTACTGACATACCAGACACTTTGATGTATATTTATCTATCTCCATTTTCATGTTATCCCACCAATAGTTCTCTTATAGATCTCAATACATCTTTGTGTTTCCTAGTTGAACATAGAAATTAAAACTATGTGCGTCATCCAAAATTTATTTTTTTTAACTCAAGATTTGATGGAATACAAAGTCTCGATCCAAATATCACAATTCCTTCTTTATTAACATTAATCCCTGAGTATTTCCATTTTCTGATAGTTTCCACTTTCTTAGGAAATCCCTCATCATCTTTTTTATCATCCTTTAAACTTTCCAAAAGAGATAGTAGAACAATCATTTGTGAAAGGATTGATGATTTTCCCTTATCTATGATTCCCTTGTACATGTTCATCAAATTTAAGAAGATTGGATCCTTTTTAATTCTCATCACTGATAGAATTGTTGAGTCCTTTCTACTTAGAGCATTCTCCAACTTGTTCACTTTCCCAAGGAGGTAATGGATTGAGAATTAGTAATCCTTGATGAGCCCTAACCATATTCATTGGTGCATATTCAACTCTTTCTATGTGAATATATATTTGAGACTTTTGTAATCCATAAATATTTCACACTTCTCCCCAAAAAGATAATGCTGCCATATTTTCAATGCAAAGATCACAGCTTCTAACTCCAGATCATGCATGGGATAGTTTTTCTCATGAATTTTCAACTACCTTGAGGCATAGGCAATGAATTTTTCATTCAGCATCAACACAAATCCCATGCCCTTATTCTAAGAATCTCTAAAGATGACGAAAATCTCCCCACTTATGGGTAGTGTGAGCACAAGGGCAGTGATAAGGATCTTATTTAATTACATTAATATTTCTTCACATTCATGATTCTAAGAAAACTTGAATAACACTTGAGTTATCTTGGTAATAGGGTTTAAAAATCATGAGAAATTTCTCACATATTGGTGATAATATCTAGCTAACCCCATGAATATACAAATATCTTTCATCGATGTCAGCCTCAACCATCCCTCAATTTCTTTTTTGGAAGGATCTATAGATATCTCATTACTTGTGATGATATTACCCATGGATGAGACTTCTTCAACCAAAACACACACTTACTATAATTTCCATAGAGATTCTCCATTTTCAAGGTCTTTAGCACAACACTTAGATGTGCCTAATTCCCCTCCTTAGTTTTGGAGTATATTAGAATATCATCTATAAAGACTACCACAATGTTTTTTTGTGGTAATATATAAAGACTATATGTTTCATTTATATGAAGATGACAGAAGCATTAGCGAGTCCGAATGGAATCACAATGAACTCATAATACCCATACCTCATATGAAAAATAGTATTTGGGACATCCTACTACTTCACCCTAACTTGGTAATATCTCTACTGTAGATCCACCTTGGAGAAGTATTGTGCTCCATATAGTCGATCAAACAAGTAATTAATTCATGGGAAATGATACTTTTTGTTTATCATGAATTTATTGAGCACACGATAATAAATGAAAAGGTGCATTGACCCATACCTCTTTTTTATGAAGAGGACTGGTGCACCACATGGTAAAGCACTTGGGCATATAAAACCAATATCCAAATTCTCATGTAGTTGTTTCTTTATCTCCTCAAGCTCCACAAAATCCATTCTATATTGCGTGTTGGATATTTTCAATTCTCTAATTAAAATATCAATCGAGAATTCAAAATCTCTATTACGAGGAAGAACAAATAATTCCTCAGGAAACACATCACTGAATTCCCACACAATATGCATGTCTTTTAGGATGGTTATTTACTTAGAATAAATCATCTAATAAATATACACATTCTCATAGGGAATTAATATCCATGCTTGAGATGATGTTACTAAAGAAGATTCATTATCTTACTTGAAATTCTATAGAATCCATGGTTGATTCACTATATGAAGAGTGATTTACCTCTCATGACAATTTATATTGGCTATATATAGGGAAATCCAATAAATGCCAAGAATTGCATCTAATTCCACTAGAGGGATTATGATGAGCTTTTCTAGAAAGTTCAATCCACAAATTGTGATAGGGTAGAAGTTATATACATAGGATGCAATAATTTCCAACATTTCCCATTTTGACTGACATCTCAACTTCCATTTGTTGTGGTGGTGTTTGGATTATTCTACTATACTTTTAGGATATAAAATAATGCATAGAACTAAGGATGATTACCCTAACTTTCAATATTTGATTCTGGTTCTAATTTTTCCAATATAGACTTTAGGGATGAGTATATTAATTAAATAAATAAAGGGGAATCTAATGACATTAAAGGTATAACATATAAATTATGTTTATCTCATTAACTTATGAATTTATGGGCTTCAATCTTCGTTTTCCTTGATCTTCTTCCTAACATATATCCTTGTAGAAATTTTTGTTCCCTTAATAATGGTTTGTAATGAGATTATTAATTTAAAAAAGCTTATACCCTAGGAGTGTTGAACCAAGAGTGCAACAAGGCTCATTTTCATGCACCCGTTTTCATTCGAGTCTAGCTCAAAATGGTGTTTTCGGGTTTTACCCCTAGATACATATGTGCTAGATTCGCATCTACTTGTTCATATCCAGACATGGATGTATTTTCTTGATAAAAAACATACTATATACTCACCAAAATTTAGGTATTATTTTATTATAATTAGTCTTATCCCAAAGGATTTCACTAGAATTTTATAATCCTAATCCCAAAAATTACTAAACCTATCCTCTCATACCACCTATGATAACCCTGGTCTTAATTACACATTTAAACATGATTTATTACATAAAGATGAACTTAATACAACTCATAAGATTGAGAGATATAGTGTATTTGGGGATTATTAATATTACATAACAACTTAAAACTTGAAATAAACATCTTTATTGAAAACTTATTTTACATGACCACAACATTCCTTCGTACTTAGCATTTCATGGGATAACCTTAGGATATACATAATAAAAGGGTGATCTATAAAGCCCAGTAAGGGAATAAACATGTTATAACACGAGGAATACAATACATGTTAGTCAATAGGAATATAAATGGAGCTTAAAAGAAACATGAACATAAAGGAATGATATAACATGATATTCATAAAATGGAAATATGGAAAAAACATACAACATGATATTAGTATGAGCCAAGGCTCATTGCACATGGATTGACATGAGTAAATCCCCATTTCACATGAATTATCATGAGTAAACCCTAATTTCACAAGAATTATCATGAGTAAATCCTTATTTCACATGGCGTATCTTGATACTAAACATTACCCAATTCATTGGAGTTCCATCAGGGCGCACCCTTCAATATGATTTCAATCTAATGTTTAAGTGTGTCACATAAATCATATAACATGGATTCATTCAAAATAATACATTTTTACATGATGAAGGAATGTGGAATAAATAAATTTAATTCCCCAATCAATAATTATATGTTCATAATGGTGAATACCCTTGATAGACAAATGGGTATGGTATTTAATACATGAAGATTTTGTCATGGAAAATCACTGTGTAATTTTGGCAGCATAATAACGTCACATGGAAATTCATAAAAAGGGATGTTGAAAGATAAATAGGTATATCATAATATAGGCCTGAAATTTTGAGTATAAGTGATATTTGAGAACATATCCCAATATATTAAATATAATTTAGATGCATAATATAAAAGAAATGTTTGAATAGAAATGAGAAGAGAGACATCCCTTACGGAATTTCTGCTTGGTAATGGGTGTACACAGGAGGGATTAATGAGAGAGAAAGGCGTCTATAATCCCTAAAAATAATAAGGGAAGTATTTTAGAGGTTAGAATACATACCCCATCATTTTTAATTTCAAATAAAAGTGTTTAATAATATAAAGAAACTTGGATAAAAATGAGAAAGGAATAAACCCTTATGGAATCTCAGCATAGTAACAGATTTGGTAAGGGTCCAAATGGGGGAGGCTAAATGATACCTCATTTAAATAACATCAAATTTAAATTAGGTACATGATTATAAAATAAAAAAATATAAAAAAATTAAATTAAAAAGACTAATTTCAAACAAGTTCCATAAATTGAAAGAAAGAGAGGAAGGTGAGAATCCCTTATTTGGATGTGTGATCCAAAAGGTTTAGAAGAGGCTTAATGGAAGCT
The DNA here is from genome assembly GCA_963277665.1 of Viscum album. Taxonomy (NCBI): domain Eukaryota; kingdom Viridiplantae; phylum Streptophyta; class Magnoliopsida; order Santalales; family Viscaceae; genus Viscum; species Viscum album. Next base: position 328,890 of record CAUJRU010000021.1, read on the forward strand.
TGTGTAAACTTGTGAGGAATATAGATAATAAATAGAAGAGTTTGTATGAGTTTTAAAAAGTTTTAGTGAAGAAAAATTGGTTCCTGGGTGGGTTTATATAGGAAAGGTGGGGGAATTCTTTATTATTTTGGTTTTGAAAACTACACAACAAAATATTCAAAACCACAAACCATCCCATGAATTGTTCCCATAGATTCTGGACCAGTGGAGTAGAAAAAATATTTTATAAGGAAAAGGGGTTAATATATTAAAATATCAGCCTTTTAATATGTGGATGTGAGTTACACTCTCATGAATTTTTTTTTAAAATCTTAAAATATTTAATAAGTCCTAGAGGATTCACTAAAGGTTTATAAAATAAAACAAAAAATATAAAATACATTTATTTTAAAGGTAAAAATTATATTTGGCCGAATATAAATTTTATTGTATTTTATTACATCACTATTGGGTCAATATGATGTCATAAAACACATTATATATTTATACGGTTTTTAATTTTTACCCAAAAAATCAACTTTCTCATAAAATTATGAAAAATTCACCGTTGGATAATTTTGATGTCTTGATTCCAAAAATAATATTAATTTTATCTAAATAATTATCTAAATATTTTATTGTTATTATTTTAAATAAAAACTAACATTTATTGAAAATTGATGGGTTTTGGAAAAAAATAGTTTTCAAATCTTAATAAAAGTAACTTTTGACTTCATAAAAATGATATGATCATTTATATTTGATAAACACAATTTAATAATAATATTTTATTATAATTTTATTATTTAAAAAATACATTAATTAAATAAAAATATATTTCTTAATTGAATTTGAATATTAACCAAAAATACTATTTATTCTTTAAAAATCATTAACAAAGTAACGATAATAGAATGAAAGTATATTCATTATTCTATAAAAAAATAATGTACAGAATCATAATGCTAGGGTCTTGTTAAAAATCCATTTATTACACCAGAATATGCCTTAAGAGTTAGGTGTATGATGGTGGTACATTCATGGGGTCGTTCTGTGAATATGTTTTGGGTCGTGATCTTGATGGGCTTGAACTTCTCTCGTAAACGGTTTCATTCTTGCTTAAGTTATTGGATCTCTACATGGAATTGGTCTAGGGAAAATACTAGAAATGCTATCTCCCTTGGAATATTTGATAAATGGGCTTCATAGGATCTGATCCTACTATTTGAGGTCACCACTTCCTTTGTCTTTGTCAAAATAATTTGTTAAAGCCCTATATTTATACTAGTCATGTGATCACTGTTCAATGACTATATTATCAATGATAAAGATACATAATTGTCATTTAAAATCCAATTAGATATAATAAAAGAATTTCACATGTCCTCTATATCCACAATAAATTTAATTAATTTAAATTCAATTTTATTCATAAATGTTTGGGACATTACACTTAGAAAATGGCCACGTAATATCCCAACTCTATGATGCAACTACATTGAAATTGATAGAAAAAATAAGTTCCATCCTTTAATACTCCATACCAAAGTCTAGAAGTCATGCCAAAACTATACTAAATAAAGAATAACATACAAATCTCCACTTCCAAGGATCTACACTATAACTAACCTCTCCATGTTACAGACACTCACTTTACAACTCAACATAAGCCTTCATGCCACAAAACCTTACATAGATGAAATTTTAACCACACCTACACCATCCACTTATCAATTCCCTCAAAATTTCCCCAAACACCACCATCACCTAAATTTAGAGAATTAATGGATTAGGAAGTCCATTTTCTTACACTACCACTCTTTCTTTATAGTGGTATAGATGAAACCACTTAATAATGGTTCATATTTTTATTTTGAAATGGAAATAAAGACTAATTTAGATGTATTAATCCCAAATAATTCCTTATTTAATTGTCAATTGATTTTAATTTTTTTAATCTGGGTTAGCATTGTTCTTAAATTTACAAATTCTCTTTTTTATTCATGATAACTGCTAATTAACCCTCATTAATGCATGTGAAATCCTATTATGTCTTCTCACTTTATATTAATCCAACACTATGAATCTATTTTTAAATGGAACAAAATTTTTCTTTATTCCATTAATTTTTCCTTCTTTTTATAAGATCAGGTAATATAATCTTGGTACCCCTATTACTTTTGGTATTACAATACCTTTCCATATGACCATTATTAGTAATAATATAAAATGTCACCCTGAAATCATGACTTGTATAGAATTTTCATTGTTTAGATGTGTCTTCCATATATCTTGATGTAATAGAATATATCTTTTATTAGTTTTGAATATTTTTAAATTTTAGTATAAATCCATTTTTTTAATATAATGGAAGTGCTTAAAGGTTTAAGGAAGAATTCAAGAGCACTTGGGGATTTTTTGGAGCTCTAAGATCTGATTTTTGGAGAAAATAGACTAGTTGTGTGGTTGGTTTAAACAATGCACCTAAGGCCACAAGGTTTGTTAAAACCATGTGGGGTGATATAAAAGGTTTATAGAGGGGTACATGAGCTATGTACAGTTTGGTAAAACCATGGGCCTTTCCTACATGGTTAGTTCCACTTAGGTAGTGGGTGCAAAAAGTTTGGAAAAACCATGGGGCCAAACCATGTTCCCTTTAAAATAGATGAAATGTATAATTTCCCCTACTTTATTTAGAAATTAAACCCTATTTACTCTTCCAAATTTTCATATCCACCCTCTATGCATGAATCAATTCTCCCCTCCTCGTAGGAATTTTGATAACTCTTTCATTTGAGCTTATAATAAAGTGTCATTTGTCATGTTGGATTCATACCAGTAATCTCTTAGATCACATTTCTTCCTTTCCTCGTTTATCTCACAATATGGAATGTTAAATACGCATGAACTAATATGCCATATTTTTAGGGTATTTATATATATCTTCAATTTATCCCATTCCATCCTGAGTTAAATTCCAATAGCAGATGAGGATAGTATTACCCATCTAAGGTAGGTGTTCTATACCTTTTCCCTAAAAATTTGGGTACATATACTTTGTTTCCATTATGCCATACACTATAATTTCCAGATATTTATCTTAAAATTAATAAATCATTAAATTTATTGTTTATACCATGATTCAAATATGTTATGAAACCCTTATCCAAGGTTGGAGGTTGTTAACCACAACCTGAACCACACTTGAGGTGGGTTTGTTCTATTGATTATGATCTTTCCATCTTCGGGGTGGTTTGATCTCTCCAATTATTAATTTGAGTTGTGTATAAATTAAATGAATTGATAAATGTTAAACACCACTTGTAACACCTTATCATTTATAAATTAAATGAGAATTGAAATGGAATAAATGAGAGATATGGAATGAAATAAAAAAAATACCTTGGATTATGAATAATTCGAGAAATTATTAGTGAATTGGCCTGGAAAATAACATGAACCTAATTTTTATAAATCATATGTGAATCCATTAATTTATTGAATATGATAAATTTAATTAATAAAGTTCATGGACACTAACATGTATCTTTGTTATTTTTTATAATTTTGTGAATAAAATTGATTAAAGACCTGGACACTAACATGGATTCATTCCCTATCACTTATAAGTGAGATGATTTATGAAATGAATAAGATGAATTAAAATGATAAGGGAATGGAAACTAATATGGTCCCTTAAAACCTTATATAATACATTGATAATGGATGACAGGGTATGGAACTGGTGTGGGGTAATATAGTGTGGCACTAATGACCAGCTCTTATATTTATATCGGATGCCTTGTACTGTTACCTTGGATCTGGATTGCTGAGACCACCTCAGACATGTTCTTTGTGCTCTAACTTAGTCAATAATGAGTTTTATATTAATTTTATCTATATAATAAATGAGGATGCCACAAGCATGGGCCATGGGATCTTAGCCCATATAGGTCTACATTAAACCGAGTTTTCTATGGATGAGCTCTGTGGACTTGATGAGGATTCCTTGGTCATTGGCCCTAGGTATAGGCCCTCATAGGTTTGATACATGATTATTTGTCACATTCTATAGCTACATTATATTTGACATGTTGACATTGAACTTAACTGATTCCTTACTTGGTTATACAATTATTCATAATTTAGATATTCCTTTGATCACAACATGTACTGGTAGACTAGGTTTTATTTATTTATCATATCTAACCCTTATTCCTATTATACCTGCACATTGCTTCATATTATATATGTATATATATATACTAGATCTATTATAGACACCATTGGATATGACCTAATAAGTATATCTCACAACTTGTTCAGGACACTGATTGTTACCTATATAGACTTCATGAATGCAGGTAGGGACAATGGAAAATAACCTTCTATGGATGTTTGAGTTATGTGTAAGATATATCATGGGAGAAGAGGACTGATTTTATTCTCATGATGATATTGAAGATAGCTTAGGTGTTTTTTTCATTTTTGTATAGAATTTTTATATTCCTTATTCTCTATCTCCCATTTACTTTCACTTTTGTATATCACAATGACATGATTATTATTTTGTATAAGACATTGGATATGGTTTCTACCAGTTTATTTCTCATATTTGGATGATTTAATCTTCTAATATGGATTATTTATTCCACTTATCCTATATATTTCTATTATCATATTTCTATTCCACATTATGATTATGAGAGTGTTTTCTCCCCACCATAATCTTATAGAACCTTGCTTCTAGTGGAAGCCTTTGGTGTACGGGGAGATGCATTTGAGGCTAGGTGGATCTCAGGTTCAGTTATTAATTAGTAAACCAGAACTTGGACACTAAAAGTGGTTTCAGAGAATCACTTTTTCCTTTTTGTATTACAATTTGGGTTATTAGAAAGGAGACAGGGGCTGTGTATGAAATTGTTAATGAGCCTATTCTTGGGAGTAGCTAACCCACATTCGAGGAAAATCCAATTTACCTAGGATGGTACTTAATGTTCTATATTATGACTATTATTATTGTATTTATTTTACTGTTTGGTTACATACAATATTCGAAGCACTATTATTGTTACTATGGACCTTATTTTACCCTCAGATGGTATGAAAAAGTGATGTTGTCTCATGCATCATAGTAGGAAATTGAGGATTCACATTCCATGCATATGAAATTACATATTTATTTTATCGCATGAATTTAATGAAATATGTTTTGGTACCTTTATTACTATATTTTACATCTGACTAATGTTTTTTCCAGATAAATGAGATAAATAATTGGTAAATTAAAGTGCCTACATCAATCTAGATAGTTTTTTACCAGGTATCTTATTGGTGACACCTTAATTAACCAATTATCATAGGTTTGATCTATGTGACTATGATTATTAGAGATGAAACATTATTTTGTTGTGATTACATGGATACTAATTGAAATATATAAGGATATTACATCTATATGATGAGAGTGGTGATACATCTAATCAACCTATCAATATATAATTGTTTCCTTCTAATGCCACATGTGAAAGTCATATCACAGTTACATGATGTTCCAATTGAAATTTAAAAAGAATATTACTTTATAACTTGGGAATGGTATCTCATATAATTATACCATTATATACATAAATACATATGGACTATTGAATCTTAAAAAAATTAAATGAAATGGTTGCTGTTAAATGGTGATGCCAATTAAAACTTAAAGGGTGTTTTATTCTAAAAATTGAAATTGAAAAACAGTATACCAGAACCCCTGGTACGAAACATAGAAATTGACCATTTACCGAACTTAGTAGTGGGAAGTAGGTAGTATCTCTTGGGATTATTCTTGATCTAAATTTGAACCTAGAACTGGATTTAGGATCAAGAACTGGGGAACAACTCTTATATAGGAAGGCTTGTACCTATACTATTCTTAATTCTATAATATATATAATTATAAAAACTTTTTTGAGTCATGTTATATGAAATTGTAGATATAATACACCATGATGGCCTTGAGTAATTTTCTAAGAGGGTGGTGATGACCATGCTCTGGAAGTGGTGGGCCTTGAGCTAAAATATTACCTAATATAGTGAAACTTTTGGAACCAATTGTTATAACCAACCATATAAAAAATTATTAGTTTAAAAAGGAATTATTACTGATCATATAAAGCATACATGGTGCTTTGAGACCTTCCCATAATATGGTAGAGTTTATGTGGGAATTTTAGTTACATCATTCACCCATATTTTTAGGGAATGGTGGTCGACAAGTTGCAGAGTCCTAGATGAAGGCCATGCTATCTATTTTAGAGCGCATTGAGATGCCTCCCAAGAGGAGGGTCAAGATGTAATATTAAATTCTATGTGATTCAGCCAATAGATGGTGGGATGTGTTGACCCAGTTTGATCAACATTGAGCTATGGTCTAGAGGGATTTCTAGATAGCCTCCTATGATTATTTATTTCCAGAGACGCCAAGGGTGGATAGATCCAGAGAGTTTACACTCCTTGAGTTGGGAAATTTATTTTTTATAGATTATTAAACTTCGTTTATAATTATTCAATGTTATTTATTTCTCTCCTTAGTGATTATATTTCCATAGCTAGTCATTTTTATGATGGGATTTTATACACCCTTAAATATCAGGTAAATGTGTTTTATTTGACTATTTTCACTGAGATAGTGAACAATACCAAGATTACCAAGTGTATCCTCAGAGAATTTGGAGGTATGGGGAATAATGGTTTATTCCTACACAAGGGATGTGCCTCATCTAGTAGTAGAAATTTCCATTTTTAGATTTATTTAGGAGCAAAAAATAGTCAGAGTGTGTGCCTTGGTAGCCATGCAATCTGCCATCAATGTGGTAAGAAGGACCATATGAATCCCTAGTGTGATAGAGCATGAGTTGAGTCCAGAGCCTACAATAGGATGGAACATATACATATATTTTTTTGGTCTTTTACTCCCATGTCTAGTGGAATAAGATTCTCACTAGATCCTCCTTCAAGATTAGGACCATCAGCTCTATATCAGACATAGAGATGAAGCACTACCGACTGTACAGGTTAAAAAGGTGGTCATGGATGAAGGAGCTAGACACTAGAATTAATTAGCTAGTATAGTGGGACAATGCATGTTAGTTAGGATGTATCTCAAGGTTATAGATTGGGCCAGATACATGCGGTTTATTCGATCCTTTTGGAACAGAGTCTCAATCCATATATGGTTATAGGTATTATTTTAGTAGTCTCAACTTTATTATCTTCTATATTTGATATATGTTATTCCTACTCCTTTATCTATATGGTGACGATGGAGAGTCTTTTCTTTGATATGCAGTATTTCTATGGCATGATAACACTCAATACTCCATTGTAAATTCAATTGGAGAGTGTACACCAATGAAAGGAGTGCCCCTTAACATAGGTAGGTATCATTTTTAGGACCTATTTTTCCTTAAGATGATAGGTTTTAACATCATTCCTAGGACAGAGCGGCTGGTTCCTTATCAGGATTATATTGATTTCTATCACCAAAGGTTGTACTTCAAATCCCCATAGGGTGATAGTTATATTAAAAAGGGTGAATGGGATGTCTTGGTAAGTTGGGATAGACCCAATAATTATAGGTTGGGTAGAGTGAAAAATAGATTTCTAGTATTTATAAGGATGATCAGGGAATGTATCTGGATAATTTACAAACTATAGTAGATTGTTTTGGGGAATTATTTACTAATGAATTTTTTGGGCAACCTTCATAGAGAGAGGTAGAGTTTACTATTTATCATGTTCTAGGAGTAGCACCAGTATCTATTCCTCCTATAGGATGGATACTATTAATTTAAAGGATCCCAAAATTCAATTATATCACTTGGAAGATAAGGGTTTTATATGGCCTAGTACATCCCCATGGGGTTAAACTATAATTTTCACCCAAAAGGTGGATGATACCCTCATTCTTTTTAGGGATTATATTTGATTGAACGGGATTATGGTTAAGAAATGGTATCAACTCCCACGTATAAACATCCTCTTCAACCAACTCTATGGAATGATAGTTATCTCTAAGATTGATTTGAGTTCATGATACCATTAGGTGCATGTTAGACCACCAAATACACCATGTACGACATTCCATAGTTGATATATCATATACAAGTATTTGGTCTTGCTATTAGGTCTTACTAATATGCCATTAGTATTCATGTATTTGATGAATTGGGATTTTCACCCATATTTAGATTCATTTGAGGTAGTCTTCATGGAAAACATATTGGTGTAATCAAATACTCGACACAAAAATTCCCAATATCTTGACATCATTTTGAGCACACTAAGAGAGAATCAAATATATTCTAAACTCCCAAAATGTCACTTTTGTATCGATAAGTTCTACTTCATATGTGACATTATCTTAGATACATAAGTATTAGTAAACCCAGATAAGGTGAGAGTCATTGTTTCTTGAGAGAATACAAAGAACACCTTTGATATATAGAGTTTTATGGTTATGGTGGGTTATTAACGGTGCATTATACAAGATTTCTCATTATTTTAGCACTAATCACAATCTTAACCCAGAATGGTATCAATTTTACATGGTCTAAATCCTATAATAAGGCCATTCAAGAGTTGTAAGGATAACTTACTTCAACATCAAACCATATTTTACCTAATAAAATAAGAGGATATAAATTTTACTATGATGCATTAGGCATTGGGATGATAGTGGTTATAATGTAGGTAGACCACATGATGGTATATATGTATCTTCTGTTTAGGACTCATGAGTGTAATTACCCAACACATGATCTAGAGATAGCAGTAGTGGTTAATGAGTTACATTGTTTGAGGCATTACTTACTGAGAGAGAATTTTGGGGTGTACACAGACCAAAAAAAACTCAAGTATATATTTACATGGCATGAGTTGAATCTTAGATACCGAATATGGGTTTAAAACCTATATTATCTTGACTTTGAGAATACTTATATTCCTAGTAAAAAATGTAGTTTTAGATTCTCTAAGATATAAGGCTCAGACATAGGTAGTTTGAGAGGCTAATAGTGAGTGAAAGTTGATGGAACTATTTTATAAGATGAATTTGGAGGATTAGGACTATAATGTATAGACTGAACTCACATTGTTATCAATGACCTATTCACTTACAGATAGAGTGAAGATGATACAACTTTATGATCCTTAGGTTTTGGTCCTATGAGAGAGTGTTTTAGGTGGGGACCCACCATAGGTTGGATTGTTGATGGGGATATGGTCTTATGAATTCATGGATGCTTTTAGGTTACTTTATATAATTGAGAATAATTTATTAAAGGGTGTCTTACCTATTGTTTGGTGGTATATCATGTCCTTATTAATATGTACCATGATCTAGACCACTAGTAATGGTGTCCTGGTAAAAAAGGGAGATAATTGGTTTTTTACTTGGTGCTCCACCTATGAGTAGGTAAAGGTGGAACACAAATGGTAATAAAGGATTTTATAGAAATTTCCTTGAGTTAAAATTTTATGACATCAGTATGTATTTTTTGGCCTGATTATCTAGTCAATGTTGATGTTTTGATTCAGTATTGGTGTTCATAGATAGATTGACAAAGGTCACTCACTTCCTACCTATCAGAGAGACCTTTTCAGTGGATTAGATAGTAAGGCCATATGTTAGAGAGATTATAAGACTTTATGGAGTTTCATATACTATATTATTATATTGATATTCTCATTTTACATCATGGTTATCGAAGGGATTGCATAGGGAACTAGTTTCATAGGTACTAATGAGTAAAACCTATCACCCATAGACCGACGGTCAGTCTGAGCATATGATATAGGTGTTAGAAGACATGATATAGACATGGATCCTAGATTTTAGAGGTTATTTGGAGAAACACTTACCTCATGCTAAGTTTTCTTACAATAATAACTTGAATGTGACTATATAGATGGATCCTTATGAGGAATTATATGGTAGGTTGTGTCGTTCACCCCTATGATAGTTAGAGGTCGGAGACGAATCACTACTAGGAGCTTGTCTTGTTTGAGATTCTTCAAAGTAGGTATAGCTTTTCAGAAAATGTATGACTACAACATAGTATAAGAATAATTCTTACACCAATCACTATGTCTAACCACTAGATTTCAAAGTGGGGGATCATATTTTTTGCATATTTAACCTTTACTATGGAATAGATGGATTCATAGAGAGGTTAATATTTTGCCTCATTATGTCAAACCTTTTGAGATTTTAGAGAGAGTTTGGTTGATATAATATCGATTGAAGTTACCTTAGAAGAACTGATCCCTACACATTATCTTCCATGCATCTCAGCTTCCACCTTTATATTCAAATATATCTCATATTATTCATCCTAGTGAGGTTGAGTTAGAAGTAGATGTGTCCATTGAGTAGAATCCTTTATGAATCATTGATCAAAGGATAAAGAATATCCGAGGTAGGTTAGTTCCAATATTATAGGTGATATTGCATCAAGTTAATTTATAGTATGAGACCTAGTAGTGATAGGTTGATGTACATGCCCAATGGCTGGAACAATTATCAGAAAATGCTTTACAACCCTTAGAATAGAAACTTAGGGATGGGTTGTTTTAAGGAGGTTAGGTTGTAACATCCTGAATTTTGTATGAGGTATGAATCCTTTAAATATAAATATAAATATCTTGTTGTCTTCTAATGGAATTTTTTAAAGGTTTAAGGAATGATTCAAGGGGAATTTGGGGCTTGTTCAATGCTTGTAGCTCAGAGTTTTGGAGGAAACAGACTAGGTGCATGGTTTGTTTAAAATATTCACCTAAGTTCGTATAGTTTATTAAAACAATGTGAGGATGTATAGGGTCTATAGAAATGTGCACGGAATGCACACAATTTAGTCAATTTGTGTTCCTATCCTACATGATTAGTTACACATAAGTAGTGGGTTTGCATGGTTGGTGCATGGTTTGGGAAAATTGTGTGCCCTTTAAAAATGGGTGAAATGTGGATTTCTCCCCTAAATTATTTCAGAATTAAACAATCCTTTATCATTCTATTCTTAATAGACACCCCCACATGAATATATTCTCCAATTTTCCTATGAATTTTGATAACTCCTTCATTTGAGTCTAGAATGAAATTTCCTTTGTTTTTTTGGATCCATACTAGTAAGCTCTTTAGTCCTCTTAATTCCTTTCATAAATTTTCTCACCGTATGGAATACTAAACCCATGTGGGATAATATAACCTATTTTAGGGTATTTTTATATATATTCAATTTTTCATGTTCTATAATGAGTTAAATGATGGCAATGGATGAGGATATTATTACCTCTCTATGGTAGGTGGTCAATAAATTTTACCTAAAATTTTGGGTGTTTATAGTTTTTTGTTGTTGTGCCGCATGCTAGAATTTATAGGAATTTCTCATGAAATAAAGAAATATTTAAATTGAATATTTAGACCATGATGCAAATATTTCATGAAACCCTTATTCATGGTTGGATGTTTTAAACCTCAACATGAACCACACTTGAGGTGGGTTCGTTCCATTGATTATGGTTATGTCACCCTTGGGGTGAGTTGATCTTGCCAATTATTAATGGTATCCATATATAAATTAAATTAATTGATAAATTTTAAATACCTATTATAGAAACGTTTCATTTATGAATGAAAAGAGTATTTAAATGGAAAAAATGGGAGTTATGGAATTAATTGGAAAACCCTTTTCTTATGAATAATTAGGGAAATTACTTGTTAAGTGGCATAGACACAAACATGAACCTCATTTTTATCATTCATATATGAATCAAATAATAAATCAAATATGTTAAATTAAATTGATAAAGGTAATGGGCACTAACATGGATCCTTAAACCATTTAAATTTTTTTTGAATAAAATTGATTAAAGGCATGGATATTGACATGGACTCCTTTATCACTTGTAAGTGAGATGATTTATGAAATGAAAAACATTAATTGAATTAATAAGAGAATAAAAACAAATATGGACCCTTGAATCCTTACTTAATATGTTGATAATGGATGAAATAGTGTGGAAATTAAGTTGGGTAACATGAAATGACACTGAATATCCACTCTCATATTTATATTGGATGCGTTGGATTGTTACCTTGGATAAATATTTCTTGGACCACCTCGAACATGCTCTTTGGGCTCTACCCATGTCTATAATGAGGCTGATATGTATGTTCTCCATGGAATCAAAGAGGATTCCATGACCATAGGCCATGGGTTCCCGACCAATGTAGGTCTATATTACATCGAGTTTTCTATATGTGAGCTTTAAAGACTTGAAAAGGATTACATGGTCATTAGCCCTGGGTCCTAGTACTCATAGGTCTGATACATGATTATTTAGAAAATGTCTCATCTTCTTGATATTTGATATTACAACATAGAACATAATTGATTCCATGATATATTATAAATATATTCATCATTTATACACTTCTTTGATCACAAAGTGTATTAGTAGACTAGGTTGTATTTCATTATCATTTATAATCCTTATTCTAATTATAATTGGACACCGATTCATCTTATTTACACATACTAAATCTGTTATAAACACCAATGGTGATGGGTTAATGAGTATATCTCACATCCTATTTGGTCCACCAATTGGTGCATGGATAGAATTCATGGATGTAGGTTGGGAAAAGGGATAACAGTATGCTTTGGATTCTTGACTTATATGATACAATGGTGTATAAGATCTGAGGAACGATCTTATACATGTGATTCTATTGGATATAACTTGGTTGTTTTTATTAATTTTTTATATCATTATGTATATGCCTTCTTATCTATCTCCCATGTACTTTTTGTTTTATATATCACTATTACATGAGTATCAATTTGTATATGAAATTGGATATCATTTCTAGTAGTTTATTTATGAAATCTAGCTTATATATCCTTTCACATATGGTTATTTATTATACTTTTGTTTTATATTTATATTATCATATCATTGTGACACATACAGATCATGAGGGTGTAGTCTCCACACCATACTTTTAGAAACCCTCACTACTATTCGGTAGTCTTTGTCAACATGGGGACACTCTTAAGTCTAGGTGGCACATAGGTTCGGTTACATATTAGTTAACTAGACCTGGGGCACTATAGTTTCTTCTTTATTGAGCACTCTAACTTTGATACAGACATTCATAGTGTGTCCCAATATTCCATAAAATCAAAATTTTAATTCCAATTTTCTTTGAGAACCATTTCTATCAGTTCTAGTTGGATTTTTCTATATTTAATTTTATTTTAGATTTTAAATTCCTTGCCTTCCAATTATTGAAGCGACCATAGTGGATTTTTTTTCATTTTGTTTTCCATTTAAGGGATTTAGTTTTGATTTAAGCTCCTTTATATTTACATTATTTTCCTACCAATGAGAATCCATGGTATCCATTCTCAAGAATTATTCTCATTTATATTTTATATCCTCATAAAGATATAATTTGAGAGGTATTATAATTTCTTTCAACTCCTTTTCTATATCCATTTTATTTTTCAACTTCTATACAAGGCCTTTAATAAGTTCAATTTTATTCTTCATTTTTAAACAATTATTGAATTATATGAATTTAAATACATCTTCACTTGTCTTAATCTATGGTTTTACAATGAAAAATCTATAATAAATGTAAAATAAACTTTGAGTATGATTTAAAGTTGATCTAAATTTTCATGTAAGGACTAGATCTCTCCCTGACCACTGCTTGAATAATATTTGGATTGATAACATGATGTAGTGGTCACATTATCAGTAGAACAAATACTTTTTTGTTCAACTTCTGTGGCGGATAAATAATTATCCATATTTATAAGGGTAATATACCTTATATTTTTTTATTCTTCTCCCCTTTAAACATAAGGTAATATTCTTCAAATAATTTTTGTACTTTACTTGTATTGATATCCCAATTAATGTATTTTAGAATAGTATATACATCTCTTCTAGCTTTATACACATATCATTAGAAGACTTATAGTGATCTATATTCTTGAATACACAATTTTATAAAGAATACTTTAAGTCATTCTTAGAATAATAATTAATCTTCAAATTTATTTAAACCATCTCAAATATAATACCATGTTGAATATAGAAAAAATAAAATTAAAAATATTTCACAATTGTTCAAAACACACGCCTCTAAATATAACACAAATTACTTTCTATAATTAGAAAAATAACTTCTATAAAATATAGGATTCACCACTATATAATCCATATCTTATATAATCATTAAATATTTATAATCTAAATATGTCAAGTTGAATACATAGAAGAAAATATTAGCACAACTACAACTTGTTGCAACTCAAGAACCTTTGAGAATGGGGATGTGTGAATTAGGGTGTTGTTCAATTCAAAAATTTTCTTACTCACAAATACCTATAGATATTGTTACCATTATTGGAAATAACTTTTTTAATATTTGATTACTTTCTCATTAATTCTTACTGGATCTCAATCACAAATACAGAAGTTTAAAACAAATATCACACAATGATTTTATTTATTCCACCCTTATTGGGATACATAAATGAATATTACACTTGGTATTGTGTCGGATTACCAAAAATCCACTATAAACTCACTATTTTGTTTGATACAAGATTTAGGTGAAGTCACTCCTCACCAAATCTCACTACCTGTACAATTTAAGTGAATTAACTCCCCACTAATACTCACTACTTGTACAATAGTTTATAAAATATATTATTGCATCCCAAGGGTAACTCTCTTCTCCTTCTTCATTCATTTCTCTAGAAGATATATATTTACATACTTGTAGATCTATTCTCAGTTTATTGATGTGAATGTTTCGTCATGATCAACATGTGGACCTAATCTAAAATGCATCAAAATTCCATATGTGATGCTTTAATCTATAACATGTGTATCTTATAATTACATTACTAGGTATATTTAACTCTGTGTTATAATATTTTAAGAAATTACATCCAAAAGAAATTTACACAATAATAAGATTCCAGATGAAGAAAATTCTAGATTATAAATTCTATTATTGAACTTCATCCTCAATATACTCATCTACATGTGATAAATAGAACTTATGTAATTATCTTCACTTAATTATCTTATTTTATTCCCAAAAATATATCTCTACAAATCCAATATTCAATAAAACATTATTTAGCAACAACTCATTCTCTTTAATTCTGATATTCAATAATTCCTAGGTTTTTGACTAACTTTATTTTTCTTCCTTCTTCATTCATATTATTATATATTACTTTCCTATATTATATACATTTTAATGAATCTTTATAATAGGTTCCAATATATCCTCATAATTTTTTAATTCAAATTCAAACTTTATTGACCACATTTAACTTCCAATTCCTCAAATCCATCCATTGATTTGTTAAGTGATTCTCCTCCATAGATATTATAATTTGTAGTTAATGGTCATCCTAAAAACCACTAAACCTTATTGAATGTTCCAAGTCACTAAATATTAATTAAATTCTATATTAAATTAAATTTCTTGGTGATCCAACATCCACAATGCTATGATATTTTGATTCCTTATACAATTTTATTCAACTTCAAGAAGTATTGTATTATGATACAAAGTTTCATGGTTCAAACATGATTTGTTAGATAAAAATCTAAAACTTAACTTTAATAACCCTATTTATTTCTTCATAGTCTAAAAATTTTGGTGTAGTCTCTTTAATCACAATATGAACTTTTTATTCCATCAAGATATTATTCCAAATCAAACATCAACTGCTTCACAATCCATCACACCCAATTTTGGGAAATTTTTGGATTCAACTTTACTTATTGAGTAACCATTACATATAATTGTATATTACAAAGTTATCCTCATATATTATTTGAAGTACTCATGTCGCTATTATGTATGTGTCATATCTCTCCCATGTCAAAGGTAAACACCCTTACATATCATGTGAATATATGAGGTAACCATTACCTATCCTTGATATCAATCCTCATATATCCTTTAGACCAACCCTTACATATAATTTAGATAAATCCTTATATATCATCTAGATAACATTTATTTATAAGTAATTTTCCAATTATTTTGACCAAATCAGATTAGCACTACTAACCCATTTGTATCATAGAAATAAACCCTTACATGTAATAACATTACCAATTTCATAGTCCCAATCTACATAACACATAAAATTTCTAAAATTCATCTTAGCCTTATCTAAACATCTTTAAAATTGATCACATGATTGAATATGATCAATTATTGACTCGTAAATATAGATAAATTTCAACTCATAATCCCCCCATGTATTCAAAAAATCCATCCTTCATACATTGTTAACCGAACCTTCTAATAACCTCCTATAAATAGATATCCTATTAATTGTAGGAATAATCTTATAAAACCATCCATCATCATCAACAATCAATGATTATAGAAAATATAATACACATACTTCTAGTTTCCATATCACTCCTTTTATATTTAAATATCCTCATAATACTTATAATTATATGGATAGATATATCAAAAAACTAGTGAGCTAAAATCCTAGTAAGGGGATGAATAATAGGGAGGATTATGAGACGTCAATCAATATGAGTACATGGGTGAGAATAATCATAATCATTATATAATAACCATAAGACTATAGTAATAAGAATCATATAAATAAGGCTTGGAATGTGGTATATATATAATAATGAAATAGTATAAACGTTATAGACAATGTTCACACATAGAATATCAATAAAGCAAGTATCATGGTCATGAAAAATATATATACCAAATTTTATGAAAAGAATATAAATAAGGATTACATAATATTCAAACAAAATAATCTAAAGAGATATAAAATATTACCTAATTCATTATATGGATATATAATTTTAGGCCCACTCATCTCATCATAATATGTTCATAATCTTGCATTCAACATAGAAGGCAATTATACATAAATAATAAAAATGAAACAATACACTGAGAAAAAAATGATTTTCAAAATAACTTTATATGGAATTCATTGAAATATAAACTTATAGGTTACCAAAAAAGAATTAATATTATTATTTTGATCATTTAAATTATTCCATCTATAAAGATAAGATCATATTTCTTTAAAAATATAATAATAAACATCATAATTATCAAAGATATACCTTAAGGAGAAACAATTTATCATTAATGATGAAGGTGGATAAGAATTCATCCCAAAATGTAATAACATGCATATCCATAAGAGTAAAAAAGGGTAATAAAATAATGATACATTCCTATGTTATTTTAGAAGAATCACTTTGAAAAGATATATGAAAAGAAGATAAACCCAATAGAAAGAGTTGGGATTGAGAGTTCTCTTAACTTAGGCCCCATTTCATTTCATCATGTTTATGATCATGTATAATACACTTATATTTCTTAAAAAATAAATCAAGAAATGAATTAAAATTATTTACATTATTATTGATCAATTATTATCATTATATCAATCTTCTTTTAAGGATGAAATGGTTTAGTGATATGTTTCTTTGGATTACCCCATTTTTATTTTGATTTCATGATTATTGATTCATTTTAATCATTAGTAAAATTAACATCAAAAGGTTAAAAATATATAAAACTAAATATTTATACATTATAAATTTGTTACACTAAATAATCATGAATTTAGTTATAATTAAAGTACTGAAAATGTCCTTCTAGGCGGATAAAACTAAATATTAATGGGGTGTGTCAAAAAGAAGAGGAGGGGGAGAGAGCATATGTATTAAAATTAAATTAAAATAGTTATACCATTAGAAAATAAAATTTATATTTTAAATATTTTTCAATTAAATGGTTTATGAAGGTAGAAAAGTGAAATATATTTGGAGAGTATAAAGAAAAATGAAAGAAAGAGGATGCTGGTGTTACCAATTCATTGACACTTTTTCCTTTCTTATGGAACTAAGGCCTCAGGAGATTAGATTTAGATGAAACAATGACATCTATAAGGATACTAGGGGGATTAGAAAAGGTAAATTAGGTTGATATTGGTCAATCATAATTGATTTGGATTTTATTCTCCAAGGAGAAATAGGTAGTATTTATACCTGAAAGGAGGATTATGTTTTAGTTAAAATATTAAATAAAATATTATTTTCAGACCAAAGCTTGTAATAATAGTCTCATTTGAGACTATAAACAATATTTATTGAAAAATAGATTGTTTTATTAAATTTAAAGCATTTATGAACCCAATATATTACTTTAAAAAAAAATAAAGTATGAAAAGAAATAGAAAATAGATTTTTAATGGTATAATTTCTCTTTCTAGAATTTGTAAATTACTCTTTTAGATTTATAAATTATGTTAATTATTTTTTAAATGAGTAATTTATATTATTAAACTTATTTTCGAAAATATAATAATATCATAATTTATTATTTAATTATTAATTCAATATTATGTTGTGAAATATGTGGTATTTGAAAACTATATTTTTTACAATTGACTTAAAAATTGATTTTCTTATGAACATTTCCAAAAAATCACTCTGGAAAAATTTTTATGTGCTGATTTTAATAAATTCAATCATTTTATAAATTAATTTTTAATCTTAGGCAATTTAAATATATTAATATTAATATTAAAATGAACAGTTTTTAAAAAAATATGCTAAACATACAATTTTATTAAAAAATACACTTATACTTTTTTGATTTTCCTAATATGAATATTTGTTTTACAACTTTATAATTTTTTATTTTTTTAATTTATTCATAGAAAATATTATTTATAAGTAATTTTATTATTCTATTGATCATGTTTCTATTCTAATGGTGTAATTAATATTCTAATGGTTAGATTAGTATTTTAACATTTATATTACTATTCAAAATATCATTTTACCTTAAACTTCATATAAATACCTCTCATTTCATTCAGAAATCATTAACATAGTTTTCTATTTAGGTTTTTTATATCCATTACAAAATACTAATCATATTCCTAATGTTTTTTACTATTTACAAAGTTGTTAATGAGTGTGATATTTCTTAGAAACCACAACCCCATGGATTTTCAAATAATGCATATATTTATTTTTTTATTATCCCATTGTAATTTTTTAAATTTTATGGGCCATATTTATTATTCAAATATAATTTTATAAATTAATAAAATAAATATATTTATTTTTCTTAACATGATTCATGTGACTTATACAATAAAATATTCCTAAATACAAAACATATATATTAAGAATAAAAATTTCATATAGAAAATTCTTGGTCATTATATTCTTCCCTCCTTTAGAAATTTTATCCTTGAAATTTGAATGCATAACCTCAGTTGAGAATAAACGAGGGTACATTTTTTTCATCTTCATGTTTCAATATTACCTCTTCATACTTATAGTTTCAAAAAATTACTTTGACAATATAATTTATCTTTTTGATTATAAATTTTTCTTGATGGTCCAAGATCTTCATAAGTTACTCTTTATAAGAGAGGTCATTATCTAGTTTTACCACCTTTGGATTCAGTATATATTAGGGATTTAGTACATAATTCTGTAAGATAGATACATGGCATACACTATGAACCTAAGCTAGGTTTAGTGGAAGTGTTTATCGATATGATATAAATCTTATATGATTAAGGATATTTAAGTGTCCAATGTAACTAGGGTAGGTCATTCTATTTTTTTTAAACCTCATGACTCTCTTCAATAGTGATATTTGAAGGTAAAATTTATCTCTAACATAAACCTCCAAGTCTCTTTGATTATTTTTAGAACAACTATTCTATTGATTTCGTGATAGATTAATGTGTTGTTCAATGGTTTGAACCTTCACTATTATCTCTTTCACATGTTCAGGTCCAAGTGGATTCAGTTAACCAACTTCATCCCAATAGGTTGGAGTTAAACATATCTTACCATATAAATATTTATATGGGGTGGATACTATTATTTTATGATAAATTAACCAAGGAAAGTTATTGATCTCGCCTCCTTTAAAGTCCATTGATAAATATCACATCATGTCTTCAATTGTTTACATTCTACTATTATATTGACCATTATTCTTGGGGTGATAGGATTTACTGAAGTTAAACTCATAATTTGAGGAATGTTGAAGACTCCTCTAGAATATAGAGGTGAACCTTGAATTATATTTATATATGACTAAAATTGGTTCTCCATGAAACCTCACCACTTCCATGATATATTTATTTATATATATTCATGAGTTAATCAAGCGAAATGTATTATCAAATAATAAGGAAGTAAAAAGTCTTAGTGAGTCAATCCACCAAAAACTATATGGAATTGTTTCATTTATATATCTTCATATAAATCTCGACAAATTTTATAGATATTTTCTCCCATTTCCATGTTGATATAGAAATTATTGGATCATCCCATTGGATTTTTAAAACTTCACCTTACCTTTCTAATATACTAATCAGATTGAGGTGTACTGAAAAATATCCTTCTTCATGTTGCCCCACTATAATTTCTCTCAAATATACATATTAGTACTTCTAGGGTGAATGGATAAATATGAGTTATTTATTTATGATATACCATAAAATCCTAATATATATGTGATATATATGGGCTATATATGATTTATGATTAGGCATGTCATATAGTATGACATTCATGGATCAAAATACATATCATATTCCTTATTACTATATCGTAAGGTATTGCATAAGGGATATCATAAGGCATGGTATATTATATCAGGCCACTACCTATGATTAACATGGAATCCAAGTGTTAAATAGTTTAAACTTTAATGTTTTCCACCAATGGCTATCATTATTATATAAATTTTATATTATGAAATGGATGAGAGGAATAATATATTGATTTGATGAATTAATGAATGGTTGAGGATTTACTCAAGCATTTTTTATTGAATGTGTAAATTCTTAGTCTCAGGGAGAGGCCCTAAGGGATTATATAAAGAAGGAAATCTCTAATATATGGGTGTGTGATACTTGTATAAGCATATATATGAAATTATATCATACTCATATAACTCTCTTTAATATTTTTCCCCTACCAACCAAGAGGTACTAACATACAGTAGGTGAAGGAGAGTCCCACCAAAGCATTGGGTGATTCAGTTGGATTATGGATACACCATAGAGGAGGGAGTCCTTTGGTTTTCTATAGGGGATATTCATCAAGAATTTCGATCATAGGAAGTAATAGAGACATATTCTATGTAAGGTAAACAAATTTTCTTCATTTTATGTATATACATGGTTTTAGTTATCAATCATGTTAGATCTTAGGAATGAATCTTCTTATTGATTTCACTATGTTGATTGAGTGTTAATGGATCCTTAGAAAACAAAATGTGGTATCAAATATTTACAATGATCTTTGGTCCTCAAAACCATATTTGAAAATGAAGAAAATCATATATCATTTTTAAATAATATGGATTATCATTAAAAATAATAGATAAATTGAATAGTGTCTTATTTTACAATATTTGATATCATAAGCAGTGATATTGGTTTTGTACTAAGGATGATATTATGTTATGAGATAATATAAGCTATTATTGGGGTCATTCCATATGATATGAGATATTTTAGGCAACAACACAATAAATTACTTTGGTTTTATACTATATCACAACATACATTATGGGGATCATAGTTAGTGATAGAGTTGTTCTATGCATGAAAATATGGAATCATATCATAATATAGACATGATTCATATTATATGCTACAAATCTTTAGGTATGAAAGGGATATCACATCTGAAACTAGTCAATCATAAAATATGATTGATAATATGACATGCCTCATATTATGATATCATTATATCATTAAATATGATATGTGTATAAATTTTTTATTTTCTAATTTTCAATTGTAATTTGAGTAAAATAAATTATAAAATGGTTATAAATTATAAAAGGGGTATTTTTTGATATTTATTTTATTTATTAATCATGTATAGATTAATTAATTATAATAATTTTATAATTAATTATTAAATGTTAATGAAACATTTAATAAATAAATATTTCATAAATATTAAATGTTAATATAAAAATATCATTTTCAAATTTATATGACATGAAATATAATTTGGATATAAATGGTTTTAAGGAAATTATATGTGTAATTTATAATATTTTTATAAATTATAAAATAATACATAAATATAAAAGAGTTTATATTTATGTTTATGAATTATTAATAATTATTTAAGTTGAATTGTTTAAATTAAAATTCCTTATTTGAAGAGAATATTTCAATCATATCAAAAGGAATTTTGGTAATTGATATGATACTGTTTTAAATAATATGTGATATTTTGGATGATAACGTGATATATATGAATAGTTAATATATATAATGTCTATATGACAGATATCCTATTATTAAAATAAATTTGATTGAAATAATATTGTGAAGGAGTTAATATTCAAGATAAATATAAAATGTTTATATTTTCATAACAATGGAATTTCCATAGTACATGGTAAGTTTTAAAGTGTTTATAATTGATTTATTTATGAATTAGTCATAAATTTACTATCTCATGTTTAAATATTTGAATTATTAATTTATTTAATTTATCCATTGATTTATTAATGAATATAATTATTATATTATTAATGGATGTATACAATACTTTAAAAGTAAAACCACTTCTATATATTTATCATATATGCCAGGTATGATAATTATTTTGTTTTATTCTACCTTGACTTTGGATTATAATAGGTTATGTGCTTGAATTATGGAGATAATTATAATTTATACGTATTAGGTGTTAAAATTAAGATGGAATTAAGGAATATATTGAGTAAATATACTTGGGTAGAGGGACTTTGGGTTGGAATTCTCACTAGCTTGGAAGATTATACATTGTCTAGAAAAGTGGGGGTTGACAATTTGTTTCTCCCAAATTGGTCAAGTCGGTATTGTTGATTTCATTTTATTCTAAGACTTTACATGAAAGGGTTTTAACATGTGATTATTTTTTTGGGGATCACTTGTGCGTCTACATGGATTCACACACTCGGTTTTTTATATCCATGCATTCCCACTTTCCAAAGGAAGGTAGATTTCATTAATTTCAATAGTGATGTATGCTCTTTAATCGAAATGGGATGATGGTATCTAGGTTCCTCCTTCCATGGATTCATCATTGGAGTTCATTAACCAATCTGGGTCTCCCTCATAGATTTAAGTCATGTTCCTGGAACTTATTCCGGGTGTCAACTCTTTGTGGATACAAATTAATTACACCACTCATTTATTGATATACTTCTTTTGTCTCGACAGGACATAAACCATAAGTTTGGAGATTAGTCGTGTTGGGTATCCCTGGGTATGTCCAGATACTGGGAACATTGGTCACCTACATTCTTCTCTTGGGAGGGAATCTCATATTAGGCATCTTAATGCACAAAACCTAAGGCATATATTGTTGATCACAAGGTAACTAACACCAGGGGTGTAAGTCTCCCAATGTTTTTACCTTCTGCATCCCTTTTTTTACATGAGGTATGTATTATGGGACAAATAACAAGTTTAATGTATTATGGATAAGGTCACATGGCTAATGTTTTGTGGTTACATATTGGGTTTAGGTTTAATTTCTTGTGGGGAAAGAAGGTGTGTTCCTAGGATGGAAGACATCAAACCCACGTTTACTAATCGACTAATCATAATTCCCCTTGAGGAATCTCCGAGAGTTGTGTCCCTAGGATAGAAGATGTCACACATGGAAGGTTCAGTAATGGATGGATCAAAACACTCCCTGAGGTGGATCTAGTAGGCTGATTAGAATTACCCATGATGTGGATCATGTAGGTGTTTTCCATGGAGGGAGCACCTAAGTTTACCATTGGTCTGGATTGAACCTCATGGAGGCATCCTACGTACCCTGTTTAAAAGATAGGGATCAAAAACCACATAGTTCGAGGATGTAGTTTAATTTCATGTGATAGGAAGATCCATGCATTTCAATGTTATTCGGTAAAGATATTCATGCTATTAATGGATAATCCTATGCTCATGGTATGGGGTAAAATGTGTGGGAGGTGTAGGGGTCATCCTATGCCACTCATACACATGGTATCCTATGTTTATCACATAGGGTAAGAGTAAAGTTTTATGTAATGTTCTAAGGAAATCATAATTTAGTGTAACATCATATGAATAGGATGTAGAATTATATATATTTTATATCATGTTGCTTGGATGTGGGGGGAATCACTCTTCAATCTTAGGTCTTACGTGATCACTGCCTATGCACCTTTGGGTAGGGCATGGAGTTGGAACTTCCATGGAGGAGTGTTCAGTCAAGAGGTCCACATTATAGTTCCCATGATTAAAAGAAAAAAGGGTTAGATTACCCATGTTATGTAGTAATAGGTAGGCGAGAAGCCCGATCCTCACTTGTATTGGAGTTGGAAGACACCAGATTGGGTGGCATTAGCCACATGGGGATCTCAGGTGTTGTAACACCCGAGATTTTTATGAGTAATATTTTTTTTATATTTCATCAAAGGAATCTTTCACTACAAGCTAGCTTGGCTTACTTTACACGCAATCTCGACCTTCCTCGATAGCTTGCATTGTACGCAATACCGAGTTTCACTAAACGACGATATGCTATTAAAATATTATTAAAACTAGCCGTTATGAATAGTAATAACCACTTTTTGAAATTTTATAAATTTTATTTTTCAAAATGGAATTCATTTTTGGATTCGGAATACCGAAATTAGCCTAGGGTAAAATTTTGGTATTTTTCTGAAAACATCCAATTTTTGGTGAATAGTGAAACCACTAAGTGGTAGGTTAAAAACTGAATTTTGCATAAAACTTAATTTTACCGCTTCTGTGAATGGAATTTCAAAAATCCGACAGACACGGTTGATATCAGTAAGTAAAATGTGGTTCAATGAGATAAAAATAATTTTTTTGGTGAATAGTAACTTTTTACTTTTTTTACCGCGGTTAATAGTAAATAGGGTAACTAAGGGTAAATATGATATTACTATTACCCTAACACATGTCCTAATTCTATTGGATAAGTTTAATTCGACCAAAAACAAACTTAGGAATAAAATATGACCATTTAGGCCCACTTGGATTAGATTAGGACATTTATTATTAATTTATTTAAAAAAGAGTTAAAATAGTTAAAATCAAAGTTTAATAAGTAAATAATTTTTAATATGGAGTTATACATAAGATAAATTAGACTATAAATATTAATTAGAAAGATAAAAAGATTTCCTACATAATGGTATTTTATTTATAATTTTTAGACATTAAATAATTTAATTTATTTATGACACAATGATGATGCAGTAATTATCTTATTAATGAAATATTGACATAATTGATGTTATAAACACCACAATAAATGTAATTTGAGACTTTTTATGAATTCCACTAATTTTATAGGTTACTATGATATATTAGTATTGATTTAATCAACTTGGTTCGAACATATAATTTTGTTATGACTTTCACAAAAATCATATATCAAATAGTGTCAAAATTGACACAAAATAGTTTTTAAATCGAATATTATATTATTAATTGTTATTTTATTCCTAAAAATATAATTATTGGCCAAATGACTTAGATAAGGATATATATATTAATAATAAACAATTTGGGGTTCGTTTGGCATGTTATAGTAAGTGTATTAACCATATAGTGTAAGAAAACAAAAAGTCACGGTAAAAGTTAAATTATTTAACTTAGAGTTAAATCTAATTGATAAGGTTAAAATCATAACCTAAACTTGTCTAAATCCTATTGGTTGATAGGATTTCGACCCATCCCCACTTTAGCTTCGAAATAAGACCCTTTAGAACCATTATAAACCGATTTTGACTTTAATATAAAATAATATTTTGAGATATTCCTAAGGTGCCCCTTTCCTCCCTTATAAAAGGGCACCTCCTCCCCCTCCTAATCACACCAATTTGAGCACTCAAGCTCGGCCAAACCCATCAAAAATACCTTCTCTACTTCCATAGAATAATCCTAGAGGTCCTGGTCATCTTCAAAGACCAATCTTAGTTCCCTAAGTGGAGGATTCAAAGAGGCGTTCCAAAGAAGAGGTAATATCCATTACCGATCTTTTCAATTTCCTTCTTCTTCAACTTCTTCTTATTTAGTTGTTTCATGATAAAGTAATAACATCATTATTACTTACATACTGATATGTTATTATAAATATGAAACAACCCTAATTCACCTTCTATCCATCCTACGGAAAAATGAAATCACCGCACGTGCGTACGTACGGAATACCGTCTCCACGCCGTGGTGTAATCTATTTTCCACCACCACCTTACTTGTATGGGTATAATGGTGTAAATAATGACTATATATGACTATTAAAAAGTGATATTGATTCTGAAATAGTATACATACACTCCAATACAATTCCACGATCATAGGAACGATATCATCACTCGTGCGTACGTACGGAATACCGTCTCCACGATGTGATGCGACTCGTTCTACATGATCATCATTAAATAGTAATTATATAAATGAATTGAATGAATAAATATGATATATGTTACACTAATACCATTCTTTATATAAGGTATCTATAACCTTAAAAGAAGAATAAGAATTTATTCGGCAATACATGCATAAGAACAAAAGGCAATAAAGACCCGAGTAACAAGTAACAATGAAATATTACTAATAAGAAGCTAAGAATATGACCATATATGATATCATATCAATATTTATGATTCTTTAATAAGTCAATAACATTATTTAAACCACTATACAGGAGCTTCGGACACGTACAAAGCAAATCGGACCTAAGGTAAGGGAAATATCACAATCTCATTTTTATCTGAGATTGTTTATACTTTGGTATTTACTGGGGTGTATTTTATCATCCAAATCCATGTTCCCTAAATATTTAATATTGTTTCCATCCACTTACAATAGTTTAAATCCAATTTTACCCTTTGGTGAGTTTTTAGTAAAGAATATGAAAGGAATCTTTTGTCGTTTTTCGTATGAGGTACTTTTTGACTTTTCCGACAAAAGTACGAAGAATGTTTTTTTACCAATACGGCATGAATGGATTTTTAAAACATTATTTCCAAGAAGCTTCCTTTACATGTTTTCAAGTTTATTTTTAATCAACTTCTTTTAGTTTAGAATTTTATGACATTTTAATAAAGGAAAAGTGTTTTTGAAGTAGAAAGGATATTTTCCTCAAGAATGGAGTTCAAATGTTTTATCAAAATTATTTTCCATATAAGATAATATAGGGTTCTGTTTTCATCCCTATTCTTACATTGATTTGATTATGTTGTGAGAGAATTATTTTTATGAAGTCATTTACCTTATATGATTTGTTTTATGATGTCATGATGTTTCAAGAATCCCATTTTTGTTACATGTGTTATGCGATGATGTATGATTTATGATTATGTGGCACACATAAGAAAGGATTCATTATAAGATGGGTGGGACCTATATCTCCCTCCAATGCATTGGGTAAAGATTTATATCTCATGAGATAGACATGGCTGGAACAGAAGGTTATTTCGGTTCAGTGATACAGGACTGAAACGAGGAGTGAACTCGGTTCAGAAATGGACTTTGTCTGCTAAGATAGTCTTGGAAATGAGTCATGACTAACAGGAAATGATTTTCCAGGATTATGTGTGCATGCCACAAGGTTTCAAGTTTTATGTTATGATTATGGGGATCTCATTTTCACTTCTATGATTTATTCCATGTTAAGATATTATGATCTCTTTTGCAGGTTATGATTTTCAAAAAGATATGATATGATTTTTATTTCCTTTATTTGCCCTTGCTGAGCATTTGATCTCACCCTTTTATGTTTTCTTTTCCCCAGGTCAGGAAGATGGATATTAAGTAGAATATGCTAAAAGGGACCCTAGATATGATGAAATAAATGGGAGACACTGTAGAAGATTTATGAACCAGTTGATTATGTTTCCCAGTTTCTAAAGACACTATACCTATATGGTCCTTTCTGGTTTTTTCATATGTTGTAATAAGTGTGCTTCAATTTTGAAGTATTAACAATGTATGTAAAGTATGGGTCGTTATAGTTGGTATCAGAGGAAAGGTATAGTCATCCTTTGGAAACTAGGGTGTGAAAGCCTTAGTAAGAACCCTAAGGATAATTCTAAGCATAGAACACAATCTTAGTGTTTTAGAAATGGCCATGAATAACCTAGGATAATACCTTAAGCGTGAAAAAATTTATTCTTGAATTATGTGGTTTTCCTATTATAATTAGTGTTGCTCACACTATTCTTCTTGGTTTTATTCAATGGCTGGAACCCGAAGGAACCGTGTTAATGTGGAATGCAATGGGAAATGCAATGATTGTCCCCCTGAGCAACCAAACGATATGGGAGCTGGAATGCAAAATCTTGTAGCCATGCTCACACAACTTTCTCAAGCTATGAATCATGCAGGACTTCCAAACGAAAAAAGGAAGGAGCAACATTCTGTTGAATCCTTCATGAGGCAGCGTCCACCTTCTTTCAGCGGGTCTACTGATCCATTAGTTGCTGAACAATGGATTAGTACTACTGAAAAGATATTTTTAGTTCTTCAATGTTCTGAACATGATAAAGTCATCCTAGCAGTGTATCATTTGGAAGGAGATGCTGATCAATGGTGGAATCTTATTAAGAATACGAGGCAAAGGGATGAAATTGAGTCCATGGAATGGGATGAGTTCAAGAACTTATTTTTCAATAAGTACTTCCCTCGTATTATCCGAACAAAGATGGAGAAAGAGTTTCTTGAAATGAAGCAAAGGGATGATGAATCTGTTGGTACCTATGAAGCAAATTTTACAAGACTTGCAAGGTACGCTTCTGGTATTATTATCCAACCTATGAGTAAGATCGATCGATTCTTTAGTGGATTAAAACCAAGTCTTCGAAGGGCCTTATCCATAAGGGACTTCAATAGCTACGCGGAAATCGTTCGATGTGCTCTCAAAGTTGAGATGGAGATCGGAGTAACCCATCAATCATATGGGTTTGATAAGAAGAGGAAAATGGAATTCAAAGGAAAATCTAAAGAGCACACTGAAAAGAAGATGAGCTTTCCCTTATGCTCAAAGTGTGGAAAGAAACATGGAGGGAGTTGTCTTAAAGGGATAAGTAAATGTTTCAAATGTGGAAAGGAAGGTCATCGGGAATTTGAATGCCGCGATAATGGGAAGAAGATTTCTAATGATGCAAACAAAGGAAGGGATGCACAGAATGAACCTACTACACTTCAATGTTTCAAGTGCAAGGAGATGGGGCATTATGCCAATCAATTCCCAAATCCAAGGGTTGATGATGATGGTCGACGCCAACAAAATCTTAAGGTTAAAGACAAAGGAAAGTCACATGCAATTTCTATCAGCAATGTGGAGTACGATAACGATGTGGTGAAAGGTACACTTACCATCCACTCTAAAGTAGAAAATGTTTTATTTGATTCTGGATCCACCCACTCTTTTATTTCTGAAAAATTTTCTAATGGTATCACTGTATTACCTCAACAATTAGATGTTGAGTTAGATGTTACAACACCTAATGGCACAACAGTCGCATCAAAAGTTTATAATTCTTCTCCGATTGAAGTTTGTGGGAAAGTGCTTCCTGCAAATCTTGTGATCCTTCCTATAGTGGAATTTGATGTGATTCTTGGCATGGATTGGATTTCTCTACATGGAGCTCATATCAATTGCCAAAGAAGGGAAGTCACATTTCATATTCCAGATCAATCTACGATCGTCTATCGATGCAAGGATGAATATAACCTTCCAGTGGAAATTCCTTCTATCTTATGGGTCTTGATTCCACTAAATGAAGGTTATTTATATCAAATGGTTGGTGAGAAACTCACGATTAAGAATATGCCCATCGTACGGGAGTTTGATGATGTCTTTCTGAAGGAATTACCGGGTCTTCCACCAAATCGTGAAGTTGAGTTTTCAATAGAACTCGTACCGGGTGCTTTTCCTATTTCAAAGACACCTTATAGAATGGCCCCAATTGAGTTGCAGGAATTGAAGAAGCAACTCCAAGAGAATCTTGATAAGGGATTCATACGCCCTAGTGCGTCACCTTGGGGAGCACCTGTTCTATTTATTAAGAAGAAAGATGGATCAATGAGACTCTGCATTGATTATCGAGAACTTAACAAGATCACTATCAAGAACAAATATCCTCTCCCACGCATTGATGATTTATTTGACCAACTACGCAGAGCTCAATACTTTTCCAAGATTGATCTTCGTTCAGGGTATCATCAATTAAGGGTCAAAAGGGAGTATATACCAAAGATGGCTTTCCGTACAAGGTATGGACACTATAAATTTATAGTGATTCCATTTGGTCTTACTAATGCCCATGCTATCTTCATGGATCTGATGAATAGAGTATTTAGAGACTATCTTGATCCATTTTTGGTAGTCTTTATAGATGATATTCTTGTCTATTCAAAGAGCAAGGAAGAGCATGATGATCACTTGAGAATTTTATTGAAGACCCTGAGAAAGGAGAAGCTTTATTCCAAATTTACCAAGTGTGAATTTTGGCTTCAAAAAGTTTCATTTTTGGGTCACATAATCTCAAAAGAGGGGATATCTGTGGATCCAGCAAAAACAGAGGTTATCGAAATATGGTCGAGACCAACAACAGTAACCGAGATCCGAAGTTTTCTTGGTTTGGCTGGATATTATCGACATTTTGTAAAAGATTTTTCACGATTATCTAATACACTCACCAAGTTGACTCGAAAAGGAGTTAAGTTTGTTTGGACAGAGGAATGTGAAGAGAATTTCAAGGAGTTGAAAAGAAGGTTATCCAGTGCACCTGTGCTCACACTACCTTGTAGTGGAGAAAGGTTTGTGATCTACAGTGATGCATCCAAGAAGGGATTGGGGTGTGTTCTTATGCAAAATGATATGGTGATAGCTTATGCCTCACGACAGTTGAAAATCCATGAGCAAAATTACCCAACACATGATTTAGAGTTGGCTGCAGTAATCTTTTCATTAAAGATTTGGAGGCATTACCTTTATGGTGAAAGGTGTGATATTTATACTGATCATAAAAGTTTAAAGTATATTTTCACACAAAAGGAGCTGAATATGCGTCAAAGAAGATGGTTGGAGCTGATTAAGGATTATGAATGCTCAATCCATTACCACCCTGGGAATGAAAACAAGGTGGCAGATGCATTAAGTCGACCAGACCATGCTAGTTTATCCATGATGAGAATCAAAAAAGATCCAATATTTATGGATTTACAAAGGATGGATCTTGGAATTATAATGGAAGGGGAAAAATCATATCTTTCTCAAATGAATGTTCAACCATCTATACATGTGAAGATTAAAGAGGCACAGAAAGAAGATGTCGAGTTACAAAAGAAGGTGAGAAATGTTCCTGAATTCAACCTTGATTGTGATGGGATAATAAAGTTCAGGAATCGGGTTTGTGTTCCTCCCATCCCCAAATTAAAGAAGGAGCTGCTGGATGAGGCTCATAGTTCTTCATTCTCTATTCATCTTAGAAGCACGAAGATGTATAAGGACTTGAAAGAGTACTTCTGGTGGGATGGCATGAAAAGAGATGTTGCTGAATATGTCTCTCGATGCTTGGTTTGTCAGCAAGTTAAAGCTGAGAGACAGAAGTCTAAGGGGATGTTACAACCATTACCCATACCCGAATGGAAATGGGAAAACATTACTATGGACTTTGTCACAGGACTTCCTAAAACATCCAAAGGAAATAATGATATCTGGGTCATAGTTGATCGTCTTACAAAGTCTGCACACTTCATTGCTATTAGAGAGGATTTCTCTCTGGATCAGCTTGCCAGGATATATGTAAAGGAAGTGGTAAGATTTCATGGAGTTCCACTTTCTATTATATCTAATCGGGATCCGAGATTTACCTCAAAGTTCTGGCAAAGTCTTCATCATACTCTGGATACAGAGTTGAGTTTCAGCACTGCTTATCATCCTCAGACAGACGGTCAGTCTGAGAGAGCAATTCAAACCCTAGAAGATATGTTGAGAGCTTTCTCTATGGATTTCAAAGGAGGTTGGGATCAACACCTACCTTTGGTGGAATTTTCTTATAATAATAGGTTTCACTCCAGTATTCAGATGGCTCCTTATGAAGCTCTCTATGGAAAGAAATGCAGGACTCCAACTTGCTGGGATGAAGTTGGGGAAAGAAAGCTATTAGGACCTGATCTCGTTGATGAAATGGCAGAAAAGGTCAGATCTATTCAACAACACATAAGAGCAGCTCAGAGTCGACAGAAAAGTCATGCCGACAACCGAAGAAAAGACCTAGAGTTTGAAGTGGGTGATTAAGTGTTCTTACGAATATCTCCCTGGAAGAGGGTTATGAGATTTGGAAAGAAGGGGAAGTTGAGCCCTAGATATATCAGTCCTTTCGAAATACTGGATCGTGTTGGAAAGGTAGCTTTCCAATTGGCGCTTCCACTGAATCTCTCTCAAGTTCACGATGTGTTCCATGTATCTCTCCTGAGAAAGTACATACCTGATCTTTCACATGTACTCAGATCAGAAGATGTACCGCTGGAGAAAGATCTTTCTTATGAAGAACAACCGATAGAGATTCTGGATCGTAGCGAAAAAGTCCTACGAAACAAGAACACTCGATTGGTGAATGTTTGATGGAGGAACCACAAACTTGAAGAAGCTACATGGGAGCTTGAGGATATGATGAGGGAAAAGCATCCTCATCTGTTTGTTACAAAGTGACAAATTTCCAGGGCGAAATTCTTTTTAAGGGGGGTAGAATGTAACACCCGAGATTTTTATGAGTAATATTTTTTTTTATATTTAATCAAAGGAATCTTTCACTACACGCTATCTTGGCTTACTTTACATGCAATTGCAACCTTCCTCGATAGCTTGCGTTGTACGCAATACCGAGTTTCACTAAACGACGATATACTATTAAAATATTATTAAAACTAGCCGTTATGAATAGTAATAACCACTTTTTGAAATTTTATAAATTTTATTTTTCAAAATGGACTTCATTTTTGGATTCGGAATACCGAAATTAGCCTAGGGTAAAATTTTGGTATTTTTCTGAAAACATCCAATTTTTGATGAATAGTGAAACCACTAAGTGGTAGGTTAAAAACTGAATTTTGCATAAAACTTAATTTTACCGCTTTTGTGAATGGAATTTCGAAAATCCGACAGACACGGTTGATATCAGTAAGTAAAATGTGGTTCAATGAGATAAAAATAATTTTTTTGGTGAATAGTAACTTTTTACTTTTTTTACCGCGGTTAATAGTAAATAGGGTAACTAAGGGTAAATATGATATTACTATTACCCTAACACATGTCCTAATTCTATTTAATAAGTTTAATTCGACCAAAAACAAACTTAGGAATAAAATATGACCATTTAGGCCCACTTGGATTAGATTCGGACATTTATTATTAATTTATTTAAAAAAGAGTTAAAATAGTTAAAATCAAAGTTTAATAAGTAAATCATTTTTAATATGGGGTTATACATAAGATAAATTCGATTATAAATATTCATTAGAAAGATAAAAAGCTTTCCTACATAATGGTATTTTATTTATAATTTTTAGACATTAAATAATTTACTTTATTTATGACACAATGATGATACAATAATTATCTTATTAATGAAATATTGACATAATTGATGTTATAAACACCAAAATAAATGTAATTTGAGACTTTTTATGAATTCCACTAATTTCCTAGGTTACTATGATATATTAGTGTTGATTTAATCAACTTGGTTCGAACATATAATTCTGTTATGACTTTTACAAAAATCATATATCAAATAGTGTCAAAATTGACACAAAATAGTTTTTAAATAAAATATTATATTATTAATTGTTATTTTATTCCTAAAAATCTAAGGTTCGTCCAAATGACTTAGATAAGGATATATATATTAATAATAAACAATTTGGGGTTCGTTTGGCATGTTATAGTAAGTGTATTAACCATATAGTGTAAGAAAACAAAAAGTCACGGTAAAAGTTAAATTATTTAACTTAGAGTTAAATCTAATTGATAAGGTTAAAATCATAACCTAAACTTGTCTAAATACTATTGGTTGATAGGATTTCGACCCATCCCCACTTTAGCTTCGAAATAAGACCCTTTGGAACCATTACAAACAGATTTTGACTTTAATATAAAATAATATTTTGAGATATTTCTAAGGTGCCCCTTTCCTCCCTTATAAAAGGGAACCTCCTCCCCCTCCTCCTCACACCAATTTGAGCACTCAAGCTCGGCCAAACCCTGACAAAATACCTTCTCCACTTCCCTAGAATAATCCTATAGGTCCTGGTCTTCTTCAAAGACCAATCTTAGTTCCCTAAGTGGAGGATTCAAAGAGGCGTTCCAAAGAAGAGGTAATATCCATTACCGATCTTTTCAATTTCTTTCTTCTTCAACATCATATTCTTTATTTGTTTCATGATAAAGTAATAACATCAGTATTACTTACATAATGATATGTTATTATAAATATGAAACAACCCTAATTCACCTTCTATCCATCCTACGGAAAAATGAAATCACCGCGCGTGCGTACGTACGGAATACCGTCTCCACGCTGTGGTGTAATCTATTTTCCACCACCACCTTACTTGGATGTGTATAATGGTGTAAATAATGACTATATATGACTATTAAAAAGTGATATTGATTCTGAAATAGTATACATACACTCCAATACAATTCCAAGATCATAGGAACGATATCATCACTCGTGCGTACGTACGGAATGCCGTCTCCACGATGTGATGTGACTCGTTCTACATGATCATCATCACATAGTAATTATATAAATTAATTGAATGAATAAATATGATATATGTTACACTAATACCATTCTGGATATAAGGTATCTATAACCTGAAAAGAATAATTAGAATTTATTCGGCAAAACATGCATAAGAACAAAAGGCAATCAAGACCTGAGTAACATGTAACAATGAAATATTACTAATAAGAAGCTAATAATATGACCATATATGATATCATATCAATATTTATGATTCTGTAATAAGTCAATAACATTATTTAAACCATTATACAGGAGCTTCGGACACGTACAAAGCAAATCGGACCTAAGGTAAGGGAAATATCACAATCTCATTTTTATCCGAGATTGTTTATACTTTGGTATTTACTGGGGTGTATTTTATCATCCACATCCATGTTCCCTCAATATTTAATATTGTTTCCATCCACTTACAATATTTTAAATCCAATTTTACCCTTCGGTGAGTTTTTAGTAAAGAATATGAAAGGAATCTTTTGTCGTTTTTCGTACGAGGTACTTTTTGACTTTTTCGACAAAAGTACGAAGAATGTTTTTTTACTTATACAGCATGAATGGATTTTTAAAAAATTATTTCCAAGAAGCTTCCTTTACAAGTTTTCAAGTTTATTTTTAATCAAATTATTTTAGTTTATAATTTTATGACATTTTAACAAAGGAAAAGTGTTTTTGAAGTAGAAAGGATATTTTCCTCAAGAATGGAGTTCAAATGTTTTATCAAAATTATTTTCCATCTAATATAATATAGGGTTCTGTTTTCATCCCTATTCTTACATTGATTTGATTATGTTGTGAGGGAATTATTTTTATGAAGTCATTTACCTTATATGATTTGTTTTATGATGTCATGATGTTTCAAGAATCCCATTTTTGTTACATGTGTTATGCGATGATGTATGATTTATGATTATGTGGCACACATAAGAAAGGATTCATTATAAGATGGGTGGGACCTATATCTCCCTCCAATGCATTGGGTAAAGATTTATATCTCATGAGATAGACATGGCTGGAATGGAAGGTTATTTCGGTTCAGTGATACAGGACTGAAACGAGGAGTGAACTCGGTTCAGAAATGGACTTTGTCTGCTAAGATAGTCTTGGCAATGAGTCATGACTAACAAGAAATGATTTTACATGATTATGTGTGTATGCCACAAGGTTTCAAGTTTTTTGTTATGATTATGGGGATATCATTTTCACTTCTATGATTTATTCCATGTTAAGATATTATGATCTCTTTTGCAGGTTATGATTTTCAAAAAGATATGATATGATTTTTATTTCCTTTATTTGCCCTTGCTGAGCATTTGAGCTCACCCTTTTATGTTTTCTTTTTCCCAGGTCAGGAAGATGAATATTAAGTAGAATATGCTAAAAGGGACCCTAGATATGATGAAATAAATGGGAGACACTGTAGAAGATTTATGAACCAGTTGTTTATGTTTCCCAGTTTCTAAAGACACTATACCTATACAGTCCTTTGTGGTTTTGTCATATGTTGTAATAAGTGTGATTCAATTTTGAAGTATTAACAATGTATGTAAAGTATGGGTCGTTATAGGTGTAGCTGAACAGGTCCTGAATTGGTGTTAGGGCCTCAAGAACTCAACATTCATAAAGGGGTGTTAATAGAAGGGAGGCACTATAGAGAGGCCCAAAAGAGTTGCTTCATAATGATTGTAGTTTAGTTAAGGTGGTTATTTCAAGGATTGGGATCCTCGTGAAGGTTAGGGGATTTGTGAATGAGTATGATTCATGAAATAGTGTAACCCCGCCTTAGGGTAAATTCCAAATTCCAAAGAGGAGTGATTCATGAAGGCTGAATGCTTCACAATGCCTCAAGTTCCACAAAGGGACTTCTTCTTTCATGAAGGGGTAGTCTTTCACAAAAGGAATATCTCCCTGATGTGAAGGATTTTGAGAACAAAAAAATATGTGGTTTAATGAAGCTCGGATAACTTGGATGATCTATTTTCACTTTGGTTCACAAATCATGGGAGGTTCAAGAATCAGGATAAATTTCGGAAGCCAAAAAGTTAGTAACAATCCCTAAAATATCAGAATGAAGGTTTATTTAGAGGAAATGGGGTTTTCAATGATTGGAAGAACCCATGAAGAATGAGGGTCTTCATGAAATGGAGTGTCACCATGAGTCCAAATATCATATTCATGAAGACACCATCAATCGTTCACGTGGTCATGAAGTAATCCATGACTATGAATTTCATTGTGAGGAGGTACCATCAAGGATTCACACATTCATGAAGAGAGATCTCATATATGGAGATTCAAAAACTCCAGCCATTCATGAAGGTACTAAGCTTCACAAAACAAACCCTTTAGAGGGATTTTGGGTAGTTTTTTCTTGTATTTTCTTTGAACTGGCCATGCATTCCTTGTTCATTCTAGTGGTATGAGTATTTTAGCATCAGAAAATCCACCCCCCTAGAATAGGATTCAATGGGGGAAAAGGATGGTTAAATTTTGAGTGAGAATTTCCAAAAAAAAAGGGTAATCGAATAACTTTCACAAAACTCATTTACGAAGCTCATTCAAAATGATCTCCTTGAGGAGACCATTACAAACCCAGGGTCGACCATATGCCTATAAATACCATAGTGGGGGGACCCACAAAGTGACCAAACATTCATGAGGATAAAATATTGTCCTCTCCTTTCGCAATTCTAAAACCCTTCACGACCACTTTAAGATCTCGATCCCCATCACTCGTGAGGCTCATTGTCTTTGTTTTCCTAGATCCGTGAATGCTTTTAGTGAACCGGAATCTATGAACTGCATATTTTTGAAGTGAAATCCACAATCCAAATATCCATGAGTGACCTTTGTGAATTACCTTCACATTCCAAAATCAAATAAAACATCTAAGTCCAGAATCAAATGGACGGTCTGGGAATCAGTGTTGCCACTTCTCGTAGAGAAGCAATGGATAATAACGTAATGATTGGGGAGATAATTCAAGGTACCTCATACCGTGAACCATTGATCCTGATGCTGATATAGGCTTAGTGGGAGTAAATGATGTGAAAGAGGATTCTACTATACAGATTCATGTTGAGAGATGATGTCTTCATTCCTTCTACAAGCAGAGACAAACTAGCCTACTAGTTCATAGATATACTAGGGAAGTACTAGTGGCATAGGGCCACTTCATGACACATATGGAAGGAAAATGAACTATTTATAGAAGACATTCTCTAAAACTAAATCAATTACATTGATGGGGAGAATATGGAGGATCACTACCACAAAACATGGCAAGGGAAGTGCCTCATTTTATCAGTACTAAGAAGAAAGCGCTGATAAAGAGGGGTCTTTAACAACGTTAGATAAAAGCGCTGAAAAATGTACCCTTTATCAGCACTTTTCTTAGCACTGATAAAGGGTGCATTTATCAAAGATATTTTTAGCATTGATAAAAGTTTTTAATAGTAATTTATATAAAATTATTATATTTATACTCAAAAATAAAATTTCTCTATATTCGTTAAATAAAAAGCACATGTTTGTAGTTAATATTTTTTTTTAATAATTGAAATATATATATATATATATAATGTTTTAAAAAAAGTATTCATAAGATTATAATTATATATATATATATATTTAAATAATTATAATATTATAATAAATTTCCTTAAATAATAAATATATTTATTAGATTTATTAGATTTATTAGATTTATTAGACATATTAGACATATTAGATTTATTATATTTATTATAAATTTATTAGATTTATATTTATTAGACTTATTAGATTAATTAATTAGATTAATTATATTTATTAGATTTATTAGATTCATTAGATTCATTATATTTTTTATATTTGTTATATTTTATATATTCATTATATTCATTATATTTATTAAATTTCTAATTAATATATATAAACACTTTAAAAATATATATATATATTATAAATATTAAATATATATGTTTTTTCAATGAATTTGATCAATAAATATATTGATTATGCATGCATATATGTTATGTATCATCATAAATGTTCATTTATACATTACACCATTCTTATTATTCATGTTGTCCTATAACGACTCGTTTTTTTATTTTGTACATTTTACTAGGCATATGATTAATTCATGTTACCCATATATACTATTATGTTCTAAAAATTCTTATAAAATTACATTAAATATATTTAAATATTATATATATTTATTATATTTATAATTATTAAATTTTAATAATATATAAATATTTTTTAAATATATTTATTAGTAATTACATTTCTAACTATATGTATATATTTAAATAATTATAAAATTACAATAAATACAAATATTATAATTATATATAAATATTTATAAATATATTTATTTATTGTTATAATTATAACTATAAATATATACATATATATATGTAAATAATAATAAAATAATAATAAATATATTTATTATACAACCTATAAAGTTATAAATATATATTTAAATAAATATATTTATAAATATATACAAAAATTTATAAATACATACAAATATTTATAAATAAATAAAAATATTTATAAAAAAATAAAAATATTTATAAATAAATAAAAATATTTATAATTACAATTTTTAAATAAATATAGATATATTTAAATAATTAATAACTATAAAAAATAAATTAATTATATATATTTATATACAAATAGTTATAAATAAATTCAAATAGTTATAAATATAATTATAAATAAATGTTGATATATTTAAATAATTAAAAAATTATAATTAATATATTAATTATATATATTTATAAAATTATAAATATATTTGTTATAATTTTATAATTATTTAAATATATATACATATATATTTATAATGAAAACTATAAATAAATAATTATTTATTATAATTTTTAATTACTAATAAATATATATTTATTTAAATAATGTTTAATTCATAAAAAATATTTATTATTTTCATATATAATGTTATATATATTCAAATAAATATATTTATAAATATATTTATAAAAATATAGAAATATTGATAAATAAATACAAATATTTATATTTATAGCTATAAATAAATAAATAAATATTTATATAATTTTAAATTTATAATAAATATATTAATTATATATATTAATAATA
Source organism: Viscum album (assembly GCA_963277665.1). NCBI lineage: Eukaryota > Viridiplantae > Streptophyta > Magnoliopsida > Santalales > Viscaceae > Viscum > Viscum album. The sequence goes on from CAUJRU010000021.1 coordinate 368,950, forward strand.
TTATAAATATTAAAAATATAAATTTTTAATAATTTTATAACTATTTAAATAAATATATATATATTCATTTGTAATTATAATTATAAATGAATATATATTCATATAAATAATTATAAAATTATAAGAAATATAGTTATATATATCTATTATCATATAAATATATATAATTAAGATATTTATTATATATATTTCTAAGATTATAAATATAATAAGTATATTTCTTATAATTTTATAATCATTGAAATTATAATTATATATATAGAGTTATAATTATAAATAAACAAATAAATATTTATAATATATAATTATATATATACATAATAATATAAATAAATTATTAACATTATATCTTTATTAGTGCTTTTTTAGCACTAATGAAGTCATGTTTTATCAGAGATTTTTATTTTAGCATTGATAAAACATACCTTTATCAACTCTTTTTATCTAGCACTCATAAAATTTTCACCATGTTTTATAAAGAAACCCTAAATTTCTCCTCCTTCCTCGCACCCCTTAAGCTCTCACGGAAGTCGATCCCTACCACCACCTCCTCATCCTCCTCCTCTCCCACCGACTCCTCGACCACTGTGCCTATCCTCTTTCATGCCTGTCTCCTCTGTCATGCGCTTCTCCTCTAACGTGCACCTCTCCTCTACTGGGGGACTCCTCCACCGTAGTTCCTCTCCTCCGCCATGCACCTCTCCTCCACTACGAATGTCTCATACGCCACACACCTCTTCTCTTTCAAATTCCTCTCCTCCGCCGTGTGCATCTCCTCTGCCGCACACTGAACCACACCTCCACAATGTTTTTTATCGTCATTCTCATCCATTTCCTATTGTTCTTTCCCTGGATTTCACTGCATCATTGAGGTTTCTATTGAGTTTCATGTTTAGGAAGTGTTTTGATAATATTATGGTGCAGAATAGGTTGATCCACATTTCTTGCAGTGCAATTTTTGCGTGCGGCCCTCTTACTTTGCCTTGCGGTACACAGATGGGTTGAAAAAGTTCTTTTAGGTCGTGATTCTACTTAGTTTCACTTTGTTTTTGTATCATGTAGTAGGGATCTACTCTTTCTTTCATATGGTTTATAGTTATACCACACTAATCAAAGATAAGAACTAGATAATTAAATAGAAAAGGGAAATGGGGTTTGTTTGTATGTTATTATAGTTTGATATTGATGGTGAGGTTGTGAATTGTACGAGCTAAATGCCCTGCTTAACATCATGGATGCTGGTGGTCCTTTTTTGTGCACTAAATTAATTGCATGTTGGTTGGTTCCTATTGAACATTTGAATATATAAATTGGTAATTTATAGTGAGGCATCCTACATTTGAAATGACTTGCGATAATCACCGAACACTTCACCGGACACCAACCCATAACTTAGATTCTTGGTTTTTTCTTTTGTTTAAAGGGGTTTCCCAATTTTAATAAATATTCCATTTTTTTAAAATGAGAAATGTATGTTAATGATCTATATAAAAACCCTGCATTCTTTTATCAAAAATACATTGTTGGATAGAGGAATAACTATATTTCATGGTTAAATGTTGATATTGGTATGTGGGTTGATATGAATAAATGTATTGAGAATTTAATAACATATTTTTACCAAATCATATTTTCTTCTCAGCATAATTTAATATTTAAATATATACATTATTATTTATTACAACTTTAACAAATTATATGAATGAATTAATAACTATTGAAATTCAATGTTATGAAGTGGTCATGGAGTTTAGGATGGTGCATCCATCATAGGTACCTAACCTATAATTTCTTTATGAAATTTTATTTAAATGGTTCTAGAATATTTTGGGACTTGATGTTGTTAACTTCATTAATGGGTTTTAGAGAGGTAATAATTTTCTTGATACTTAAAATGATACTCTCATCACTTTGATTCTAGAGGTTACTGATAGGAGTTAAGTTAAAGATTTTAGAATGATTAGTCAATATATTGTCATTTATAAAGTATTTTTCAATATTTTAGAAAATAGACTATGGAAAATCATACCATATATTAGTTTAGTACCATATATATTTTCTTATGTTAAAGATTTATATGATATGTAGTCTCCATCAAGTAGTATTCAAGGATAAAAAATATTTGGAATGTGAAGCCTTGAACTTTTTCTGACTAATTCAAACAAAAGGAGAGGCTCCATAATATAGCCTCAAAATTTTTATATAGAAATTAGTTAGTGAAATATCCTAAATATGTGTTAATTTGTAAATAAATGTTTTTTAGAAGTGGACGGTGCAATGGTAAGTAGTCCAAAAGTTATGAATAAAAGTTATAGTTTCTTAAATATGAGATTTTTATTAGTGATTGGTTAAGGTCTTCTCATCATTGTATCGAGAAAATGTTTTTTGGAATGTAAGATTCATTCATTGAAAAGTCATAGTGACATTAACTATTCATCAAAAGTGAATGGTTTTCAATGGAAGTGATACAAGTGTTATAAAGTCCACATGTTAAATGGGGAGACTTCCCTGAAATTTTAGAAGTCAGTGAAACTGTATGAATGGATGACACTTACTATAAGAAAGTGGGATAACATTTATAAGAAAAAAGTGATAGAGTATTTTTTTTGAATAATCATTGATAAGAAAAAACATTACACAAGAATATTTGGAACATGAAATGAGAATTTTTTATGATGATTTTGTTATGGGTTCACTTTTATTACCAGAGGGTCAACTGAGATTCTTCCTGATTGGAAGCGTAAATAAGGCCTCAACCAAGAATGTGGTAAGGATATTTTCCTTATATGTTCATGATATATCACTTTAAGATCTTAATGTGTGACTGAAGAAAACACCAATCTTAACCATAAATGATCTGGGTAATGATTATGGGTTATATTTTGATGTATCAGGAGTCAGGATCTGAACAGTTCCAATCCATGATGGTCATATGGTTTCTTATGAGTCCAAATATTTAAGAAAACATAAGAGAAACTTCCCAAATACTTTACTATATTTTTAAATAGTGGTTCTTTCCATGAGGTTTTATTGTAATACACTAAAAAAAGTTTTTGAAATATATTTAATCACAAAGTGAAATGAACCATTAATAGCGGAGGATGCATGAGTGCCTATAGTCCTTTGACATTGACTTAATGTATATCATTAAGAATGGGATTTTATTTCAAATTTACCATTTTAGAAGGATCAATCTTAGGTAGTACATTATTTAAACATCAAGTGGAATATGGTTACCCACTCTGAAGAGATACGACTTTATTTTCACAAGTATCATTATCAAGTGAAACTTATGTTTTTATCTATCACATATTAACTCCTTAGTCATATTATGAGAGTAAACTATAGGATTCATACTATTTATTCATGAGAGACATGATAAAACTTTTATAGCTTTATATTTTATAAAATTTTGGTTATTTTTCATTAATGTATCTTTTGTGAAGTGCCTCTCTTGGGATTTATGTATTTTTGAAAATTCATTAGTTTCTCTTTTAAAATGATTCAAATGTTTTGAAATGTTTCTTAAAAAATTATATCCGTACAACAAAATTTTTTTTGGTTTTATATACCTTTAAAACGATTTAAACACTTGGAATGGACATAGGTTTCATGCCAAGTGTTTTTCAACTCATTTGATTGGATTTTAGAAAGGGATGGGAATGTTTTGAAAGCATATATAATGCTGGGTTCATTTTAGCAAGGGGTGTATGGAGTTTAAAATGAAAATTTGTAAAATATAGAGGTTTGTAGTTCATTTAAAATGATTAATATTGTTGGGTTGTAAAGTTGTCTTAACTGCTTTAAAAAATGAATTGGGGTTTTGAGAAAGTGTGTTTGAAACTAATTGATTTTTTTAAAAAGGGTGTGTTATTTTAAAGAGGAATTTGTGTAAATGGTTAATATTTGTAATGGGATTTCAATTGTGATTAGATAAATAGTTTGCAAAGGAGTCTTAAAGTCTATATCGTTTTTAGCCTTAGTTAATCTTTATATCAACATTTTGTGTATTTATTCTGTTAAATACTAATATAACTGAATAAAATAGGATGGATATCAATAAAAAATGGATTTACACCGATTGTTTTACAAAAGTATATGAATATGGAGTGAAAGAGTTCATAATGTTTGTAAAATGTCATGCATGTGACCCTACTCAAATCCTTTTTCCATGTTTGAACTGTTATTATTCAAGAAAAATTAGTCTAGAGGAGTTGTAAGAACACTTGATATGTCACAGAATATATCGAAGTTATAAATATTGGAATAAACACCAGGTTAAAGTTAATATAGCTAGTGGGTGGGATAACACTACATTTTATGGATCATCTGATATGATTACAAGTGTGGACAATGAAAAATATTGTATCAAGAACATGATTACAGATATGAATGATGATGATGATGATCGTATTGAGGAAATGAAAAGGACAATTGAAGATAAACTTCTTGATTGCCCGAAATTGTATGAGTTGTTAAAAATTTGTGCAAAGAATCCATTGTATGGTGGTTACACTAAATATATATAATTGTCAACTATACTGAAACTTTATAATTTGAAATCAGGAAACAGATAGAGTGATGCCAGTTTTACAGAATTAGTTGATATCTTGAATGACATGTTCCCAAAAGATGATGATCTCTTGAGCCAAACATACAATGTGAAAAGAATTCTACACTCGATGGGTATGTTATCTAAAAGAATACGCATATGCCCGAATGACAACATACTGTTTCACAAGGACCACAAATCACTTAGAGAATGAAGAAAGTGTGGCTCTTCTCGATACAAGAATGATTAATACAGTACTATGAAAGTTTTTTGGTACTTTCCAATCATTACAAGGTTCTGGGACCTATTTGAAAGTGAGGGTAAAATAGGACAATTTACATGGAACACAGATAAAAGAAATAAATATGGGAAACTATGTCACCCGATAGACTCTTCTCAGTGGAATAAAATTTATCCTGAGTATCCTGACTTTGGAAACGAGCCGAGAAACCTTTTTCCTACATTATCTATAGATGGAGTGAATCCTTTTTTTTCAAAGTATGATTCACAGTACTTGTCTAGTTATGTTGGTAAATTATAATCTTCCACTGTGGTAATGCAGGAAAGAAAACACATCATTTTAATAATGCTTATATCATGACCAAAACAACTGGGTATTGATATTAATGTTTATTTGGATACATTGATTGAGGATTTGAAATTATTGTGGGATTTAGGTGTTACGTTGTATGATGCTCCCAGAAAAGAAGATTTCACATTTAGAGCCATGTTGTATAGGATGATAAATGAATTTCCTACTTATTGAAAATTGTCAGGATATAACATTAAAGGAACTTATTGGTGTTCTGTATGGGAACAAGGTATACATTAAATTTGGTCGAAACTTTCATTGAAAACCATGATCTAGAAAATCTCATATTTCTACCCCAATCACATAAGTATCGATCTTGGAAAACATTATTCGATAGAAGTTAAAAATAATGTAAAAAACCATCTCTACTAACAAGTGATCAACTGTTTGAGAAATTAAAAGATACGGACACTGCTTTTGGTAAACCATTTTCAAAAAACCATATGAAAACCAGTTGGAAGAAGAGATCAGTTTTTTTGAATTACCATACTATAATTGTCTGTACATCAGACACTTTCCTAATAGTATGAATGTTGAAAAAATCTATGTGATAGTGTCATAGACACATTGCTAAATCCACCCAGAAAAAAAAGATGGAATTATTGCTAGGCTGGACATGGTTGAAATTGGAATACGAGAAGAGTTGGCACCAGTAAAGGGTGAATATTTTTATTCCTCCAGCTACTATAATTATTTCCTAGAAAGAGAGATATTAGTTTTGAAACTTTTTGAATAACTTAAAGGTTATGGAGGGGTATTCATAAAATATTATGAACATTGTGTCAATGATTGATTTAAAGTTAAAGGGTCTGAAATCAAATGACATCCATGTTTTGATGCAAGATCTAATGCCTATATCTTTATGCTACATTTTTTCCAAGAATTTATATCATATATTTACCAAAATATATTTCTTTCTCTAAGATATATGCAGCAAAGTTATAGACCTAGGGAAATTTTCCAGTATAGAAAGATAAATTTCCATCATATTATGTGAATTGGAAATGTTCTTCCCTCCAACATTCTTTGATATGATGGTTCATTTGATGGTTCAATTGGTGAGAGAGATTCAACTTTGTTGTCCTGTACACTATAGATAGATGTAACCCATTGAACAATATATTAATATTTAGAAAGATTATGTCAAAAATTAAAGTTGTCTAGGGGGTTGTATTTCATAGAAATATATTGTTAAGGAATCCATTGAATTCAGTACCGAATACCTATCCGGTGTGGAAAGCATTGGTCTACCAAAATCTCATCACACTAGGTGGCATGTGGGTGAAGGAATTTCTGGAAGAGATGTTGTCACAATAAATATTATAGATTAGGAGGAGGCCCACTTTTAAGATTTGAATAATAGTTTAGAGGTTTCCCCATATGTCAAAACCCAAAATGAAATTATTAAGAATTTGAATTCATCAAGGGATGAAATATGGATATCAAATACACATAATCAATAGTTTATAGGATGGTTTCAGGACTAGATTTTATAGGATTTGGATAAAAATCCAAATTCAATTTCTGAATGACTTTGATGGCTAGTCGGAGGACCAAGTGTGTATGTATTATTTTATAAAGGTTATGTAATTAATGGTTATACCTTCTATAAAGTGGATTTACACTCATGGATGAAGCAATGCATGTTTCTTGTACTAAGGACAAAAATTCAATTTACGTGAATTTTTCATACATTGGAATTATTAAAAAATATTGGAGTTGGATTACATAACATTTCAAGTTATGATTTCTCAGTGCAAGTGGGTTGATAACATGAGTGTCATTAAAATAGATGAATTTGGATTCAAGAATGTTGATTTCAATAAGGAAGGGTAAGAAGAATAATCATTTATAATGGAATAAAAATATGTATTATTTATTTATGTTACATATCCAGAAAACCAAAAGTGTTCAGTTGTTCTATTATTGGCCAAAACCACTGAGGGGTCAGATGAAAATTCAATCATGGACAACCCTTTCATTAGAACATCATAATAATTTCACAGTGGTCCCAATGTAGAAGGATTTTTGTATTTTAAAGGAGACCTCAATGAAGGTATTTGGATCATCAATAAAGAGGTCAAATCCCTTCAACCTTTAAAAAAGAAAAAAAGAGAGTTCAATAATCAAGTTACATTTTTTTTCATAATATAAACCGTGTTATCTAATGTTATTATCCATTTTTCCTTCATTTATGTACTCTAAATTAAATGTTAAACCACTTCTATAGTTAATGAATATCGTACTTGTTGGTGCTCCCAATTTAGAAGAACAAAAAGTCTCCCAACCTACTGCTACTCGCAGTGTAGATGATCAACCTTCTGAACATGCTAGTACTCATATTCTTGAGGAACAAAAGGTTTCTCAACCTGTTGCTGCTCCCAGTGAAGAGGTACAACAACCATCTACATGTGATGATTCCACTACTCCTACATAACATATTGATGATGTTGATTCTGGGGAAATGGTATGCGGCGAAGGACTATCATCATAGAAAAAATGAACGTCATAGTTTGATGGTGTTAGAAAAAATCCCCAAAGAAAATGCCAGAGGATAAAATACGAGGTCAGATGGAATGCACGGGGTCCTCATGTTAACCCCAACAAATCCGTGTTCAGTAGTTATATTGGAATCTTCACTCATCAACATGTGCCAATTGATGTATATTCATGGCACCATGTTGAAACTGAGCTTCCGACACTAATGTGGGAAAGGATTACGATATAATTTAAATATCATTTATTTATTTTACTTTAAAATAATATAATGAAATATTGACTTACTCTTCATCATCCATTACAGAGTGAATTTATAGTATATGACTCTCACAAGAAGCATGTATTAATGCTTTCTGAAAGGATTCACATAGGATTTTTGACAATCCTAATAAGAAATCATCTTAAAGATGCTGAAAAAAAATAAACCCTCACCCACCACTTATCTATGCACATTTGATAACCCAAGAAGCTTGGGATGTATTTATTGGCTGTCGTGTGGATGTGACTTTTTAGGTATATTGTGGCTAGTAATTTGTTGTTTGATGATACTTGTATTCATCACTTTGATTGACAATTTTTTATTTATGAAACAACAATTGAGTGATGAAAATAAGTAAAGACAAACAAAACCATCATACCAACACCATAAAGGAAGGATGGGGTACTCTTCACTTGAAAAAAATTGGCACATATTTTAAATCTATCTTAATAATTTTATGTGACATGAAACAACATGATAATTATGTTACTCTATTTACATATAGATTGATGACCCAAAATCCAAATCCCCTTCCATCCCACACCATGTGTTAGGTAATGAGGCATGTGTCAATAAAGATTTGATACTAATAGATGAGAACACGTAAAAAGTGTGGGAATCATGTGAAAGTATTATATAATAAAAATTTGTGTTGTTTTAAATCACTATTACGTAACAATGATTGCTTCTTTTCCTATATTTTCTATCTAACATAGTCACATAAATAATCAACACCTATTCTGGATAAAAGAAACTATCAGTGGACTTGATGTGGCTAGAATAGTATGGCTTCTTCAGAGGTGTGGGGTTTGGGGTGACACCACGAACATATTTTGTGAAAAAACAAGAGGATGATAAATGTGAATTAATAAAACACATGAGAGAAAGAATAACTACCCTTAAAGGAAAATTACAATTGTAGAGGGATATGATGGAAACTATAATGGGGGATAGGAAAAGAGAAGAAGAAACTCAAGAATAGCCACCACATGAAGATCTCTCCCCATCCCCGCCAGCTATGAGGACAACCATTCTCCTCAAATAGATGTCTTAGCAGAGGTAATCAAAGTTATAATAAATGTTTCAATGAAATTTGGATCATATCAACACTGATACCTTTCCTATATAGATATTCTATAGGGTGATAATGACTATGATTTGTATCTTGAAACACCCACCTATCTCTTTGTGTTGAGGGCTATAGTGTTCAATATTCAAAATTACACTCTACACAATAGACTACTTCTAGCAGTACATGTGTGAGTGTTGATCAATGTAGCTCATGAGTTGAGCACATAGCTACCTGTGAAAATTCAAGATAATGATATTAATATGGTCAAAAAATATACTTAAACATTCAACACATAGACGTCACATCTTGTAAAAAAGAATTTCGAAAATGAGGCCTTTATTTCGAATTTACTTTTGAAGCTAAACCTTTAACAATTAATGAAAAAGGTCTGAACTAATGAATGTTTTTACACACAGAAAAAGATAAGTGTATGAAGCCAAAGACCATATCAAATTCATATAAAGGATCAGAAAACCAATCAGAAAGATCTACTGAATGCACAATTACCCCACCCATTCTATATCATCATTTACTATCATTCAGGATCATGGGGATACAAAGTTAAAAGATGGTGGCCACCACATAGTTGAATTTGAGGAATATATGTATGGAGAAAAATATCAAGACTTCATTGGTGTTGCGAGTGAAACTGATCTCCTTGACTATGAATAGCTAGGAATCTCAATTGTAAATGTATACATGAGGTATGATCTCATGATTTCATTTTCCAAAATCTGATATACTATGTTAATTTTGACTAAATACATTTCATATTTTTGGTAGGTGTATAAATGAAAAATAATAGAAGGGATTTTACTATGAGAAAAATTTCAGACTCATTAGTCCTCACATAACCTCAATAATAGAAGTTAAAATAGAACCCAAAAAAGGGGATGAAATAGTGGCAGGTCTGATCAAATCCTTTGAATGAACAATTTCAGATGAGAGAATCTATTTAATACCAATGATAAAGGGGTAAGGATATATAATTTAATCATATCAAATTTATTATCATTAATTTTATTACTCAATCCATTTTTTCTTTTAGGAAGCATTGGATGCTCATTGATGTAAATTTGGTTACTCCAAAGATTCATTTCCTTGATTCATTACATGGATATCCAACAAACCATGCACACATGATGGAATTTTTTAATTTTTAATACACTACATCCAATATTTTAGAACTAAACATCATGTTATATAATTTATATTATCTTTTAATGAGGATTATGTTATGATATAGTGGTACATCACTATCACCTAAAGAAAAGAACGGGTTTAGGGGCTAAGGATAAAGAAGAATACATGTACTATGACTGGATAAGTATTGGGGTATATATAATAATATTTTGCTATCCAAACAAATATAAAAAAATTTCTTATTCTCCTCAATATTTCTTCAATGTTTGAAACAAACCAATGGAAAAGATTAAATTTATTATGTTTGTAAATTTATGAAAGATATTATATTCCATGAACAAACTAGCATCCCTGAAGAGATATTTTCAAAGATAATTACTATTTCATTTAAAATATTTATTAATCTCTTCTGTATTTATATTTTTCCAGTACTACTATGACTATACAAAAGACACATATTTAAAAGATGATATAGATGAACTCATAAATGAAATAAAATCATACCTTATGAAATAATGTACACAAATAATATGAAGATGTGACCTCATATATAGGGTATGAATTTATAATGTTAATATCACCTTCTGACATCTTTATGATCATGTAATACTTATATAATAATTTATATCTTCATTTTTTACACTAATTGAACATATATGATCACCTTTATTATGTTTCATATCCTAAGGTTATTAATAATGGGTTTAGAAAGGATGTCTAAGAAGGAAGGTATAAATCAAAGTGTCTCTTTTTATTTAAAATTGACATTAATTTAAGTAAAAACAACACGTGACAAACTGAAAACTAAGGAAAAACATTCATATTGTTTTTATATTTTAGGAAAATGATATATTAGTCATTTTTGAGGGGTAGGGATTATCCACACCTCAATACAACACATGGTGTGTCTGGTAGAACTCAAAGTGTCTCTTTTTATTTAAAATTGACAATAATTTATGTAAAAACAACAAGTGACATACTGAAAACTGAGAAAACATATTATGATTGTTTTGATACTTTAGGAAAATGATACAAGAGTAATTGATTATGTGTAAGAGTCAACCACACCTCAATTAAACACATGGTGTGGTCGGTACAACTCAAAGGGTCTTTTTTTATTTAAAATTGCCATTAATCTAAGTAAAAATAACAAGTGACATATTGAAAACTGAGCAAACACATTCGAATTGTTTTGATATTTTTTTTAAAATTATCTATTAGCCATTTGAGACATGTAGGGATAAACTGGAACTCAATAAGATGCATGGTGTGGGCTATAAAACTTAAAGTGTCTCTTTTTATTTAAAATTAACATTAATTTAAGTAAAAACAACAATTGATGTACATAAAACTGAGAAAAAATATTCGTATTGTTTTTATACTTTAATACAATAATCCATGAGTCATTTTTGACATGTGGTAGTAAACTAAACCTCAATACAAGGCATGGTGTGGCTGTTATAACTCAAAGTGTATCTTTTTTATTTAAAATTGACATTAATTTAAGTAAAAATGACAAGTGACATACTCAAAACCAAGAAAACATATTTTTATTGTTTTTATATTTTAGGAAAATAATCTATTATTCATTTATAATGTGTAAGGATCAACTTCATGTCAACATTAAGCACTATGTAGCTGGTAGAACTCAAAGTGTCTTTTTATTTAAAATTGACATTAATTTATCTAAAAAAACAAGTAACATACTGAAAACTAAGAAAACACATTTTGATTGTTTTTATATTTTAGTAAAATTATCTAGTAGTAATATTTGATGTGTATGAATCATTCTCAGCTCAATAAAACGCACGGTGTGGTTGGTATAACTCAATGTGTGTCTTTTTATTTAAAATTGACATTAATTTAAGTAAAAACAAAAAGTGACATACTGAAAATTGATAAAAAAACTTAAAATTGTTTTGATACTTTAATAAAATGATACATGAGCCATTTTACATGTTTAAGGGTAAACCACACCTCAATTCAACGCATGATGGGACCAGTATGACTAAAATTGTCTATTATCAGTTTAAAATTGACATTTTAGTTCAAAATGTGTCACTCACTAAAAACCAGACAAACATGATTCTATTGTATTGATAATTTTAAAAACGATTCATAAGTCATTTTTGTTGTGTATAATAATTCTCATGTAAAACGGATGCATGATGTGACCGATATGACTCAAAATGCATGTTTTTTGTTTGAAATGAAATTTTAGTAAAAAATAAAATTAGCATACTAAAAATTGAGAAAACACATTTGGATTGTTTTGATACTTTAGAAAAACAATCCATCATTAATTAGTGATAGTTAGGAATCAGTAACACCTAAATACGATTCATAGTGGGCCAGTATAACTCAAAGTGTCTCTTTTTATTTAAAATCGACATTAATTTTAGTGAAAACAACAAGTGACCTACTGAAAACTAAGAAAACACATTCGTATTGTTTTGATACTTTATTAAAATTATCCATGAATAATATTTGATATGTATGAGTCACCATAACCTCAATCCAACACATGGTGTGATCAGTATGACTAAAAGTGTCCATTATCAGTTTAAAATTGACATTTTAGTTTAAAACACGCCACTCATGGATAACCAAAGAAATGCACTCTGATTGTCTTGATAATTTAGGAAAATGATTCATAAGTCATTTATGATGTGTATGAAGTAGTCTCACATCAAACTGATGAACGATGCAACCAGTATGATCCAAAATGTGTGTTTTCAGTTTGAAATGACATTTTAGTAAAAAAACTCATCAGACATACTAAAAACATAGAAAACACCTTTAGATTTTTTTATACTTTAAGAAAAAAATCCATCAATAATTTTTGAGCAGTAGGAATCTGCAAAACCTAAATATGATGCATGGTGTGGCAAGTATAACTCCAAGTGTGTTGTTATTTAAAAGTGACATTAGTTTTTGTAAAAGAACTAGTGCCATACTCAAAACCAAGAAAACACATTCATATTGTTTTGATATTTTAGTACAATGATCCAGAACTCATTTGTAACATGTAGGAATCAAATCCATATCAATTGGATGCACAATGTGACTGTTATAACTCCAAATGTGTCATTTTTATTAAATATTGACAATTTATTAATGTGTTTTTCATATTAATGTTTAATTTATTTCTTTATAGTATTACTAACGTAATATTTATTTTCTCATATAGGTTGAATCTTTTTCTCAAGTTGATATGATTATTTCATCAACTGATACCATGGGAGGATATTTTTGAGAGGGGATCATGGGAATCAAAAGATGAAATATTAATGTTTTATAACTTTTTTTTGGAAAATTATAAATTTAATTATATAAATCATTTAGTTGAAAATGTAAATAATTGTGTTTATTTTTCTATATACCATGGGTGGAAAGTTTTTTATTCCTGATTTCAATTAAATGTATACATTAGGTTTTCTTCTGATGTGCTGTTTAAATTACCGTTTACTTATGGGTGTGTTGTGTTCAAATTGTAGGTTGGGTGTGCTGTTATATAAATACCAAATTGTAGGTGGGTAGCCCTATATCAGCGCTAGAAATGCATTGATAATGGGGACCCCGTTCATCAGCTCTATGATCAACAACATTTTTAGCGCTATTTAAGGTAATTTTGCACACTGTTAAAGTCCATATTTGTAGTAGTGGATGAGGAATCCCCATTGCAGTATGAGACTATCCTCAAGGTGGGTTTGGGGTATCTATTTAATGGATGGAACAACAACTGGGACCTGTTCCAGGGTAGAAAATTCACTAATGAGTGGGACTGGACATACTAGGCATGCACATCATGCACTGAGTTCCAAAGAGAGTTGAAGAAATTAGGGATTTAAAAGGCGGTGTGGGATTTATAGTTTCACATATAACAGTCTTAGGAAATTGTGCTCAAGTTGCGGAGCAGGTGGTCACATAGGACCTATAAAATCTATCTATATCATGGGGAGGTCAACTTCAGCCTGTGGGAACTTCAACAAAACACTATAATCCCAATATTGGGTGTGATTTATACAGAGTTCCTCCCTATAGAGAAATTATAAGAGGTACAAGAGAAAATATCAGACCTAGATAAGGAACCAATGGATATAGTGGATGAAACCAATTAGTAGAATTCAGTGATGAGTGATATCCCTTTCAAGTAGTGGTTCAACTACTTCTTGAACAAGTCTATGGACATGCTACCAGGGAGGCCATGTACATGGATGGGGGAATTATAGCAGGGAAATGAGCACAGTGATTAGATGATTATGGAGGCAAGTTTGAAGAAACTATTGGCCTATAGTTTCACATATAATTCTCAATATATAGTCATGACAGTGGTATTTATTTTCACACTGATCTGCGGCTAGATACTCCATGTGAGGGATGAACATGGGGGTGTAACTAGGCACCTTCATAATGGAAGTGATGCTAGAAACAAGGAAACATGTCAATATGGATGTTTTTGTATTGGAAAAGTTAAATAAGGTTCTTCACCAAATTAGTGAATGGAATATTCCATTACACATTTGTGGGCCTCTTCAATTTTTGTATAGCTAGGCAGCCACACACATGGGTGTATGAGTATCCAAACCCCATTTCTCCTCCAACCACAAAATTACTGGTGATATTAAATATCATGGGGAGTTTTCCATTAAAGTCAGGTTTAGTCTATTGCTGGAGAAGGTTGAGCTATTAGAGAACTTCGTATTTCACCCATTCCCACTTCCATTGGGGATAGAGACTAATAAGGTTACAAACATGGTCAAGCAATGATCGTACCTCATGGCCTTCCAAAGTGGGGTACTAGTAGCAAGGTCGAATGTGATCTAATTTGTGAAAATTTCAATCCACATTGTTTTAAAAGGTAGTTCTGGTGTTTGCAACAGCTGACACCGATGGTGTACATAGAGGTGCGACATGAATTTCAACCTTTGATTCATGGTATATTTGGTTAATTTTCACTCACAAGGATGGAAAGACGTAGAACGAGTTTCTATCATAAACCGCCATGCATGAGCTTATCGATGAATATGTGCAAAGTTGGGAAAGATAATATCCCAATGATATGTTGAGATGGTAGGCCACTCGATCCAACGAAGGGGTAGGCCTTCACCATGGGTCTATGGCTGAGTAGTGGTTTGAGCACACCATGGAGGTAGGGCTGGTCCGGTAGGCAGGGTAGCAACAGGTCTGATAGTCCTTGGTCCAACATAGGTAGAGGGTGGAGGAAGAGAAGCAACCCCAGGCTCGAAACTCCTAGGAAAGTAGTAGAATGAATAAGTGGATCCCTGTGGGGATATCCTAAGGGTGCACATTCAAGGGCAAGGGAACAAGTTTTCACCCAAATATTCCTAGCATCGTAGTGTCTCCAAATACTTTGGAGACCTGAGGTATTCACAAGCATCTCACCATCCCTCAGGGAGTGTGGATATATCTCCTCATCAATAGGATATTACTCACTAGGACCAGCCATGGAAATGAAGGATTAAAATCTCCTCATACTGAGGAAATGAAATAAATGGCAGATCTGGAGGATATAATCTACTTCCAGTGTGCCACACGTCCCTTGACTGATCGGGTGAAGATGCTACTAGGCAGATCTTCCCCTTTAGTTGCCATTATGGGTCATGCAGCTAACAGTGTGGCCATGGGTGAAGAATTAGAAGACTCATGGAGAATATATGCCTACTAAATCTCAAAAGGAGGCATATGCTCTGGTACCAATTAGGTAAATTCACTAATATTTTCTTGCTTTTTAACATCACTCAAACTTTAAGTATGTGGCCTAAATCTGACTTTCACATATACAGGAATCATCGAGTACTGAATAAGGATAAGTTCATGATAGGCCTCATGCGGGGGTTTAGGGGACCTTATCCATTGAAGGGACTTATGTGGTGTCCCCCCTGACACTAAAATAGTGGGCATCCAACCACTAGTCAAAGTGGTGACTGCAACTAGGGTAGTGGTCTCTGAGGGAATCTTATTTCAGGGACTACCTTTGGAACTCTAGTATCTCCACTCTAGACTATACTATTAACTTAAGTCTTTTCCTCATTTATAACTTTGAATCTTTCAATTTTTCTTACAATTCTTGATTGATACATTTTTGGATGACAATTAAAATGGTGATTAGGACTTGGATTCCAATACCAACACTTGGATTAACAACTCTTAGGGATGAGGTGGTGATGGAGGAGGCTACTCTTTCGATGGAGATTGAAAAGGAGATTTTGGAAGTTAGGAAAACCAAATAGGTGCCATTAGAAGGGACTACCAAGACCATGCCCTCGATGGAGTGGGTCAAGATGAGACCCATGATAGGGCTGGCCATAGGAGTCACAATGGTGGATCCTATCATGTAGGTGCCAACCTGAGAAACTACTAGAGATGAAGTTGTGATAAAAGAGGTGAAAAGTTTTCCGATAATTGGAGCGGTTGGGGAGGACACATTGTTGTGGTCGTGGTACAAAAGCCATAGAGGTATGTGTTGAATTTTATCACTCGTACTTAGATAGCTGAAATGTCATAGCGAATGGGATATATTTGCCATTGGTTAGTCAGCATGGGGACCGATGGGTGTGAAATCCAACAATGTTCATGCTCTGGCCCTTAGTTACTCGTTGAGAAGACACATGTAGAGTGTAATATTCTCAACTTGGCATTGAAGAGGCACAAGAATGAGAGATCCAAGGTGATTCAATAAGATGAGGAAGAGATTTCCTTCCTGGAGGGGATGGAATAGAAGCATATGATGGTCATTTCTACTTAGGATGAGATTATTAACAATATGAAGGCTTAGTTGACAACAACCAAAGACAAGGAGTTAGAGGACAAGGAAGCAGAGGTTGAGTACCGAGATGAGAAGAACCGGTAGTGGATCAGGGATGAAGATGACTTCTCTAAGGTTTATTAGGAGAAGGAAGACATAGTAGGATGACAGTAGATCCCGAAGGCCACTCAGTAGAAGATAAGAGAGCTCGAGATCTATCACCAAGGACAACTCTAAGGAATTATTTTGAAAATTAGAGGATTAATTATGTGTATGACCTTATGAAACTTTGTTTTGTCTTCAAATCCTGCATGCTGAAACATATTTTCCTTCTTTGTTATTGAAATTCGTTCGTCTTTCTGAGTCAACCAAAAAATAATCTCTAAGCCCAGACAATTCATGGTCAGTGTGAGAAACATGAGATGAAAATGTAATTGATAATTTATATGAGAGTTTAAAACAACATTAAAACACTCAGGGTATTCTTTTATTGATTGACCACTAAGAGTGTTTAGGCTGAAATAAGATACAGATGGAGAACCAAGAACTCAAAATAGTCAAATTACTTTTACAAAATTCTCTAGAACATGAATAAAGTAATGACATGGGCATTGAATTCTACTCAAATAAAGAGGAATGGATTAGTGTGAATCAAAATACCCAAAATATAAAACACAATGATAGTGGTGTGATGAAAATGGATAACTACTGACCATGTTTTAAACACAAAAACTACATTGCTTAGACAATAATGAGGAGATATAAGTGAGAGTGGTATGATGACCATGTTCAAAACATGTAATCCATCTTTGAATGTCATTAAAAGTCTTTCAGGGAATTGATCCAAGACGATAAGTGATATAGTGTGTCCAGACACCATACCATTAAGGCTCCCTTCATACATGAATGAGGATGAGTATTAAAATAAGGGGCATGCAAAGAATGAAAATGAACTGTTGGAATGTTCAAATGGATTACAACACTCTTGTAATTATTTCACCATGGACTAGAGCACATCAGTTAGGTGTATTGGTATAAAAAAAATTCAAAATCTACTTCCAGGGGAAGCATGATCTTAGAGGACAAGCGATGGTCAATGATATGGATGATGTGGTAGATGAAAAGAATTAGAGTGAAGTGTCTCTAGGTTGAGGGAATAATATGCCTTGTAGTCTAACATCATGCAATGAGGATGATAAACACAAAGTTTTACATCATATGGTATGGATGAAGAATTGTATAGTTTAATGTCATGTGATTAGGATGTGTACAAAAATTTAATGTCATGCGACGAGGATGGAGAATTGGAAAGTTTAATGTCATGTGATCAGGATGTGGAGTGTATGAAGATTATGTGTGTAGAGACCCATAATTTATTCCTCGTGTCATGTTAAGGAGGCATCCCATGTTCATTTCATGAGTTAGAGTCATGATTTAGAGTCATGAAAAAAGTGACGCAGTAAACTGACCTGAATGACAACCACCGAACCATGAGAGCCAAGAGTGAAGGAGGATAGGATGATGGGAGACCCCATATTGAGAAAAAATAATATTTATAGATTTTAACATAGTTTAATATCGTGTTTCATGGACTATGTAGAGGGTTCCTTGATGTAATGTATGCGACATCAAAGGAAGGTCACCCAATGTGAATGGAGGGGCCCGGGAGGCCACCTGATGCCACACAAAATACCCCTAAAACAAACTAAAGTTTAAGGTATCAATGATTGGACCATGGATTCTGGTTTAAGTTCATAAATATTGGAACTAGAGAAAATAGTTTAGGGTTATAATACTTGGACCATGGTTTTCAATTTAAGGCCATGAAGGTGAGACCTATCACTACCTTGTACGTACATGCGTAACTTAGCGAGTTGATAAACCGATGTGAATGGAGGGTCGAGAAGACCCCAAAACCACACAATGAGTTCCCAAGTATTCCTATACATAGTTTACATTCATAATATTTGGACATAGTTTTTAATTAATGTTTAAGGTCATAGAGTTTAGACCAAAGGTCTTTGTGCTATTAGAACATGTCGGTACATATACTAATGAAGCTTATAATACCACATGATTCGTACTTGGTTCATGAAACAAGGATAGTAAAGGGGGTTTCCATGAAACATGAAAACACTTAGTGGATGAGAGGACATGTCGGGATGTAGATGTTCCAATTAAGTTGACCAGCCTATTAAACGCACATAGATGCACGAATGGGTGACACCAAGGGTAATGGAATTACACCAAGACATAAGGAGGTGGGAAGGTGTTAATTCAAGACTTTCAAGATATGGATATGGGGATACTTATGGGAAGGGATTAAACATTTACCATGTTTGAGACATAGGGTCTACAACCACACCATTCAAGAATGAGAAGAGTGAATGAAGAATTGACTGTTAACCAAGTTCAAAACATAGGATCCTATGTTTGTTTCCAGATATTATTCGTGGAATTTCCCCAGGAAGGGAGGTGAGATAGTGTATATAGGAACATTTTCTATTAGGGGGGATTTCAGTCATATTTGAAGGATTATGGAAATCTAAATTGAGAAATAATCTAAGTGTAGATAGAGAATAAGTGAACACATGTGTGGGATTCAACGCTCTAGGTTCTATGCCATAGTGTGTTCGAGCATCGTCACATGGCATGTTAGGAAGTAGGATCCAATATCAGGTGTTGAAAATAGTTTTAAGGTTGTATTTCATATAATAAAGGGTTTTTGTCTATTTAGGGTCATAGATCTTAGACCATGGTTACTAATAATTTAAATTTATAGAGCTTAGACTAAAAGACATGTATGTGCGGTGCGACGATGTGAATGAGGGACAAGGAGGCCCAATGCCACTCTATATATTCCTAAGGATAGTTTTGTAAAGTTTAATATCGTTATTATTATAATTTAACTCCTAGTTTAAGGTCATAGAGTTTTAACCCTTCCATACGAGGCATGAAAATTTCAAATGGGGTAGACATCATCTCTTATTTAGAAGGCACCCTGATTCAAGATGGGGTAAAAGCACAATTTAAATTTACATGCTAATGAATTTTATTCATTCTATATTCATTATGTGGGGAATCCTAGTTTTTTGTAGAGTAATATCATCCCTTATTTAGAGGAAACCTGATTTTATATAGGGTAAGACCACATTTTTACATCATTCACTAAGGGAATTAGGTGGGACTTTCACATTAAGATTCCTATTATTTACTTCCTCATATCAAGATATAATGGAATTTAATCTTGGTGATGGGTCAATATAATTTAATGGGGATTATAATGATACCCATGGAAAATTTGGGGGTGATTCCACCATAGATAACATATGGTCTCGCGGTGAATCTATAGCTGGTCCTATAGATGGGAAGTCTAGGAATCACTACATATCCCAAGTGGATGGGAATCAAGACACAAGTAGTTATTAAGGGGAAATAAGGCATAGGAATCATAAGAGATGATGAAAACCATGAAAATGAGCGGTGAATGCACATATTTTAAGGTAGTAAAGTCTGGACTATAAAAGGGGTATTTGAGGATGATCGTTCAGTGAAGGATAGTTAATAATAATTATGAATGAATCCAAGAAGACTCTAGATCACCTAAAGTATTCCCAGATCTGGTTGTGTATAGTTTAATGTGATATGGTTAAGACCATTCGCAATTAGTTAAATTTCATGATGCTTGGACTGAAAAAATTGTTTCTTTCAAGGGCACTTGTGCAACATGATAGAGGTAAAATCCAATGTTAATGGAGCCAAAATAGGCTCACATACCAAAAAACTATACGTAAAAAAAAACAACATATAGTTTAAGGTCATAATGTTTGGACCATAATAGAGATAAAAGGGATTAAGGGTTGATGAATTTGTTTTTGAGCCAAAAGATGAGAAGTGAAGGTATCACTACATATCCCATGATGATGGGAATCTATCCAAACATGTTTTTGAAACATGGTTTGGATGAATACTCACACCAGATGGGGCGATCCTCTCTAGCGATAGAGTTTGTGTAATCCCATAGGTATTAGAGGAATCCCATTTTTTGGGGAATGGGGTAAATATTTTTGACCAACCCATACTTATTGTATGAGGAATCATAGTTTTAGATGGGGTAAAATCATAGATTAATTTCATGCACTGAGCATGTTAGGATTTAAAGTTTAAAGGCATACAACTCAGAATTTAAGGGCAAAAACTATTTAAGGCCATAATGCTTGGACCAATTGGAGATAATTTAAGGTTGTGTTTCATAGAACATAAGATGGAAATTAGTTTAAGGTCTTAAATATTTTACCATGGGATTTTAGTTTAAGTTGTTATAGTTTGGACCATGGAAGAGGGAATTCTCAAGTGGATATATCTAGTGCATTGGAGTGACAAACCTAGTGTGAACGAGGGCTTAGGAAGCCCAACATTGCACCACATAACCTTGATAAGACTCGTATATAGTTTAACATCATGATGAGTAGACCTGAGAATCCTAGTTTATGGTCATAGATTTTGGACCTGTCTCATTGTTTGAACTTGTGTGATCAGGGACATAGCAAGCTACTTATGTGAAATACTACTTGAGAAACTTGTAATTTGTTGGAGATGTGAAACCCTCTCAATCCACATTGATCAAAGAGTAAACATAATTAGAATAGACCTTGAGAATGATGTAAGGTCCTTACAACTTGGTATCCAAAATTGGAGGCTTCTTTCTAGGTATCGTTGGCGTTCTGAGACAAATAACTTTATCACACTGGAGAAAGGAGAGGAGGTAAAAATTCTTGTTAAACGATATTATTATCTAGTTCTAGTTCCTATCTAGATTATGAAAGGCCCAAAACATACTCTCCTTGAGGGTTTCCATATAATCTAGACATAATTATTGTAACACCCCAAGATTTTTATAAAAAATATTTTTTTAAACAATTTTATTTCTTTGATGTCTTACATTACATGCAACACCGACTTAGTTTGTGTTACACCCAACACTGAGTTTCGATGAAACATAAATTTATTATTATATAAATAAGATAATTATTTAGTTGTTAAATTAGATGGTATAAATAATATTAACTAACTTATGAAAATATATGGTTTATAAGATGAATTCATTGGCTACTAATTAATTATAAATTAAAATATATACAAATAGGTTATATTGAAAAATATTTTTATTATTATGATCCCAAATAAGTTTTTCATTAAAAAACTAAATAAATTAAAATTAGTGAATGATATTATTGTAATATATATTTTACACATTTGATCAAATATTTTTGATATTCATACAATACATTTTACATAAATAAGATAAGAACAAACCCAATTTTAGGCATAAAATCCTATATTTTTCAAAAGGGCAATTTTACTACCTTTTAATGGAAAAAAAATTTTAAATAACTTTTTTACACTTTAATTGTTTTTATATGATAAATTCATCTTATTCTATGAATTTGGGATATAAAAATTTACTTTGGTTGATTTTTTGTTTTTCCTGAAAAGTTTCATGTTTTGATGAATAGAGAAAAGTAATAATTTTTAATTGAAAACAACTTTTTTTTATCGAAATAATTTATAATGTTAAATTATATTCTTGATTGGTTTTAAAGTATAAATAGATTATTTTTTAATAAATTAAAATAATTTAGGTGATTGGAATTAATTTTACTTTGAATTTAGGTATACAAATGTTTTAATCTTTTGCATGTTTAAACTTTAATAACCCGTTTCTCACCCCACCAATTGGGCTAAATATCAATTAGTTATTACCATTTCTATGTTTTGAATTTTGATAAATGGGTTCCAAATTTAGAATCAGTGGGTCCAAATTATGTAAATATGTTTCTTTTATTTTTGGTCATATGAATTTTAAATTTAGTAATATTTTAATTACCACAGTTAAGGGTAAATTGAGAAATTATGGGTAAAAATAATTTTATAAAGACTATAAAACTACCATAACACTTGTCCTAATTTCATTGTATGAGTTTCTTTCGACCAAAAGAATCTTTGGGAGGAAATTATAACTTTTTTATGCCACTTGGGTGAGATTATGAAATTTACTCTTCATAAAAAATATTGTAATAAAATTTCCTATGTTCATAATTTTGTAACTCTTTTGATTTATTTTATATATTTTTTGTGATTTAGTCATTTGACCAAATAATCCCCTTTTTTTAAAAAAAAAAGATAAATTCGACTATAAATAGTCATTTTAAATCTAAAATGTTTTTATTTATCATGAAAATTTATCTTTAATTTTTAGGAAATAAATTATTACCTTAAAGGCTTATACAATGATGATGTAGTAATTGTTTAATTACGAGAATTATAAAATAAATGATATTAAAAATATTTAAATAAATAGAATTTGAGATAATTAATTTCCTCCACAAATTTTAGCGAGGACTTAGACATATTAGGTATGTATTAAAGGTTTTTTTTGAAGTTATCCTGTGTATTGATGTTTTTAAAAAAACATATAAATGAATTGTATCCAAATTGACATTAATAATTTTTTAAAATAAATAATTTTTTATTAAATGATATAAAATTAATAAAAATCTAAAATTTGGCCAAATTATTGTGATAAGGTTATATTTTTTATAAATTATCCATTGAGGGTTCATTTGTCATTTTATAGTTACTATATTAACCCATTAAGAGTAAATGGTCATGTTGTCATGGTAAGAGTTAAAAGGTTTAACTAAGCGTTAAATCCAAAAATATGGGTAAAAATTATAGGACCCCAAGACACCCTGAGAGGGTAGGGGTGAATCAGGGTGTCAAATTTTTCTTTTAAAACCAAGGATCTTGTTCCCATGGTGGTTGGAACTCATTAAAACTGTAAGACTGATGGGAAGAGAAAGAAAACAACCACAAGAAAAGAGACCACACAACACTTTTATTTGGTTCACCACTAAGGGCTACATCTAATGAGAATACGCTGATAGGTTTCCGTTCATACCTAATTCCACTAAACTTAAATAGTTGTGGATTAGAAAGTTTGGGTACAGTCACTCTGTCCCAGGCGCACTGCCTTCACCAAAGTTTAGGGATAGCTCACTGCGTCCCTCGGGTCACTCCTGTTGACTCCCCCTAGCTCACTGCCTTTGGTGAAGTCATACTCATTTTATAGTTGTGAAGGTATCTTCAATAGATTTTCATTGAAGCCTTTGAATCTACTAATAACGAGACTCTCCTTGCATCGAAGTCCTAAATTGATTAACTTGAAAGCACTGAACCACTGAACCAGATATTCAGAACATGCAAACAGGTTACATAGATAATTGCACACAACACCTACCCTTTGCATGGAAGATCTCACTTTTTCGCACAATATTTACTTTTCATTCCGAAAATTATTTTTTGCAACAACCCCCTTTACGTAAAAACTTCACTTTTATACATAGCCTCCACTTTTACACGCAGCCTCAACTTTTACGCACAACTTTGACTTTTTCGCAAAACATCCACTTTTATGCGCAACATCTACATTTTCACCAAACTTAAAATTTTCAGTGTAACTCCTTCTTCATGAAAGATTTACATGCATCAGAATTCATATTTTCGATATGTCTTCAATAGTATCGAATGAGGGTGGTCACCTATTATTTATTGGCGTCACCGACCCCCACGTGCAAAAGCAGCCGTGTCACGCAAAACTCTCATTCTGCGCGCAATCCTTTTTCACGCAGGAATCATTTTTCATGCACATATCCAAATTTTTCGTGCACGTCATGCCTTTGAAATTTTTTAGCGTTCTGATCCCGAAAAACCTTTTGTGAGAGAAAACCAATCTACTTTAACTATTGCACGCAAATCCAATTTAGTGCGCAATCTATGTTTTTTCCGCACCACTCAAATATTTTGCGCAACTCATGCCTTTTCCATTTTTCATCAATTCAATCCTGAAACAAGTCTTTCATACTAGTTTTTTTCACACATACCCTTTTTCATGCAAGTTCCTTTTCCAAACACACATTTTCCCATTTCCCGATTTTCAGGCCCAAAAATTTGGCGAACACTTGGAAATGACGCCACCTTCAAAACTGTTGTCTTCTTGAACTGTGTGAACACTTTACTAGAAAAAATTATGAACTTCCATTGAGGATTGACAATAAATATAAACCATACTCAAATTATTCAACAGAACGACCATGGTTCCAACAATAATGTCATCTAAGCTTGTCTAAAAATTATTGTTTGAGATGATATTGGACCATCCTAATATTATCTTCTAAATAACTCACTTTGGATCCATTTTGAATTGAAAATTACTTTATAGTAATTTAATATTTTTAGAGTTCCAAAAAGTACATGATCTTTAGCACAGTTGGTGAGGACTCCATAAGTGAATCCATGAGACCTAGGTTTGAAACCAGGAAGAGGCATAATTTCGGGGGCACAATATTAGTTCTGTAGTAGGTACTGTATGGTTACTGTAGCAGACACTATAGCAGGTAGTGTTCGGTACTATAGTAGCCGGAAAAATTCACCTTGGGCTACCGGTTTAGGCTTTGAGTCCTTAAGGACTTCGGTCCACCTGGGTCTTCAGGTCCATGAGGCTTTTGGGAAACCTATAAGGCCTTTAGGACACCTCAAGGCCTTCAGGCCACATGATTAGTGCAGTTTCCCCAAACATACTCTAAAAAAAAGAGCAATCCTAGAGGAGGATTCAGAGAAAGTTCACTCACCAGAGCAGAACCAAATAGATTTTTCAGAATGAGAGGGTATGGATATGCCGTTAGGACTAGCCTGTGCTTGCATTGGAAGCCTAGCCAGATGGTTATGCGAAGGTGGAGAGCTACTATCACGATGCAGATGCTGGGGAGGCATAGTTCTTTGTAGATAGTATGGTTGAATTCCCTAAGACATTCAGTTCATGTAATCTACTAAGCCTACGAGCCATGTAATCTTTATGTCTTCGGGATTTTTAAGGGTTCCCCCTCATCCCTTGAAAGAGGGGTTATCAAAAATCAATAAAAATGAAGGCCTTCGGACCATTCGGGCAGAGTTCCAAAAAGTTTCCCTCACCAGAATTATAAAAGGTCACATCCTCCCCCACTTATTCACATCACTTTGAGCCTTTAATCTCGGCCATACCCTATCCATTTACCTTATAAATATTTCTAGTCACATTCTGTAGGTTCTGTTTTACTCAAAAGACCAACTCTACTGTCCCTAAGAGGTGATCTAGAGGGAGCTCACCAAAGAAGAGGTAATTTCCTTTACCAAATCATTCATGATTATTTATTATTATATTTCCCCTTCATGTGTATTTTCCATTATAAAGTAATAAATCTAGTATCAAAAATATTATGAAATATTATTATTATTAAAAAACAATCATATTCCACCTTTTATCTATCCTAAGAAAAATGAAATCACCACGTGTGAGTATATAAGGCCTATCGTCTCCACGCCGCGGTGTGATATTTTTTTTCATCACCACATTACTTGGATGGGTATGATGATGAAATTAAAAATTATATATGATTATTATAACACAAAATTTATTTTGGAACAAAATATATACCATCCAATTCTTTACAATTTTTCAATAAAGGGAATTATATCATTACACATGCGTACGTATGGCCTACCGTCTCCACGACGTGATGTGATTCATTTTCCATATTCACTATTAAAGAATGATTACATAAATGCATATGATGAATAAATATGATATATATTATATTAATACCATTCTTATGGAATTATATTCTATGCATAAGAATTGGGACTTACACAACAAAACATGTATAAGAAAATAAAGCAGTTAACACCCAAAAGAAGAGTAATAATGAAATATTATTAACTAACGGGTTATAAGATGGACATATATGATATCATAAATATAAATATTATTCTATAATAATTTAATAACATTATTTAAACCATTATAAATTAGTTTTAGATACATATGAAGGAAATTATACATAAGGTAAGGAAATTTCATCTCACTTTTTATTTCGGTGAGATACAAGTCATATTCACCACTCGCTTCTTTTGTGTGGTGTATATACTGACCTATCATATTTTATATCATTAATTTAATTTAATTAATGATAATAAAATATTTAATTTATGCTATTATTTTATTGGGTTCATGATTATAAAGTTACTCAAATAGTAAGGGATTTATGTCTCACATTTATTTCTATGGGAAACATTCCTTATACACTACTAATTTATTCTACATGGTGTATATAATACACATGAATATATTCTGTGAGTATTATCAAAAATATTATGGTATTTTCATATCCATATAATTTTATTTCATTCATGTTTCATACAATTATACTGATTATATAGTGTTGAGTATTTATTTTACAATTTTATTAATATTTGGGATTGTTTTGATTTAAGTCTTCATTGGGGAATGTTTATCTTCCACATCCATGTTTTATAATTTTTTTAAAAAAATGATTTTAATATTCTCATATGTGTGTTTAAAGTCATTTTACCCATTTTTTATATTTTACTACATGTTTTAAAAGGAGTCTTTTTATCATTTTACAAACAATGTACTTTTTGACTTTCCCGATAAAAGTACGAAAGAATGTTTTTTAACTTATAAGTCATGAACATAATTATATGGAATCATGAATCCTTGATGATTTTATGTTTACCTTACAATGTTACATGTTTATTTTCAAATAATTTTTTTTCTTATAAGAATAAATGATATTTCCCACAATAGTTATTTTCATGTGATATCTCTAAATTATTTTCCATCTAAGATAACATTATTTGATGATATTTATGTTTTACTGAGGATATGATTCAATGATAACATTATTATTATTTTTAAAAGTTTCTAATTTTTATGATGAAATGATATTTATGAAAACCGTTTATTTTCCATGGGTTATGTTATGATAGACTGATGTTTATGAAACCCATTTCATTCCATGGGTTATGCTATGATGAATGATTTATGTTTTTTTGCACACATATGTATGGTTTTCATTATTGATAGGTGGTACCTATATATCCCTCAAATTAATTGGGTAAAGATTTATATCTCATGAGATATATTGGAATATAATTTGAGTAATCTTTTTTAATAATATTGGACTGGAATAGGAGTAATCTTGGTTAAGTAATATAGGACTGGAATAGGGAGTGAGCTTAGTTTAGTAAAGGAATTTGTCCGCCATGATAGTCTTGGGAGTGAACCTTGACTACTAAGATGGTTTGGGTAGAGAATCCATTTATATATGATAGTCTCATCAAATATACTTGACTAATAATGAATTGAGTTTCTATTATTATGTGTTTTCCACAATTCCATGTTTTATGTCAAATTTATTATTTTATGATTTATGTTTCATGAATTTTTATGACTTAATATTATGATATTTGATATGAATGGTATAATTTTCATATTATTATAACCTTATGTTTATGTTATGATTCATATATCCTTTGTTTACCCTTACTGAGAATATGAGATCACCCATTTCATTTGTTTTCTTTTCCCCAATATATAAAGAAAAGTTTTATGTAGGAATACAAAAGGATAAAATCATTGTGTGAAACATAGAATATATTTCACTAGACTAGAATTTTGTGTTCCATGTTTCTAAAGTCACTAAACTAAAATGTTATTTGTTAGTGTGTTTGTGTAATGTATGAAATGTTCTGTAAAAATGATGAAATAAACATGTACTAAAATATTGGTTTATTATAGTTGGTATCTGGGCAATGTTTTACTCAAAATTTAGAAACTAGGATGAGAAAACTTTAGTGATATCAATAGATATATTTTAAAGGATATTTATATGGATGTATCTAAGTATAAATATAAGTCTAGGTTACAATCCTAAATTTTTTGTAACAATCATGAAAATCCAAGGATTAAACCTAAGATGTTATAAATTGAAAGTACTTTCACTTGATTATGTGGTTTTCCCACTATTAATAGTATTACTCACATTATACTGTTGTTTTAGGCAATGGTTGGAGCCTAAAGGAACCATGTTAATGCTGAATTCCATGGGAAATGAAATGATTTTCCTCATGAGAAGGAAAATGTTATTAGAGCTAGAATTCAAAATCTTATCACTAAACTAACACAAGTTATGAATCATTTTGGAATTCAAAATAAGTAGAGGAGGGAAATTTTTTTGTTGAGTACATCATAAGGAAAATTACACCTTCTTTTAGTGGGTATTTTTATCCACTTGTTTCTGAAAAATGGATTTGTACCAGTGAAATGATATTTTCTATCCTTCAATGTTTGGAACATGAAAAATTCATTTTCCCATTTATCGTTTAGAAGGTGAAGCAGACTAGTGGTGGAATCTAATCAAGAATATGAGGTAAAAAGTTGAAATTTATTCCATATAATGGGATAAGTTCAAGAACTTATTTTTAAGTAAGCACTTTCCTTATATTCTTTGTAAGAAGATGTAAAATGATTTCCTTGGGGTTAAGAAAAAAAATGATGAATCCGTTGGTACCTATGAGGAAAATTCTACAAGACTTGCGAGGTACACTTCTAGAATTATCATCCAACATGAAAGTAAGGTTTATCGGTTATTTATTGGTTTAAAACCAAGTCTTCTAATATCATTATCCATAAGAAACTTTAGTTTCTATGAAGAGATTGTTCATTGTTCTATAAAAGAAGAATTGAATATTGGAGTTACATATCAATATCATGATTTTGAATGAAATTAAATATGGAGTTTAAAGATAATTATAAAAACCATGCTGAAAAGAAGATGAGAATTTATTTATTCTCAAGGTTTGTAAATCTCATGAAATCACTGTTGGTGATGTGGTGTAAAATAAAAAAGTCATGGAATGACTAAGTGTTTATGTATTAGGATTTTTGAATATTATTGTTGAAATAATTTTATCGTATATTAAAGTATCTAATGGTTGATCCACTATCATTTTTCCTTATGGAATTTAAGTCATAGTACTATTAACCATGAAAATTGATCAAGATATTTTTGGAAGATACATGATTAAGGGAAGGATAACCATTAATATGTGCATAATGTTGGTATAATGAAATAAAGTGATATTTGATACTATTAATGACCTTGGAACTGATATGTTGGAAAATTAGTTTATGATATCATGAATTGAGTTTATATAATTTTTGGGATTTATGGTATGTGGAAAGAGTTAATTTTTGAAATCAGGAATATTTTCAGTAACATTTTACGGTATTTTAGGTTATTAACATGTTTCAAGAGAATACATGATAATAATTTTCACATGTTTGGAGTGTGGAAATTAAGAGGTACGTTACGTTTTTGGGGGATTAATGATAAGTTAAATTTTTAGATTTAGTGACCATTTCTCAAAAGTTTTGGATTTTAATCTTATGGAAGGATTATAAAGGTAACCATTTATGAAATTGTTAGAAGTTTTAGTGATTAAAGTATTATCTATACATATAAAAATTTATGAATATTAGATAACCACTATTAACCATTTTTTGTGATGTTTACCTTTCATTATATGAATCTCATTATATGATAATGATTTAGGAATGAAAATTTCACCTTAATTTCTTAGAATAAGAGATGAAGTTGAAATTGATCAAGGCACAACGATAGGACATGCTTATGCTTAATCAAGTAAGTATTTTTTCTTGTGATTTTTTTTAAATCTAGGGAAAGGATCTTGAAACCAAAAAATGTTATCCTAGTATCTTATTTTTCAATGAATCAAATATCCCCTTAGATTATTGTGTATTTATGGCTTTGTGACTGTTAACCTTCTCCTAACCATGTTCTCTCCATCATAACATCATGGTTTGATTTCTATTTCATGTCAACATTTTTAATTTCCACCTATGTTTTCCTATATAGAAATATAATGGTGATTTACTTTCTGTAACCATTATTTTTTTAATTTTCCTTTAAAAAAATGTTTTAGTATTCGTTTTTATGATGCGGGTTTCTATGAAAGAAAATTTCAAGTATTAACCCTTTGATAACCCAAAATAATTTCAAGGGAGAAATTGATTTTAAGGGGTTAGAATGCAATACCCTGTGATTTTTATGAAATATTTTTTTGAAATCATTTTATTTCTTTGATGTCTTTCATTACACGCAACATTGTCATAACTTGCATTACACATAACACTGAGTTCCAAGAGAACATTATTTTATTATTATTTATATAAGACAATAACCTAGCTGTTAAATTAGCAGTTATAAATATTATTGACTAAATTATGAAAATATATGGATTATAATATAAATTCATTGGTTACCAATTAATTATAATTGAAAATATATAACAATTTATTATAATGAAAAATATTTTTATTATTTTGATCCCTAAGTCATTTTGTCTTAATAAATTAAATATATTACATTTATTTTATGATATTAATGAAATATATATTTTATAAATTCAAGAATTTTTTTGATATTCATCCAATATATTTTATAAGCACAATATAAGAACAAACATAATTTTATGCATAAAAACCTATATTTTTCAAAAGGTTATTTTTAGCACCTTTTAATGGAGAACCCATTTTAAATAAAAATTTTAACACTTTTATTGTTTTTAGATGAAAAATTAACTTCTTCTTTAATATAGGGATATAAAAATTTACTTTTAATGATTTTTTTGTATTTTTTTGATAAGTTTCATGTTTGGATGAATATTGAAAAATACTAAATTTTAGTTGAAAACATCTATTTTTATAAAAATAATTTACAGTGTTAAATTATACTTTTAATTGTTTTAAAGTATAAATAGATTATTTTTTAATTATTTAATACAATTTAGGTCACTAGAAACAATTTTACATTTAATTTAGATATATATACATTTCAATATTTTTTATTTTTAATCTTTAATAACCTGTTTGCTCACCCTGTCAACAAGATTAATTTTAAATTAATTACTGATTTTTTTTGAATTTTTAAAAATTTATTCTAAATTTGTAATAAGTTGGTAAAAATTATGTAAATAGTTTTATTTTATTTTTGGGAATATAAATAGTAAATTTAGTAATATTTTAATGACTACGTTTAAGGGTAAATCATGTAATTATGTGTAAAAATAATATTATAAAGACTATAAAACTACCCTAAATCTAGTGATAATTTCATTGGATGAGTGTTTTTAGACCATAATCACATTTTTACCAAATATATGACCATTTTTATGCCACTTAGGTGAGAGTATGACATTTATTATATTTTATTTAAAGAAGAGTTAAATATGTCATACTCATATATTATTAACTACAAATTTTTTAATATTAGACAAAAATAAATTCGTCTATAAATAGTAATTTTAAATCTAAAATATGTTTCTTTATCATAGAAATTTATATTTTATTTTTTGGGAAATAAATAACTACTTAAAGGCATATTCAATGATGATGCAGTTATTGATTAATTACTAGAAATATAAAATAAATGATATTAAAAATAATAAAAATAAATATAATTTGTGATAATTAATTTCCTCCACAGATTTATATATGACCTAGAAATACTAGGTATGTATTAAAGGTTTTTGAACTCATTTTATGCATTGATATTTCTTAAAAACTCTATAAATGAAAAGTATCAAAATTGACATTAATAATTCTTTAAAATAAATAATAATTTTTTAAATGATATAAAATACATAAAAATATAAAATTACACAAAATTAATCTATGAAGTTAAATTTTTTCATAAATTATTCATTTAGGGTTTTTTTGGTATTTTATAGTAACTATAATAACCCTTAAAGAGTAAAAATCCATGTTTTCAAGGTAAGAGTTAAATGGTTTAACTAAGGGATAGAGCCAAAATATAAGGGTAATAGTGTGACCTACACTTGTATAAAATTTATTGTTTCAGATTATTTAGACCAATACTCATATTATCTTTGAAATAACTCACCTTGGATCTATTTTAAATTGAAAATTAATTTATATTAATTTATTTTTTTGAGAGTTCCCAAAACTGCCCCTCACCTCAATTATAAAAGGGAACATCCTACCTTACTTAATTACATAAATTTGAGAGTTAAATATTATAAATACGCTGAAAAAATCCCTTATCAACTTCCCTAGTCACATTATAGAGGTACTGGTATTCTCAAAATACCAACTCTAGTGTCGCTAAGAGGTGATCTAGGGGGAGCTCGTTGAAGAAAAGGTAATCTCCTTTACCGACTCATTCAAGATTATTTCTTCTTCTACTTACTATTAATGTTTTGTTTCCATTAAAAATAAACAAATACAATATCACCTATATTTTAGATGTTATTATGATTACATAATATCCATATTACTCTTTTTATCCATTCTATGAAAAATAAAATCACAACGAGTGCGTACTTATGGCCTACCGTTTGCACATCGTGGTGTCATATGTTTTTCACCACCAATTTACATGAATTGGTGTAATAATATAAATAATAATTATATATTTTTATTATAACATGATATTTATTCTGGAATAAAATATATACCATACACTTCATTACCATTTCACAGCCAAGGGAATGATATAATCGCTCGTGCATACAAACGGCCTACCGTCTCCATGATGTGATGCGATTCATTTTCCATATTCCCCATTCAAGAATTATTATATAAATGTATATAATGAATAAATATGATATATATTACCTTAATATAAATTTTATGGAACTACATTCAGTGCACAAGAATTGAGACTTACAAGACAAAATATGCATATATAAGAAAATAAAGCCATTAACACTCGAAAGAAGAGTAATAATGAAATATTATTAACAAAAAAGTGATAAGATGATCATATGTGACATAATAAAGATTAATATGGTTATATAATATGTTAATATTATTATTTAAACCATTATAAAAGAGTGTTATAAACCTATGAAGAAAATGATACATAATGTTCGAAAATTTCATCTTAAATTTTATTTCTGTGAGATACATGCCATATTCACTAATTGATTCTTTTTTCTGGTTTATATACTGAACTATGAAATTTTATGTCATTAATTTCCTTTTATTAAAGATATTATAATATTTAAGTTATTTTATTCTTTTATGTGGTTTACAAATTTAAATTTAGTCAATTAGTAAGGTATTTATGTCTCACTTTTATTTTCACAGGACATATTCCTTATACACTAATCGTTTCTTCTACATAGTGTATATAGTACCAAAGAATATATTTTATGAGTCTTATACAGAATATTATGGTATTTTCATATACATATAATTTTCTTTCTTTTAGGTGTCATATGATTCTAAAAATTATAAAGTGATGAGTATTTATTTCACAATTTCACCAGTATTTGGGATTGTTTAATTTTAAGTCTTCATTGAATATTTTTTATCATTCACATCCATGTTTTCTAAAAATGTTTTGAAAATTTATTTTAATACTATCCTTTGTATTTTTAAGTCATTTTTATCCATTTTGACTTTTTACTACAAGGTTTGAAATGATTTTTTTATTTTCCAAATGACGAACTTTGTGAGTTTTCCAGAAAAAGTATGAAAGGAATGTTTTTTTAACTTATACGTGAAGAGTAGAATTTTAAACCATCAGGAAACCTTAATGTATTTAATTTAACCTTAAAAACATGTAAGGTTATTTTAAAATTAAATTTTTTTCTTTAAAATTTCATGATATTTAAAAAAGAAATTGAAAGAAGAAAGGATATTTTTCTCAAGAATTATTTTAAAGTGATCTCTAAAAATTATTTTACATCTAAGATAATGTTATTTGATGCTATTTATGTTTTACTTGGGCTATGATTAAATGTTACCATTATTATTATTTCCACTAATGTTTTATATTTATGATGGAATGATATTTACGTAACCCATTTATTTTCCAAGGGTTAGGTTATGACTGAATGATGTTTATGAAACCAATTTTATTTCATAGGTTATAATATTGAGAATGATTTATGTTCTTTTGGATCATATATGTATGGTTTTCATTATTGATTGGTGTGACCTATATGTCCCTCCAATTTATTGGGTAAAGATTTATATCTCAAGATATAGACAAGAATGGAAAGGGAGTAATATTGGTTCCGTAATATAAAACTGGAATGGGGGTAATATTGGTTTAGTAATATAGGACTGGAATGGGAAGTAAGCTCAGTTAAGTAAACAAATTTTTCATCCATGATATTACTATTAGTTTACCATGAATACTCTGATGTTTTGAGGATTGAATCTATTATACTTTTATAGTCTTGGATAAGATCCTTGACTGCTAATGAAATGATTTTCTATACTTATTTGTTTTAAAAAATTTCATGTTTAATGTCAAAGTTATTATTTTATGATTTATGTTTTAATAATTTTTATGAATCAAGATTATGATATTTTATATGCAAGGTATAATTTTCATATTATTATACCCTTATGTTTATGTTATGATTCATATCTCCTTTATTTACCATTACTGAGAATCTATGATCACCCTTTTCATATGTTTTCTTTTTCCCAGGGTATAAATAAAATTTTTAGGTAGGAATAGAAAAGGGGATGATATTTATTTAAAAAATTGAATACATTTCACTAGACTATATGTTTGTTTTCTATGTTTCCAAAGTAACTTTATTAATATGGTATTTGGGTGTGTGTTTGTGTAATGTATGAAATGTTCTAAAAAAATGATGTCATAACCATGTACAAAAATCATGGGTCATTATAGTTCTGATATTCTATGTGGAACTTTCTATTCATAGATATATTTTCAAAGTGATGGAAAATAAAATTTAATGGGTAGGACTGCATCTGTTCCATAAACCGAGGAGTATGGAGTCACCTGGGTGAAATTTTAGGTGGTCGTCCAATAATCCTAGAGGGTGTTAGGGAGATTGTACGACCAACATTTATTTATTCTGACCCAAAATATTATTTTAAATTTTATATAGGGTCTTTTTTATACCTTGATCAGTCAATTTTAACATGCTTGATTGTGAGAATTGTGTTGTGAAAAGATATTTTACTTGGCGTACAACCACTTCATCTTGGAAGCCAGGAAGTTGGTGCTGTTTTTGGTGAGAATAACACCAGGGAATCCAAATTGATTGATGATGTTGGTCTCATGAATTAGATCATGGACTAGCCCTTGGATTCCTTGGGAGGAATCACTTATACCCACTTTGAGAATAAATCCTTTATGGTCATAATAAACCCACATTGATGGTATGTTGCTGGAAAATATAGTCCCACAATATCAACTCCCCATACTAAAAAGGGCCAAGAATACTTGGTGGTGTGAAGAAACATAGGCGATCGATGCACAATGTTGACAAGGATATGATATTCATGACACGTCTTAGAATAATCAATGCATTGGGGGACCATGGGTGGAGAGAAGTAACGCATCCTTCGAATTTAGTTGGAAAGCTTCAATCCTACCTGATGAGAACCAAAGAACCTGACATGAACTTATTGAATAACCTGGGGAATATAATATACCTGGATGAAATGATGAATAATTCCATAAAATCAATGTATGTAGATATTCTGATCAAGGTTAGGCATGATCTGGTGTATAAACTGTGTTGCACGCTGATAGATTCACTCACACTTGGCTCGATATAGGAAAATAAAGAAGCGTTGAAGATACCAAATG
Source organism: Viscum album (assembly GCA_963277665.1). Lineage (NCBI taxonomy): Eukaryota > Viridiplantae > Streptophyta > Magnoliopsida > Santalales > Viscaceae > Viscum > Viscum album. The sequence continues at coordinate 405,419 of CAUJRU010000021.1, forward strand.
AAAGTAATTTTTCATTATGGTATTTATTTTATGGTGGGGGATCCCAAGGTTCCTAAAAGATAAGCCCTGATAGTTAGCTGGTTTACCTTATACCCATCATCATAATCTGAAATGATAGGAGTGATGACCCTCTGATGCACCATGTGAATAAATTGTTCATCCTAGCCAGGTTCTGTAAGGGCAGTGGCTAAACTGACAATGAAATTGGATCCACCATTCTACAATTGAGGAAAATGATTCAACTCTGGAAAAGATGATTACCAGGCCATTATATTAAGAGTGTGCTCTTGTAGGGGCACAAGCTCTGGATTTCTGAGGATATAGTCACCATTGATCTATTTGATGAATAATTCAAAGTCTCCCTTAACCTAAAAATGAGGGATTCTAATCTATAAATCCCACTTGAGACGAGTAATGAGAGCCTAATACTTCACCTCTTTGTTGGTGAATAATTATGACAAAAAAATGAGTATATTAATACATCCAATTTTGGGGAAATGAAGAACATCCCCATGCCAACTCTATTTATATTGGGATTTTTAATCCTTCGACCAGTTGAGAGTGAGAAGGCACCATTAAAATCAATATTCTAGTATGGAATGTCCTATTCCAAAAAAATGATATCCTCATATAGGAAATCAACATATATGATTGGCTCTTCAGGGGCCATATGGGAAGCTAGAAAGTCTACTAACACCTGAGCCTTGACGTCTTCCTTGGGAATGAACCTGATGTCTAACTGATGAAAGATCATTGCCTAGTGAGTTATCTGTCCCATAAACAATGGGAAATTTTTGATAAACTTCATTGGGTTCATAAAGGACACCAGGTTTATATCATTACTATATATATAATTCTTCATCTTTTTCAATGTAAAAACCATTGTGAGGTAGCTCTTCTCGATAGGGAAGTACATGGTCTCCATATCAAGGAGAATGTGACTGATATTGTATAAAGAGTTATCTCTAACTTCACTGTTATTTTGGGTGAGAAGGTCATTGATGGACCATTATAGGATGGTCATGTAGAGGAATAGAGGATTCTTTGAGATGGGAGGCATCAGTACTGGAGGTTGTAGTAGACACTACTTGATTTTCCCAAAGGTGACCTACCATTCCTTATCCTACTACTAGACCGTTCCTTTATTCATGATCCTTGAGAAGTGAATACACTTACCTTATAGATTCTATATGAATAAAATTATGTAGGATAAGTTGAATTGGAGGCCTCATAAATCCCAATGATTTCTTTTGGGAGGCATCTGGATGGGCGATTAGATCTTCTCTAGGTCAATCTTGATGCCTCTACATCTAATTATGTAGCCAAGAAACATCATATAGGTGACTCCAAATTCACAATTCAAGGGTTCATCTTCAATTTCCATGATCATAGAAAGTTGAAAATTTTTTTAAGGTCTTTTAGGTTGTCCTAAAACTATTCATATTTGACCAATAATTCATCCATGTAGAATTCCACCAACATCCCGAGGATCAATTTGAAGTTGTGGTGTATGGTCAGCTAATAAGTGTCCCTTATATTATTTTGAATGAATGGAATTACCTGATAGCATAAGGTCCCTTGTGGTGCCTTGAAAGTGGTAGAATTATCATATTCATAGGTAATCTGTATCTGATTGTACCTATAATACCCATCCATAAAGGATAGGTCATGTAGCCCAATTGTAGCATCAATCAACAACTCTATCACTAGAAGGGAAAAATCATCCTTCAGAAAATGGTGGTTAAGGTCACAAGAAGATGATATAGACTCTGATCCTCCCATTATTATACATAACTTGGACAATTTTGGATATATATTTGGGGTACTAGACTTCCATGAAAATGTTTTATTTGATAATATTATCAACCTCATCCTCAACCATTGCACCATGAGAGGGATGAATTTTTAATGGAGGTTTCTTGTACCCAAAATGACTCAATGGGAGACCACGATGGTGGATAGTGACATAGGGGTCTAGCCTTGGAATCTCATCATAAATATATGTGAAAACATCATGATGTTTCCTCAGGAAAGCTACATATTCCTGCTGCTCTTCTAGAGGCTTGACTGCACCGATCAACATCGGCCTCCTTCTTCCTCGGTACCAAGGTTCACCAGAACCATCTCATGAAATATGGCAGAGACACCCTATTAAATAGAAGGAGTAGTGTCTTCTAATGAATGTTTTTCATTTGAGGTAGGATAATCACTAATATGAGGTTCATCTAGGCTAGATGAATTGGGGTTGTCGGGCACTGATGCCTGCTTAGGCAGACACAAAGTCTCCAATGAATGGATCCAACTCTGTTGAAACCATGGAGATAGCAGATGTCAAGATAATTCCACCTAGACTTCAACCACAAGTCCCATGATTGATTTCAAAAAAAATTTGGCAAGTTAATTTTTGGTGATTCAACCATGATCTATGGAACATGCAAGCATTTCGTGAAACAATGGCCATAAGGCAAACCTCTTGGTACTTCACATGGGTAGGGGATTTTGGTATCACCCAAGCCTGTCCTATATAAGAGTATGAGGTAATATATGGATGTTGCTCCTTTTTAGGTACAATGTGTCCATTTATCTTAGAAATGAAAAAAACCTCCCAAATTTGGTGTTGTGGGTTTCAGCCAATTAATTGGAAGAATGAAAGTGTCATCCAAGTCTACCCATGGATTTGACATGGTGGTTGTGTGATCATTGGCATGATGAAATCCATTGGTATAAACCAAATTACCCTCTCTCTTGTAGTATCTAACATCCATATATAAGGATTTATAAGAGTCCAAAGGGAGACACATCACTATTAAGTAACCCTACTTGACCATTGAGGGTGTATTTAAGGCACCAGTGATTTGAGGTGGGGACTATCGCATGAAAATGAAGCCAGTGGCTTCCCATAAATGTGTTGTATAAAGAATCCTATGAGACAACCATAAACTCAGTTCTTGATATATAGCCATCGAACTGGGTGTTAATCCAAATCATGACACACAATTTCTGAATGGTCCTATCATAACCCTGGATGGTTAGGTTGGAGGGAGTCAGATCTACCTCGGTCAATCATATCCTATGAAGCATCCTGGTTGGAATAAGATTGATCATGTAACCTATTTCCACTAGGAAGTGGTGGAATGCTATGTCATTGAATAAGATTTTTATGTACAATAGTAATATGTTCCCTTGCATGAGGGTGCCCTAATCTTCCTCGGAGAATGAGATGAGGGCCTAAAATTATGATTGATCATACTCCATTATGTTGTATTAATCTATAGAAACTACTTATTTTTCAAAATTTTGGTTGATTTTTAAGGCTTTTTGATGGTCCTCATGCATATTTTAACAAGTGGAGGGCCTCAAAGATATAGAGGCTTACATGTATGTTTGCGAGGTACATTAGGAGATACTTTTGTTCCAAATTCACATTTAATTTTTTAGGGGGAATTCTTGGGATAGAGGAAAAAAAGATGGTTCTAGATACACCACTATGTTCTGGTTGGTACTAATAATATCTCATTCATGACTGGATTACCCACTCCAAACCACCATCAGAATACTTTTGGTTGGTTGAGGCTTATATATATCTAGACATGATTAACCAAGATAGGTCATATATGGTCTTCTTGGTTAGTTAACATGGTCAGATGTGATGGTGTACCTGGAAGAGCAGTTTGAGAGGACTGCACCTACTGAGCTCTACACAAAATCTACTTCATGGTCTCAGTATCTTAGAAGACCCTATTAGAGGTCCCAACCTGATCACTATAGTGATTCACCTATCCTCGACCTCCCTTTCAATGTTGTTGTCCAAAGGTGGTCGAGGGACGTGCTGAGTTTGCCTCACTATCGAGAATAATGATTAAATCTACCAATTATATGAAATTCACATAAGTGTACTCCTTCACATTAAAAGAGGGGTATTCCATTTTTGTATGGACCTTAGGGGTGATTCACAACTTAATAGGTAAGAAGTCACTAAGGTTATGTGACAACTTCAGTATTGGAGGGGGAATCATATTTTACATGCATTGTTGGTGTCTACTCTTCTATGATTTGGATTGATACAATGCAGATATAGAAGTGGAGGTCGAATAATGTGTGTCTACAACAAGATGATCTGGTCTTCTTAGGTGGGCACCAATGATACCATGGGCACGACCGAATTCTTTGTGGGCCAACTGGTTGTCATAATTATACTTTCTATGGTTCGAAACTATATTTAACTCATCAAAACCCTCAATATCACAATTGGGATCGATGATGATTTGTGTTACCTGTGCCGATACATCATCCAAATTAACCAAACCATGATCCACTTGGTCCTAAAGCCAATCCTTATATACATTGAATTAATTGATGGTATGCACAAGGATCTTGTGGTAAGGGTAATGGTCAAGGTAGTTAGTGTGTCCAACTACCTAGGGCATTTTTCACTCTGTAAACATTACAATTCTTTTTTCCAAGGTACATAGGAAATAACCTAGGACCTATGAATCATTAACAGAATATGAGTAGTTTCATATTTTTGGAAAGGGAACTCTGGGAACCTATCCTTGGTGAGGGGCCAGAGCCACATATTCTCTCTTAGGTAGTTATACCTAGTGAGTTGATGCCTAAAATTTCTTCAGTAGGTGAGTTTGAGCTTGATAGGGATGCTTCCACTAATACAAAATAGGCCTTTAACAGTGCTATAAATGGCCTTTATTAGTACTAGAAAAGAAAATAATACATGGGTAAGGTTAAAACCTTGGTCTTTTATCAGCATTGAAAAAATGATGATAAAGGCTCTATTTATCAGTGTTTATAGAAGTGATGATAAAGTAGAAATTTATTAGTTTTTTTAATAGTGATGATACATGTTTCTTTTATCAGAACTTTTAAAAGCACTAATAAAGTGACAAATTACAGTGTGCTCTAATAGCACACTGCATAACCACTACAATGTGCTGTAATAGCACAATATATATCCAGAAAGACAATAAAAATAAAAAAAAAACAAGTAACAATACAATATTTAAATGAAATGAAATTTACAACACTAATACAAGAAAAAACACTATATTATAGAAAATTTTAACATTGGTGTATACAATTAAAAAATGAAAAATTATTACATAAATTAAAAAACATCAATGTTCCTTTGTCTTTTAATCCTAAACTGACTCATGCTATTTCCAAACAAACCACCCCTGATCGAGAAAAATAACACAACTATATAAGAGAAAAATTCTTATGTTAGTAATAATATAAATAAATAAATTAACAGAAAGCTTTTATTTTACTAAAATTGATGTCAATTTTAAATAAAAATATGCACTTGGAGTCATACCAGTCACATAGTGCATTAGATTGAGTTGAAGATGATTTGAACACATCTCAAATGATATGTGGATCATTTCTATAAAGTATCAATAAAATAGGAATGTTTTTGCTCAATTTAGATTACGTCAGTTGTCTTTTTTATTAAAATGTCATTTTAAACTAAAAACATTCACTTTTGGATCATTCTGATCACATAGTGTATTGGTTTTACATGAAACATATTATTACACATAAAAAATTACTTATGAATCATTTTCCTAAATTATCAAGAAAATTTGAGTGTGTTTGATCAATTTTCAGCGACTGGCACTTTTTGAACTAAAATGTTGATTTTAAACTGATAACGGATACTTTGAGTCATACCGAGAACATCATGTATCTTATTGAGGTGAGGATGATTCCTAGATGTTAAAAATAAATTATGGGTCATTTTTGTAAATAATCAAAACAATACGAATGTGTTTTCTTGGTTTTGAGTAGGACAATTGTCCATTTTTTTAAATTGATGACAATTTTAAATAAAAAGATGCACTTTTAGTCATAAAATTTACACCATGCACCAGATTGAGGTGTGGTTGATTAATACACATCAAAAATGACATATGTATCATTGTACTAAAGTATCAAAACAATATTAATGTGTTTTCTTGGTTTTGAGTATGTTTTTTTTCTTTTTTACTAAAATGTCATTTTAAACTGGAAACAAACAATTTTGAATCATTTCAATCACATCTTGTATCAAATTGATGTGAAATGGTTCCCTACACGTCACAAATGACTTATGAATCATTTTACTAAATTATCAATAAAATACAAGTGCATATGATCTCTTTTTAGTGAGTGACACTTTTTGCACTAAAATGTCGATTTTAAACTGATAATAAGCATGTGAGTTATACCAGGAAAATTGTGTATCATATTGAGGTGAGAATTATTCATACACGTCATAAATAAATTATGGATTCTTTTCATAAAGTATAAAAACATTATGAATGTTTTTCTTGGTTTTGAGTAGGAAGGTTGTCCATTTTACTAAAATTGATGACAATTTTAAATAAAAAGACGCACTTTGAGTCATACCGATCACACTGTGCATCAGATTGAGGTGTGGATAATTAATACATGTCCCAAATTACATATTTATTGTTTTCATAAATTATCAAAACAATATGAATTTTTTTTCTTAGTTTTGATTGTGTCACTTTTCTTTTTTACTAAAATGTTATTTTAAATTGGAAACACACACTTTTGACTCATTTCAATCACATCATGAATTAGTTTGACGTGGAAAAGATTATTACACATAAAAAAGGAATTATTAATAATTTCTCTAAATTATGAAGAATATCTAAGCTAATTTGATTAGTTTTCAATGAGTGACACTTTTTGAACTAAAATATCAATTTTAAACTAATAAGAGACACATTGAGTAATACCAAGCACATCATGTATCAGATTAAGGTGAGACTGATTCTTACACATCAAAAATGACTTATGGATAATTTTTTTAAAGTATAAAAACAATATGAATGTTTTTTCTTAGTTTTTGGTAGGAAATTTGTTCATTTTACTAAAATTGATGATAATTTTAAATAAAAAGATGCACTTTGTGTCATATCAGTCACACCGTGCGTCAGATTGAGGTGTGGATTATTTCTACACATCCCAAATGACTTATGTATATTTTTATTAAATAATTAAATCAATATAAATGTGTTTTATTGATTTTGAGTATGTCACTTTTCTTTTTTACAAAAATGTCATTTTAAAATTGAAACACGCACTTTGACTAATATTGATCACATTGCATATCATATTGAGCTACGACTAATTCTTACTTATCAAAAATGACTCATGGATCTTTTTAATAAATTATTTAAACAATTTGAATGAGTTTTCTTTGTTTTGAGTAGGTCATTTGTCCTTTTTACTAAAATTGATGTCAATTTATATAAAAACACACACATGGAGTCATACCGGTCACCCCATGATTCAGATTGACGTGAAGCTAATTCATCCACTTCTCAAATCATTTATGGAACATTTTCCAAAAGTATCAAAATAATATGAATGTATTTGTTTTGTTTTGAGTAGGTCACTTTTTTTTTAAATTGATGTAGATTTTAAATAGAGACACACTTAGAGTCATATCAGTCACACCATGCATCAGATTGGGGTGTGGCTGATTCCTACACGTTCTAAATCACCTATGATTTTTTATCACAAAGTATCAATAAAATATTAATGTTTTTTTCTTTGTTTTGAGTATTTCACTTCTCTTTTTTACTAAAATTAAATTTTAAACAAGAAACACACACTTTGACTTCTACATATCACATCGTGTATCAGTTTGACGCGAGACCAATTCCTACATGGTAAAAATAATTAATGGATAGATGCCCTAAATTATCAGGAAAACCAGAGCATGTTTTCTCTTATTTCAGTGAGTGACACTTTTCAAAGAAAATTATCCATTTTAAACTAATAACAGGTACATTGAGTCATATCAGGCACATTGTGTATCAGATTGAGGTGTGGCCAATTATTACACATAACAAATTACTTAGGAATCATTGTATTAAAGTATCAAAATAATCTGAAAATGTTTGATTGGTTTTGTTTATGTCACTATTATTTTTAACTAAAATTAATTTCAATTTTAATACAAAGAAGTACTTAGTGTCATACTAGTCACATCATGAGTCAGATTGAGGTGCGACTGATTCTTACACGCCCCAAAGATTCAAAATAATCCTAACTATCAATGTTACCACAATTTCTATTTACATTCTTTTTATAACCACCAACACTGCATGAGAATCTTTATAAAAACCATATCAACTCAAAAAAAGAATCAACCTATATAAGAAAACAATTATTTTGAGTAATACTAGAAAGAAATAAATTAAACGTAAAGATGAAATAATTCATTAATTCTATGGAAAATGATTTTAATATGAAAATATCAATATTACCTCTGTGATTTAGTAGTTAAGGTAACTTTAAGAAAAGTGATAAATGTCAACACTACCTGGGTGAAAGGTTTTGAGGGAGAAGAAGCATGTGGAAGTTTTGGTGGAGAAAGGCGTAAAAGATAGACAGATCACCACAACTAAAATAAAATAATACACCTATATAAGGAAAATATTATTATGTGAGTAATAATAAAAAGAATTAAATTATTCATAAATATTAAATAACATATTAATTATATGGAAAATGAATTTACTATGAAATCACCAATATTACATTTTTAATTGAGCAGAGACAACATCGTTGCTCTTCCCGTAAAGGTAGTGCAGAGAACATGAAACAAAGTGATACATGCAACACTGTAGGGGTGAATAAATTTTGGGGGAGATAAATTTTGTTAATGTTTTAATGTATAAAGGCATAAAATATGTACATACCACCCTAACTCAAACAAAATAATCCACCTGTATAAGAAGACAATTATTTTGAAAGTAATACTAAAAAGAAATAAATTAAACATAAATATGAAACAATACATTAATTCTATGGAAAATGATTTTACTGTGGAAACATCAAAATTACCTCTGTAATTAAGTATAGGCAGTTTCATTTCTCTTCCTATAAAGGTAGTGGAATGAACTTGAAAAAAAGTGATAAATACAACACTTTAGGGGTGAAAATGTTTTGAGGGAGAAGAAGTATGTAGAAGTTTTGGTACATAAAGGCATAAAATATGGACATAACACCCCAACTCGAACAAAATAATCTTCTTGTATAAGAAAACAATTATTATTTGAATTAAATAAAAAATAAATATGAAACAATACATTACTTATTTGGAAAATTATTTTATTATGTTAACATCAATATTACCTCTTTTATTGAGTAGATACAACATTGTTTCTCTTCTAGTAAATTCACGACACATGGATAGAAATATTTTAAAATAAACAAACTCTATAAGGAATAATGAAAATTAAATCAACATTTCATTATATATATTTTTGGTAAAATATAGAAATTATATCGTAACATTACCTTTACATATTTCCAAAGGGTTTACTATATTATTGTTTTCTAATCCGTGGGATTGGTAACATCATCATCTAGAGAAAGCATTGTCTGCATGGGTAGTCAAAAATTTTAATTTAGATTATGTTAATGAAGAAGATAACATATAATATTATGAGAAAAACATATTATATTAAAAAACACTTTTAACTTCTTATTGAAAACTATTTATTTATTTTAATGGTTTCAAGGATTTTTTTCCTCTATTGAGAATATAAATCCCATATTTGTGGTACCCTACAATGTACAAGACATTATCTACATTGGGACTGGCATAAATTTATTCTGATGTCCTAATGAAAGGGCCATCCTCAATTAAAATTTCAACTCACTCAACATTTATTTTGTTCTCTGGCTTGACAATAGACCAATTATTGTTTGTTGTATTAGAGACATAAAATAATTTTAATTCTTAGGATGACATTATGAAGGACTCATATTTTCCACACTAAAATTCACCTTCACAAAGCCTATTTCATGAAATTTTACTCCATTTATATTGCCAATCTATTTACAATGGAAAAGTGTCACTTGAAATTTTTTATAATACAACTCGTATATCTATTATATAATGAAAAAAATGATATATTTGCATAAATTTTATTTCTATCCTTGGAACCATATATGTGCATCGCTTCAGCCATAAGCATAACACCACTATTTTGCATTATACTAAAGTCATCATATTATTTTTTATAGAACATATAACCATTTATTACAAAACTATTGTAAGATCTCAGCAGCTGTCTGTTGTCCGGTGGGGTTTTATTCGCATTTGAGGGCCGCACTCACGTAGCGTCGGATCTTCTGCCTCCTCCCAGGTGAGTTTGCTGGGATTTCCCTATGGTTGATGTGGTTGGTTTGTCTGGTTGCAGCGGGTTCTTTCGTTCATTGGGTGTTTTCTATGTTTTTGTGTTCTGTTTTGTGGCTGGATCTGGTGGTTTTTTGCCGAGGTTTTCTACCTTGCTGATACCAGTGACGAGGGTTTCTCTGTCATTGAAATCAGTGAAGGGATCCATCGGCGGTGATGTGCTGTTTCTCGTCAACGGCGCGGGTGATTGCGTGGTGATGGGCGTCGGTGAAGCTCACCGGCATTCTGGTATTGGAACGATGTTTGAATGGTGTTGATCCGTTGTTGTTTGACAACGTCGATGGATGAAGATGGACGGGTTCTCTCGCCGGCGACATGCTGTTTTTTTGGTGAAGTTTCCCAGGGACAACCACGATGGTCGCCTGTGATGACGACGATGGGAGCCGGTGCATCTCGCCGGTGTTCCGGTGAATGTGTTGCGCGTGACGGTGGTTCGATTTGTGTGCAGGAAGTTGGATTGACGTGTGGTACGCGGCGCGAGGTATGTCAGTGCTATCACGGGATTTGTTGACAGGCTTGATACGATCGTGGGCGCGTGATGATGATAGGGGTTTGAAGATCGAGGCGGCTAGAGGTGACCTGATTTTGAAATTTGAAATGTGTTTTTCGTTCAGATTTGGAGAAGTGGTTTAAGGGATGTATGGGTACCGGCAACCCCTTAAACCGACTTCAGAAAATGAAAAAAATTGATTTCCAGGCTAGGATAATTTATTTTTGTGTGTCAATATATGGATCAACATCTTCACTATTATGTAACATGTAAAGGTGAGCTTTCTCCCACTTTATCAAGGTAATTGTAACAACATATCTTCCAAAAAGCCCTTCTCTGGGAAGGTATTTTCTTTGATGAGACTTTGGGAGATTGATGCTTTCAACATCTGATAGATGATAGGTACAAAATTTAATAACATCTTCAATAATATATCATTCTACAATACAACCTTTTGGATGAGTTTGATTATTGATAAACCCTTTCAAAATCTTAATACACCGTTCAATGGGGTACATCCATATATAATGGATAAGACCACATAGTTGACCTCTATAATGAATTGAAACATTTGGTGGACCATTATATCAAAGAATTATTCTGGGAAGAACATACCTAATTCACATAATATGACTGAAGTCTCTTTATTCATGATGGGAAACATCATCGGGTAAACAAATTTATTGCTTATGGCTTTAAAAGAAAAGTAGAGTATGGTTAACGTATGTCATAAATTTTTGGGTCGAAAGCAATATAAAGAAACATGCATTAAATCTTTCATCAAAACATGAAAGTCGGGTGATTTTAGTCCGTATAAATTCAAATTATTCATTGAAATTACATTATTGATATTTGATTAATACCCTTATGTAACTTTTACACTAGTATGGAAAATGAAAAATTGTAATTTTTCTTGTCTGGATAGAGTGTAAGCTACTGGAGGAAGAAAATCCTACCTTTTACCCTTAACTAGTTAAAACTCTTCCCTTATACCAATTTCAACCAAGTCCAATGTAGCTTTGATTGTATCATTAATTTTCTAAGAACATTTATTAACATTACAATAACACTATCAAATACATTTTTTCAACATTCATGAAATTTAGAAAATATCTGACATATAAACAAGTCCAATACAATAATTAAAAGAAAATTGATGTCTTCTTCTAACCTAGTTATGTAAGGTTTTTAAAAAATGGTTTACCAAAAATAGTGTCAATATTTTATACTTTATTATATAGTTTATCACCCATTACTGGAGGCAGTTTTGTACCTTATTCGATATTTCTATTTAATACTCTTGTTCATGATCGGTATTTATGTCGTTGAGGTAAAAATTTATGATTTTCTAAATACACAGTCTTTGAGGAATGTTTCAATGAAACTGAATATGTGGGTTTTTTCACAAATGGGACACCACAACATTCCTTTAATGCTATAGACTGATAAATTTCAATAAGTGGGGAAGTTATTTATTATTCCATACAACATGGCCCTCAATGTGAATTCTTCACTTATATGATCATCATACATTATAACACATGTATCCCACATCAATTTCAGATCTTTGATCAATGGAGAAAAATAGACATCAATATCATTACTGGGTTTTTTTGGTCCAGATATAAGTAGAGACAACATAATGTATTAAATCTTAATGCATAACCATGGTTTCTTGGAATAGTTATTCAGTACAACCAGAATAGAATGGTTTTTTAGAAAAACTATTTAACTCATCAAAAAACATTGAACAATCATGAAGTTCATATTCAATTGTCATTGTCATTTCTTCCATGTGATCTCCATCATTATTTAAAAATTTATTCATATCAAATGATTCCTAAATTGCAGTATCATCCCAATCAGTGTCCACATTAAGTTTTTCCCCATGTTTAGTCCAACAATTATAGCTTTGATCTATTCTGTGAAAAATAAAATGTTATTCCAACTCTTCTAGACAATTTATTATTGAATAACAACAATGTAAACATAGAAAGATTATTTTAGAAGGGTTATCTTCATTTTCTCTTGAAAACTTGATGAACTCTTTAACTCCATCTTCATACACGTTTGACAAATGATTAAAGTGTATCCATTTTCTATTCATATCCATCCTATTGGGTTTATAAAAATTTATTTTTATAAAATATATAAATAAATACAAATAAGATACCCATTACCAAAGGTAAAAGTTATAGAAAATTCTAATTAGAGAAACTCAACATTTGATTATTTCAAAGAATTTTAGTATGTTGAAGAAAATGAGTAATTGGATTGAAGAAAATAATTACTCCACTATGGTAGGTGTATCCTATGAATTCATTCAAAGGTTAAAGTTATATACAAATCATCCTCATTTCATATTCCATGATGCATACCAACCCTTAATATTTATAAGTAATTCACAAAACATATCTGTTATTTCTTCACATTCTATCCACATATGATGTATATTTTTTTTATCACATATTAAGGAATGGGTATTTGAGAAAATGAAACTCTTAAATTATATAGGAATCCCTACACCACCCTTTAATAACAACAACTATAATTATGATCTCCCAATATAACCTATAAATAATCCTTATAAGCTTCATCCATTACACTTTTTAGAGGTCCTTGTATAAATAGTATGTCCTAAATTATTCAACCTGAAGAAATATTTCAACATAAGATGTGATTTCATTTATATAGTTAACATTTTCTTATATTTTTCTTCCATTGAATTTATTCAACTACTTATTTCTAATAATAATTTAATAATTTAATAAAATAAAAATAAAATAATTATACTTCTATAATAAATATATTACAATAAAATTAACTTCATATTTATTATCAATAATTGATTATCACATGTTATTTTTTTGGGTTAATTTAACCACTAAAATTAAGGATAATATAAAATGATATCATGGATTGTTATGAAAACATAATTAATTTTTTAATTGATAGTTATGAATAAAGGATTTTTGTTTATGGTTCTATAAATGTAACATGAAAATTTAACCCGTTCTTAATAAACCACCTTTTATGTTTTAAAAATTATTGAAATAATCATTTTATAGATCCCGTGATGGCGAAATATACCTAAAACATCCATGGACTGAACATGGAACAAATTAACTCACAATGGAACTATAATTATAATACCATTATTATTAAAAAGAACTTGAAATATTGAATATGGTTCAATGAGTAAGATCTATAAATTGAAATAAATAAGGAAGAATTTGATGTATTATCAACCAATTATCAATATAAATTAAAAACTAGGAATTAAGCTTGTGGAACCAGGTGGGGTATAGATGTAGAAAACAATGAAAATTGATTCAAAAAAATAATTTTAAAAGACCAAAACAGGATATACAAATATGTAGTCAATCAAACAACATATCATAAACAAATTATTCTATTCATAATATAAAAGACAAATAGTATACAAGGACCATACCAAAAACAACCCATTACATCATTGAACAACAATTAAAAAAATGAAAAATTCACAAAGAAAATCACAAGGCCTACCTCACTAGGTTGAAGAAAATATACTTCAAAAACCCTAAATGCAACCGAACAATAGATGTATAAAGATTTTTGAGAAACTAGAGGCATTCGAGTGGTGTTATTAAAGAATCAATTAACTGAGGAGGAGGACCGGTAGTGGGTGGATTCTATAAAAATAATAGAATATTAGGATGGGTTCACAAATGGTTTGGGGTTTTTAAATAGATCAGGTCAATTTTATCGGTACATAGAAATAATCACTGATAAAGTGTACTTTTATCATCTCTTAAGTATAACCATTAATAAAAGGAATACTTAGCAGTATTTTTTAGTGATGATAATGATAAATATTTATCAGTTCTAAAAAAATACTGATAAAATCCATATTTTTCAGCGCTGATAAAGACTAATATTTATCAATAAGAAAAAAGAGTTGATAAATAAATACCTTTATCAGCGCTTATTATGTAAGCACTGATAAAGGATTTATTATTTTAATTAGAAATAAAAAATTTAATTATATATATACTAAACAAGTAAATATAAATATAAATATATGAAATATATTCCTTTTTAAATATATTTATTATAATTTTATAATTATTTATTTATAATTATAGAAATATTTTTGAAAAATAATATTTATATCAAATTTTAAGTGCATGCATATACATATATGTTAAAAATTAGTGAAATTGAATAAGTTTAAAATAAGTATACTTTAAAAATATTGAAAAAATGGATATGTTTTGTGTGTGTCAATTGTATATAAAAATGCATTAATTACATATATGTGAAATCAATATAACACAAATTTGATCTATGTTAAATTGAAAAATAAAATGACTTATTTAATTATATGTCCATTACATCATGTAATGAGTCAATATTTTTAATTCATATTAATTTTTAATTATAAACCATTATTCAAAAAATATATGACTATTTAATGTAAAGAACATAAATATAGTATAATATATAAATCATATTTACAAACACTAATATATATCTATATATTTAATATATAAATTTTTTTAACATTAATTATCATAATTATCAAATTAATAAAATATTTAATATTTAATTATGTATAATAAATTTATTCATTTTTATCAATAATTATTTAATTAATAAAGAATTTAATATTTATTAATAAACTCATTTTTTATTTAATTATTTCATTTTATTTATTCAGACATTTATCAGCGCTAAAAAAGGGCTGATAAAATATATTTTTATCAATGAGAAAAATAAAGTGCTAATAAAGGATACCATTTATTAGTTCTAAAAATAAATCATTGATATAGGATCAATTTATCAACTCTAAAAAAATAGTACTAATAAAAGGATAAATTTATCAGTGTTTTCTTTAACACTGATAATGATTCCATTTATTAACACTTTTTAAAGCACTGATAAATACCAGTGATGTTAAATGCCAATTTTGTAGTAGTGTGCACTCGATGAGGTTCCTCGAGCAATGGGGCCAACTACTCTAGTAGCTCGGGGGCCTCTACCAATACCATGGTGGTAGTCTCTACATTTTCAAGCCTTCTCATAGTAGTTGGAAGAGGAATCATGCATGACTGTGTAGCCTACTGTAAGGCTTACTACAAGCATCAAGACTTTTTAAAAAACTTATGAAACCCACATAGTAAGTTCTATGTGATGACGGTTGGGTCCATCACTATCTTTACATTCCCTATGTACATCGCTAATAGCTTCTCTTGAGTCAATGACATGTTGTGTTAGTACATGAAACCGTTCCACCTGGTGAAAAAATCTGCAACTCGCTCATCAGGATTTTGTTTGCACTTAAAGTGTTCATCAATGTCTATCTTATGTATAGTGGAGATGAGCTGGTAAAGTAACTATATGTGAAAATCCTCCCATCCAACAATGGATAGTATGGGTAGATGGCTATACTAGACAAACATAGGTCCTTCTAGTGTGTGGACAAAACAATGATGATTGGAGGCCTCCTTCTTCTATAGAGTTCCCAACATAGGTATGCACCATCAGATGAAGTGGACCAATTGATGTAGTGGTTCACCCATCCCATTGAATGAGGAAAATATAGGATTTCTGAATTATAGGGGTGATCACTTGTTATCTACCCATGCTGTATATGGCTTTCTGTGAGGTGGGATTTCCACCCATCACGTCTCCACGGCCTCAAGGTGAGTGTTCAAAGAAACTATCAAATCATATTGGAAAGGATCCCCATCTTGACGTGGGTTCTTGATCAACAATGCGTTGATAGGATCATCAACTTATCAAGATGGATCAACATCTTGTAGAGTGGCATGAACTGGATCATGAAAAATATAATTATGCTACTTGGGTGGGTTTGAAGACTCATACCTTGATCAACTTCCATAAACAAATACCTATTCTCTTCCTGGATGCATGGGTTTATCGATCTTGTCTGGTGGAAACTGACCAAGGAGGACTTGCTGCCTCACTAGAAGAGAAATGGGATCCCATCAAATAGTGTCATAGTCCAAGCACCGATAAAAAATAATATCATCAATAATACTTTTCTAATCATCTACCTTCTAGAGAAAAGTGGGTACCTTGGGCTCTTCCTCTATATTTTTCACAAAATCATATGGATAATAAGGTTCAACATGCTTCCCACCCTTGTCGATGTTTTGACAGGAATAGAAAATGTTGCCTCATTAGAATGATCCCTGAGGCCGAGTACCTGCCTCTACGGGTGTGTTCAAATACCTGTATGAGGGTCTATCTAGTACTACACTACCCCTTGGGGTAGATCTTCCCGACCAAACTCTGCATCTATTTCCCCATTCTCATGCATCTTGGAAACAATCATGTTTTCCATAACTATACCTAGACTGGAACTCTAATTATCAATGGGTAAATTAGACTATCATAGGATAGGGATGAAGTGGAGATCAATGTACTATCCCTATCCCCTGATCTACACATGTAAATTTCCCACCTATGTTATTCAGGAGAGCACTATGAGGTTCTTGATGCATCTTTATTAGAGGTTTGGATAGTATCCAGATGAATTATAGAACTAACCCACTAGGATTTCTACCAACTAAACCATTTGGAATTGCTAATCGATGTTCTTGAGGTGCCCCTAACTTCCTAGATAGACCAACTAATGATCACAAAGGTGGTGAAAAGTCACCCAGATGATCTGGCAGAAATACATGGACCCACCCTCGGTAAGGGACTCTAAGATGTCAAAGTTGGGAGTTTCCAACTTCCATGACACCAATAAAAATTTATCAGTGGCCAAAGACTCCCACAATACCTCTTTCTCAAAGGTAGGGCCCTGTTCATAGTTGGACCAAACTCTAATCAGTGTTGGATGACAGATAGTTGGTGGAACTTAGGTGGATTGGTTCAGTGGATGGCTAGCCGGTAGAGGATCCAATGCATGAGGAAACTATTAACTACACACTGGGGTGTCTCTTGGGGGAAGTAGAAACTGCATCATCATGTCATTCTAGGATGGAGTATCTAATTGTACCTCGTGTACAAGGGTATAGGTTCTTGTTTGTGGATCAATAGAATACTAACCATCAATAAGAGCCATCCCTGACCATAACATCCCTCTAATGTATTAGTAAGAGATATAGGGAAGGTAAAATAATGGGGATAGTTATGGTTATAATGTGAGCCCCTAAAATGGGACCATAACATCCTCCACCTGCATATACATTCAAATCGATCTGAGGACCTTGTAGTTCTCAGCTTCTATGATGAAAAAATTCAACTATTTGTCTCCTTAGCCAAAATATTGTAGTCGGGATAGAAAATCCACTACTAAACCATTTGTTTTATCATAATTATATAGGTCAATAAGGTCAAAGACGACTTGGTATTTCCAAAGTTTTCTTCTTTAGTGGAGAGTTTTCTCCCTTCTATCCTGGGATGATTCATTAAGGAAAGGTACCCCTTCATCATGGGTATGATCTCCATGATGGTGGGTGTTAGCACAAAGAGGGTACACTTTGGTTGACGAGCGCATGGGGAGGATTTCCATACTTGTCAATGCTGGTGCAAGGAGGACCTCAACACTGATTGGTTGTGGCATGATGAGGACATTCATATTGAGTGTTGGAAACATGGATATGAACTACATATTGAGAATTTTGTGTAGGGGTAAGACCTATGTACTAGATAATGGGAACATGTAAAGGACCGCCATGTTGACTTATGATAGAGCGGGAAGAAACTCCACTAGATTGGTTGTCGATGACGTTGGGAGGACCTGCACCTGAGTTGATAATGAAGGTGGGAGGACCTTCACTTAAGATGGGAATGGACTAGGGAAGACCTTTTTCCTTGTTGTTGAATGGGTGGGGAGGAATTCTACTTGGTTTGATGAAGGTCTGGGCATGACCTCACCACTAAGTTTCCTTGTCATAGGTCAGACCCTAATGGTTTTTGGTGGTTCCAGTGATTGAAATACTCAAACCAGCCTACCTGTGAGGTGGCTTAAGTCGCGATCTAAATCGGGAAAATATGGATGCCTAATAATCAGTTTTAGGGATCTGGGGGAGTACTCAAATGGTGGTGGGATACATTTAAGCCATGGAAGATGATTCCCCTTTTCGGAAATTTTCTTGAGCTCACCCCTAATACTGGCATTGGGTGCTTCAAACCAAGACCGATCGTGTATGGGTAAATTCCACATGTTCTTTATCTTGAGATGCTAGTTATTTCTAGCACTGATGGGGACTTATGGGAGACCTCCATGAAGGATCCTAGGTAGTATTCATGATCAAAGTGACTCGAGAATCTCCCACATACTTTTCATCGGGGAGTGAGCCATTTCATCACTCTGTGAAGTGACTCTCAATGCAGTTTTTATTGGAACGTGAGGTGGTTTCACCCTACGTGGCCCTTGAGGGTTGATGTGTTGGTGAGGATCCAATGCTTCTAGGTCCTGGTAGGCCATGTCTTTTATGGGAATGATCCTATCCTACTCATACTAGAGCATGATAGCATCAATCACCCTTCATCACATCATATCCAAGGGAATGGTGGGGTGTGGTCACCAAGTATCCAAAGTTGCGAAATAAGTTGTGGTGGGGTTGGAGTTGTGTGGGGGATTCCTCAACAATATTTCTCTTACCCTAACACCTAGAGTGCTATGTTGATGATTTCTTACTGTGTGAGTCCTGTAAGGTATGTTGACTCATTAATCAGTATAGGTAAAATAAATTCATTTCCCAATTCCCTAGTTTCTCCCAATATTCTAAAGACAGAGAGGGATCTACACAGATAATGATGTAGATTGAGGATGCCCAATTGATAACTGCCTTAATTTTTGGTGAGTTACATGATGGTCCCACCATATTCATGGTGGGGCCAAATTCCAAATATTTGGATCCGGTGACATGATAATATACTAATTCCCCATATATTACTAGTCTCCATGTCAAAGAGAAGAGTTTCACATCGGGTTAATAATTTCTATTTTTGATGATTTTATCAGGGATCACCTGTGTTTTGGCACAAATGCGTGCACTAGATTTTCTATTTCCCTATATTCCCACATTCCAAAGGCAGACATATTTCATCACTTTCAATGAAAATGTCTACTCCTTGGCCAAAATGGGGTGTTCTGATGTCATTTATAGTTCTGGGCATAATTTTAACATCTTGTGGAGAATTTCATAGGGTTAATGTCTTTTGGGGATATATTTGGCTCAGGTTTAATGTCTTGCGAGGATAGTAGGTGTGTCCCTAGGAGGGAAGATGTCACACCTATGTTTTCAACTGGATGGATCAGAACACCCCTTGAAGAAGATATGAGAAGTGTCTCTCTCAGAGGGAAGATGTCACAAATTTAAGGTTTACCAATAGATGGATCAGAACAACCCTTGAGGTGGATCATATAGGTTATTCAGAAAGACCCCTGAGGCAGATCCGGGGGGGGGGGTATGTCCCTAGGAGGGAGAACCTAATTTTACTATTGGTTGGGATTGAAAATCATGGAGGAATCCAACATACCTTATTTATAATAAATTAATAAAACACCACATAGTTTGATGTTTTAGATTAAGGACGTGTGATAAGACCAATCCATATAGTTTAGTATCCAATAGTAAGGATGCTCGTGTCACAAAAGGAGCATCAATGAGAGACGGTGTGAGGATTACACGTAGAGGATTCCCTAGAGGATATCATTCCATGTGAGTAATTCATGGAGTATCATGTGTTCATTTCATAGGGTAAAAGGTGTGGGAGGTGTAGGGGTCATACTATTTGACTCATACATGGGTCATACTTTGTTTATCACATAGTGTATGACTATAGTTTTATGTAATGTTATGAGAATGTCGTCATGCAGTTTGACATCGTATGACTAGAATATGGAACTAGAATGTTTTCCATCACGCAGATCATATATAGGGGGACTCACTCCCCACCCCTAAGGCTTACGTGACCACCGCTCAGGTGCGTTTGCGTGGGGTATGGAATTGGAACAATTTTGGAGGAGTGGTAAATCATGAGGTACATTCTAATGTCCCCATTCACAAAATCCAAAATGGGATAGATTACCAATGTTAAGAAGTAGAATGCATGAGATAAGATTGATACACACATGGAGTGGAGTGGGCAGACCCAATATTGGGTGGCACTAGTCACATGGGGACCTGAAGTGCTGTTGAACTGTTCTTGGATTGGTGTGAGGGCCCCAGGCACTCAACCTTCATGAAGGGGTGTCATCAGAAGTGACGCACCATAGAGAGGACCTAGAGAGATGATTAAATAAAATATTGGAGGCTGTTAAAGGTGGTTGTTGTAAGGATTGGGGTGTCTACAGAGGCTAGGGGATTCATGAAGGGGTGTGATTTGTGAAACATGGTAAAACTACCTCATGATGAAGTCCTAATTCAAAGGAGTGCTTCACAAAGGATGAATGCTTCATGAAGCCTCAAGAGCCACATAGAGCCTTCTTACTTTGAGAAGGGAATATTACTTCATGAAATACATATCCACATGAGGTGGAGGCTTTAAATAACATAAGGGAGGTGGTTTCGTGAAGCTTAGATACGTAGGATGATCTGTTTTCACTATGGTTCACGAAGCATAGGAGGTTCAGGAATCATGAGTGATTTAGGAAGCAGAAATGTCAGTCAAAATTCATAAAATATTGAAATTAAGGGGTATTTATAGGCAAGGGGTTTCAAAAATATTGGAGATTCCACAAAATAATGAGGGGATTAATGAACGGGTGCAACTCCATGAGTCTGAACATCGTATTTGTGAAGTCACCATCAACCATTTGTGCAATTACAAAACACTCAATGAATTTTAATTTTGTTGCTCATTAGTACCATAAATATTTCATGAATCAACAAAGGTAATTCCCATAAATGGGTATTCTCAAGATCCATACATTTATGAAGGCAATGAGCTTCACAAAATAGACCCTTTTGAGGGATTTTAGGCTGTTTTGGATTAGATTTTCATTGAACCGGATTTTCCTTCCTCGATCATTCCCATGGTATGAGTGTTCCAAAATCAATAGTTTCAATACCTCATTCATAGGATTCATTTTTATATTTATAGATATAGTTGGAATTAAATTCATCTTAGTGAGGTGCCTAGAGGATCGATGAATCACTAAGAGGGGAGGGGTAAATCTTTGTCCACTTAAAACCTCTATGAATTTCATTCCATTTTAATTCAAAAAACTAGAATTATTTAGTCCTAATATAATACTTATTTCATCACATAAACTCACTTAGATAGTAAGTAAATAAAGACACATGAACATAAGTGTTGTTTTCAAGATTCTGTATGAGGACCCACTACCTACCTTGATTGGTATACAATCCAATCAGGGAGTCTTCACTATAATCAATATAAAGAACCTAAATTCTATCAATGGGGATTAATTTTTTATAATGATTAAATATAGTATAAACTACATAAAATCACTTTTATAACACAATAAAAATTTTATAAATCAATAATGAATTAAATAATAAGTACTTCTAGAAGTTAAGTAACCTATACCGATAAAAAATTAACATGACCTTTGAAATTGTAATGAGACACTTTTGAATAGTAAACTGGAAAATTGAATAGTAACCTCACCAATGAATGTAAATATTTTTTCATCTTATAAGTGACAAAATTACATAATTAAACCATATTATACATAAATAAATATTTTAAAATTATTAATTAAGTGTTTGTATTTTTATAAGTTATAAATAATTAATTATTATATTTTGATTTATTTAGTAATTTAAAATATTTTTTTTGTAAAATTTATTCATAAATTAATATTTTTATGTATCATTATTATACAATATTTTTATGAGACCTTAATTAACTTTTTAAAGTGTTATAAAATCATTTATAATTTTAAAGATGTTATTTTCCATGTAAATGATGATTCTAATTAAAAGTTATATTTATCATAATTATATTATTATTTTCAAAAAATGGAGTTTAATTTATAATTATAAATATTAAAAAATGGTTAGGGTTAATTTTTGGAATTTTTCTAAAATACTAGAGTTTTTGGCGAATAGTAAAATACGATAATTTATGAGAAATGCTAAATACATGAATTATGGAGTCATATATGATGTATGGATAATTTATTAAAATAATATCAAAATATACATCATTAATTTAATATATTTAGTGATAATTCTCAAACTATTAATATTATTGAGCCAAAACACTAAACTAATGAATTAAATAATGAGAAAACACTCACATCCTCCACTATAAATACAACCCCTCACCACCTCTTTTTCTCACACTTTCCAAGATTTGATACTTGTAAAAATTCTCCCCAATACTCTTCCCAAACCCATACCCCATGTCCATTATCTCTTGGTCTCATAAAAAGAGCAAAATATTTTCCCTATGGAGGTTTTTAAGGAGGATAAATTCAAAAGGTAAATTCCTCTTTCTTTTCTTTTAATTTATTTTCAAGTTATTTTATTTTATTATTCTATCCTCCCCTAACATTATCCAATTAGAATGGTAAATTAAGTATATCACATATAATATAATTATATAATTTGTATGGAATAATCCATCATCAATTATTTTCCTCTCCTTTTGTTCAAAAAATGTAAACATTGTCCGTGATGTGTTACTTTATAACATTCAAGGACGACGAGTTTTCAATTAATAACACCATATTAAAGGCTAGTCATGAAACTATTTTTATGGTTGAAAAAGATTATTATATATGTATTATATCTTATGTAATGTTATGGAACCATTATATATACATGAATGTTAATAATAGATCAAAACTAGTCAATGATGATTGAGAAACCGCCAAATTAACCTAAACAATTATCATTAGCTATTTATCTAATGATTCATCCTCATATATAGAAAAATAATAATATATAAGAAAAATTGAAATTATGGTTGTTCATTAATAACATATAATTTCAATTATGTAGAATTATACCCATTATACATGAACTTCCATACTCATATATAAGCGAACTGATCTTGAAAACTAAGAAAACAAACACTCCCGAATGATGAAATTGAACACTATAACTCATAAAAAAGGATAAAAATTAACTTAATAAAATTATAATAAATAAATTAAATGTAGAATTTTTTTTAATTATTAATTAATTAATCTAATTTTTTATCCTTTAAATTAATATTAAGCGTAGAACAATTTTAGATATAAGGTAAGGGATCCTTTCTAAACCTCTATTTCTTCCTTCAGGTTACTCTTTCTCTCTATTTATCCTAATGAAATTCATACTTATTTTATGTATTTATAGTAAATTATATTTATATGTTCCAAAATCTTGTATCCATGTTGTATCATCCTTCTTTTACGGAGAAATACATGTTTTAAAAAGGTTCCCTTCGCAATTCTTCTTGATAATAAAGCCCGATTAAAGGGGACTTCTTAATTTCTGACCCATTTTTAGGTGAAATACATAATATATTTTAATCCACCATTATTTTTCTAAAATATCTCATTTTATCATGAAAAAATATATTTTTTTCAATTATGGGTTTATACAAACAATTATAGCATTTTCATTTTAAATAATCTCGAAAGATTTCCCTTAAACCGTAATGAAATGTTTTATTTATAATGTTTATTAAACACACTTTTCACTTTAGTTTGACATCACTTATCATGATCTATGCCAATATTACCATATGAATGTCTACATATGATTTAAATCCATCCTTTAATGGACACCATTATGATATTCTCTTTTGATATTCTTTTTAAAATGATTTGATGCCCAATTATTACCATGGAAAACCCTTATGTATATATTTGATTTCTTATGTATGATTATTTATGTTGAAAAATTATTCTTTAACATGTTATGATGGGTGAACTCAGATAGTACTCCAATGCACTAGGTAATTTTTAGTCTCGTGAGATGTCATGTGCAACGGTCTCGGTGGTTAGCCATGACACATGATCTATGTGAAACTTTCTGTTTGGTTGGACTTGACTTGTGATCCTACATACAAATTGGCCCTTGAACCATGATTATGTCATGTTTTATGTTGTTATCACATTACTATGATTCTATGATTATATGATCCCATTTTCTATATGTTATTCTTCCATATTTTATTCCATTTTATGTCAATAGTTTATGCCTTCTAACACATACACTAATATTTATTCTTATGCTTATTCCCTTACTGGGCTTTATATCTCATTAGTTTGTTCATGTATTACCCAGGTTATCCTATGAAAATTCAAAGGCTCAAAGGGTGTTAGGTATCATTATGAATATTAAATAAATGATGTTTTTATTCTAATTTCATGATTCTTAATTATGTACCTATTCTTCCAAATACACTAAAATTTTACAATCTTTGGTTGTAGTTGATGGTTAATTATGCTTAAAATCATTTATTTATATGGGTAAAAGGATATGGCCACTATAGTTGGTATCAGAGGAAATGTTAATTTATTTTTATATTGGGACTAGAAAATTATATGGAATGAATTAGGTATAATACAATGTATAAGAAAATATATCTAAATTTTGGTTAGTATAGATTAAGTGGTTTATCATGAAAATAAATCCATATTTGTATACTACAAGTGGATGTCATTATGGCATAAATTTATCTAGGAGTAACAACTTTGAAAATGTGTTCTGGCCCTAACCTGAGGTAACTTCGTATATGAAAAAATGCCTTACTTGAAACTTGGTTTGACACTCCTGGGGGATATAATTTGTTAAATTCATAAGATCATTATGAACCATTATTAAGGGAACAAAATAATTCCCATAAGAATATATGTTAGGAAACAGATCATGGATAACCTTGATTGAAACCTAGGGAATCACAAGTTAGGATATACTTTTCATTTACAAGTTTATCCTTATATGTAAATTTTTTTGTTTTTATTTAATTATTAGCTATGTATTCAATCCTCTTCAATGTAAATTCTTTTTCTTAGTTAATGGATGGAAATATAAGAACACATGCTAACAATCAGTGTTATAGGAAATGCAATGATTTCCATAATTATATGCCAAATATGATGGGAATGAGTGCTAAAAATGTTATGACAATACTTTCTTAGCCGACAAAAGTTATAAATAATAACTTAAATAATATTGAACTCCCTCCTTCTCCAAAGAAAGAGAAAGTTTCCATCGAATAATTCATGCAGAAAAGTCCTCCCATGTTTAGTGAATATTCTAATCCCCTCCTCACAGAACATTAGATTAAATCCTTTGAGAATATATTCATTTTATGTGAGTTATCAGAAGAATAGAAAGTTGTGATAGCATTCTATAAATTTGATGGGAAAGCTGATCAGTGGTGGTTATTGATCAAGAACACAAAGTCGTAAGGGGAAATTGATTCCATGGAACATAAATATTTCAAGAAAATATTTTTCAATAAATATTTTTCTCAAACCCTCCATCTCACGATAGAAAGGGAATTTATCACACTTATGAAGAAGAAAGATGAGTCTATTGGGGAATATAAAGAAAAATTTACAAGACTTTCAAGATAAGCCTTTGACTTTTTCATGATAATCAAAATCAAGGTGGACCACTTCTTTAGAAAACTAAAGTCGAGTCTACAAAAAGCTTTGGAAATTTGAGACTTTTTCTACCATGAAGAGATTTTATGTTGTTACCTTAAGGTAAAAATGGAGATCAATGAATCCCAATGGTCTCATGGGGCCGGTGATAAAGATTGAAAAATGGTGTTTAATATGGGTGGATCAATAGATAAATACCATGATTGAAATAAAACCCAATATCCCATATGTAAAAATTGGGGCAAGAAGCATCCTGAGAACTGTCTAAAGGGAACCAGGAAATGCATCAAATGTCGACGAATGGGGAATCTATATAATAACTATCAAAGAGTTATGAATAATTCCACTAATGTGGAACAAGAAAGGATATTTCAGATCAACACTAAGCTTGTAGTGTAGTGTTTCAACTCTATGAAACATGTGAATTATGCAAACCATTTTCCTAAGACAAGGGTTGTTAGAGGCAATCAACATAAACAACATCCAAGGCATCAAGGAAGGGCATATGATATCACTAATAATGATGTGAATATCAAAAATGATGTGGTGACATGTACATTGATTATTCATTCAAGAATTGAGAACGTACTATTTGATTCTAGTTCTACACAATATTTTATATCTTTAAAGTTTAGTAGAACTATTTAAAAACCACCACAAAATTTAGAGGTTGAGTTATCTGTGAGAAAAAATGGGAAAATTACTGCATTCGAAGTTTATAACTCCTACCTAGTTAATGTATGTGGAATGAACCTCCCTAAAAATAATTTCATACTTCCTTTGGTAGATTTTATGCTATTTTGGGAATGAATTGGCTATCTTTATACAATGAGAACATCAAATTTTGTGGAAGGGAGATCACTCTTCACATCCCAAATCATCCTCCAATATAGAACATGTGTAAGGAGGAAGATGAATCTCCTTTGAATCATCATCTCAAGTGTGGATATTGTTTCTTTATGAGCAAGCATATACAGATCAAATTATTGAGACAAAGGATAGAATCATGATCGAAGACATGCCCATCATGAGGGATTACACTGATGTATTCCTTGAATAATTTACTAGTATTACTCATGATCGAGAGGTTGGGTTATCAATTGAAATTATTCCTCGATATCTGTCTATATTAAAGACACTTATAGAATGTCCACTGTTGAGCTGGAAGATATAAAGAACCAATTAGAAGAGAATTTGGACAAGAGTTTTATATGACCAAGTGCTTCCCCATGGGGTGCACCAGTCCTCTCCGTTATGAAGAAGGATGAATAAATGTTCCTCAACATTGATTTTCGTGAGCTTAATAAAATCACAATAAAGAACAAATATCCCATTCCTTATATAGATGAATTATTCGATCAGTTACAGGGGGCTAGTTATTTCTCTAATGTGGAACCTCGGTTGGGATATCACCAATTAAAGGCGAGGAAGGAAGATATTCCCATTAATTCCATTCAAATGAGGTATAGACAATATGAGTTCATAGTGATGGCCTTCAGGATGACTAATGCTCTAAAAAATTTCATGGATTTAATTTGTAGAGTCTTTAGAGACTACCTCAAAAAATTTTGGTAGTCATTATTGAGGATATTCTTATATACTCTATGATCAAGAAGGATCATGAGGATCATTTGAATACTACATTGAGTACTTTGAGAAAGGGGAAAATATATGAAAATTTTATCAAATGTGAGTTTTTTATGAGGGAAGTATGATTCATGTGGAATGTAATTACCAATAATGGGGTATCTTTGGACCCTACCATGAAAAAGGAAATTGAAGAGTGGCCCTTGACAACATCATTAACAGATATCCGTATCTTTCTTGTTCTAGATGGGTATTATCGGTGATTTTTGAATAACTTAGATGGTTAGAGATCATCAAGGATTATGACTTCTCAATCCACTACCATCCTGGTAATGATAATAAAGTGAAAGATGCTCTAGTTAGAAATAATCCTACATCTTTATCAATGATGATAACTAAGAAGTATCCAATATTATTAGAATTTCAAAGGATGAACATGGGAATCATTAAGGAAGGAACATCATAAATACTTTCCCAAATTATTTCTCAACCATACCATATATAGAAAATAAAGGAGTATCAAAGGAATGATGTAGAAATACAGAAGAATGTGGACACTATGAGAAATGGGAAATCATCAGATTCTAAAATTGATGAGGAAGGGGTTGTGATATTTGGGTCAAGACTATGTGTACCATCTGATCTAGAGATAAAAAAGGATCTTCTGAATGATAAACATAGATCAACATTCTCTATTCACCCAAGGAGCACATACATGTATTGAGATCTCTAAGAGAACTATTGGTGGGACTTTATGAAGAAGGTGATTGCTGAATATACATCAACATGCCTGGTATGTCAGCAAGTGAAGGCTAAATGAAAAAGTATATGGGGATGATTAAACAACTACCCATACCAGCATGAAAGTGGGATAACATTACCATGGACTTTTTCATTGGACATCCAAAGACATCCATAGGAAACAATGCTATATAGGTTATTGTGGATCATCGAACAATGAAAGATCACTTTTTCTAAATTAGAGAGGGATTCTCACTGGATCAACGTGCACGTATATACATTAATGAAGTGGTAAGGCTTCATGGAGTACCATTATAAATTGTATCTCATCGATATGCAATATTCACCACCATGTTTTGGAAAAGTCTTAAACAAGCTCTAAGTATTGAGATAAACTTCAGTAAAAATTATCATACTTAAACTGAAGACCAATATGAGAGAACTATTCAAACACTAGAAGATCTATGAGAGTGTGTTCTATGGACTTTAAAGGAGGATGTGACTGACATCTTATATTGGTAAAATTCTACTACAATAATATTTTCCACTCAATCATCCAAATGGCTCCATATGAAGCCCTTTATAGGAAAAGATGTTGAACACTGATATGCTGGGATGAATTTGGTGAATATATGCTCCAAGGACCTAAAATGTTCAAAGAAATTTTGGAGAATTTGAAAAGTATTCAGCAACACATCAAGGAATCCCAAATGTGAAGAAAGAGCTATGCAGACAATCATCAATGAGACCTTGAGTTTAATGATGGAGATATTATATTCCTCTGCATATCTCCAAGGAAGAGGATCATGAGATTTCAGAATGAAAGAAAGCTAACTCCCAGGTACATCACCCCCTTAGAGATCCTTGATCGTGTCAGAGACATGGCCTATCAACTAGCACTTTCACCCACCATATCTCAAGTACCTGATATATTCCATGTATCTCTCTTAAAGAAGGTCAAACCAAATCGATCACATGTATTGAATTCGGAGGTGGTACAGTTGGAGAATGATCTCTCTTATGAAGAGAAGCTAGTGAAGATATTGGACTATAAGGATAATGTTTGACACAACAAGACTACTCACCTAGTTCAAGAACTATGGAAGAACCATAAGTATGAAGAAGAAACATGGGAACCTGTGGAAGTGATTAAGGAGAATTACCCACACCTATTTTTAACATATAATGTTAAAAAAAATTTCAAGGTCGAAATTTTATAAGGGGGATGAATGTAATGACCCTTAATTCTATCAATAGGAATTAATTTTTTTTATTATGTCATATAGTATAAAACACATAAAATCACTTTTAGAACACAATATATATTTTATAACTAAATAATGAATGAAATAATAAGTATTTCTAGAAGATAAGAAACATATACCGATGAAATATTAACTTGACCCTTGGAATAGTAATGTGACCCTTATGAATAATAAACTAGAAAATTGAATAGTAACATCACCAATGAAATTATAAATAAAATTTATCCATCTTATAAGTGAAAGTATGATATAATTATATCATAGTATAAGTAAATAAATATTTTCAGAATTATTAATTAAGTGTTAGAATTTTTATAAGTCATAAATATTTAATTAAAATTTTATGATTACTTAAATAATTTAAAAATAAAATATATTTTCCTAAAATTTGTTCATTAATTAATATTTTAGTTTCTTATTATTATAATATAATTTTATGGGACCTTAATTAACTTTTCAAACTCTTATAAAATCAGTTATAATTTTAAAATTGGTTTTTTCCAAATTAATAATGATTTTTATTAAAAGTTAAATTTATCATAATTATAAATTTATTTTCATAAAATGGAATTCATTTTTTAATTCTACACTTCATGAAATGTTTAGAGTAAATTTTTGGTATTTTCCTAAAATACATGAGTTTTTGGTGAATAGTAAAATACAATAATTTAGGATAAATTCTAAATACATGAAGTATGGAGTCATAGATGATGTATGGATTATATAAGACAAAAATATAGAACTAGACTTAATTATTTTAATATATTTTTTTGATAATTACTAATATATTCATAGTATTTATCATAAATAATAAAATAATGACCTAAATAATGATAAAACACCCCTCTCCTCCACTATAAATACTACCCCTCACCACCTCTTCTCCTGACAAATTTTTAGATTTTATCCTTCTACAAATTCTACAAAATAATCTTCCCAAAACCCTCACCCAATTACAAGATCTCTTAGTCTCATAAAAAGACCAAAACATTTTCCCTAAGAAGTTTTTCAAGGAGGATAAATTTAAAAGGTAAATTCTTCTTTTTTTTCATTTTAATTTCTTTTCAAGTTATTTCCTTTTATTATTATATTCTCAAATCCCCTTATCCAACTAGAATGAAAAATATAGTATCTCACATATAATTTAATGTTATTATGTTTATTCAATTATCCATAATCAATTCTTTCCCTCTTCATTTGTTCAATAAATGAAAACATCATATGTGATTTGTTAATTTATCACATTCAAGGACGATGGGTTTTCAATTTCTAACACCATCTTCAAGGCTGTTAATGAAACCATTTTTATGGTTTAAAAATATTATAATTTATTTATTATATACTATTTAATAGTCTGGAACTATTATATATACATAAAATTTAATAATAGAACAAAACTTGTTCATGATGATCGAGAAACTGCCAAATTAACCTAAACAATTATCATTAGCTATTTATTTAACTATTCATCCTCATATATGAAAAAAATAAGACTAATAAAAATTCTGTTTGTTCATTAATAACATCTAATTTTAATTATAGAGAATTATACCTATTATACATGAACTTCCATACTCATATACAAGAGAACCAATCTTTAAAACTAAGAAAATGAACACTCCCGAATGATGAAATTGAACATTATTACTCATAAAAAGGCCATAAATGAAATTCATAAAATTATAATAAATAAATTACATTTATAAAAGGTTATGTAATTATTAATTGACAAATCTAATTTTATTATCCAGGACTTAAGATCAAGCGAAGAACCGTTTCAGACATAAGGTAAGGGATCCTTTCCGAACCTCTATTTGTTTCCTCCAGGTTACTCTTTCTATATCTTTACCCCAATGTAATTAATCATTATTTTTATGTAATAATTATATATTCTATTTATATGTTCCAAAATCTTTTATTCATGTTTTATTATCCTTTTTTATAGGGAAATAAATGTTTTAATAAGGTTCCCTTCTCAATTATTCTCGTTAATCAAGCCCGATTAAAGGGAACTTCCCAATTTATTACCCATTATAAGGTACTCTACATAATATATTTTAAGCAAGAATTATTTTTATAAAATCACTAATTTTATCATGAAAAACTATCATGGTTCAATTCTGGTTTTATACAAAAAATAATGCATTTTCCATTTTAAATAATCTTGAATTTTTTCCATTAAACTGTACTAAAATGTTTTATTTAATCACTATTTTAAATTATTTTTGACATAAATTATCTTGATCTATGAAAATATTTCCTTATTAATTTTTATTTATTATTTAAATCCATTCTTTCATGGAGACCATTATGATATTCTCTTTTGATATTCCTTTTGAAATGATTATGATACCCAAACCTTACCATGGGTAACCCCTATGTTTACGTTTGATTGCTTATGTATGATTCTTTATCTGGAAAAAATAATCATGAACATGTTATGATGGGTGAACCTAGATATTTATATAATTAATTATATGATGTTTAGTCTTAGGATACGTCATGTGAAATGGTCTTGGTGGTTAGCCTTGAATCATGCTCCATGTGCCACAGTCTAGGTGGTTAGTCTTGAGTTGTGTTCCTCTATATACAATGAGACTTGAATCATTATTATGTCATGTTTTATGTTGCTTCATAATTAATATGATTACATGATTATATAATCCCATGTTCTATAAGTTATGCTTCAATATTTTTATGCCTTTTAGGTTAATATGTTATGCCTTCAAACCCATGCACTAAGATTTATTCTTATGCTTATTCCCTTACACGAATTTTTAGATCATCCTTTTTTTCATGTATTCCAAAGGTTATACTATAAAAATTTAAGGGCTAAAAGGGTGTTAAGAGATAATTATAAATATTAAACAAATGATATTTTTATTTTAGTTTCAAGATGTTTAATTATATACCTAATCATACAAATACACTAGACTTTACAATCCTTAGTTTTATTAAATGGTTAATTATGTTTAAATTAATGTATTAATATATATAAAAGGATAGTGACACTATAATCAATATAATTTAATTAAAATCATAATTTACGTCACACACCATAACTAGATCGGAGTTGCACTGATATTCTCTTGGATAGAGTTTCACCAGCCACATTATTGCACCCCACAAGACCTCACATTATGGACTCCCATTGGTATTTTTAATAGCTTCACATTGTAGTCACTATGTCACACAATGGTACTCTTATGTACCCTATGTTTCATAAATTTTATGGTGTAACACCTTGTATACAATTGAGTTTATTTCCAGCACCTTATTGTAAGTAGATCTTTGATCAGTACAAGGATATATCTACATCCATATAATTAATATCCTTCAACAAAACAATAGATTAATAAAATTTCATCAATCCTTCAAGAAAACCCACCAACATGATCACTACATATAACTTAGATTCGTTAGTATTATCTGAAATTTCTAATCCAAATGTCTCACTCAGTTTAAAGTAAAAGATAAATTAATGTATTTTTCTTAGATTTTAGACACTTGAACACTATCTTACCATCTTTTATGGATATATAAAATGAAGGACATACGTTTTACCATTATAAAATAGATATTATCCTTCACTATACGTTACAAAAACATTTCCTCTTTCTTCTTCTTCTTATTCAATACAACATGCAAAAAAAATCTTCTCTTATTATATTGGAGCTTTAATTATATCAGATTCTCATGTATCACACATGAACACAACAAGAAACACAATAACAACTTGAATTTATTTTTTCTTATCCTTGATCTTATTAAAGCCTCACATGAATACGATACTACATTTAATATGTTATCTCTCTTCCAACTTCCATTAATGGTATGTTTAGAAAACAAAATTTCCACCAATGAAAAATTACCATTATAGAATACCCATTACAGGTCTCTATGTATTCCCTTGAAAATAAATATCTTTTCCAGGATTATTCTAAAAATCTCTCTCATATAATGATTATTATTTTAAAACACAAACCCAAATATATTCAAATTAATATCCACAGTAGTAATGGATTTATCTTCTCAAAATCTTCCAACAAAATCCTCTTTTCAACCAAAAAAATAGTACATAGAACTACCACAAACATAGCTATGACATGCAACTCATATTTGTTTTCTTGATTCATGAAATTTGGTTGACATATAATTTCTTAAGACTTGGGAAAATTCCCTTAATTCTATCATAGATCCTCATGAACACTCGAACAACCTCATATCAGACTATTATAGGTTATTATAAATAGTAACTTGAGGTTTGATGGTTGTTCATCTATATTAATATTGAAAATAAATGGTTTAAATTTTATCATAAAAAAATAAATGTAGTGGATCTCTCTCATTTTATCTCAATCATAAAAATATAGGATCATGGATTATCTATGAATTATGATGTTCTAAACTCAAAATCAAAACTTTATCAACATACTTTTGTATTTTCATTGGAATTAATTAATTCTAAAACCCCCTTTTAATTTATCTGTGATCTTCTCTTTACAAGGATAAATATTATATTTTATTTATTCTAATTCTTGGAACTCACACTATTATTGGTGTCCATTATGGTTATAATATGTTTAAAAGTTCTTGAATAATCCTAAATAATTTCATTTTATCATATTCAAAATATAGAAAATTGATTTTTCATCCAGAAAAAAATATTATTTTTCTTATATATCAAAGTCTTATACTAGGGACTTCAAAGTCACTCATTAAAAAAATATTACAATAAAGACTATTTCTTTATGGATTAATTCTTACTCTCATTGACTTCTATAATTTTGTACATCATCCTAAAGTCTTACATTCTACAAATGTTATACAATATATTCAAATACTCATAGTGATGTATTAAAATCAATACTTATGCTACGACTGAATTCATATGATCACCTCAAATCCATACACTCATCACCTAAAGTATTACATTCAAAATTAGGAAAATAGTTATAATCATAGTTGGAAAATTATTTTTCTTAGGTCTTAGACATTTTTCATGGACACTAAAATGTAAATTTCTAGAGGTATCTTCAAATAAACTTAGTCCTCCTATAGTAATTCTCTAGAAATATTCAAACCATCTCATAACTTCTTAAAATTTTTATTGGAATTATTAGATTAATTAAAAACTCCTTCATTCTCAATTATAATGTTCTACATCATATAAAATACTCAAATAAACATATTTCAATGATTATATCTACCAGCTCAGGTGAGGCTCCTTTTTAACCAATATTGAGCTATCTCTATCCATTTTAGCCTTTACCTAAGAGTGTTTCTGTACATTGATTTAAGTATTACTATATAAAAATACAATATTATGGTATTATACCATCTTATGGGTCTTTAAAATGCAATAAATTAGCATTTTAACTCAGTTTAAAAACATCTTTTCAAGTATTTGATTATAGGCATCCATTTCACTCTTCCAAACTACTATAGATAGTACTGGAATTCCTAATTTAGAACTTTTCATACACTTGAAGATTAGATCTTTCAATTATATGGTGTGATATGGATTTCACTCTAAAATTTATTAATCCAGGAATTAAATGGAATCCATCTCCACTTTTCTCATTTCCCATTATGCGGGAAGTAGCTTCTAAATTACCTTTACCATATACCCATTATAGGTGCACCTAACAACACCTGCACCTAAAACCATAGGAAAATTCACTTTTTGATTAATGGGTGGATATTATAATTGATCACCCATATCATCACATTTTCATAATTACATTGTAAATTAAAAATATATAAGTGATCATAAATAAAACTATCAACCCATGGACACTTAAATACCCCCCTTTGGATTTTTTTCAATTACATATGTACTCTAAGAGTCAGTGCCATTAATCTCACCTAATTGAAAATTAATGAAAATAAGTGGACATTATTCTACCCATAAATGTAAAGGTGACTTTACTTTCTCTATAATTATCAAGGTTGTTATTTATGAGGACTTAGTCATCTTTTAAATTCTCTCCTAACCATGTTTGATACCATAAGAGATATGATACAAATTGAATGATAATAAAACTTGAAGTTTACAGGAAGGGTATTCACTCAATTCCAATCCATTTAATATTTAGAATCAAGTATATTTTATCAGAAAATATCCAATCCATATGTTTTATTTCCCCTATAAGAAATACAATTAGCATCCACTTGAGAGAAGGATTTTTTCAAGAATAAATGCTCAATAGTTACAAGTGATTATATGAAATTTGGAACAACACAACATCATATGAATTAAAATTGGTATTAAATTACACTTATAAAGGTACCACTAACATATCAACTCAATTTATATGTGGTAAAAAAAATTATATAATAAATAGTGACAAGTTTATATGAAAAGTATTTCTTCATTTTCACATGTGACACTGTTTTTGTTTTTTACACTTGGGGGAAACAGATACATATATTCATGAAAATTTAGAAACTTATGATCACTTGAACGAATACATAAAAAGGTTTCAAGTTCAAAGTTACCCCACATGGTTATATAATCACTTCCAATTTATAAAACAATCAATATAAATGAAGATAAGATCATGAGAGGGAAGATCATACCTCATATTTCAATTTTATTCAAATCTATCTTGAATTATTGATTTATTATAATTTAGTATATATCAAGAATATTTTATTCTTTTAGTGTATCCACCTAATGTAATTATTCCCATATATAATCACCTTATATTAAAAAAAATCAAGCGACTTTAGATTGATTAATAAATAAAGAGGCACTTCCAAAAGCTACTTATCTTGAGCAGGAGAGTTGAGAAAAATTTTCCAACCAATGAAAATTATATAGTCTAATTAATGTTACACCCTTAGGTTTCTAGGTATTTTAACCTTTGGAAACCACAGTCTTCAATTTATTCATGGGTGTATATTTATTCTCTCTAGAATTTTCTTAACTTAAACTCATAGATTCGTTCCCTTTTTTCTTAAATAGATTTTATTATTGAAGTAGCCATGTCACACATCTGAAAATAATATGGCCTACCTTCTTGCACCTTCCACACAACCTTAAAATAATTTTATGTTTTTACTTTTTGGTAATATTCTCTTATTATTCACAAGGAGTGTCAAAAACCATGTCAATGTTGATGTATATTTCCTAGATTAAATTATCTCTTTGTTCTATATTTATACCATTTAAATTAATATTTCTAGATTTCTTGAAAAGTCCCATGATGTGGCCTATTTTTCCAAAG
Organism: Viscum album; assembly: GCA_963277665.1. Classification (NCBI taxonomy): domain Eukaryota; kingdom Viridiplantae; phylum Streptophyta; class Magnoliopsida; order Santalales; family Viscaceae; genus Viscum; species Viscum album. The sequence goes on from CAUJRU010000021.1 coordinate 442,518, forward strand.
TAGAATCATATTCTTCTATCTGGTATATGAACCTTATTTAAAATATTTTTAAGAGTTCCAAATGTATCCTAGTTTGATTCTTTCCTAGAGTATTTAACATCCTCTTGAGCGTTCTCTAACTTCTTGCGATCTGTATGCTTTCCAAAGGAAGAAAAACATTAATTTTTAACTTTATTCTCAACCTATTTAGATTATCATCACTCTTTAATAAATATATTGTTCTTGGAAGGATTTTACTAAAATCCATCAAAGCTGTGACCACCTATGTTGCACATCTCGCAAAAATTCTTCAAGCTTTTGAATCTATTATTGATAGAAACATTCTTCCCTTTCAATGTGGTATGATTATTTATAATATATTTATTCCTTTAAATATCACTACCAACTCTATTTCTCATTATTCTAAAACATGTTCATACTAACTTGTTGTTCCAATAGTCAAAAAATAGGTGTTCAAATCTTTAGTAACACAAACACCTTTTAATTAATAATGTAATATACCAGACCTTTTTGGTCCATTCATTTGCTGATATATGGTGTTTGAGGTGTTCTGGGATGTCAATGTGACTTATACCAAACACATTTCCAAAATTACAAATTGTTTCATGAAACTGTGTCACTTCCTTTTCCAAAATTCCAAATTGTTTCATGAAACTGTTTCACGAAACTATGTCACTTCCTTTTCCAAAATTCCAATCTGTTTTGTGAAATAGTTTCACAAAACTATTTCACTTCATTCTCTAAAATTCAAAACTATTTCTGGAAACTGTTTCATGAAACTATGTCACTTTTCCAAAAAATCCAAATAGTTTCCTGAAACTATTTCATGAAACTATGTCACTTCCTTTGAAAAAATTCAATACAGTTTCATAAAACGGTGCCACAAAAATAGTATCACAGAAATGATGGAATAGAAATGGTGTCACAGAAACGGTGTCACAGAAAGGGTATCAAAGTAATGGTGTTACAGAAATGGTTTCACATAAACGGTGTCACAGAATTGGTGTCAAAGAAACAGTGTCAAAGAAACAGTGTCCCAGAAATGGTGGTAGAAAAATGGTGTCATAGAAATGGTGTCACAGAAATGGTGTCACAGAAATGGTGTTCCAAAAATGGCGGCACATAAATGGTGTCACAGAAATGGAGGCACAGTAATAGTGGCACAAAAATGGTGTCATAGAAACAGTGTTATATAAACTGTCTCATGAACAGTGTTTCTAGAACAATTTCACTTTTCCTTGGTCAAATTTCCATATTTTTTCAATTTCTCCCATTTAATGTTTTCTTTGATAAAAAACGAATTAAAAGCCTTATTTTAAGGTATTTACGTCTGATTCAAATTCCATAACTCCTACATTAATTTTCCTATGGTTTAGGATGCCTTTACATAGTCAAATTGCATAGTTTAATGCGATCCTCTTTTAATGGAAAATCCAGCGTATCTGAAACCGATTCTCCGTTAAATATTCAAAAGGGATGAGATATCTTCCTCCCTTATAATACCATCTTGTTCTCTGGTGAGAGATGGTAAAACATTCCCTTCCTTCCTATAAGAGCTGTGTATAGTGTTATAGCCTTGGATTTTGTCTTTCTTGGAGTTTCTTCCTGCTCCATGTGTGCCCCCTGTTATGGTGCAACCACATAGTATCGATTAATATTAAATATAAGGTATGATCTATTAACATTATTCTAGGTTCCTCTCCTTTTGTTTCTACTTTCCTATTATTTAATTCTATCTTTATGTTCCCAATAGACTTTTCTTGGGTGTTTTCTGGTGTGGTGGTGTATCTGCGTCCTCGAGTGCATGCAGTCCTCCAGGAGAGGTGATCATGATTTGTTTTGTTGGTTGGTTCTCATGCAATGAGCATCAGAACCCTATTGAGGTAGGGTATTGATGGTTTCTTAGTCCTTAAACATGAAACAATAGAGTTATCAAATTTTATCCCACTAGATCATAGTGGAATTGACATAATAAATATTTTAACTGGATCCATGAATTGGTATCAATTGTATTTTATTGCCTCTTATTTTTTCTAGATAGTATGATATCTATTCCTTGACTATTTTCATGTTGTTCTTGATGAAATAGGTAAATAATGTAAATCCAAAATTAATTGATAATTATTTGGATAAAGATGAAGAGGCATGTAAATGAATTCAATTGTTGTTTTTGTAATTTTATGTTAAAAAAATTGATGCAGTAGGCATGTTTAATTATTCATGATAGCAATGATATATTTCTAGTTATGTTTCCCATAGTTAGAACCTGCAATTAATAAATTGGTTAATTAAATATGGATTAAAGAACTGGTTGTTTGATAAATTATAATTCCAAGTATGGTTTTAAGTTACCCTCTTTCTTGTAAGGTTGTGTTCCTTATGCTTTGGATCCATAAGTGCTTATTATGTTTGAAGGATGGATTCCTTGTTTAAGGGCCAAGAGCCTAGTTGATATGATTTTTGTTTCCTTCTGCTCGTGTTGTGGTGTAATCCTGGATGAATGTTGTGATATGTGGGGGTAGAGAGGCCCATTTTTTATGGTATCAATTGATTCCTAGAGTGGCGAGATGCATCGGTTTATGCATTTGGGTATTGGGGAGGGCACTGAAGATGATGAAACAAGTTGCGTGTGAATGTTGGATTCTTGCTGAATATTATTGGTTGTTATCTTCTTTAATTTCCCCACTGCTCAAGGTAGCTTATTTTTCTTACCATCCTTCTAAGAAGGGGACAATACGTGCAGGGTATGCCACATTATTTCTGTGTTTAGCTTACTAAGGGAGGATGGGTATACACTCTTACTATAGGTGGAAAAGACTCGAAGAGTAGTTCACCTACTCACTGTGTCGATCCCCCTTGTGTTTAGTAGCTTATAATGTTATTCAAGAATGACTCGGAATATGAGAAAGTAATAACTTTGTCAATAAATGATTTAATAAATGATGTTAACCCATAGGGTTGGAGCTTGTTGGTACGTAATGACGAGGTTGAAATTTAATGGAACAATGGACTTTAGGTGTAATGGTAATAAAATATAATGTGAAATTGTTAATGGTTGATAATTTTTCAATAATTAATTAACATAAAGTGAAACTGATAAAAAGGGAATTAATTAATGTAACAAATCTTTTTAAATGGTTGTGTACTTATAGGATACCTAGTCTTAGTAGTGGTAGTCGGGAGTTCAAGGGATGTTAGCTGCTGTTGATTATAAGACTAGGTTATTCCCATAGTGTGGTTGTGAGATATAGAATATTTTGTACTTTTTGTGTTTCCATATGATTCTCCACCGAATCAATTAGGGAAACTAACACCCTAGGAATTCTGAGACCTGGGGGCGGGGTGTTCTACCACATTTTAATGCAAGGATGGATGGTTGACTACCCCCTTTGACCCCGCTCTCTTCTCTTGGTAGTTAATAGTGATGATAAACACAACAATTAGTTTTCCCCATATATGTGTGTAGAGGGTAGTAATGGATTATGGTTATTCAAACACATATATTATGGATATAGTTTTCTATGGACTACTATAGGTGTAACGCGTAGAGGCTTTGATGGCTTGAGGATCCTTACTCAGTGTATGGGCTATAATGGTTTGGGGTTTAAAACCTAATGTGTGATACACATTATTCGAGCTAAGGTGTCTCCCAGAATCTACCTAGTTACATTGGTTATGTGGAAGTGGGGGTTTTGTTTCAGGAGGTGGATGATCTGGGGTTTCGCCCAGGTGTCAGTATGTAATCCATTTTTAGAGAGATTTTTAGGACGTGCAACGTTGGGGAAAGCAGAAAACCAGTGGGGAAGTAGTAGCGGGGTACCCTTGATATTATTTATTATATTATATACTCTTTTATGAGATGCTTTGTGAGAGTAGCCATAGTGAGTTTAGGAACTTTGTATACATGTTTAGGTGAAGAGTTAGTTTCACTTGTTGTTCACTGTGCTTCAGCATGCATTCATTACTTTTTCACGAGAGGCCCTAGGGAGGATCTTACTGAGTATACTATTATACTCACCCCATGTATATATAAACTATTTGTTCAGGTCACATAGAGAAGGTTGGAGATGAGGCTGGATACTACTTGCTTGGGTTTGCATGAGATATTCGGGCTCTGTGGTTGCTGCCGTTTTTACTTTCATTTGGTACTTACAGTTTTCAATTTCAGTTGTAGTAGTTTTTGCATGACATTACATATATGTACTTGGTATTTCTTTTTTATTATAGTATGGGTTGGATTTGGTTGATGTCTATCATGTCTCTCTCTTATTCATGTGTTCTCTTAGAGGGTAATGCCTCCCATTTGTGTGTTTACTATACCCTCGGTGCTTGTCGCCAACCGAGGGCCTAATGGAGGCAAGACTCAAGGGTCACTAACTCCCTTCTCAGATTTCCAACCCAGGAGGGGTGCACCTTGTGGGGAGGGGGTCTTGAAAGAGTGGTATCAGAGGTTTGGTTGAGGGATAGGTTGGATTTTAGTGTTAGGCATAGGGTAAGTTGCATGGGTTGGTAGGGAAACAATGTAAGTTATGTTTAGAAAGTAATGTAAACACCGGAGACCGGCTGAGGCATAAGACTTTAGGCCCCCTATGATATGATGCATCGACCATTAAGTTTACAATGGATACTAAATGAGGTGATACTGGTTGTATCTTAGAGTCATAGGAAAGTATCATGCATCATTCTTCTTTGTACCTATTTTTGAATGGGTATAAATTGAGAAATATTAACATAAAATTAATAAAAGAAAATAATTAATTAATTAATATCGAGTCTTCCATATTCTAGGTTTAGGAGCTCTAGCATTTTTTTTATTTTGCAGGTATGGATCTAGGTCAACATCCTAGTCAGGTTTTCACAGAATATGTCTAGCAAGTTGTGCCAGTAGATCGATGTAGGGTATAGGTTGATGATGAAGACCCATGGATGAGGACAATATGAATGTTTCAGCACCAGAGTCTGAAAAGTTATGAGGGATCCGTTTCAGATGTACTCATAGAATAATGGTTGGAGGAGGTTGAGATAGGTTTCAATTTGATCCATGCTCAAAAGTATCACTGGGTTTTATAGGTTGTGATGATGCTACGTGGGTTAGTGAGGAAGTGGTGGTTCTTTTTACTTGAGGATCGTGGGGATTAGGGGCTCTCATGGGAGGAGTTTTGAGACAAGTTCAGAGTCACGTTTCTTTCTTTGACCGCAAAGGAATCCAGTAACCAGGAGCTACTTACTTTTTTATAGGGGAACTCCAGTGTCTGAGTGTTTGGAATCTATTTTAAGAACCTTTTACAATATGTTTCAGACCTGTTTCTAGATGAGGAGTCCAGGAAGAGGCTTTTTGATGAGGCTTTGTGTCTATAGATCTAACTCCAAGTCATTCTGTTTATGCTGAAGAAATATCTTGATGTGTTGGAGAGGGAATAGGTCATCAAGATGACATTGGTCGGAACCGGATCATTACGAGAGAGGATTATTTATGATTCCTCATCAATCAGAGCTGTGGTCCAGGGTTCCCAATTTTCAGGGTAGAAGAGTTTTTGTTTTTCCAGGGGTAGTTCCAAGCCCTCAGGATATCATTTCTCAGGGGGAAATATCTCTCAGGCCTATGCCAAGGGATTAGGTGTTTATTTTTCTTGTGGAGGGTGAGTCCATCAACAGTGAGAGTGACTAATGTTTTAGAGAGGTCATTGTGAACCAAGTGTTCCACTCCAGGTTCCCCCATTGGGGCCATTCCAGCCGAGGTAATAGTAGAAGGTTTCACTAGTTTTGGATCAGAAGAGAGAATAGGAGGTAGGTAGAGGACAGCCCCAGGATGAACCCTATCCTCAGAGTGTAGACCACGACCATAGTGGTGGTCATCATAAGGGTTAGAGAGGACATGGAGGAGGTCGTGGTCAACTTTAGGCTTTAACGTTGCCAACACCAGGCGATCCAGACATCATTTGAGGTACCCTTTTCTTTTTTTCTACTTGGGTGTATGACTTGTTTCATTCAGGAGTGATTCACTCCAACATATCACCTTCCCTTTTCCATGCTTTGGGACTTTAGGGGGATAGGTTTCTAGTACCCTTGGTGTTGAATATGCTAGTTGGAGATTGATATGACTTGTTTGAAGTATGTAGAGATTCTGAGCTAGTTCTAGGGTAGCACTGCTCTTGGGGAGATTTCCAATGTTTACGGATACAAACATACAATGCCTTCCTCAGCATGGATTAGTTATATTAAGTGCAGGATATTTTTGATTGATTCAAGAGGAAGGTGGTGTTATTTGATGTTGATGGAGTGATAGTAGTGTTTTTTGGTGACGAGACCCTCAGATGGGTTAGAGTCATGTTTCGTTCTAGTCATCCATGATGGATGATATGATGCTGAGTTCATTGGAGGTTCAGTAGTTGTCCATTCCTATGGTCGTGGAAGAGTACCTTGATGTCTTTTTAGAAGAGGTTGTAGCATTACCCCCTCGATGAGAGATCGAGTTTGGGATCAAGCTACACCCGGGTGCCTCTTCTATCTCTATGTCTCCATATAGGATGGCCCTTTTTGAGTTATGAGAGTTATGTATACAGGTCGATAGTCTATTAAAGTTCCATTTTCATTAAAACTATTCCATCATTTACTTCTTTTCTTTAATTAAAATTGAAAATATATTTTTCATTTAATAATTTTGAGTGGAACCTTTTTATTGGGTGATGTCCTACTAGGATTCTGGGTCACACCCTACAAACACCTTTGGGTGTATGTAGATTCTTTTTCTTTTGTATTCCAGGTCAAAGAATTGAGCTTAGAGATGGTGGTTTGGTCATTGATTGTGTTCTTGGGCAGGTTGGTGTTTGTGTCATGTGGATGCTACACCTCTCTTATTTCTTAGAGGTTCGACTTAGAGTTTTAGTTTCTATTGTTGTCGTTTAATTTTGGATGTTGGTTTAAGTTTTAAGCCTTTAGGTTTGTTTTATAGTTTGAAGGCATGTTTGGTTGTCTGTTTCCATTTTCCGTTGTTTATATTGTTGGTTGTCTTTTTATTTTTTATTTTGGGTAAACCGTTCCCATTTGTTACTTATGATACCCGAGCACTTGTGCCAGTCCATGGGGATTGGGAACGCCCTTCGGGCCATGTCGCGGACCGGGTCAGGCACCGGGTCAGATGTCGACCCGGCCTGGTTCATGATAAAATGGTATCAGAGCTGTTTTCTCTCTTGGGTCGTGTTCTTTTGGTATAGAGTCACGGTAGACTGAAGTTAAGATTGTCGGGACTCAACGTCCTGGCTATGAGTAAGGTTCCTAGCCAGCACACCTCGTGGTGGGACTCGAATTACCAAAGCAAGTTGAGGTTTGTCTAAACCTTTGGTCTGTGTGGTTAATCTTGTTTAGGGTAAATGAAAATGGAGTAGGGTCAGTGGTACCAGTGAGATCACAGGGTTTGGAAGGCCATGTAGAGCTGGGGACGCTGTCCTAGAATACTCTCTGTGGTGGTGGCGTGATTGGTGTATGGCTGCCAACCATATGTTTCAGTCGCCCGCTGACACTAGTCTCCTCTTGCATTGTTCCTCGTATCTTTATTTTGGAATCATGGAAATCTGGTTTTTAAGAAAAAATTACTTGTTCTTGGATTTTTTTTGAAATTAAGCGCTTTATAAAGAAAATTATGTGTGAGATTTAAAAAGTGTGGGTTGAATGTTTTGGTTTTGAAAAATGGAAAGTTTTGGTTTTGATTCTTTGTGTTCTCATGGGAAACCACATGAATGAGCATATATGAAAAGAGAAATGGGTAATGGCATGAGTGGATGAGTGCCTGGATGGACATGAGGTGGGTGTCGGTGTGGCACAGGAACATGTATGTGCGAAGCCCATGGGACACCATTGGTGTTTGTGCAACCCACCAGATTTTCTTATTTCCAAAGTGTTTTGTTAAATGAGAATTTGATGTGTTAATAACTGGTAGTTGTGTGGTGTGTCCTTGCATTTTGGAAATTTTAGATGTGAGGAATTTTGAGCTGAGGATCATTTCTAAATGATTTGTGTCCTAAGTTTGAATTCTTATATGTATGTTGGTATGCAAGTGTGTAGTTAGTGAATTATTTTGAAAAGTGCTTCGGGAATCCGTTGCAGTGGTTCCCTCTGCACGTTTAGTGTTCTCTTGCAGTATTTCTTGACCATTCGACCAGTTTGATATGGGTCCATTGATTTCTTTCTTGACTATTGTACGCCCTCCATAAAGTGTTAACATGAGATTGAAATGTCTCCGCGGGAAATTCACCATTGGCCGACCCTCCAGTTGATTAGGGGAATCTATTCTTGAATTATAGATTTGAACCCACCTTTCCTTTTTACAACTAAAAGGATCCTCTCACAGTGGGATGATAGAATGTGAGGGGAGTTGATAGGAGTTTTGGCCTCTTTGAGTTGCCTGAGTTGTTGGGTACGATGTTTGACAATATTGTGTTTGAAGGTGTCCACCCCAGAAATGGTGAAAGGAATTCCAGTGGGGAAGGGTGAAGACAGTTCAGAGTTATTGGTGCTGACCGATGATTTCAAAGTCTCATAGTGCTTTCACTGGCCATAAGGGTCATGTTTGGTGATGTCTCGCAGCGTGAGTTCCCTTGGAAGAGAAAGGGTGGATTTCATAGATTCCTTAAGGAATCCTGGTTTTCATAGGAGTGTGCCCTCTCAGGGAGTTCTAATTTCTCTGTTCAAAGAGGATTGTTTGTCTGGAATCTGTCTTTCATAAGTTTATTGGTTAAGGTGAGGAAGTGATGCATGTGCATCATCTAAAACCTTGTTCTGGTGGACGTGTCGTGAGGGAGTGGGTGGATGTCAGAGTGTTCTATGTCTAGTGGTGTTGTCTCGGTTGCGGCGTGGTTGCGTGTGACACCAAATGAAACGCTCTATTTGGGAGTCTTCAATACCTCACTGTGAGGTATGAGATGCTTCATACATCAGGGCTCCAGCCGTAGGCCTCAAAGTGAAGCTGGCGCATAGTTAGGAACCTCGACAGTGTATAAGACCCCAAATTTATTTCTACCACTAGTGTTGAAAGTAAAGGCAGTTTAAATTGTCCTTTGAAGTTGTTCTGTTCTGATGACCCATCTGGGTGCATGAGTTTCTCGTAGCTACGAGGAGGTGTGGTCACATCATACCTTAAAGTCCCAACAGATGCATCCCACTGAATGTAATCTCTTTTACTAGTCCTTATGAGGTCTGTTTTGGGAAATCGGTGCCAATTTTGAATAGTTCTCATCCAGGAATGTGGAGATGCCAGGCTGTCTTGGGTCATGCTTTTGGAGCCCCGGTAGTCGGGCCTCTTCCTCCCCGTCCTTTATGGTGGGGTATCTGGTCACCGTCGGAAAATTTTCAAAGTTTTATACGTTCTGTCAGTTCTAAGGTGGGGATACCCATGACGGGTACCGCTCAAATGTCTCTGGAACGAGTCGGTGTTGGACTTTTTCATAAAGGCAGGGAGTCCACTCGATCTACCCCGGGTTTGTTTTCTACTCTCGTCTCGGGCGTCAGTAAGCTTCTAATGGTGGGGAGCCCCTTAGGGCTTTCCCATGATGGCTTTTATTTCTATTTCCATAGATGACTTGGTGGTAGGTGATAAGAGTATTATTTGGATGTGGTTGGTCTTGTTTGTTTGTTCTAGTCAGACGACGTGGTTTTCATGCAATGATGCTTGAGGTGTTTTGGCTTGTGAAGTTGGTTTCCGTGGGTGCGAGATTTCCTTTCATTGATTAGAAAACTGGAGGCATTCTAGCTCATTGGGGTGGGTGACACATATTAGAAATTCTTTTTACTTGTTTTTTGAAGTTGTCTTTGAGTCACTTTCTCTGAGTACGATGATTTTTCCTCTTTTGGATTGTTGATTGTGGGGATCCTATTTGATCCTTAGTGGGGCATCCATTTCTTCTTTGAGTCTCAACCTTAGTTGTGGCTTTTCGGGGATAGAAATCTTTATAGTGGGGAGAATTTTCACACCCATCCTTTTTATATTATTATTTTTATTATTTTTATTGGGCATCAGATAGTTCGGGTCGAGGAACGACTTAAATTTTCTATGCTCTTATTTAGAAACGAATGTTTCTCCCTTGGTTGCGTCTAGTGCACCACGGTTGAAGCCATGTGGCCTCGCCCGGGTCGCCGCGCGACCTCGCTTAGCTCACCACACATCATGCTTGATGGTCAAATAATTAAATAAAATGACTTGATAATAAATAAATAAAATTAAATGTGATAATTTTTTAATAAATTATTTTAATGATCATAATAATAATATTAATTGAGGATGTAATTGTTATAATTATTTTTATCACTATTTTTATAATTGCTACAACTTTTATTTAATTACTATAAATTTATTACCATTATTTATATTGTTAATTTTAGTTTATTATTATTATTATTATTATTAAAATTATTAAAATTATTATTTTTAGATTTATTTTTAGTTTTATTTATACATTTATTTATTGTTTTTTAATTAGTTTTTTCCTCTTTGTGAGTTAGGGTTTTCGAACCCCTCCTTCCCTCGGCCCGTCCCCCCCCCCCCTCTCCTTGGTACCACGTCGCTACGCCTCCCCCCACCGTTTCCAGCTCCACTCCTGGCATTGCCGCTGGCCAACCTCTCCCCTACCGGCGCTTTTCCTCCCTGTCGCAACCCCTGTTTCCCTCTCCTACCCGCTGGGCCCCACCCTTGCTCCCCACTTGTCGTCTCTGGTGAACCACCTGCGCACCGCCCCGAACGCACCCCCAACCGAGCTTCTGTAGTGCCACCGGACTCCACACTCCTGTTCGACCTTCCTCCCTCAAACACCTGCTGCGTCGCTCTTGCCTCCCCAATTGGCGCAACCTCCGGTGCCTAGCCTCCTTCTGTGCGAGCGGCCCCTCCCTCCAATTGGTTCTTCTATTTTTTCTTTCTCTTGAGTTTTTGGCAATTCAGAAGGTTTGAGTTATCATTAGTGGTTTATTTTTAGTCATTTTTTGTTTGGATTCTTGTTTTAGGGTTCTAATTTTAAGTTTATCGTTTGAGTTCTTGAATTAAGGTCCATGCGAGGTTACTTATGATGCAAACAACACACGATTGACGTTTCATGCTGGAATTTGAGAATTTCACACCAATTTTATGATGTTTATTTACCTGAGGTAGGTGGTTACACTTCCAAGTTATTATTTGATGAATTAATTTTCAATGCTTAATTTCTTTGGCATATTATTCAATTAGTTTTTATTGTGAGAAGTTGGTTTTATTTGAGGTCTGATTTTCATTGGAAATTATTTAGTAGGTTGTTTATATTAGGAGTGTGTTTTCAGCTAATAACTTTGTTAGTGACTTTTTAATTGTGCGGTTATCTTATAAATTTGTGCAAGTGGTGCGAATTGTATTTTTGGTATGACGTCGGGTGTGTTTAGTCATAAAAGAGGGGTTTGTGTGGGTTTATTGGTTAACTTCAAGCAATTTATTTTAAATTGTTTTTATAAGATTTTACTTTTGGACTTTTTATTATTGTTTTGTAAATTGTGTAGTGTGTGAGTTAGGGAGTGAGGATGGCGCAATTTATATTTTGGTGTGTTTCAGAATATGTTTTATTTTGGTAAGGGGTTTTGAATGACTTTTTTCCCTTTAAGAGTATTGCGACATATTTGAAAACTTTTTACTAAATTCTATTCGGGGTTTCTTGATTATCAAAGTGTTTTGTTAAACTATGAATCTAGTTAAATTTAATGTGTAAGCAATGCATATTAAGTTTTAAAAATATTTTGGTCTGCGTATGGTTTTAAATGCAGGTTAGGGTGTGCAAATTGTGATTTTGCATGTGTAAGTACCCTGTTTGAATTTTATGCATTTTTGTGACAGGTCACATGAACTTGAAACTTTTTTGAGCACACACCTGGAAGCCCGGGTAGCTAGGAGGGTGGACTTGACTAGTGGGATAGTGTTCCAGAGGTGACTCGACCTTGTTTCACTGGTAGGACTGACGATTGCAACACTAACTAAACATATAATTTTCTGAGGGTCGTGGTCTTCTAAGCCACATTTTCTGAGGGTCCTGGCCTTATATGCCACGTTTTCTAAGGTTCGTGGCCTTCTAAGCCACGTTTCACTAAGACAAGAAGATCTAGGGACCCAAGATAGCTAACACCCAGGCGGCCTCTCCCATATTAGTGCTCATTGGTTAGTTTACGCTAGTTGGTGTGACACATTGGTTATTTTTTTAATGTAAGGGTATGTGTGTTTTAATTTAAGTTGTTCCATTTGAAACTGTTTACCTTAAATCCTGTTTTGTTTAAAAATGTCCCAACATTTAATTCTTTTCTTTAATTAAAATTGCAAATGTATTTGTCATTTAATTATTTTGCGTGGAACCTTTTTATTGGGTGATGTCCTACTGAGCTTTTGGATAACACCCTATATACAACTTTGGGTGTATGTAGATTCTGTTTCTTTTGTATTCCAGGTCGAAGCGTTGAGCTTAGCGATGGTGGTTTTGGTTATTGATTTTTTTCTTGGGCAAGTTGGTGTTTGTGGCGTGTGGATGTTGCACCTCTCTTGTTGCTTGGATGTTTGAATTAATGTTTTAGTTTCTTTTTTTGTTGTTTAATTTTGGATGTTGCTTTAAGTTATAAGCCTTTAGGTTTTTTTATAGTTTAAAGGAATGTTTTGTTGGCTGTTTCCAGTTTCCATTGTATATATTGTGGTTTTTATTTTTATCTTTTTTTTTCTGGTAAACTGTTCCCATTTGTTACTTATGATACCTGGGCACTTGTGCGAGCCCGTGAGGATTGGGAACGCCCTTCAGGCAATGTTGCGGACCGAGTCGAAAGTCAGGTCAGATGGAAACCCATCCTGGTTCGTGACATATCCAAAACATTTTTCCAAAATTAAAAACAATTTCACAAAACAATTTTACAAAATGGTGGAACTTCTTTTTCCAAAATTCGAAAACTAATTCCTGAAACTGTTTCAAGAAACTATCACTTCCTTTCCTAAAATTCTAAACTATTTTGTAAAACTGTTTCATGAAACTCTGTCACTTAATTTTACAAAATTCCAAACTATTTCATTAAACTATTTCACAAAAAAGTATCCCTTCATTTTCCAAAATTCCAAACTATTTCATGAAGATATTTCAAGAAACTATGTCACATCCTTTTCAAAAATTCCAAACTATTTTATAAAACTTTTTCATGTATTTGTGCCAAAAAAATGGTGTCTAAGAAACGGTGGTACAGAAATGGTTTCATAGAAATGGTGTCATAGAAATGGTGTCCCAAAAATAGATTCATAGAAACTGTGTCACAAAAATGGTGTAATAGAAACAGTGTGACAAAAAAATGTAACAAAAATGGTGTCACAGAAATGGTGTCATAGAAACAGTGTCATAGAAACAGTTTCACATAAATGGTGTCATAGAAATGGTGGCACAAAAATGGTGTCATAGAAATAGTGTAATAGAAATAGTGTCACATAAACGATGGCATAGAAACGGTGTCACAGAAATGGTGTTACTGAAATGGTGTCACAGAAATGGTGGCATAGAAATGGGGTCACAGAAACGGTGCCATAGAAATTATCTCAGGAATAGTGTTTCTTGAACTCTTTCACTTTTCATTTCTCAAATTTCTAGATTTATGTAGCTTCACCCATTTAATGTTTTCTTTGAGAAAAAGTGCATTAAAATCCTCTTGAGGGGTTTAAGGCTGATTTAAATCCTAAAACTCCTATATTAATTTTTCTAAGGTTCAGGATGACATTACTTGGTCAAACCACATAGTTTAATGTGATCCTCATTTAATGGAAAATCCAGCATATATTAAAATGCTGCTCTATTAAATATTATAAAGGGATGAGATATATTACTTCCTTGTTCTACCTTCTTGTTCTCTGGCGAGAGATGATCAAACCTTTCCTTCCTCCCTATAGGATTCATTCATAGTGTTGTAGCCTTGGATCATGTCTTTTTGGGAGTTTCTTCCTGCTTCATGTGTGCCCCCAGTTTTGGTGAAACCACGAAATATCTATCAATAGTAGATATAAGGCATGATCTATCATCATTCATCTAGGTTCCTCTCATTTTACTTCTCTTTTACTATTATGGAACAATATCTCCATACTCCCAATGGACTTTTCTTGTGTGTTTTCTGGTGTGGTGGTGTCTCTGTATCCTCAAGTGGATACAGTCTTCCAGGAGAGGTGATTGTGATATGTTTTGTTGGTTTGTTCTTGTACAAAGAGCATTAGAAACCTATTGAGGTAGGGGATTCATGATTTCTCTATACTTTTACATTAAACTATAGAGTTATCATGTTTTATCCCACTGTATCACAATGTAATTGACATAATAAATATTTTGACCAGATTAATGAATTGGTAACAATAGTAGGTTATTGCCTCTCTTTTTTCTATATAGTTTTATTTATATTCCTTGATTGTTAGCATTTTATTCTTAATGAAATTGGTAAAGAACATTAATATGTAATTAATTGATAATTATTTGGCTAAAGATAAAGAGTCAGGTAAATGAATCCAGCTATTTTTGTAATTTGATGTTAAAAAAATTGACGCAGTAAGGAAGTTTAATTATTCATGATATCTACAATAGCTATTTAATTAGGTTTCCAATAGTTGGAACCTGCAATTAATAAATCAGTTAATTCTAGATGGATTAACGAACTAGTTTTTTGATAAACGATAATGTATGGTAGGGTTCTGAGTTTCCCTCTTTCGTGTAAGGCCAAGTTCCTTTTTCTTTGGAACCATAAGTGCTCATTCTGTTTGAAGGATGAATGCCTTTTTGAAGGACCAAGATCCCATTTGATATGATGTTTGTTTCCTACTAATTGTGTTGTGGTGTGATCCTGAATGAATGTTATGATATGTGGGGGAAGGGAGTCCCATTGGTTGTGGCAGCAGTTGACACCTAGAGTGGTGAGATGCATCGATTTATACATGTGGGTGTTTGGGAGGAAACCGAAGATGATGAAACCAATTGTATGTGAATGTGGGATGCTTGCTGAATATTTTTGGTTGTTATCTTCTTAATTTTACACACTGATCAAGGTATCTGGTCTTCATTACCCTTGTTTCAAAAAGGGGAGAAGATGTGTGGGGTATGCTACGTGATTTCCATGTTTAGATTCTTGAGGTAGGATGGGTGTACGCTCTTTTTATGGGTGGAAAATACTCAACAGGTAGTTCATATACTCACCGTTTCGAGCCCCCCTTGTGTTTAGTAGCTTATAATTTTTCCTATAATTCTTGGGAATATGGGAAAGTAATAATGCTGTCAAAAAATGATTGAATAAATGATATTAACCCACAGGGTTGGATCTTGCTGGGACACAATTTTGAGGTTTCAATTTAAAGGAAAATAGGACTTTTTGTTTAATGATAAGGAAATATAATGTGGAATTGTTAATAGCTAATTAATGTTTAAATAATTAATTAACATAAAGTGAAATTTGTAAAAATGGAATGAATTAATTTAATAAATATCTTTAAATGGTTGTGTTATTATAGGATACCTAGTCTTACCAGTGGCAGCCGGGATTCTGATAGATGTTAGCTGTAGTTGATTCTAAGACTAGGTTATGCCCATAGTGTGGTTGTGAGATATATTATATTCTTTAATTTTTTTGTTTCTATATGCTACTCCACACAGTGAGTTAGTGAAACTAACACCATAGAGATTCTGATCCCTGGGGGTGTTTTCACCAACATCCCTGTGTGAGGATGGATGGTTGACTACCCCTTTGTCCCCACTCTCTTCTCTAGGTAGTTATTAATGATAATAGGCCCAACAGTTATTTTTCCCCGTATATGTGTGTAGAGGGATGTAATGTCTTGTGGTTATTCATAAACATAGATTCTAGATATAGTATCCTGTAGACTACTATAGGTGCAATGTGTATAGGCTGTGATGAATTGAGGATTCTTACTTGATGTATGGGCAATAATGTCTTGAGGTTTAATACCCGACGTATGATACATGTCATGCGAGATATGGTGGCTCCCAAGATCTACCTGGTTATATTTGTTATGTGGAAGTAACAATTTTTTCATGAGGTGCATGTTGTGGTGATTCACCCAGGTGTTTGCGGGAAATCCTTTTTTTGAGAGAGATGATTAAGACGTGTGGCATTGGGAAAAAGAATAAAACCTGTGGGGAAGTAGTAGCGGGGTTCCCTTGATATTATTTATTATATTATATACTCTTGTATGAAATACTTGGTGAGAGTATCCCCGGTGAGGCTTGGAAATTAGTATACATGTTTAGGTGATGAGTTAGTTTCACTTATTGTTCACTATTCTTTAGCATGATTTATTTACTTTTTCATGAGAGACCCCATGAAGTATCCTACTAAGTATACTGTTATACTCATCCTACATTTATATAAACTATTTTTTCAGATCACTTGGAGAAGGTTGGAGATTAGGCTGGTTACTACTAGCTTGGGGTTGTAGGAGCTATTTGGGCTTTGTGGTTGCTGCCATTTTTACTTTCCTTTGGTGCTTGATATTTTCTGTTTTAGTTGTAGTAGTTTTTTCTTGACATTTCATAAGTGTACCTGGGATTTATTTTATATTGGATGAGTTCGAGTTGTTTGTTTTCTGTCTTATCTATCTCTTCCTCATGTGTTCTCTTAGAGGGTGATGCCTCCCATTTGTGTGTTTAGTATACCCTAGGTTCTAGTCGCCATCCCAGGGCCTACTGGAGGTGGGACTCAAGAGTCACTATCTCCCTTCTCTCATTTCTGACTTAGGAGGGGTACACCTTATGGGGAGGGGGTCGTCATAAACCATGTTCTTTTCACCTTAGGTGCAGGCTATCCAATAATGAATACTTACTATTTTTGGTTTGTAAACTCAAGTCTTTAGGTCACTTTTTGGTAATAATTTATTTGGGACATACCCACTTCCTTCCATGAAATTTTTGTGGAAGTCCCAACATTTTTTCTCTTCCAAGATTTTATTTAATTTAACTTTTACTCAACACTTCTAGAAATTATAGATTTAGTGAAAGATAATTTATCTACAATATGGGTTACCTTTTTCTAAGGGTGATAACTTGAGGCTTCTAAACCTGAAATAAATCTATTTATACCACAATTATGATCATTAATTGATATAATTATCACTTCTGAAGTGTACGTAGAAACAATATTTTCTCAGATTTTTGTGGAGGTCAAGTTTTTACTTCTTCCAAATTTTTTAACTTGAATTATAACAAAATAAAATCAAGGTTGAGGATAAAATTCTCATCCTCCAAGGATATCAGTCTTCCTTCCGAATGTACCTTAATAAATTCTTTCTCAAGACCAATTATTTTCAATTATTCATTAATTAAAGAAACACTCTCATTACAATGTGTGGCTGATTCTTCCTTATCCTTTACATGCTTTGTGGGAGTATTTTCTCTTCAAAATTGTCTATCCAATTCATAATCAACTGAATTATCTTCTTACTCTAGATATGATATCTCACCAGATAGGTACTTGAAAAAATTCATAATATAGGAAACAACCTTATCATTAATCTTATTAAGATACTTTCCTGCATATGAGTAAAAATATTCAACTATTCTAATGTCTTCATTTTCCTCACCCCCTTTATTGATTGAACTTGAGTACTCAAAGGAATGAAAATCAATAGATTTAATAGCTAAATCCTTACCATTATAATCAACATTATCTAATGGTATTTCCTCTCTATTATTTGATATTTTTCTTAGCTTCCTTGCCTCTTTCTTCATCATATTATTCAGTTTAATAGGAGAGAATTCCATATATGACTTGATAAGTATGGTAAATAGTTTAGATATTTTTAGAGGGAATCTTATTTACTACCACTTGAGGTGTCCGGAGGACTAATAGGCCACTAAGAGGGGAGGGGTGAATCTGTGGTAACTTAAAACTTTTATGGATTTATTTCCTTTTAAATTCAAACTTATAGACTTATTAATTCTCAATAATGTGATGAACCAACCCAGGTCGACCCTGAACCGGTCACCCAAGACGACCTACAAAATCCCCAAGGCACATTCTCAACCACCTCAAACTGATGAAAAGATCCAAGGGCATCATGAGAGTAGTGGTGAGAATGATTTCTTCTAGTAAAAATAAATAAAAGTAGTGTAATACTAAAAGAGAAACCCAACATAAATAAAATAACCTATGAGAACAAAAAAAAGTAACCTAGAAATAAGGAAAATATGAACATAATGACCTAGGAAATATCTATGTGACCCCATGTTAACTTTCCAAACCCAAAAACCAATATCATTTTATGATGATTGAAACCAATAAGGAACCTACACCTGAGACTAAAGACAATAATGACAGTAGAGGCATGAGTATTAAACCTTGGTAGGAGTTCCCAAGAAAACTATTTGCAATTAATTTTATTTAAATAAAATATTCATAAACTCCAGGTTTAAAATAAAATATATAAACATATATATATTTTTTAAAAAGTTCTTTCTAAAAAAATCAATGTCCATTTACGTTTTTTTAAACATGTTTCTTTTTACAAGGATGGAAGCTTAACATTTTTGGGATAAAGAATGATGTTTTTATTTAAAGAGGAATAAAATAGGGTAAAACATTCTCAAAAAAATTTCTATGAGACATATTAAAAATCAAATATCCACTTTTAAAAAATATTTACACTAAATAGGAGAGATGGAGAAATAAAAATACAATAATGTCAATCGAAAAACGCTACACAAGTGACCAACAAGACAAGGCACCTAAATTATCTTCCTCCAAAAACTACGTTCTAGGGGAACATGGGAGTACCTCAAAGATTAGTGGAAAATCTAAAACATTCTAAAAATAGATTCATCCCATAGGTGTTCCTAATATGATGCCATCAACTAGCCCAAATTCTCGGTCGTACCCTACTTGGCATAATCGATGGGTATAATTACAAAGAATAGAAAGGTCTGTACTAAGGGCCACTAATCAGAGCATAATAATAATGGGTTCAAGGGAAATTCTTGTATAATATACTATCTATTGTAGGTTTCCATGTAAATACTAAAGTAGGGTGAGCTAAACAAATCAACCATATAGAAATCACAAATATTTTGCCACCACATGAGCCACACAACCAAGCATTACCCCCGAATCACCCCAATAAGTATACTCTTTCCTTAAAACCATCAACACATGAGGAAAGTCCCATGAAAATAACCTCCCAATCCATTTATAATCAATAAATAAAAGAGTTACACCTCAAGAGGAGTTCTCTAAAAAGAACCATTGATTTAAAAGTTCTAATCGGTTCTATTCCATTCGTTGAGTAGAAAACCGTTTACAAAGAACCAAAAACCATTTACAATTCCATTTTCAAAACCTCAAACACCATTTATAAAATAAAAATCATTTAAAAATCCAAAACCATACTTTAGAAACTGAAATTTACTTATAATGGAAAATCAAGCATATTGTCAAACACTTGGTGTGCACAGTTTTGTAAACAAAATTCATACAATCCAATAAAAGATGTAAATATCTTCATTTCAAATAAAAAAATTATTATAAGAATTATATATCACTATTTAGTACAAAAAGGTTTGAAAGGCAAGTAATCAATGTTTATTAAATTTAAAGGCCAAATGAAAAGGGGAACCTTCCCCAAAAGGGATAAAACCAAGTCGAAACACCTCGACACTCGATACCTTCGACAATGATCACTACACAATTGCAATATAATAATGTCCTATATATACACCCATTAATACAATTTACATATTCCCTTTTACATGAGGGAATATGTATAATTTGGGCACACACACACACACACACCTATATATATGTGTGCAAGCCTTCAAGGAGCCACAAAATGTTCTAATTAACATATAGGGAACCAAAAATCACCATAGAACCCAAATAAAATTGTAACAAACAAAAGGGTAGAAGAATACTACATAAAAAGACAGAGGGAAAACTAGAATTGGACAAAAATTTTCACCTACAGTTGCAGATGCCAAGACACACATGAAGAAGTCCCAGGAGACCCACAGAATGCCCAAACAATGGAAGAAAGACCCCAAAATATAGTCAACCCATAAACTAGGGTTTGGAAAAACAAAAAAGGGATATGGGGAAGAGAAAATATTATAAATAACATATAAGGAGGGAAGAAGAGATCATACCATGGGGAATCAATTGAGAAACCTACAGAATTTAGGAAAATTGGGGAGAGGAGAGGAGGCTGAGAGGGGGTGTCAGGAACAACCAATGGGCAGTCCGTAGGGGGATTCATACGGGGGGGGGGGGGGAGGGATAGAATTTTATTTTATATTATATTTTTTTAATTTTAATTTTTTTTATTTAGAAAAATAAATGACAGACGGTTTGGAAAAACACGCACTAACCATTCACCTTCTTGTGGGATCCTCGAGCACCCCATACGGGCTAGTTGTACGATTTGAAAAACCATGTTCTAACTATGGAGTTGGCACTATAAAAATCACAAAATTTTCCGCATGAGTACTGTATGGTTTAGAAAACCCTATGCCATAACAGTGATACAAGATATTCATTCCCTAAAACACCCAATTTCAAGGGAAAAAACCCAAATATAAAATAAATAAATATTAATTAAACAATAAATGAAATAATATAAAAGTGATGTGTAAGGGTGTAAAAATTATCCCTAACATGAAAATTTATGCCCCTATAATGCCCCAAGATACTTTTTTGATCAAGACCAATGAATAGATGAACTAAAATCTAAGGCAAGAACTAAAAACATGAATACCAAAAAACTAACACTCTCATTTTTATTCAAAACATGAAACTATGAAATATAAAAATAAAATACTAGACCAAAATCTAAAGAAGCCAAAAATTAAAGGAAGGCATCTCACAAAACCCAATAAATCAAACAAATAATGAAGGTATTACAAAGAGGAGGTTCACTCTTTTCCAAACACAACAAAATAAAGAACACCATGACCCCTAACATAGAAAGTGACCTATCAAGAACACCTAGAATCCATGTTTATAATGAGATTATCATATGGTGGCTTCAACACCATATTAGAACTCTCGAAAAACACTAATTTCACAATCCATAGTAACTCTATAATCCTAACAAAAACCAAAAACCAAGGGAAATTATGAACAAAACAATGAATTCCACTATCTAAAAAAAACAAGATTCAAAATTTTCAGAAGAAAAGAACTTATATGAAAGAGGGAATTATCCAATAGGGTACAAAACCACATTCTCCACCCCCCAAATAAAAAATCACTAAAAACAAAACTCAAAATAGAAAACTTTTACAACAAAACAAAGTTTAAATTGAACCCAGATTAGTACCCAACTCCTAAAAATATGATATGGAGTCTTGCAATGTGGATGACCTGGATCCACATCACTTCTTGGAGACAACCTGATAAAACCATTATAGGTGACCCAAAATTCCATAGGTATGTAAGGTATTTGGAGCATTTGGAAACGATAGATTCTTATGGACTGACCTACTATATTGATAACACACAATGGTCCTATGCCTACAATATTTAGAAAAAATATCCAAAGGCCTCTTAATTCCAATACCGACATCACCAACTTTATAGATATTTCTGATATCTCTTCCAGTTTTCCCTTTATTTTTTTAGATATTGAAGAAATATTGCCCTCCTCGATCACCCCTATCAACACAACTTCAATATGAACCAATTGCCTCACCCCATTAGAAAAGGATCTTAGTATGATTCTCAAAACATTCGATTGTAGATCAGGATGAATCTCGTTCTAGAAATGTCAGGCTTTTATAAAATCATCCCCATCCCACTCTACAGGATAAGGGACTAGATCCCCAGAAATGATAAATGAACTACAACATTGATCCACCACCTTACTGAAGAAAACACATCTTCATCACCTTCACCACCTTTACAGCCTTAGAGAAGTACTGCTAGATGAATGTTTCCTTGAAGAATTTCTAGGAGAGGTATTCTTGAGGATTGGTTCAAATGAATGACTTTCACCACTTCCAATTGGGTCCTTCAAGAATAAAGTTCATGAAATTATTTTTTAGAGGATCAAACAACTCAAGGAAACTGAATATCATCTCAATTCAACATATTCAACATTCCTCTTTAAAAGGATCCACTTGTCCCTAAAAGAGAGGAGGGTTTAACTTCTGAAATTTGAGGAGGAAGTCCTTGGGTGGATCAATTGAAGTGTCTTCTAATGGTGAACCAGCCATATCTTCACCTTGAATATCCATTAAAACATTGTTGGGGGTGTATAATAAATGAATGAAAACCAATAACTCAATAAAAAACAACTCATTAATAATAACCCACCACAATCAAACACTAAATGTAAAATGAAAAAAAACTCACAAATCTCCCAAAACCTTTTTAAAAATCCCGCTAAACACCACTTGAAAACCAATTTTCAAACTCTACAGTAAAATCCACTTCATTACACAAAAAAATAACATTAATTATATGGAAAATACCAATTAGACCCATTAAAACCATTTGCATATTTAAAAAACCTTATTTCATAAGAATTATTTAATTAAAAAACCATTTCATCAAAAAATATTTTATTTAAAAATTGATTTCCAAAAATCTCTTTAAGATAAATATGAAAACTAATTTATAATTTTCAGAAACCAAAACATTACTTTTTGAAATATTGATTTTCAAATTTTAAAACAAGGTTTTAAAATTGATCTCAATGTTAAGAAGAATTAAAATTATCTGACAAAGGGGGAAACTAGTGTCAATGGGTGACTTGGCTATATGGTTGGAGACTATATAAAAATAACACCATCATCATAGAGACTCTCTCAAGACCATGTTCCTAGGTTCCAAATGTCTTTCCTAGACATGAAATCTCCCTAAGAACACTGGTCCAAATCCCATTTAATTTCCCCAACACTAAACAACCACAAAAACCAAACAAACCAAAAAAATATAGCTTTCTATGGTAACCCAAGGTTTGGCATAGAAAGTGTTGGGAGAAACCTTATTCATACCAACACCCCAATTTCTGACAATACTTCTCTATCACCCTTGAAGACCCAAATAACAATGGGTACTACGAAATATAGTTTCTATAAAGAACCTATGATTTGATAACATTTTGTCATGAACAAACCTAGGTCAACCCCGAACTGATCACCCGAGCTGGCCCATGGAATCCTATAGGTACATTCCCGATTGCCCTAGGGTTGTGAGAAGTGCTAAGGGAATCATCAAAGTAATGATGGGAAGAATTTCACAATTAAAAATAAATTAAGTCATTGGAATACTAAAAGAGAAACCCAATAAAAATAAAATGACCCATGAGAACAACATAACAGAAACTAAAAATAAATCAAAGTTGAAACCGATGATAAAACCAATCCCTATGTGACCTTGCAGTCACTCTCCGAACCTAAAACCCACATCACTCCATGAAGATCAAAAGAAATAAAGAACCTACACCTGGGGCTGAAAACAAGAATGTATGTATAGGCATGAGTATCAAAACATTGTAGGTGTTCCCAAGCAATATATTTCCAATTTATTTTCTTTAAATAAAAGATTCGTCAAAACCACGTTTGAAATAAAATATATAAACATAGGAATATCACACATTTATTTATCAAACAAATCATGTTCTCTTTTCCTTTTAATTTTTAATATAGGTTTTTTTCCAAAGAGGGAAGTTTATCATTTTGGAAAAAAATAATGGTGTTTTTATTTAAAGAGGGAGAAAAGAGGGTAAAAAATTCTAAATTTTTTTCCATGAGACATATTAAAAACAAATATACACTTTTAGAAATGGGTAGAACAAATAGAAGAGTAGGAGAAATAAACCCACAATAAGGGAAATAGAAAAACACTACACAAGTGACCAACTAGATGAGGCACCTAAATCATCCCCCCCAAATAACTAAGTTCCATGGGAATATGGGAGTACATAAAAGGTCATTGGATAATATATAACATAAATAAACCTGATACATCCTATAGGAACACCTACCTCAATTCCATCAACCATTATGAATGATCGGTCATACCCTACCTTGCCTAACCGAGGGGCACAATCCGAAATCAGACCAAGGCACCTACTAAGGGCCGCTAGCCAGAGCGTAATACTAAACTAGTGAAGAAACTGTTCTTGGATAAATCACTATCTATTTGAGGTCCCCATGTTATGACTAAAGTTCTGGTGATACAAATAAATCAACCATATAAAAATCACATGCATAATCCACCACATGATCCACACAAAAAAGCATCACCCATGAATCACCCTAAAGAGTATCCTCTTGTCTTAAAACCATAAACACAAAAATGAATTACTATTACAAGGACCTACCAATCCCATTAGAATCAATCATGTTAATAAGAACACCCCATGTAGAGTTTTCAAAAAATAACATTTGATTTTAAAGTTCCAATGAGGCATATTATATTCTTTGAGTAACAAACCACTTACAAAGAACCCTAAACCATTTAGACCTTTTCAAACCTGAACAAACATTTGTAAACTAAAACACATTTACAATTCGAAAAACATAGTTTCGTAACCAAAATTTACTTATAAATTCCAATAGGGAATGTTGTCAAAGACTTGGTGTGAGATAATTTGTAAAAAAATCATACAATCCAATATAAGGAGGAAAACAATTCATTTCATATCAAAAATCTATTTTAGGAATTATATATCACTCTTTAGTAAAAAAAAGTGTGTGAAAGGAAATAAATCAATGCTTCTTAAATTTAAAGGCCAAATGTAAAGGGAATCCTACCTCAAAAGGGAGAGAACCGAGTCAAAACACCTTAGCACTCCATGAATTTAAAAAAGATCACTCCAAAAGTCCACCAACATACACTTATATATATACACACCCCTCAATCCAATGTATATATTCCCCTCACAATGAGGGAATATGTACATGGAGGATATATATATATATATATATATATATATATATATATAGACATACGTACCTATGTATATGTGGGAAAGCCTTTAAGGATCCACGAAATGTTCAAATTAATCTATAGGTAACCCAAAATCACCATATACGCCAAATAAGATTGGAAAAAACAAATAAGAAAGAAGAAACCATCCTCAAATGGTGGTGAGTTAACATGAATGGACCGACACACTTTTCCTTTACTGAAAAACACATACAAAGAAGTCATGGGAGACCCACCACATGACCTAACAATGGAATAAAGACCCAAAAACATGGTCAACCCATTAACTAGTGTTTGTTAGAATGGAACAAGGTTATGGGGAAGAGACAAATATCAGGATAACATAGGAGGCAAGAGAATTTCATACATTGAAGAATAGAGTGAGAATCATGAATAAATTGGTTGAAACTTATGGGAGGATAGGGCACCAATAGGGGGATATCACACATAGAAAATGAGAGGTTTAGAAGGGGGGGATGTGTTGTGTGAGTGGGGAGGGGGAGTGTAAGAACCCATTTTTCACTCAGGTATGGATCCTTTAAATTTTAGTATAATTATTTATTTTGGGCTTAATTTGGATTATTAATGAGTTAGAAAATGTTTTAGGGGTTTCTTGGGATTTTTCTAAAGAAAAAACCCATCTCTTTTTGAAACTGGTCATACCACACAGTTGACACATGTTTAGTTCATGGTTTTCCTAACCATGTGGATGATAAATTTTCAAGAAGAACCATATCTCATGGTTGGAACATGAATGTGTGGCCTAACCATGTAGGTTTTCTTTCTTCCTAGGTACCCGTGAATGGTTTGCGTGTGGGTTTTCAAACCAATCCCATGCTAATTTTCCAAGTAAAATGTCTATTTTTCCCATAATGGTCTAATTAATCCACATCTTATTACCACATACAATTTCTAGTGTGATTCACGTCTATTTATATAATTTTGGAGTGTTTTGGGTGCTAAATATAGGGATTGAAATATCTCCTTCATTCGGGATCTGATCAAGATTTTTTTCATCTCAATGGACGCACAATGGTAAGTACTCATGTTCGTTTAAGACTTCCTCCTTCTATTTTTCTATCAACCTAGTCATCGTGGTGTGATCATTTTTACTATTTTATTAGATCTACTATTATTTGATCCAAATCAAGGGTTGAACTAGATGTGAAGGATCATACAACCCTAAGGTAGGTGTTCTATAACTCATCCATCAAGTTCATTGATTTTGTAACTGTCATGTGCCCCCCCCCCCCCGATTTCATCAGGTGCTATTTATTGAATTTATATTCCAATGTTATACTCATTATAACCATGTAGTTATTATCTTTCTATATATATGATTAATTGTTATTGGTTATGTCCAAAATCCCATCCATCATATGTAGGATGTTATTCCATAATTGTTTTTTAGTATTTTACACGTTTGAGAAACCGTTCGGGTGTGACTTGGATTGACCCTTCTAAGGGTATGATTTTCTTTATTAAATGGCTTGATTTTTATTGTGAATTGAATAATGTAAAGTACCATATGTTCTTACCACTTTACCAGCCTAAGTTAAGTGATTCAAATTGATAATTAAATATGAAATGGAAATTGGAATGTTTATTAATTATATGACTTGAACATATTAAATTTGAATGAAATATAGGTTTCATGTATGTAGTACCCATTACCACATTAATAGATGGTAGTGGAATGAATCGTAATTATTGAATATGAATTAATGGAATTAATAAAGGATTCATACTACTTTCCTTATCATACGAATGAAAGGCAAGGTGTGAACCAAATAAAATATTATATGACATCATAATTAAACAGGAATGGATTGACACGATATCACCTTGGATTATTATCGGGGAATGCCATGAGCATTTGGTAACCCCATTCCGATTTAAGGAAAACAATTTCATAGGTTTATACCCACCTATATATCGATACTTGTCTATTATTGGATGTCTAGTATGACACAATATGATCCCTAAAATTGTGTTAATGGATGCATTAGATACACTCCTTGGATCCATCATTGAAAATTAGGTTCTATGGTTACAACCCATAGGTCCATGTCTTTATTTAGCCCCATTTTCCTGGGATTATCACCTTGGATTTGGTAGGAACCTTATTTTGTAATTCCTTAGAATATTCGCCATGGATTACACTCTTACCCTTAGCTAGACTTTAGTTATTACTGAGTTAGCAACCCTTGAGGTCTATGTTTCCTTGGTTATTAACATGGATCTTCTTTATTAAATGTAATTACTTGATGACTTATCATAACTTGGAAACTTCAATATTGTTAAAAAGTGACTTATTTATAAACTAGTAATAATTAATTAATGGATTGGTTATGTTCAGATTCTAGATGAGGGCTGAAGAAGGTACTTGGGTATTTAGTTACATTGCACTGATTTACTTTATATATGTATTCTTTCACACTGTTACATTTCCATTACAAATATTGAATGTTATAGACACATTTGTTGGTGGCCCACTGAGATTTATCTCACACCCTCTTTGGGCACCATTTGGTACCCGAAGTAGATTATGTGAATATAGGTGTTGATAAAGGGAAGAATACAGCTTCGAACACTAGAGTAATTGTTATTTAGTATGAAGTTTGAAATCAGATAACCAAGATGATGCTTGGGATTGTTGGGATAGTCTTTTGATTTCATTTGTACTTTCGTTGAACATGTTATGCCTACTATCTTGTATCCATGTTTTCTAGTATTTAGGTATATGAAATGTCATCATAAGTTGTATTGATGTATGTTATTTCAGTTATTTTAGTTATTATTACTATTGTCTCTATTTTTTGTTGTGGATTCTGTTTACTTGTATTGCTTACTCTATTCACCTCTATTTATATTTATCCACTGAGATAAACTTTGATAATGAGGGCATAGTCTTCCCCCGGACACACCATGGTTCCTCACTGCTAGTCAGCAGCCTCTGGAAATTGGGGAGATGTGCTTGAGTCCATATGGTCCACCTAGCCTGGGGAACCAATTAAGTGGAATCCAGGTTCGGGACGTCCCAAAGTAGCATCAGAGCATCTTTCATTCTTGATTTTATATCTGGAGACAATATATTGGAGATTAGGAATGCTGGGAACTTGGTCATAAGACGTTCTTGGGTGTCGTGAACCCATGTTCGGGGTAAAAGCTATTTTGCCTAAATTATAGTTGTTGTTATGTGTTTCCTATTATAGTTGACATTATTTCTCCATTAGGTGATGAAAATTCTGTATGGTGTTGTTGATTATTACTCTGTTTGAGGAGTTTCTTTTATCCTTAGACCAATTATATGAGGTGAAAGACCACTATCACATGAATCATTATAGGAACTAAGAAGTTACATGTAATGCATATTGCAGGGCCATATAGGTGCATTCACTGTTTTTCATTACTTGACATGATTTTGATTATTGAGTGATACTTTTATAGTTATCTTATTCATATATTATTATTGGTCACGATTGAGTGATTTCCTATCTCAAATAATGAGGTGTATGGGCCCTCATGGGTTGGGATGTGTAATTTACCTAGTCTAGCCATTATTCTATAAATAAAGGGTTATTATTTCTAGTGATAATGTGTATGGGAACTGATTCATCAATAATGGATATAAACTATAAATCAATTCATGACATCTAAAATAAACTGTGTTCACATCCTTATCCCACTTTGTTATGTTTATGAAAGGTAAATGAGTGAACGTGGTAATTCAATGTAAATTTAAATGAAACTTATAATTGAGAACTGATCAATACTTGGCCATCTAAGTGGTAGTTGGGGTAGTATGCCTTGGGTAGTGTGTCTTACAACATTCCTATTTCTTTAGTGATGATATCATTCTTCATAATATTTTTCTAAAGTGCGTGCTTGGAATTTATAGACCAATGCCGCCACGACCTACTTTCATTATACGCCAAGAGGATGGAAAGGACCATGCTCCTGACGTAGTGAGACCTAGGCTGCCACTCTTACCTCTAAGAGTGCCACTCAGGGCACAACCTACTAAACCTGATCTAGGAATTTATTCCAATGTTCATGATAATTTTCTATTTCTAATATAGTCCATGCATAGTGGTCCATGGATTGCACCTACGATGGATGGTGTGACGTGTGATTTATAGCAGTAGCCTCCTTCTACCTTTTCAGGGGGTGACATTCCAAAGGCTACTTAGTCTTGGATAGAATCCACCCACTCTATATTTGAACATCTAGAGATGCCTCAAGATTAATGGGTCAAGCATTCCACATACATTCTTCGGGATTCGGCCAAGCGCTTGTGGAATGTGATTACATAGGCTGGTCATCATCAGGGCATGTTATGGGTTGATTTCCAGACTACCTTCTATGACCATTTCCTTTCAAAAATGATGAGATATGATATATCTAGAGAGTTCATTCATATAAATAATTATTCTATGTCACTTATAGAGTATTTTACACGTTTCATGGAGTTGCAGTGCTTTGCACCGTTTCTAGCTGGGGATGAGCTTTTTCATGCTATACATTTCGAGAATGGGATATAGTATGCCATATGAACATAGGTGAATGTCTTTATCTTATCTAACTTTTCATAAATAGTCAATCAGGCTATTATCATTGAGCGTAACATGAGGGGCATCAATAATACTAGGCATAGAGGACTAGTGCCACATCCGGCCAGTAGTTCTTTCTGTGGAAGGAAACATTTTCTCAAGGTTTCTCGTAGGGGAGTGAAAAACATAGTGACCATTTATATAGCTCCAAAGTGTTTTATCAGTTTGGATAATGGTGGAACTTGGAGCCTCGTTGTGATAGAGACCCAATTGAGTACTAGGATTGTGGCCATATGAGGCATATCCAACATTTCTATAGGACCTTTTCACCTACTTCAAGTGGAAAAGGATTTGTGCTAGCTCTAACTTCAGGAGTGTGTTCTTTCACACCGTGTTAGGCAGGAAGATGGAATAAAACTGAAAGTAATGGCCGAGAAAGAGGTCATGGCCATGGATTCCAGACCCCTAATCACCAAAAACACCAACAGAGTAGTTGTGATCGTGGTATTCCATGTGTTGCACATGGTCATGAATCAGGTCAGTTGCATGCATTACAACCAATACCTAAGGATCAGGCTACGAGACCATTTACAATATAAGGTACTATTCTTATGGAATCTACTATAGTATCTTCTTTATTTGATATAGGTTCTCAGAACTCTTTAATATCTATAGCTATCATGGAAATTCTTAGACTAGAGATACATTATTACTATGGTGTAATGACCCTAGATACACCGTTAGGGGTACAACTAGAGAGAATATGCCATTGTAGGGACTTCCCCCTTGAGTTAAGAAGTTAAAATTTCTTATGAAACCTCTTAATTATTGAGATGACATGATTTAATGTTTTCTTGGGATAGATTTGTTGGTTCTGTATCAGGATTTTTTAGACCGTTATCACTACAGGGTATCATTTACAACACCAGAGGGAAAAATTATATACAAAATGGTGAGTGGGATATCCAGGTTGGTAGAGCTATACTAGAGCATCATGGGCTAGGTGAAGTTACCAACCATATTTCAAATATCTTTATGGAGGATCAGGGTTTACGAATGGTTTATTTCCATCAAGTAGTGGATCGTCTTTGGGATGTTTTTCCTGATGATTATTCTAGATTACCTCCTAAGAGAGAGGTAGAGTTTACAATATAGCTTTTTCCAGGAGTAGATCTGGTTTCCATTACTCTATAAAGGATGTCACCTACAGAGATTTAAGAGATTAAGAGTCAGTTAGAGGATTTAGAGGCTAAAGGTTTTATATGGACCAATAGATCCTCTTGAGGTTTTCCTGGGATTTTTTCCAAGAAGCTGGATGGAACCTTACATATATGCATGGATTATAGAAATTTGAACTAGCTGATGATCAAGAACTGATATCCACTACCTCGAATAGATGATCTCTTTGACCAAATCTAGGGAGGAATGGTCTTATATAAGATCTACATGAGATCGAGTTATCATTAAGTGCAATTCAGACCATCAGACATACCTCATACAAATTTACCTAGAAGGCATGGTCTGTATGAGTAACTTGTTATGTCATTCGGTCTTACGAACACACCCACCATTTTCATGGATTTGATGAATAGTCTTTTAGACCCCTATTTGGAAAAAAATTGTGTGGTCATTAATGATGGAATCTTGGTGTATTCTCACACTCGTAGTGACCATTAAAAACATCTTGAGATCATTTTGGGTACAATTAGGGAGCATTAGCTTTATGCCAATATTGCTAAGTGAAACATATGGATTGACAAAGTTGACTTATTAGGTAATATAATAACGAAATCACAAGTATCCGTTGACCCTGAAAAGGTCAGTACTGTAGTTTCCTAGGAGCATGCCAAGATCATGTTTGATATACAACCTTTCTTGCTGTTTATTAGATATTAAAGGAATTTAATTCAAGATTTATCATGCCTTGCTTCATCTCTTGCTGGCCTTACAAAAAAGGGTGTCATGTTCCTTTGGTCAGAAGCATGTGAGAAATCCTTTTAGGAGATAAAGGGGAGGCTTGTCTCAACACCTATTCTAGTTCTTCCCAAGCTAGGTGTAGGTTATACCATCTTCTGTGATGCTTTAGGCATTATCCTAGGAGCAGTGTTGATGTAGGAATACAGATTTGTTGCATATGGAACTTGATAGTTGAGGCCTCATGAGAGAAATTACCTGATGCATGACCTTGATCTAGAAGCAGTTGTCCATGCCTTATGTTGTTGGATAAACTATCTTTTGGGTGAGCACTTTGTGGTGTACACAGACCATAATAACCTCAAATATATATTTACTCAGCATAACTTGAACCTTAGACAATGAATATGGGTTTAATATCTACAATACTTTAATTTTGAGTTTTTCTATATGCCTAAGAAGGGAAATGTGGTTGTGGATGCACTGACTTTGAAAAATCAAGCATAAGCAGTACAATAAGCTAGTGATGAATGTAAGTTAATGAACCTCTTCTCTGAGATACACCTAGAGTTTCATGATAGTCCCGAGTAGTATTATCTCTCATCTTGGATAGTTACATCTTCCCTCCTTGAAAAGGTGAATGGTAGAAAATTTTCAGATCCCAAAGGCTTGGTTCTCAATGAGAGTATATGAAGAGATAACCTACCTCAGAAATGGTATGTGGGTAGAGACGACATCCTGTGTCTACATAGATGTATCAGGGTTCCTATAGTAATGGGAGAAGAGTTTATGAAAGAGTCACATGCCTCTAAATGGGCAGTTCATCTAGGAATCTCATAGAAGTATTGAGTCATGCGATACCAGTTTTTATGGCATGGGATAAAACATTAGATAATAGTTATTATCACTCGGCGTTCTACCTATTAGCATGTAAAGACATAGAACCAGATACCTATAGGCTTTTTAAAGCTACTTCCAATCCCATAATGGAAATGGGATGATCTTTCTATGGAATTTGGAGTGAGTTTACCTAGGTTACCAAGAGGTGGTGAATTTTTATGGGTTTTCATTGATAGAATAACAAAAGTATCCCACTTCATTCCAATTCTAGAGAAATTATCAATTGATTACCTGGGAAGAGTGCATGTCTATGAGATCATACGAGTCCACAAGGTCCCTCGTACTATCGTTTTAGCTAGAGATTCCCATTTTATGTCAGAATTTTGGTTGGGACTGTAAAAAGTTGTTGGATCACAGTTTCATCTAAGTAAAACTTTTCACCCTCAGAATGATGGGAAATCATAATGAACAATACTTGTTCTAAAGGATATGCTTCAAGAATGTTTCCTTGATTTCATCAGTTCTTGGGAGAAGTATATCCCTATTGTAAAATTTTTATTTAATAAAAACTTTTAGGTGATGATTCAGATAGATCCTTTTGATTCTTTATATGGAAGACCATGCCATTCACCTATATAGTAGATAGAGGTAGGTGAGGCATCCCTAAAAGGTCCTCATCTCATTAAAGAGAATTCAGAGTAGGTTTAGCTAATCAGAAAGCGTATGATTGCTTCCCAGTCTGGAAAAAAAATCTAATGTTGATCACTGTCAACAACCTCTAGAGTTTGAGATTGGGAATTGGGTTTTCCTTTTGGTATCACCCATGATAGGGCATAGATGGTTACATAAGTAAGGGAAGTTGTGGCCTCGTTACATTGTGCCGTTTGATATTCTAGAGAGAGTCAGGCTGGTATCCTATGAGTTTCCACAACCTTAGAGGAACTGTTCCATACACAATGTATTCCATGTTTTACAGCTTCACCTGTATCATGTCGAACCATCTTAGGCGTTTGATCCCGAGGAATCTGAGTTAGATGTTGATGATACCTTTGAGGACTATCCACAACACATCACTAACTTGAGCATGAAGGTTATATGATGCTGGTCTGTTACTCTAGTACGAGGGATATGGAAGCAAGGTCGCGTTATGAGACATGGGATCCATAGGCTGACATACATGCTTAATGGCCAGAATCATTCTCAGATATCTTTTCACCACCCTTGGAAGGTGAACTTCGGGATGAGTTATTTTAAGTGGGGGAGACTGTAAGAACCCAATTATTCACTTAGGTATGTATCCTTTAAATTTAATTCTAATTCTTTATTTTGGGCCTAATATGGTTGCGTAATGAGTTAGAAAAGGTATTAGGGGAGTCCGGGGATTATTCAGAGCCCAAAATCCTCTTTTTGGGAAACTTTTGATGTCAAATAGTTGTCACACGATTAGTGAAAAGTTTTCCTAACCATGTGGATGGTCAATTTTCAGGCAGAACCATATCACACGGTTGTCACCTGACCATGTGTTCTAATCATGCAGGTGCCCTTTCTTCCCAGGTACCCATGCATGGTTTTCTCATGGTTTGTCAAACTGTGTGAAAAAACTATGTACATGATAATTTTCTGGGTAAAATGACTGTTTTTCCCTTAATGATCTAATTAAGCCACCTCTTCTTCCCTAATATGATTTCTAATGGGGTTTACCTCCATGGATCTCATTTTGGAGCTTTTTGGAGGCCATATCTAGGGATTGAAAGATCTCCTTCGTACAAGATCTAATTGAGATTCCTTTCATCACATTATATGCACAATGTTAATTGCTCAAGTCTGTTTACACATTTCTGCTTCTATTTTGCTCTCAACCTAGTTATCATGGCGTGATAATTTTTCCTCTTTTCTTAGATCTACTTTTATATGAGCCCAATAAAGAGATGATACTATAGTGTAAGGATTGTAAAACCCTATGTTGGGTGGTCTATAACTCATCCATCAAGTTCATTGATTTTTGAATTATTCTATGGCCCCCACCGATTTCATCAGGTGTCATTTATTGAATTTATATGCCATTCATATAATCATTAGGACCATATGGTTTTTCTATTTCCATATTTGTGATTAATTTTTGGTGGTTATGCCTACAAACCCATCCATACCATGTATGATGTAATGCCATAATTAGGTTTTTTGTATTTGAAACATGTGAGCCACCATTGGGGTGGGACTTGTCTTGACCCTTATAAGGCTTATCTTTTATATATTAAATGGCTTGATTTATATTGTGTTTTTTATAATGGAAAGTACCATGTATTCTCACCACTTGACCTACCTATGGTAAGTGCTTCAAATTGATAATTAAATGTTAAAGGAAAATTGGAAATTATATTAAGTATATGACTTGATCATATTAAATGTGAATGAAATATAGGTTTCATGTCTATATCACCCCTTACAAAATTAATGGAAGGTAGAATAATGAAACTTAATTATTGAATATGACTTTAATGGAATTAACAAAGATTGTATGCTACATGACCTTATCACACTAATTAAATCCAAGGCTTAAACCAAATGAGATATTACATGACTTCATAAATAAACAGGAATGTCCTGACATGAGTTTGCCTGGGATTCTTAATAGGGAATTCCATGAGCTCTCAGAAACCTCGTTCTGATTCATGAATACAACCTTCTTAGGCTGAGACCCGTCTAGATCCTAAACCTTGTCTAGTCTTGGTTTCCCTATATAAAATTGTAGGATCCGTCACATAGTACTAAAGGATGACTTGGATACACTCCTTGGATCATGCATTGAAATGTTGGTGCCATGGCTACAACCCCTAGGGACCTATTTCTGTTTATCCCCATTTTACTTTGGATGATCACCTTAGATTTGGTAGGCACCTTATTGTGGAATTCCTTGGAATATTCTCCTTGGATTACAGTCTTAACCTTATCCAGGACATAGGTATTACTATGTTGTAGAGCCTTGAGGTCTATGTTGCCTTGGTTATTACCTTGAAACATCATTATTAAATATCATTATATGTTTTCTTGTCATAACATGGAAACTTCACTATTTTTAACATTTGACTTATTTATAAACTGGTAATAATAAATTAATGGACTGGTTATGATCAGATGCCAGTCAAGGGATGAATATGGTAATTGGGTATTTAGTTATATTTCGCTGCTTTAATTTATATATCAATGGTTTTACACTATTCTATTTCTATTACATAGGCCAGATGTTATAGACACCATTGGTGGGGGATGATGAGCATTATAGCACACGCTCTCAAAAAAAATGTTTGTGGTTTAACTAAGTGAAGCACATTGGCTGACTTTGGTCATTCTCTCAAGGAGGAAGTGAATTAAACAACCCTTAACTGGATCTAAGAAAACATAAAAAAGGAAATAATTTAAATCAAATGAAACACAAGATGGTGGGTTGGTTTTGTGACTTTTAAAAATAAACTAAATAACAAACAAGAACAATCAAATCCACAGTTTCCTTAAAAAACACTTATATGAGAAGACATAGTTGATCTAATATACCCCCTTCACCATTGATTTATCATTATCCAATATGATTATAATTCATTTAGTTATGATACCCTAATCTGGTAAACCCCTGAACCCTACAAAAATTAAGAAGACAACAAATATTTTAAAAAGAATGATCCCTCGATTAACTTCAGGACATCCAATCGCAACACCCTACCTTGATTGTGATCTAAAATCCAACTTATGGTAAGTGGAAAATTAGGGAAGCATATCCTCCCTTTAGTGGAGAATTTATTTAGTTTTTATTGATACTTGAAACCTAAACTTACGTCCCATTTTGATTAGATTTGGCGATTGAGGTTTCACTCACAAGATTTACACAAGCCCGACCACACGGTCTAGTGAAAATCAATCGAGCAACATAGAATATAAAACTCAATTAATTTATCACAATTTATGAATTAAAGTATGTTTATTGATTCAAAATGGATAAATTAAAGGAGTAGGGATTATATCAACTATGAAATAAATCAATCTTCCATGGTCGGAGTTCTCATAGTGGAGACGTTTTTCATAAGAAATGGATTGATTGGGGAACACCCAATATCATTAAAAATATTATATTCCAGACCAAGGAGAAGAATATAAAGATTAAAAGGCAATAATAAAGAATATTTATTAAATAAAATTCACTTTACAATCATAAAAACAAGGAAAAACAAAGTGGAGGTGGGAGAGGAGAGCCTTCTTCGAAGATAACTTTGCACAAGGCCTTACTTCTTCCAAAGGTTGTGAGGTGTTACCAAGAGTCCCCCTTTCGTCCAAAACTTTCCAATGCCTCGACCAACCCTTCAAAAGTGTGAAAAAATCAATTAAATAGAGTTGGAGAGGGCTTGGGTTACAAAAACGTTTTAAATGTAAAAGGGGAATTCAACCAATTTTTCAAATCCCAATTGCACCACATAGTTGGCCTACTGAACACATGAATTGGCTATCCCTCTAAAAGTATGATTTGTGTATAATCATATACCTGAGCTTCCCTCAAATTTTGGGCCCAATCCATGTATAGATGAAGAAGATACAACCAAAATTGTGAAGTGATGTCCAATCTGGATTGTTTAGTACAAATTTGTCTTCATGACCCATTTATTCCACTCAAAGGCACGTTACATCTCCCATGTCCTAAATAGAATTTGTATCCCATTAACTCAAGAAAAATTTTAAAATTTTTTAATACAAAATAATTTACATAAAAATATTTATCCCGAAATACTATAGTTAATTTTAAAAGGGTAGAACTGGAATTTCCATTAAATTTCTAAATGAATGACCTAATCCCAAATATTATATAAATTAACATATTTATCACAATGTCAAGAAGTTATTTTATTTATTATCAAAAAAATATTCAATAAAATTGTGTTGTATTAGTGGACCACTGTGATTTATCTCACACCCTCTCCGGGTGCTGTTTGGTACTCGGAGTATATTACATGAATAAAGGTGTTGATAAAGGGAAGCACATGGATTAGAAAACTTGATTGTTTACTGTTTAATATGGTTTTTTAAAATATATGACCGATCCATATTTCGGGATTCTTGGGAAAGTTGTTTGATTTCTTTTATACTTTTGATGAACATGTTATGCCTATTTTATTTTATCTGTGTTTTTTAATTTTTTAGATACAAGACATATCATCATCAATTTTATTGATGTATGTTATTTCAGTTATTTTAGTTATTGTTATTATTGTCTCTATTTTTTTGTGCCTTATGTTTACTTGTATTTATTCCTTTATTAACCTATATTTATTTTTATCCAATATTCTACACATTTCTAACGAGGTCATAGTCTCCCTATGGACACACCCTAGGCCCTTGCATCTAGTCGGTAGCCTCTGGAATTTGGGGAGATGCGCATGAGTCCATGTGGCCTATCGGGCTTGGGGAACCTATTAAGTGGCATCCTAGTTTGGGATATCACAGGAAAGGATAAAATTCTGTTTTAATTTATTTCAATTTCAATTTATTTTTTATTTATTTAATTTATTTTTTTAGAAAAAAACATGGTTTACGGTTTGGGTTTCATGGTTTGGAAAATCGTGTCACACTACTATGCTCCTAGAACACCTCACAGCGGATGTCCACATTGTTTTGAAAACCATGTTCCAACTGTGTGATTTAATCTGTCAAAAATTTCAAAAGATGCCACATGCTTTAGCAAACCATGCACCTTGACCATGCGATAAGCTATGCATGTGCCAAAACAAAAAATTTCAAGGGAAAACACTTTGAATAAAAAATATTTAAATAGGAAATCCAAAATAAATAAAATAATAGAAAAGTTTTGGTTTGGGGTGTGATGAATACACTCCCTCTTGTGTCACACAATCTCACTCGGATAAGTAGTAAATAAAGTTAAATGAACACATGGATTTTTACAAGGCTCGATACAAATAACTAATCCTTGAATTGATTGGTTATCCACCCAGATCATGGATTCTATACTATGATAAATATAATTGAATTACAAGGTTAGGGTGATTCACACACCATAAATAGATCAGAGTCACACTAATCTTTTCTCTACCAGCGTCTCACCAACCACTTGCCTATGTCTAATTGGAATTCACCTTTTTGATTCCCATTATACTTCTTTAAAATCTCTAAACTATAGTAACTGCACCACATGCTGATATTCTTGTATACCCCGAGTCTCAAATCTTTTTTGGGTTCACACTATGTATCCATAAGAGTTTCTTTTTAGCTCTTTAGATGTAAATTTCTGATTAGTTAAAGGATGTCTCTATATCCATATAATAGGTCTCCTTTAACTCAAAAACATATTCTTATATTGCTAGTAAGTATTCAAGAAAACTCAATATCTTCTTCACTACTTAAAAATCAGTTTCATAGGTCTTCTAAAAAACTATTAACCTGGCTGTCTCATTTATTTCACCATAACACAACCTAGAATGTTTTTTACCTATATTTTACAAACTTTAACACTATGTTAGAATCTTTCTTGGTGATATATACTATATAAAATATGTATTATATTTATAAATAAGATATTCTCCCTTACTACAGGTTGCAGCAGCTTATCCTTTTTCTTAATATTATTATTCTTCTTCTCCACTATAACATGCATTAGATTATTCTATTCTTCTTTTAGAGATTTAGTTCTCTTATATTCTCATAGATCACACATGAACACACTGAGAAACAAAACCAAAGCATAATTTTCTATTTTATCCTCCTCAATCTTCCAAAATCCTTAAATTTATAGGAAACTACATTAAAAGTATTCTCTCTTTTCCAAATAAAATAAATAGTATATTGAGAAAACAAAACAACAAAAAGTATGAAATCACCCTTATTGAATACCCATCCCAAGTTTCCAGTTATTCCCATGCACACCTTTTTCTTCATAGGGAGTATTTAAACAAAAACCATCATTAAATGATTCCTCTTTTGAAACATGATCAAATATATCTTTACAAAATATCTACAGTATTCACGAATTCATCTTCTCAAATTCTTCCAATAATATCTTCTTTTTTAACACGAACAACTAAACAAAGATATACAATAAACATATCTATAGTGTATAACTCATCTTTATTTTCATTAGGACGTCATTTCATTTCTTAAGTATGGGGAATATTCCCCGAACTATATCTAATATCGTTATAAAAACCAAAATCAAACTCAGATCAAACGGATACATGCTATGATAAATAGCAGGTCGAGGTTCGATGAGTTTTGATATTCATTATTCTTTGAAATCTGATGATTTCATTTTCTTCATTGCAGAATCAATATAGTGGAGATATCTCATTTTATATTACTCATAAAAATTTTGAATCATCTATTATCTATTAATAATGAAATTATGAACTGAAAATAAGAACTTAAACACCAATAGTTTTGTATTTTACTCAAAATTAAATAATTCTATAAACTCATATTTTCATTTTTCTTTGATCTTATGGTTCCATGGTTAAAGATAAACTTATATTTATTCTAATGATTATATCATACAAAATTATAGATATTTATGATGTTTATACCATTAAAGAACCATTTTATCATTATCCTAAATAATTTTATTTTCATCATATTCAAAATATGAAAATTCAATATTTCCTCAATCAGAAATTTGAAATTT
Organism: Viscum album; assembly: GCA_963277665.1. NCBI lineage: Eukaryota > Viridiplantae > Streptophyta > Magnoliopsida > Santalales > Viscaceae > Viscum > Viscum album. The sequence continues at coordinate 482,430 of CAUJRU010000021.1, forward strand.
TATTAAGTGTTGAAGTTTTAAACAAAGCAGTTAAAAGTTTTAAATTTTAAAAATATTTTGATAAAAAATATTTCTATTTGTAATATGTCTTATGGTTACTACCTTCACGAATTTTCTACATTATCCTGAAGTCTTACATTCCATAAAAGTCATACGATAGGCTCAAATACTTATAGTGATATCTTATGATCATGACTTATACTATGGTTGAAGTCATATAAACACCTAAAATATTTATTCTCAACATCAGAATACATAAATTTATCCATATTAAAATATTTACATTCACATTAGGAAGATACTTTTCCTCAAGATTTATCCATTTTTCATGGACTCCAAAATACAGACTTCTGTAGGTAGCTTAAAAAAGACTTGGTCTTACAATTGGGATTATCCAAAATTCTTCAAATCATTTAGAAACATATTAAAATGTTTTTTAAATTATTATAATAATTTTAAACTCTTTTTTACTCAGTTTCAAGTTGTTTTAGCATATAGAATACACAAATAATAGTTTTTCAATGATTATATCATTCACCTTAGGTTAGACTCCTCTTCAATAAATTTTCATTCACCTCTATTCACTTTATCCTTAATCCATGAGTGTTTATATAAATTTATTTTAGTATTCCTATAAAAAAACATGGATTAACTTCTCCCAACTCATGGGCCTTTAATGTGACGACCCAAAATTTTGAATAAATCTTGTTTCTGAATTTTGTGTGTTATTTTTTTTATACTCAACAAAACTGTTTCATTGGATAACATGAGTATAATTAAAATGAGATTGTTGGTTTTTTGACTGTCATATGACCATTGGTCAATATGACCACTAGAAACTAAACATTTCGATATTTGTCTCTAAATACAAGTGATCTTGGTTAATTAATATAGAAAGAAGATTTGATGGCCTCACCCAGTAGGCTTGGACTGATCGAAGCCCATCTAACAGAACTTGGGAAGGAGGTAGCACCACTGGGCTTTGCTTTGGACCAAACCCAAGCCGAACATCATCGTGTGAAGCTAGAACGGAATCACCTTCGCGATAAGTTCAAACTGATAGAAATTACTACTCGTGCGATGTTGGCCGAGCCTCCTTCAGATTCTCTCACCTTAGCACACCTTACACTTAGGTCCTATGCTGGTGTGATAAGGGGCTATGTATGGAGACCGTAACTTCCTTGTGTAATCCTTTGTTTTAAATATTTTTTTTTCTTCTTATGATGAAGTTTATGAATTTTCAAATGTCTGGATAAATATAGTATGCATATTTTTGGTGAATTTTACAGAAAGGATATTTTAAAAAAATGTTTATGTAAACCTTAAATAATTAAAAATGTGTAGTGATTCTCAAAAAAATGTCTTCCACAAATATGTTCAGTACGAAATTTAGAGTCTAATAAGATCAAGTTGATTTTTGATGAATAGTAAATTATGAATAGTGATTTTATGCTTAGGATTAGTAATGTGACTAAATGGATTATTAATATCACTTAAATAAAGCATTGATATAATCTAGGCACCTTGATTAAGTGATGTGATTCAATAAAATGGTTAAATAACGGTTTCATAAATTATTAGTCAAGTATTAGTTTTTTTGGGTGAATAGTGTTTTTTAATTAAATATTTAATTAGAAATATTTATAAAATTATTTTTATAAAATGGATTTTATTTTTGAAATCAGAGAATCGATATTATTTTAAGGTAATTTTTGGGGTTTTTTCTGAAAAAAATGAGTTTTCGGTGAATAGTGTATTTATTTAAAAATAAAATTGAGAATTTTTAGAAAATTATTTGTATAAAATGGAGTTCATATTTGTAATTAGAGCATCGATATTTGGTTAAGGTGAAAGTTTGGGAATTTTCTGAGAAAGTTGAATTTTCAGTGAATAGTAAAAATACAATTTTAGGGTTTTAGTATGTTTAATGACATCATAATTATGTCATGATGATTTCATGAGATATTTTAAGGGTTGGCAGACCAGAGGTGCTGAATTATTGTATTGGGGGCCCCATGTGGCCTAACTCCATGGTAAATTCCATGGGAGAGCACATGGTTTTGAGAAAAGCACTTGTGAGGTGTCCCTTGGCCATTAATGCCTTGTCCCCTCACTTTCCCAATAAATACCCACCCTTTCCTCCTTTATTTTTCACTCCCAACTCTCCCCCAACGAAGCTCTGGTCTCGTTACCTCCCAAGGAGTCCTCCCAAGGTTCCCCCAATCCCTAAAGGTCCAAACCGTTATGTTTTAAGAGTTACGTTTTAAGGTAAGGGATCCGGCCTCTTTCTTTCTTTTCAAGTAATCTCTTTTATGTCATTTATTTTATACTCAATGTTAATATGTTGGAGTATGTTATTCTATATTCATATTACTTCCCATTTCATTTTTATATGATGAGAGAACCCATCTTTCTCTCATCAATTCGTTTTAAGAATGTTTAAGTGACGCTGTTAGGCTGCAGAATTTTTAAGGGGATTCTTTCACCCTTCTCATTCTTTTCAAAATTCTACTTTCATGTCAAGTCTTTCAAGTTTTTTTATTATTTTGGGGTAAGATCTCTATATCTATCATACTGAACTCTTATACTCACATGATGAGAGACCCTATTTTATCTTTTCAAATCATTTTGTTGAAGTTTAAGTGACGTCGTTAGGCTGCCGAATTTTCATAAGAGAAATCTAATTTTTGTCTTCCTTCCATGTTTTTCTTTCAAGTGGCATGTCCTTCAAATTTCAATAACATGTTCATATATCATTCTTATTCTGTCCCTGTACTATTTTATGGGTCATTTATGAATGTTTGACCCATGTCCCCTCTCCTTTTAATGTTTTCTAAAACCCCGAAACATAGCCGTTATGCTCTAGAATTTTCATCTCAAAATGCCTTTCTCTTTTCTCAAAATTATTTTATGTTATAAAGTGAATACTAAAATCTCTTATTTATACAATGGTATTCACATATATCTCAAAATGTTATATTTTAAATTCTGGGATTTACAAACATGAGACCCGCCCTCCCCTTCCGTGGGTTTAAAGTGATGTAAAGATCATGTCTTTAAAGCAGTTTTTAAAACGTTATGATTATGAAATGAAACACATTTATTTTATGCTATATGGGTTATTTATGAAATTTTAGATGATAATATATGTGGATCACATGATAATAATGTCAAATTTGAGGGTGCGCCCTGATAGTGCTCCAATCCATTGGGTAATTATGTAACCACTAGAGATTACAATTTTCAGGATATCTTGGTGAATAACCTTGGTAATTTTCAAATGACACCTTGGGGATGGACCTTGGTGATATGTTCATGATTTTCTATGTTAAATGATGTTGCCAAATCCTAAAGTTATGAAAAATGTTATTTTTATTATGATATATCTCATGATTTCTTTCTCATGCCTTAAGTTCTTTTTCATGACATTGCTGACGTATCTCAAGTTCACATGTAAATGTTTCCCCTTGTTTCCCTTATAGGGCCTTATGCTCACCCTTTCTTTTGATGTATGTCCCCAGGTTATGAGATGCAGTAATGAACCTAGGAAAAACATAAGGAGAATCCTTTCAAGTGTTTAAGATGAATGTTTTATGTTTTCATGTTTTAAGTTCTTAGTTTCCAAGACACTAAACCTTAAAGATCCTAGGTTTTGTAAAATGTAATGAAAGTTTATGCGTTAAAAAGGAGGGATGTTATAGTTGGTATCAAAGGATGGTTTAGTTATTTTTGGAAATTAGGATATGAAAACTTTAGGAAGAACCCTATAGAAAATTTTAAATATATGAAATCTTTCTGGTATTTTGGTGAGTATTGAGTAAGGGGTTTCCAACCAAATACATCCCTATCTTGATATGAGCAAGTAGAGGTGGCTCTGGCATAGATGTACATAAGGGTAAAACCAAAAAACACTTCTTTGAGCTAGACTCGAATGGGAACTGGTACACGACAATGGGCCTTGCTGCACTCTTGGTTATGACACTCCCGGGGGATATGCTTTGGTAAATTCATAAGATTAGTATGAACCATTATTAAAGGAACAAAGATAAAATAAAATAAAGATTCACATAAATATATATGATCATGGATAACCTAGATTAGAACCTAGGGTATCACAAGTTAGGGTATACTTTTCTTCTACAAGTTTATCCTTTTATGGTTAAGTTTCTTTTTCATGATTATTGGCTAAGTATTTAAGCCCCCTAATTATACGTTCTTTTCTTAGTTAATGGAGGGAAATGGAAGAGCATGTCCCAAAAACCAATGTGATAGGAAATGTGATGATTGCCCTATTAATGTGATAGAGATGATGAGAGATCAAGTTGGACATATTTTGATTATGCCAAACCAGCTATCAAAAATCACAATTAATAATTGGTAGCTAGTTGAATGCCCAAATTCATCATGGAAGAAGAAGACAAAGTCCCGAGGATGTTTATCTGATAAAGTTGATAAGGGAAAGAAGACCCAATTTCTTTTTTTGCAAAAAGTGTGGGAAGAGGCACCAAGGAGAATGTCACAAAGGAACCGGGAGATGTTTTGAGTGTGGGAAGATAGGGCACAAAGTAGTCAATTGCTTTAAAAAATAGATAATGTGATGAATGTAGATAAGGTTCGATCTAATGTACCTTATACATTTCGATGTCATAAATGTGGTGAAGTTAGACATTATCCAAGGAAATTATCTCTTATAATGGGTGAGAAGCATGATGAGCATCAACAATCTTAGAGGACAAGGGAACAATGTATGTCCTATGCGGAGATGGATCATGATGACTGAAGTACATGTAACTTCTTTGAAATAATTGTCTACGTGATGTTGTATTTTAGTTCGTGCTCTATGAGCATATCTTTTGTGTTTTCTAAGATCATCGAGTCACTACCTAAGATGATTTTATATCATTAAAGAATACATCTATTGTTATGTACCACATGTTTATATAGTGAAGTTGTTCTTCTTAAAAAAAGGGTGATTAGGGGATTAAAAGATGATTATTATTTTGGAAGACGTTCACTATTTTGGGAACCCTATTTGATCGAGGTAAATAGATTTCTACGGTATTTTCTTTGAGGAGTAATGGTTGACTTATATTTTGAAGAATAAATGAATTTAAGGTGAACTTATGGTATTATAGGTTACTTATGGAAATGATTGACCTATCTTGGGGAAAAAATGTTTAGGTTATTTACTTTTGTTATAAGATGTTAGGAGTGGTTGATGTTGTTTGGAGATGAACGATAAAGTTTATCTTGGAGGACTATGTTATCAAGTCCTTCTTGTATTTGGGTTTCAATCTTAGTTTGGGTTATTTTGAGGAATTTTATGGACATTTATTTACAGAATGGTCTATGATGAACTCTGGGTAGTACCGTGGAACTTTGAAGATTTAAAATTAGTTTCACTTCCTATGGGATTCAATCTTTTTGAAGAGTTGTTTTATCTTACCCTTTTTGTTTCTGGGACAATGTTTAAAGATAGAAGAAATTGATAGATAATCTTTTGTGGATTATGTGACTCTCAAGAAGATGATTCTTGTGTTTTGATGACACAAAGTGTTTTTGAATGCTCATCGTTTGGAGAAAAGATTAGTTTTGGCAGAAACATATTAAAGGATGAAACTCTACTTGAATGTTGGTATATTTCCTTATGTTTTGTTCTATGTTGTAAATGAATTCCTCAGAATTATGAAAAGGAAAAAAAAAACAAAAACGTTGTTGGTTTATGTTTCCTACTAGGTAATCAAAGACCGCTTACACACATCATAAGTTTGGGATTTTCTCGTTGTTAACTTTCTCCTAATCATGTTTTCTATCACTCTCCCTTATAACATGACCCTTTGTTTGTTATCCTGCATGTCCATGTTTTCCTACATGGGATCCTAGTATGGGTTGACTCGAGTGACCTTTTTTACTTCCCTTTATTTCTTTTAATGTAATCGTTTTAATGACTCCTTTTTCGGTGTGAGACTTTCAATGAAATTTCAAAAACCAGTTTTAAAAATTGCGAGGATGCAATTTCTTCAGGGGGGAATATTGTAACAACCCAAAATTTTTAATAAATCTTGTTTCCAAATTTTGTGTGTTATTTTATTTTATTTTTTTTATACTAAACAAAACTGTTTCATTGGATAACATGAGTATAATTAAAATGAGCCTGTTGGGTTTTTGACTCTTATATGACCATTGGTCAATATGACCGCTAGAAACTAAACATTTCGATATTTGTCTCTAAATACAAGTGATCTTGGTTAATTAATATAGAAAGAAGATTTGATGGCCTCACCCAGTAGTCTTGGACCGATCGAATCCCATCTAACAGAACTTGGGAAGGAGGTAGCACCACTAGGCTTTGCTCTGGATCAAACCCAAGCCGAACTTCATCGTGTGAAGCTAGAACGGAATCACCTTCGTGAGAAGTTAAAACTGATAGAAATTACTACTCGTGCGATGTTGGTTGAGTCTCCCTTAGATTCTCTCACCTCAGCACACCTTACACTTAAGTCCTATGCTGGTGTGATAAGGGGCTATTTAAGGCGACCGTAACTGCCTTGTGTAATCCTTTGTTTTAAATAATTTTTTTCTTCTTATTATGATGAAGTTTATGAATTTTCAAATGTCTGGATAAATATAGTATGCATATTTTTGGTGAATTTTAAGAAATCATATTTTAAAAAAATGTTTATGTAAACCTTAAATAATTAAAAATTTGTATTGATTTTCAAAAAATGGTCTTCTACAAATATGTTCAGTATGAAATTTAGAGTCTAATAAGATCAATTTGATTTTTGATGAATAGTAAATTATGAATAGTAATTTTATGCTTAGGATTAGTAATGTGACTAAATGGATTAGTAATCTCACTTAAATAAAGCATTTATATAATCTAGGCACCTTGATTAAGTAACGTGATTCAATAAAATGGTTAAATAACAGTTTCATAAATTATTAGTAAAGTATTAGTTTTTTCGGGTGAATAGTGTTTTTTAATTAAAAATTTAATTAAAATTATTTAGAAAATTATTTTTATAAAATGGATTTCATTTTTGAACTCAGAGCATCGATATTATTTTAAGGTAATTTTTGGGGATTTTTTCTAAAAAAATGAATTTTCGGTGAATAGTGTATTTATTTAAATATTAAATTAAAAATATTTAGAAAATTATTTTTATAAAATGGAGTTAATATTTGTAATTAGAGCATCGATATTTGGTTAAGGTGAAATTTTGGGATTTTTCTGAGAAAGTTGAATTTTCAATGAATAGTAAAAATACAGTTTTAGGGTTTCAGTATGTTTAATGACACCATAATTGTGTCATGATGATGTCATGAGATATTTTAAGGGTTGGCCGACCAATGGTGATGAAATATTGTATTGGGGGCTCCATTTGGCCTAACTCCATGGTAAATTCCATGGGAGAGCACATGGTTTTGAGAAAAGCACTTTTGAGGTGTCCCTTGGCCATTAATGCCTTGTCCCCTCACTTTCCCTATAAATACCCACCCTTTCCTCCTTTATTTTTCACTCCCAACTCTCCCCCAACAAAGCTCTGGTCTTTTTACCTCCCAAGGATTCCTCCCAAGGTGCCCCCAAGCCCTCAAGGGCCAAACCTTTGAGTTTTAAGAGTTACATTTTAAGGTAAGGGATCCGACCTCTTTCTTTCTTTTCAAGTAATCTCTTTTATGTCATTTCTTTTATACTCCATGTTATTATGTTGGAGGATGTTCTTCTAAATTCATATTACATCCATTTTCATGTTAATATGACGAGAGACCCCATATTTCTCTCATCAATTCCTTTTAAGAATGTTTAAGTGACACTGTTAGGCTGCCGAATTTTTAAGGGGATTCTTTCACCCTTCTCATTCTTTTCAAAATTCTACATTCATGTCAAGTCTTTCAAGTTTTTTTATTATGTTGGGGTATGATCTCTATATCCATCATACTAAACACTTATTTTCACATGATGAGAGACCCTATTTTATCTTTTCAAATCATTTTGTTGAAGTTTAAGTGACGCTGTTAGGCTGCCGAATTTTCATAAGAGAAATCTAATTTTTGTCTTCCTTCCATGTTTTTCTTTCAAATGTTATGTCCTTAAAATTTGATTACCATGTTTATATATCCTTCTTATTCTATCCCTATACTGTTTTATGGGTCATTTATGAATGTTTGACCCATGTCCCTTCTCCTTTTAATGTTTTCTAAAACCCCGAAACATAGCTACTATGATGTAGAATTTTCGTCTCAAAATGCCTCTCTCTTTTCTCAAAATTATTTTATGTTATAAAGTGAATACTAAAAGATATTATTTATACAATGGTATTCACATATATATATATATATCAAAATGTTCTATTTTAAATTCTGGGATTTACATACATGAGACCCGCACTCACCTTCCGTGGGTTTAAAGTGACGTAAAGATCATGTCTTTAAAGCAGTTTTTAAAACGTTATGATTATGAAATGAAACCCATTTATTTTATGCTATATGGGTTATTTATGAAATTTTTTATGATGATATATGTGGATCACATGATAATAAAGGTAAATTTAAGGGTGCGCCCTGATAGCGCTCCAATGCATTGGGTAATGATGTAACCACTAGAGATTACAATTTTCACGATATCTTGGTGAATAACCTTGGTAATTTTCAAATGACACCTTGGGGATGGACCTTGGTGATATTTTCAGGATTGTATATGTTAAATGATGTAGCCACATCCTAAAGTTATGAAAAATGTTATTTTTATTATGATATATCTCATGATTTTTTCTCATGCCTTAAAGTTCTTTTTCATGACATTGTTGATGTATCTCAAGTTCACATGTAAATGTTTCCCCTTGTTTCCCTTACTGGGCCTTATGATCACCCTTTATTTTTATGTATGTACCCAGGTTATGAGATGTGGTAATGAACCTAGTACGAACATAAGGAGAAGACTTTCAAGTGTTTATGAAGAATGTTTTATGTTTTCATGTTTTAAGTTCCTGGTTTCCAAGACACTAAACCTTAAAGATCCTCGGTTTTGTAAAATGGAATGAAAGTTTATGCGTTAAAAAGGCAGGATGTTATATTCAAAATCTGATCTTCTGGCCTTTTAACTCCATTTTAAAACATCCCTTCAAGTTGTTCATTATAGTTAGCTATTTCACTCATCCAAACTATTAATATAATAATGGAACTCCTCCTTTAACACTTTTCATGAAATTTAAGACTATTATTTTCAATATTATGATGTAATATAGGCTCCACATTCCTCTTTAACCAATATGTGGGCAGTAGCTTCCCAATAACATTTCCTACATACTCATCATGGGATAACATAACAACACCTGGACCCAAAACCATTAACAGCTTCACTTCTTCCTTAATGGGTGGATTCTCCAATCCATAACCCATATAACCAACTTTTAATAATGACATTGGAAATTAAATCAAAACTAAGTGACAAAAAATACAACCATCAACCAAAGGGAACTTCAGTTAGTAACATAAGACATGATTTTTATAAATGGTAATACATTAACACAATTTGAAAATATTGATTTTTTGAATGGAATATAATTCAAAACTAAATCATTCCAACTATGCATATGTAAAATTAAATAACATGAGATATAATGGTGTGATTAAATCCTATTTAAAATACTAAGTGTACAATTCCTTCCAAAGTGAACACTTGATAAGACCACAATCATTCAGCCGGGTAGGTTGTATAAACTTAAGATACACACTGACTATCTTATGTAAGGCACAGAGAAAATAGATAACCCTAAGAGTTGGGTAAAACAAATATTTTGTGATATTTGGGTTATAATAATCTAGGAAACCCTATGAGTTAGGATCCTAGAGGAATTGTGACAATTTATCCATGTGATGGATCAGGAAAAGAGTTGTCTACTCAAACATCCAAGAGTCTTATATGTTATGATTGGGAAACTTCCCTATATAAATAATTAATTGAAGATAGGGGTACTAAATTAAACTCATTTCTTAGTAAAATATAAATCCTGTCCCACTAATAGTTATGATGAGTTTAAAACTGGTTGAAATTTCAGTGGGATCACTTTTAATATAAGTTCTTATTAAATGAATGTGAAACATGATACTTATCTAATGAAAGCTGCTATTGTAGGTTAATAACATTTTACTATAAAAATTAACATTAAGATCAATCTTTATAAAGTATGATCTTAATTTAATAAACTTATTAGGCTAATACAAAACTTAAGAATCCTTATTAAATAAAAATTCTATGTTTTGGGGAAATAAATTCCAAAATAACCAAATGTTGAAGTTGTTCAACACATGAAACTAGATGCTTACATGACACATATAATGATTTATTTAAGGTTTCAATGAATTATATGTAAAATGGCCTAATGAACTTTAGTCTCCACTCATACACTCAATATTATTAGTTATACTAATGACTTGATGAGATTGAAGATATTCTTTATGTCTTGTTTTAGTTATGGAATTTATTCTGTAGTTATCATTTGACGTGTTCAGAAAATATGAATGAGTTCAAGAAATGTTTACCCCATTTTATAATTTTTTTAGAATTTATTAAATGGGCATGTGATGTATATATTTTTGTGTTTTATCAATAGTAAAAGTGGGAAAAATTTTAAATCTAAAGAAAAAATATTTATTAGAATGTCCAATAGTTTTTTATTCATAATAACTTGTCAAGTACATAAAAAACTAAATGTATTTTAAAGAGGGAAATACATTATTTCCATATAAGTGGATTATATATGATACCTAATAGTGTTTAATAATTTTTTCTGAATGTTTATGTCACATTTTAGTGCTATAGAAATATGTTATTTCATTTTGAAGGGTAATTGAAACCAAATGTATAGTTTAAAAATTTTGTACGATTAATGGAGTTAAAAATAAAGAAGATAATTAAAAAAATTATTTTTCATTTGGATGATGAAGAATAGGGTATTCAATTAATAAATTTGAGTAAAAAGGAAAATATAAATCTCATATGGGTCATAGTAAAGGATGCATATAATTATCTCATTTCTCTTATGTGATAAGATAAGTTGTTTATTAACAAGTAGTTTTTTATAAAAAAAATGATATGCTGGTTTCAATACAAATGTTTTATGATTCATAAAATACTATAATATGTTTTAAAAGTAGTATAAGGATAAAAAATTTATATTGGATAAAAGAGTTTATTTATATTTCTATTAAAATATAAGAGATATGGTCCTATGAATCTTCAATGGAATATTTTAAAGAATAACATTATTTTCCACAAACATTCTATAAATAAATATAATACTATATATGATATGGAAATTATAGTTTGTTTATTAAATATTACCACTAAATAAATAAGTATTATTTTTTAACAAAAATAAGTATGTTTTAGAATTTTAGAATTTCAAAGTTAATAAATGAAAGATTTTCCCTGTCAAAGTGAATGTCACAAATGTATCATAATAGGTTTAATGTATACCAACAAATGATTAATTTAAATACATACATTAATTACCTCATGATTTTAGTGAATTTTTTTAGTGGAAACAGATCCAAGGATGATGATTATGATGATAAACTTTGAAAGAGTTCCATGAAGACAACAAAAGTTATTAACATGATAACATTGAATGTTGTGAAGTTATGGAGTTTGAATATTATATTCAAGGATTTGATATTTCTCCCTAGTTAAAACATTATTTAAACTAAATTTATTTTTAGATGTTACACCTGAAGGATTTTAGTAGGAGGTATTTATAATATTTTCATATAGATATGTGGAAAGAGTTATATAGTGGCATAATGAGTTTATCAGTATCTAAAAGTGCAGTAAAAATAAGTATGATCTAGTAGTCTTTCACATGTGATATAATGAGTTAGATTATTATTTATTGTTTTTTTAAAATTATTAATGAGTTTAAGAATATAAAACATGTGATGTTATAGAAAATTTAATATTCACTTTATCATTATTTCTTGTTGGATTCATATACCCATAAAGAGAAATGACAACCAACATCTCAAAGTATTATTTTGAGTTATCTGTAACTAATTTTTTAAAGGTCCTAAATATTTCCAAGCCTTCATTTTTTATTTTTGGTTGTCCTATGGTTCAAATGTTTTTCTATAATTTTAAAAGTTGTTTTAAAATATTTTTTTAAAGTTATGGAGGTAATTTAAAAGTTTCAATAGTTTATTGGGAAATTAATTTGGAATTTTTTAAAGTGATTATTATATTTTAGACATTTCTAGGAATTTGGAAATTATAATAAAGCCCCATATTAATTATTTATAAGTTTATGTAAGTGGAAATTAGGTATTTTTAATGTTACTTTTACCCTTAAACATGGACTTGCCTCTTTTTAAGGGTAACTCTTGTTTTTAAAAGGGTATATAGAGGTTTGATGGATTTTTAATAGCTTGTGTAAAGGTAGATATCATTTTAAGAGTTTCATAAAGTTATTTCACAACTCATGTAAGGGTAGTTCTAGTTATCCAATATATATGTAAAGGTATGTTCTTGTTTTCCAATTCTATGTAAAGGTTGCTCATGTTTTTCATTACCCATGTAAAGTCATACCCCACATAGGGGTGTCCTATATCTTAAACAAGAAACATAAGGGTCATCATTTAATTTCATTTATTTCAAAATGGTAATCTATGAAATCCTTAATCTATATAAGGTTCCAACAAAGTTTCTTATACCCACATAAGGGTGTCCAACTTCATAAGGGTAAATCCATGTTACCCTTATGCAGTGCATTCTTGTTATGTATGGGTAGTATAAATAACTTAAAATTCTATATTTCTTTTCTAGTTTGACCTATAACATTATTTTAACATAAATTAAGGGATTAAATTTTTCAATAAAATAGTTTTTAATATATTAAGGATTTTAAACTCAAACATTAAACTTTATTAAATATAGAAGCCAAAAAATATTCATGGGTGGAATTAAAATGGAAATAGTTTTTATATGAAATTAATGAAAACTAAATATATGAATTGAACCTATATCTATATATTTTAAAGCACATGATTTTAATCATTATATTTGTTCTCATTTACTTTGAGTTTTGGATATCCAAACCTCACCTTTCATGATATTAAAATCTTGAAAACAACATATAAATAAATAGCGTGAGTTTCAGTCATGTACACTTCTTCCTCTCTCCACTGTTTTAGTGTTATAGTGTTTAAATCCTTCTTCTATTAGTATAGGATTTTTTACTTCACCTATTTGTAATGTGAAGGTGTGACTAGATCATGCATGAGTTTATTTTTTTAAATTAGTTTAATTAACCTTAAAAAGATAATTATATGGTTATATCACACGATGAATGATTATATTAACAGATTTGAGAAACTCTTTTGCATTTATTAAATATTAAAAAAGACTATTTAATGATCTATAAATAATTAAATGAATAAAAATAATTATTATTGAATTCCATAGTATTAACTTCTTAATAATTCAATAATTATAAATTAAGAAATTAAATGGGGATAGAATCACAAGTAGTTTAGAAAAGAATAAAAGAATTACTATATGTAGATTTTTTTATTACATATTATGAGTAATTAGGAATTTAGATAAAGGTTAAGAGAATACTATGGACTTTATCATTAATTATGAAATAGGATAATCACTTTATGTAATTGTTTATATTGTTTCAAAATATAGACATTGATTTTTAAACAATGTTAAGAATTATTTCACAATATTTGAAAAGTATAAAATTTCAATAGGAAAATATTTCACCTGATTTAGAATGAGAAATTTTTCTTAAATAAATTAAAGGATTATTATATATTGTGAATTGATAATATTATTCCACTTATAAAATCAAGATTTTATAAATTAGTGTTTTTGAACTATAATTTTTGAATTCTATTCAGTAGAATATTATAATGTGTTATCACTATTTAAATAAATGAAATAAAAGTTTATTTCATATAAATTATAGACTACCAGTTATTACTATTATTTTAAAAATTGAATTACAAATAATTTTTTACACTACGGATAATTATGATTATCTTATAATCTGTAAATAAAATAATGAAATATATAAATTTAATATCATTGATAATAATTTCAATAATGGAATTTAATGATTTATCACATGTAGAAGATGATAGTATTTGATAATCTGTAATATTATACAAAGAAATAGAAAATAAATAATTAAATGTAGTTGAATAATTATGATTATCATGGGAATTATTTATGTTAGAGGAATAAATAATAACATGTTTAAATTTTAAAAATTATTTTATAATATCAAAATGATTGAATGTTGCAGTGTTAAACTAGTTAAATAATGTTAGGGATAATTATTTTATAATTCTGGATATTAGTGAAATTAATTGGGGATTATTTCATGTATTGATAATTTAATATTTATTATTTGGAATTAAATTATTGGATGGGACTTTATGACCAAATGTGTCCCTTTTTTCTCTTGATATTTACTAGATAGTGTGCTATCCACTTGGATGTATTTTTTTGTTGTTGTTTGGATGGTTGATTGATTGAAATGGATAAGTAATGTAATTCTAGAGGATATTAGTAATTAAACTAAAGAAGCATGAGTAAAATAAATACTGCTAATCTTGGAATTGTTTAAACATGGAATTAATGCTTGAAGTATGTTATGTTTTTTGTAGCTACTTCCAGCTACTGATATAGGGTTTTTAACATATAAAACCTATGCATAATAAACCTATTTATTTAATATGTGATTAAAATGGTCATCTGTTAAAGATTAAGTGTTTGGGGTTGAGAGAACCAATTATTAATTGTGAGAGACTTGAATTCCTTGATGTTAGGGCCATAGTTACCTTTAATTTTTTTTTTGTGTAAAGATACAGTTGATATATATATTTTGTCTAGATTTTAGAGACTTGATGTGAATAATTGATAAACTAATATTATTGGTGGTTAATGGGATTGTGGTGGCATGGGGTGTTGATTTTGATAATGACAGGATAATAGGGATCCATTTATGATGATGATAGTGTAAGAAGGGTTCAGTTATGATGATGATGGATGCACAAGATGCAAGATGTGGTTTATTAGAAAATGGTGTGGGACATCAGGACAGTTAGGATGAGTTCAGAGCGAGGCTTTCTTATTTATGATTACTTATATCTTTATGTTTACTTTTTTTCAATGGTTGATGATTATTTATATAACGAGTCTACAACTGTAGGACATAGATTGATGTTATTCACTATGAGTACATATTTTATGTAGTAGATTTGTATGAGTCCTAGAGTACCTATATGTTTACAAAATTGTTATGAATTGAAGATATAATGGGGTTGGTTCTTGTTACATTCTATGATGATAAAATACCTGAGAATAAAAGCAAATAATTAATAGTTCTATCAACACATAAGTTAGAAGATTAAATTTTTATTATTATAAATGAAAATGGAATGATATTTATTAATGGATAATTTACTAAATAATATTAAACTTGATTCTTATATTCTCCTTTGAGATCTAGACCACAATGGTAGAAATTGGGTATGCAGTCTGATGATATTGATTGATGAGTCTAAGGATAGGTTTCTTCTTTTAGTATGGTTGTAAGGTATATCTTATTATGTATATTGTTTTTATTTTATACACACCCCACCCATGTTGGAAGGAATACCGAAAGACAAAGGTTCTAGGGCTGTTTTCCCTAATATTCAGGTTGGTAAGGATACAAATGGATAACAAACCATATCCCCCCCTCTCTTAAGCTATAATATCACGTGAAAGTATTCATGGGGGTGATTTCCCATATATATGAATATTCTTTAGGATGTGATTAATTGAGGTTATTATGTATGTATATATTCAAGATGTAGTATCCAAAGGATTATTACAAGTGTGTTATGTATGGGATATGATTGATTGGGGTATAGTATATAATATCTAAGATATGGTGGATTCAAGAAATAATTCGAATTACTATATGGAGGATGTGGATTCAATGACATGCTGCATAGGGTGTATGGTATAATATGGTTACCCATTTTTTTCGGGTATGGTTATTTATGGACGAGGTAATGGCTCTCGATATATTATGTCAGAGAATGAGAGTGGATAACTATTGGAGAAGTGGTTATAGGTTACCAATATATGTATATATATAAATTTTCTTAATATTTTGGTTATACTTATGTGAATTATTTGGCGAGTGAGCAACAGTGGGAATGGGAAAAGGGTATTATACACGTTTAAGTTATGAGTTAGTTTCATTTATTTAATCACTGATATTTAGTATGCTTATTTCATATTCTTCATGAGATGTTTTAGGGAGGATACCACTATACATATATTTTATATGGAAATTACTAGTTTTAGGAGTTGTTTAGGAGCTCTAGGAATATTGTGGCTGCTATAGAGGATTAATATCTTATTCATTTTCATTTCAATTCTATCCAATTGTGTATGAAAACACTTCATGTATTGTGATTATTTCATTATTTATTATGATAAAAAGTTGTTTGGTGGAAATTATCATCTTATAACTTACATATCAAATCATTATAAGATAAAATCTTCCATTATGTGTGATTATATACCCTTAATACTAGTCGCAAACCCATGTACAATTGGAGGAATGATTCATGTGTCATTATGCCTCTTTCTCCATTACTAGCCAAGGAGGGGTATATAACGACCCATACTTTACATACATTTTTATTACTTCAGAGTTGAAAAATACTTATTACAATATATAACAATACCATGAATGGACCGTATAGGTATAGTGTCTTTAAAAACTGGGAAACATAAACAACTGGTTCATAAAATCAACTACATTGTCTCCCATTTATTTCATCATATCTAGAGTCCCTTTTTGGCATATCCTACTTAATATCCTTCTTCCTGACCTGGGGAAAATAAAACATACAAAAGGGTGAGCTCAAATTCTCAGTAAGGGTAAACAAAAGAAATATTAGTCATATCATATTCATAAGAACATAACATTTTGAAAATCTTAACCAGCAAAAAAGGTCATAATATCATGTCATAGGATAAATCATATTAATGAAAAGTAATCCCAAATAATCATAACTTAAAACATGAAACGTTGTGGCATAAAAACATAATCATAGAAAATCATTTCATATTTTTCAAGGCTCATTTCCAAGACCATCATAGAGGATAAAGTCCATTACTGAACCGAGTTCACTCCTCGTTCCAATCCTGTATCACTGAACCGGTTTAACTATCCATTCCAGCCATGTCTATCTCATGAGATATAAATATTTACCCAATGAATTGGAGGGAGATATAGGTCCCACCCATCTCATAATGAAACCATTCTTATGTGTCCCACAAAATCATAAATCATACATCATAGCATAATCCATGCAATAAAAATGGGATTCTTAAACATCATGCCATCATAACATAATCCATATAATATAAAAGGACATCATAAAATTAATTCCTTCATAAAACAATAAAATCAATGTAAAAATAGGGATAGAAACAGAACCCTATTTTATCTTAGATGGATAATAATTTTGAAAAAACACTTGAACCCCATTCTTAAGGAAAATATCCTTTCTACTTCAAAAACAACTTTCCTTTCTTAACATGTCATAAAATTTTAAACTAAAAGAAGTTGATTAAAAATAAACTTGAAAACTGGTAAAGTAATCTTCTTGGAAATAATGTTCTAAAAATCCATTCATTCCATATAATTTAAAAGAACATTCTTCTCGTACTTTGGTCGGAAAAGTCAAAAAAGTACCTTGTACAAAAAACAACAAAAGATTCCTTTCATATCTTTTACTAAAAACTCACCGAAGGGTAAAATTGGATTTAAAAAATTGAAGGAGGATAGAAATAATATTACATATTGAGGAAATATGGATGTGGATGATAAAATACACCCCAGTAAATACCAAAGTATAAACAATCTCGGATAAAAATGAGATTGTGAGATTTTCCCTTACCTTAGGTCCGATATACATTGTACGTGTCCAAAACTCATTTATAATGATTTAAATAATGTCATTTACTTATTCCAGAATCATAATCATTGTTATAATATCATATATGGCCATATTCTTAGCTTCTTATTAGTAATATTTCATTGCTACGTGTTATTCATGTGTTTATTTCTTTATGTTATTATGTGTGTTTTGTCGAATAAATTCTTATTCTTATTTTTAGGTTATATATACCTCATTTCCAGAATGATATTAGTGTAATATATATCATATTTATTCATTCAATTAATTTATATAATCATTATGCAATGAAGATCGTGTAGAACGAGTCGCATCACATTGTGAAGATGGTAGGCCGTATGTACGCACGAGCGATGATATCATTCCCATGATTGTGGAATTGTATTGAAGTGTATGTATAATATTTCAGAATCAATATAACTTTACGATAATCATATTTAGTTATTCTTTATACCATTATACCCATCCAAGTAAGTTGGTGGTGGAAAACAGATTACACCACGGCGTGGAGATGGTATTTCGTACGTACGCACGGGCGGTGATTTCATTTCCCGTAGGATGGATAGAAAGTGAAAGAGGTTTGTTTAATATTTATAATAACATATCATTATATGAGTGATACTGATGTTATTACTTCATAATGAAACAACTAAAGAAGAAGAAGTAGAAGAAGAAATAAATTTGAAAGAATTGGTAACAGATATTACCTCTTCTTCGACACGCCTCTTTGAAACCTCCTCTTAAGGCACTAACATTGGTCTTTGAAGTAGACCAAGACCTCTAGGATGTTTTTAGAAAAGTGAATAAGATAAATGGTTAGGGGTTTTCCGAGCTTGAAGGCTCAATGTGGTGTGAGGAGGAGTGGGAGGAGGTGCCCTTTTATAAGGGAGGAGAGGGGAACCTTTAGAAAGTGTGAAAAATATTATTTTATTATAAACTTATCTTCGGTTTAAAAAGGTCCAAAAATCATTAAAGATAAATATAATATGACTCATGGTCGAAATAAAATCATCCAATCAGATTTGGACATGTTTTGGAAAATATTTTAATCATTATAATCTTATTTATTTGAATCGTTTATTAATGAGGTAAATACTTCATCATTATTGTGTCATAAATAATATAATTTATTTTGTATCTAAAAATTATAAAAAAATATAATCATCTATGGAATCTTTTTATCGTTCCAATTAATATTTATAGTCGAAGATAAAATTTATAAAACCCCTTATAAAAATTAATTACTAAAATATTTTTGTTAATGTCAATTTTTTCTCTACATTAAATTAATTAATCCAAATTGCCATTATCACTACCAAGTGGCTCAATGGGATCCCAAAATAGACCCAAGGATTCCCATGGTCGGCCAATACTCATTCAATTATGTTAGGACAAGTGTCAAGGTAATTTGGAATTATGATAATATTCTTTTAACCTTGAATTACCCTATTTACCTTTAACCGTAGTAAATAAAAATTACCGTAGTTACTATTCATAATATCAAAAAAAATGTAACCTATTAAAAACATTTGGACCCACTTATTCCAAGTATGGAATCCATTTTTCAAAATTCAAAACATAGATGTTTTGGTAATTAATTTAAAATTAATCCCATTGTTAAGGAAACAGGTTTTAAAAGTTAAAACATTGCCAAAGATTGAAATGTTTTTACCTATGAATTCAATGTAAAATTAATGATAATGACATACATTATATTAAATGGTAAAAAAATATTCTATTTATAATTTAAAACCCTTCAATATTATAATTTAACCATATAAATTATTGTGATGAAAAAATGATGTTTTTAATTAAAATATAGCGTGTTTTTGCAATTCATCAAAATAAGACAGTTACCAGAATAATATGAAAATTTTATCCAAAGTAAATTTTTAAATCCTGATTCCAAAGAAGAATTTTATTTTGTCATATTTAACTTATAAAAATTTGAAAAAATAGATTTAAAATGGGTGAGCCATCAAAAGGTGGTAAAATTGCACTTTTTGAAAAATACTTCTTTTATCTGAAAAACTGATTTTGTTTTCATACCTCATTATAAAAAATGTGTAAGATGAATTATAATGTTATAAAATTCAAAATTCAGTTAATACTATTCATAACGGATAGTTTATAATATTATAATAATATATCCTTGTTTACTGAAACTCGGTATTGCGTACTGCACACGCTATCGAGGAAGGTCGTGATTGCGTGTAATGCAAGGCAAGCTAGTGATGTGTGTAGTGAAAGATTCCTTTGTGTATAGCATAGTAAATAAAAAAAATATTTTTCATAAAATCTATAGGTGTTACAGGGTACCTTTGGAGGGCGGGGGTCATGAAGAAGTGGTATCAAAGGTGATGGTTGAGAGATTGGATGATGTTTTGAGTTAGACACTAGTGATGATTCATGAGTTGGTAGAGAAACATATTTTTTAGGCTTAATATGTGCTATAAACATGGGAGATTGGTTATGATGCATGATTTAAGGTTCCCTTATGATCTGACATAAGTATCATCAATTTTAATATAAATGCTAAGTGATGTCTTTCTTCTTATGTGGTAGAGACCTAGGGTAGGATTATGCATCATTAATGTATTCACCTATGTTTGAATTGGGAAAAAATAGAAAAAACATTATAAATGAATTTAATTAATTAACCTTAAAAATAATTCATTTATTATTTTATGAGTCCATAATAGTTGTTCTTTTGGATTAGTGACTCTAGTTCAACATCCTCATTATAAGGTTGTTTTTGGAAATCTCCACAGAGTAGTGGTCAACACCATAAATTCTTAGAGGAGGAAACTTTAAGAGTTCCAACACCAGGGTCTATAAGAGTTAGATAAATCTATTTTGGATCATGGGATAAATGTTTTTAGAGGAGTTGGTGATAGAATTCTTCTTGAATCATTCTTAGAGAGAGAACTAAGCTTAATTACCTTGATAAAGTTGTGTGGGTCAGTTTGGTAGTGGATGTTCTTGTTTCCTGGGGATTTCTAGGAGTTGGCTGTTTTGTGGGGATAAGTTCTGATATTGGTTTTTAGTCAGGGTTTCATTATTTAACTATAAGGGGTGGTTTCTTAGCTTATTATTTTTTCGCTTTTCTTGTTATTTATGATCTCATCTCTTATTATGTGGAAAGAACATTGAATTTTCTTATTGATACTAAAACCTTTCGATTATTATCCTCTTGAAGTGAATGAATTAGATTATTATCATTATTTGACTGTTATCCCTTTAGAATGATTTTAGGCAATCCAAATGATTTACTCAATTGGAACTCACCAAATAAATCCTTTATCTACAATTGTTTTTACCACTTACACCTTTAGTTTCCAACCCACACCTAATTACCTTTAAAGATATTATGTATAACTCATTATTTAAGAACGATGTTGATATGAAGGTATGGTATGAAGTAAGGGTTTCAATAACCTTGTTTATATCATTCTCAAAATCTCTCTTTAGGCTCAGTGATGTAAATATATGTATTAGGTGGAGGGGTTTCTATCATAATATAAATCCTACAGTCTTCTTTGGGACCCAGTGTAGTGGTGATTTGGTCAAATGGAAGGAGTTCTTGTATGAATTATTTATTTTAATCAATATTCTTTTCATTCAATCCATGTAACATGGGAATTTTTTTAGGGAAAGAGAATATTGTATGTTTGTAATTAATTTATTTCCTTCCCAATATTAGATTAATTTTTCCTTATTTTATGAATTTAATTATTATAAGTTGTAGGCTGTTAAGGTGACTTTTTTTATTATGTTGCTATTGTCTTGTGAACTTATATTTATAGAAGGAATTTCTCATGTACTAGTAACATTTGTTATATCCTCAAGCATATGAAAACATGAGACACTTAACCCATCATGAAACATTATTTTTAATGATGCATTTTGAAACAATGCATGTGAGTTAGTGCCTCCCAAAGTGGGAAATATCGTGGTATGATGAATGTATTTTTTTTTTGATTTTTATACTTTTTACATCTTTGGTTATGTTAATCTAGGTGCTTGTGTTGGTCGAGTAATGTTATGTGTTGTTAATTTAGAACTATTTAAATTAATGACATGTGCATATTGTAAATGGAAACTAGGATGTTGGATCCTTTTTATATTTTTCATGAGTGTGTTCTTGGTAAATAAAGTTTTTTTAGAAAACATGGAAAAAATATAGAGCTGGATAAAGTGGATTATTCCAACCCCATTTTTTGTTTATGGTTAATGTCATATGTTAAATTTGGTTATCTAATTTTTAAGTTATATGTATTGATATTAACTTGGTAAAGATCATGGTAGATCGTTGTTAGTTGAATAAAAATAATTTGGTGAAAGCATATATATTTTTGTGTATATAAGTTATCAGGGAAAGCATGTTAAAAATTGTAAGAGACATATCATTATTAAAATGTGTTAAATTTTTTATAATAATAAATTGGTTTAACATAAAACATATTTTAGTTTTAAATTATATTGGTGGGTGGAATATTTTAATTTTTGATGCATGTTGATTTAAACTGGTTAATTTATTGGCCACCTTAGATTTTTCATTAGTAATAAATTTTTTTTTTGGAAGAACAGATTTTTGTGGTAACATGTTTTCTTAAAAAAAATTACAGATCTTCTATGAAAGATGAATTTATTTTAAAATAAATTTTACAAAATGTATTGAAAGTGTTTTCATAAAGAGTATTTTCATAAATATCTTATTTTGAAGGCGTAAAAAGGTTTTTATTTAATGGTTTTCTAACCATCAACGTTTTATATGAAATATTCTTAGTGAAAAGTTTTTATCAACATGTTTTTTAAATTTAACATGTTTTAATATGAAATGTTTTGATATATTTCTAGAAAATGAGAAATATTTTGAAAAAAATGTTTAAGTTTTATACTCAATGACCAATAGGACATAATTAAATATTGAAAGTATCATATCTAATATTGTTATTAAATTGATATTAAACCACGATAATCTTATTTTTTTCATGATATGTTAATAATGATAATTTAGGGATGTTATTAATTAAATAATTTGTATTATTATAATTTTATTTTTTGAACAATTATAAAGAATTAAAGAGGAAAATGTGAAAATTAAGTGGTAAATTAAAATGATGATAGATGGGGATAAATAATGCACATATTTTCATTTGATATCATGCCTAATAGATTTTATGAAGTGATAGATATAATAATGTTTAATCCAAAATAAAGTTCAATGGTTTTTGTTTGAAAAAATGTGAAGCATTTTTAGGGTCTTTATTTCTATATAATTGTTTTATTATAATGGGTTTTTTATTTATATGATTTTTTAGTGGGTTTGTTATGGATATCTCTGTAACCTTAATTTGGAATGAGATTCATAGATGTATTCTCAATATTCAACATTTTTTAAGGAAGGATTTATTCAGGATGGAGTATCTGATCCTATGTTGATATATGAGATTGATTATCCTCCTTGATATAATTTTTTATTAATGGACTTCTTCATATTTGAGAGGCATCACCCCTGGGATATATTTTTTAGAATATTTTAAAGACATTGCATTGTTTTTTTTATTTACCCCTATAATGTGTTGGTTGTGTTCTAAATATAGTGATATCCTAGATAGTTATCTCATAAAGTGGTTTATTTATCCCCCCTAATTTACCTCTCATTCCTAGTTTTGTTTTAGTTCTTAAGGATGATAAATTTTTTGGAGGTATCTAATGTAATGGTATGGAATATTACTGAGCCTTCCTTTTTCAGTATAGGGTGTTTGGTGGTTTAAAAAAGTATTCCCTATTTTATGAAGTGGGTTTAAAATGGTTTTGCGAGTTATGGAAGTAATTTGAATGTTTTAAAAGTTTATTGGGAAATAAATTTGGATATTTTTAATGTGATTCTAATATTTTAAAAGTGTTTTTGGGATTTTGGAAATTCTAATTAAACATTATCTTAATTATTTATAAGTTTATAAAAGTGGAAAAT
The DNA here is from genome assembly GCA_963277665.1 of Viscum album. Classification (NCBI taxonomy): domain Eukaryota; kingdom Viridiplantae; phylum Streptophyta; class Magnoliopsida; order Santalales; family Viscaceae; genus Viscum; species Viscum album. The sequence goes on from CAUJRU010000021.1 coordinate 506,401, forward strand.
AATTATTTTTAAATTTATTTTTACCATAATGCATGGAATTACCTCTGTATAAGAGAAATACTTGTTTATACAAGGGTTCACAATATTAAGAGAGGTTTTTAATAGATTTTATAGAGGTATAGATCATTTTATGAGCTGCATAAAGGTCCTTCTAAGCTCACATAAGGGTATTTTGGGTTTTATAATAGATGTGTAAGGGTATGTTATAGTTTTCTAAAGCTATATAATTGTAACTTGTGTTTTTCATAAACTATGTAAAGTTATGTCTTGCACCATGTAAGGATATCTTAACTTTTTAACAGGATACATATAGGTCAACATGATATTTCATTGGGTGTATAAGGCTACTCTGTGAAATCCTTATGTGACGTAAGGGTCCAACAAAATTTTCTATATCTATATAAGGGTGGATAGCTACATTAGGGTACATCTATGTTATTGTTACACATCACATTCTTATTATGCATGGGTAGAAAAAATACTTAAAATTATATATTTACTTCCTAGTTTAACATGTAATATAATTTTAATGTAAATTAAGGGATTATATGTGGAAATGAAATGGTTTTGAATCTATTAATGATTTTAAACAAAATCATTGTCCTTAATTTAATTTAAAAGTCTTAAAAAACTCATTAGAAGAATTAAAATGGAATTAGTTTTAATATGAAATTAATGAGAATTAAATATCTTTGTGAAACCTATATTGTATATTTGTGAAATACTGGATTTTATCTATTTGAGTTTCTTTTCATTTCCTTAAATATTGGTTGATCCAAACCTAGCCTTTTAAGATCTTGAAGTCTTCAAAAAATCATATGAATCTATCATATGAGTTACAAGACTGTACACATCTTCCTTTATCCTCTGTTTTGGTACTACATAATATAAAGCCTTATTCTCCAAGTTGGGTATTTGTTACTTCTCTTATTATTAATGTTAATGTGTGATTATATAATTATTAAGTTTCCTATATTTAAATGGGTGATATTAACTAGAAAAAGGTAACAATATGGTTATATCACATGAGTATCTATTATCTTGGTAAATATAGAAAATCTCTTCACATGCCATAAATTTTAAAAAATACTGGTTAATAATTTGGAAATAATTTAATAGATAGAAATAATTATTATTCTATTATTGACAACCATAAAATGAATGATAGTGAGAATAATTGTTAAAAAATATTCAAAGGCGAGTACCATTTTTTACGAAGGAATTTAAAAGAAAAAATAGTTCCTTCCTAGATCACATGACATATTAATGGTCATGTGATTGGGTGATGGGACCACATAATAGTTATTGCATCATGAACCTCTTTTGGGACATGTGATTACTCAAAACTGACAAGATTACATGACTTACTTATTAAAGGATGTTCATAATAAATATAATTGAGGTTATTGATTGTTATGAGATGCTTCCAGCATACAATAATACATTAGAGTAGCGACACAACTGAGGTGAAGACTCAATCATGCGACCCATCAATGTCATGAGATACTCACAAGGGTGTCTTCCACCACCTTAGAAACACATTCAGATCACTTACCTTATGATGAAATGTAGACATTAAAATATGACGTCTATAAAAATTACCAGATTCTATTTAGAAGAAGAAGAATAGAGAAATAGAGTAATAATCACATACACATAGATTAAAACAAAAGTAACGAGAGTTAAGATACCAAGGGACAATAAATATTTGCAGAAACCTATTTTTAAAATCAGTGAGTAGCTTTGAAGAATGAGAATTTTATGAAGGGATAAAAATTTTCTAATTTCATAAATTCTTTTGCAAGTCATGATCATGTGATCATCCAAGAAAAATTCAAATTGCGTGACTTCATATCAGATACAAGATCACGAAAAAACCACTCATTAATGGGATCAAATCATGTAATCATCTATTTTAATAATGGTTAAATGATCATGTGACTTTGATCGCATTACCCCCATATGATTCATGTGAACGCATATCTACCACTTAAAAAAGATGGTAACTACTTTTATAAAGGTGATCCTAGAACATCATGAAACATTTATTGTCCTCCATATATAGGTGAACCTAGCTTCCAAAATTTTTCACCCTGTTATACCATAAAATCCTACTAAATAAACAAAACCATGTGAATCCCACCAGGTTTAATCCCAAACCACATCCATACATGGGAAACCACTTTGTTCTAAGTACCTAAATTTTCTAAATCCTAGTGAAATATTCCACATGAGTCGATGTATCCTTCCTTTACCAATAGTGATCTAGGAGAAAATTATATCGACTATCTCATGTGTATATCCTACACTATCTACATATGAACTACAGAGTCTTTGATTCCTATTATAAACAGGATACATATGATACATTTTCAATTATTTAGCCCCATATTTGGTACTCGAATGCCTTAATATATAGTTCTGTATCCTATATTTCCACATGACCATATTTCCCATGGATACCAATAATTTCTTCCACTTATCATCCATTTTCACATTTCTATATCTCTTTTGGAAATTAATGTTCTAATCACATGACATTAAAATACATAGTTTACATCCTTTTCATATGATGTTAAAATGAATGAAATATGAACTATGGGGACTCAAATTACTAATAGCACAAGATACTTAAGACAACTCTTTGTGGTAAAATCCTAATACCAATGCGTAGTATCAACTACTCCTTCATCTTCCACCAGAAAATGTCCCTCATTGAAGCTGATACCTCATTTATTTAACCTCAAAATACTCCCTATAATCTAATATAAAATGTATCATATTTGATATCCCCCCAATATCTTTCTCATGGAGTTATATTCTCTATGAGTCTGGGTGGTCTAAGAGAAAAATATACTAGGAATCCCAAAAGGTGTAAGCCCCAACCTCATACACACATGGGCATCCACTTTGGTGTATGTACCTAACATTTCTAGCTCATAGTGACATACACCTTACGTTTTATAATCTTTACTTTTCTATCAGTAGATGAGGAATGAACCCATACCTTGGGTATCCCACCAAGTGTAAGCCCCAACCCCATCAATATAATGGAAATCTAATATAATATATCCCCAAAATTGTTCATCACTTTTCTGTACTCCTTGTGGGTCATAACCATATCATGGGAATGTATCCTAGTTTAATCCCAATAAATTTTAAACTCATGATTCTATATCCCTCACAATCCCAATCATCCTTCTTCATCCAACAATGGGTACAAAGAAAATAATATCAGTTAGTTTATTCATAATCCCCATTATTCCCTCGATCTATGTAACCATCTACCTATGACCACTTGTCTCTCACACTGAGTATGAATCATGTGGTATTATAGGTTATGGTTAGTTTTTTAATGTTTATTTACCAAATCCTATATCCTTACTACATAATAATAAATTTTATGGCATGGTTTCATTTGGACATCATGGTCTCTGATTCCTATCTTGACAGGATGCATAAGATGCCTCTCCAAGGCTCAGGATCCCCATATTTAGTATGCAGATGACACCATGTCTGTGTGTGTGTGTGTTTGTGTGTGTGTGTGATATCCTCATTGTATGGTGTTAAACTACATGTCATTGGAACTATGTGGTATCTAATCCCTATACAAAATATATGTAGGACAACTCTCTATGTCTCGAGCCCCATACACAACATTAAGATTCCCCCATATATATATATATATATATATATATATATATATCATATCTCCCACTTGAGAATATCCCTCCTGATGACCATTCCACTTTGTAAAGATTCCAAATTCCCCATTATCTATAAATTCTTGAACTGTGAGTACTTTGATACAAATTCCCAGAGGATACGTAGGAAACCTCTTTAAGGTTTGAGTCTAACATCAATGTAACATAAGGAACCATAATACACTAAATTGGTGCTCTGAGTTAGTTATCCACAAGGCATCAAGTGCACCTCCCAATACACCAGAGGCTGCCAACTTACATTGAGGGCCTAAAGGTGGTACAATGTGGATAATATACCCTCATATAATATAAACAATAACGGAAATAACCAGATATCATCTAAGCATTAATTATATAGAGTGAAGAAGCGGTAAATAACTAAAATAGAATAATGTTGTAATAATAATTGGAATAAAAAAGGACCAAACAGATGTTTCATACATACATCATTGATCACTCATTTGGGAAATCACATATACATGAGAAAATAAAAGGAAAAACAATAAAAGTAAAGAACTATACTACTAACTCTAACCCATACCACATACCCAATACCCACATAAAACTCCAAGTCATCCTCTTAGATTAGTCCCAAGCATTGGACCTACTTGTGCCTATAACCAAGTGAACATATGCTCAAGTACCCCAGTGGAATGGTGACCTGGTCATGGTGTGAGTATAAAACTCAATAAGGAACCCCCAACGTGATCCCATTAATAGATAGTAATATGATGTGTAAATATATGTGAAATATTCATTAGGGTAAAAATAATAATAATAAAATTTACTAGATAATAAACTAAAAGACAAGTCATGAAAGGTATTATTAGGGATGGTGCTCAACCAAGTCAAAAAACAACTGGAAAAGATATAAAAATAAATAATGTGAAACCATAGTCAATACATGGGTCTATGATCCCAATCAACTGGGAAATGTTTTTCATGTATATATATATGTTTAGATATATATTCCCATATAAATATACATAAATATGTATATACATGAGTAAGGTGATAAATAACATAAAAACCCGAAGGTTATCCTTGGTTTTTAATCATGATCATTTGGACATCCTATGAAAAGGAAATTTAGCTAGATGTCATACCACTCAATCTGTGTATAATTAAGTTGTGCTCTGGGTTAGTAATCGCAATCAACAATACCTACTTCTACCAACAGTGAAAATATATCTGAGAATCTACATCACAACATGGGGATATATACCCTAACCCTATGTTCACCCACATTTGCCTCCAAACACTATAAGATGAAGGATTCCATGTACCAACTATAGATCATGTAAATGTTTCATTGAGAAAGATTTCATACTATACATTCCACATGTAATCTAGTATGATGTATGATTCCTAGGTCTTGTTCTATAGGAAATCATGACACTAAAAATCTGATAATCCTTAAGGGGTATAACCCTTAGATGATATGAAAGTAATAATTTATTGATCTGGTATATCAACACAAAATTGTTCAATAACTAGAACAATATACCACTCCCACATAGTCTTGGTGAGTATCTATATTAATGTATCCACTAATCCAAGGGTGTATCATAGGAATAAAATGAAGAGATAAAGTGAATCCTCAGAGAGCTCATCAGAATCCCGCTTCTCAAGGGAAGTTTACCCACCAAAAAACCTTTAGTATCCCATGGAATGATACCAGATTAGTCATTCTTAGAGAGACCTCATATAAGAGGGGTCTAAAACACTCTCAATGACCTAACTATGTATCCCTAATTAGGGAGGAATACTATTGACATAGATGAATTCCAATAACAGTAATAATATCATTCAATCAAGTTAGATTATAAGCTAACCCCTAGGAATTATGTCTAGAAATCCCAATAAAATAAGTCTAAGAATCCAAATTCTAATTATCACATCTAGAAATCCTAATAAAATAATAGTCAATTAGAAAGGGATTATTAGCCAGGTACTTGGAGGTATGTCTAGGCACCCTAATAATAATAATAATAATAATAATAATAATAATAATTGTTATAATAATATACTTCATCATGTTTCGAACACCAGTCAAAAACCAAGAAGCAGCTTGGGATATCATTTTTTGTATTATATGTAAAAAAGTGAATTCATTAATAAAAGAGTGAGGGTGTAAGAACGCATAAAACACTATTAATACCTTATCCTCAGGACTTAGAAGTTCAACATGAGTTCTAAGGTGACACCATCTACCATCTCTACCCAACCCAGTGCGCTAATCCAGGTCTTGTTAAACATAGGGGTAATCATTGGGTCCACTAAGTCAATATATAAGAAATTCATCCTTATAGGGTCCCTATAAAGAAAATGGAATTATAAGCCCAAATGGGATCCTCTGAAAAGGTCATAGCCTTAAGTCATGGATAAAGGTAATGCACTGGGGTTGTTAGTAACCCTGGGCGTTCATCCAGTACAATCCACCAATTTCATTTAATTGAAAAAAATTTCATATTGTAATTAAATATGGTCCATCTCTTTCAATGGAAATCCCAAGAATACACATAATACAATAATAATTCATAATACTAATGTATGGTATGACCGAACACCTATATTTATGTATCTTTAAATTTCTTTTCCAAGGGTCAACAACTGCTGCTAAGGCCCACCCAAGCTCAACCAAGTCATACAAAACCTATCTCACAATATGAAAATAAAAATTAATTAATTTTAAAAACCTTATATATAATTAATAAAACCAAAAAAATATCTAAATAAATGAAATATTCCTTATTCAAATTTTTTATAAAGCTCAAAATATCACTAACATATCTTATCATTCTGGAACAATGACCTTATACATTCCAACAATAAGTTATACACCATTAACCTCAATTTGGGTAAAATCACTATGAAATAGTTCAAAAACACCACTTAAAATCATAATTAAAAGAATTAAAGATTTATAAATTTATTGTGGTGATATACCTTGATGAAAAGACACACAGGGAAGTCAAACGACCTCTCATGTTATCCTCTTCCAAGGTAGAGCGAAAACACAAACATTAGTATATAATTCCACTAAGCACAAGATGAATAAGGACAAAAATACATAATCATAGAAACCTAGGTTAGTGGATGAATAAAATAGCACAATGGATCCTAATGGAGATTAAGAATTACCTCAAGGGTTCTAACACACCTGATGACATCTGATTTCAGCCACAAATGGAGGAGAACCACCTAAGTAAAGAGGAGGAGGAGGGGTGCACGTGTGGGGAAGGATAAGGGAAAAACATTTGTCTGACCTATTAGATCACATAGGATAAAACTTTAATTTTATACTTTTTAATGGTTCACATGGTTTGGCCACATGGTTTTCCAAACTATGGGACAACAGGGTGGTTAGCACCGTCCAAGCCAAACATCACATGCATGGGCATAGTGTGCGGTCTAACAGACCATGCACTAGGAATACAACATGTTTGAAATAAATTGTAACCACACAATTTTTTCTCTCTAACCTACAAAAAAGTTTTATCAGACCATGTGACTATATAAACTAGACAACATAATTTGGTCACATGATTACGACTAACCATGCACCAACTGTGTACCATCTGCTATAATTTTCCCAAAATTCTAGTTTAATGTCCTGAACACCTAGGATGGTTCCAAAACCACCAAGATACAAACCAATACTCATTAAACATATAAAGACATCATTTAGATGCATTAAACCTTTTTAATTCTATTATAAATATATGATCATGTTTTAACCGGTCCTGTAAACAAAAAATTGAAATTCTTTCTAAAATTCCCATCCCAAAAAACAAGGGATCTTACAGTTTTCCCACCTTAGAATTTATCATCCATGAGAATCCCTAGTGGAAAAAGAAAACATCACCCAACCTACATGGGTTAGATATTTTTTTTCTTATATAGCCGCATTGTGTTTCCAAACACCCAACACATCTCATAGAGTCATTTCAATCATATGGTACCTAAGCCCTCAAAACTCGACCCACAATACATCAACCATTAGATTATATTACCAGAACTTGTTATAAGTTTCATAGTGATTATTTAAACGAATTTATAAAAATAATCTTGATAGGAATATCCTCATTCCAGGATTTAATCATAATGGTTGAACTCCGATTGACCAAGATCAACCTAGTCTCACCAACATTTCCTTGAAAAGTATCGATCAACCCTCAAACTACACCAATCTCATCCTGGAGGATAAATAAATTTGGTACCATACCAAATACCTCTAAACCATTAGAGTAATTTAAATTTGAAATAACTCTAGTTGAATACTCCATATAATGATCATCTCCCATGGTTGACACATATTCAAAATTAGATTTCCACCGCCTTATCTCAGGGCATACCAAGATTATTCCGAGCACGTACACCAAATTACATACCCAAATTCTGATGATGTCTCCTAACAGAACTATATCCCAATCAAAACCATATTAGTTCTCTAGATCTATCACAAATAAAAACCCAATCCTGCATCCATGGATCTTCAGAATCTACACCGAGCTTAATGCCTACATTTAGATTTCACTCAAATCCATAATAAAACATGTACCAAGAATTTACCTAGATTTATAGATGTAAAAATTTCATTTATCAAATGATATAAACTTTTAAAAAATACCATCATATGATTGGTCTAATGATCCCATGACCCTTCCCAAATGAGTGTCTCCCTCATGGGACCGACATCCTCTTGCCCACCTTAGGAGCATCCTTATCATTGCATTAATGAAATGAAATCCTGATCACCACACCCCACGCCCAATCCACATATGGATATAAAAAATAACAAGAATATAAAAAAGATTAATCATTGAGAGACAAATTTCAACAACAAAGAATCACTCGTTATAGCTTCTTGAGAATGGTTTTAGCAAAAACCACCAAATTTCAAAACAACACTTGGTTCACCACCCTCAAATAGTCAAAAGTGCACATTGCACTATCTAGATTAATATTAAAACACTCTTTAAGAATGAACACAATAGATTCAAAAACCATCTAAGAAATATATTTTAAGGGATATGAATATCAGTATATAAAATATACTCTCTCCGTGTACTCTTGATGATGTCAAGACATAACATAATTTACTAACTAAAAGCACACTAAGATTCCAGGAAAAAGCATGTACATTTATCCTAAGCCATGATAAGATAAAAAAGGCTTCTATAGTATTTAAAAAACTCATGAAACTAAATATCTTGACAATGTGTGTCCATATCCTATCGTGGGTCAACCATCTTGCGATACCTGATTCATTCTTCATGTCTCATCTACCACAGGGGGACATTTCTCATTTCATCACAACTCCTGGGAAACCACTTCCACAAAGTTATTGAAACCATACGTCCTCATCTCTAACACATGCAATCATATATTTATGATTCAATCAGTACCACATGTAACATACACATACCTTTATAACTAAATCATGCCCCCGTGAGTCATTCATAACAAGGCTAAGCCGACTGTGCTACACGGAAGGTCAGTCTCATTAATTAACAATCTCCCTTAGAACTCATATTCAAAATAAAAATCTCACATGTTACATGATATATTAGACAACTTCGAACCACCCAACATCATTCTATCTAGGAGTGTCTACCCAAAATCTGACTACTTTTGCAATAAAAAACATTGGTCAACAAGGCCATACACCCGAACAGTCTTGCCTACTGAAGTCGGTTTGGGAAAACATGTCAAATGACAAAGGCATATCACAATTCATATATTGTAAAACTCAAGAACCTATCATTAATTAGTCTCAAAATGAGCATACAACAAATCTAACTTTCTAAAAAGGTATCCGTAAACTTGATCGAACCCCTCTCATTGGTTTCCCATGATTATAGTGAAAGACTAACCTATAAGGGTCTAACATAAAACAATGATTATCTAGGTATCCCACCTAGAACTACCAATATAGTATCATAATAGGGTATATAGGCTTAACCAACTATACCCAAAAGATCGAACCTGTTTAAGTTAATGATAACACATACCTATGAGGGTCAAAATTGTCAACATGATATACAAGGGACTGATCCTATCAAAACATCCCCATAAGAAACTGCTCCATAGAGGTCCAGTTCCCTATAAACATTTAGGTGTCAATCAGAATATTATAAAGAAACCTTACTAGATCACCTAAAACAAAATTATAAATCTATAAAGTGTCTACTTGTGAAGCATCAACGTCTCATACTAACCTACCTTGGTCCATACCTTAACCAAATGGTACAGTTAGGTAGAATGTCATTCCAAGCTAGGTAGGAAAAAACTATATATGTTGTTATTGAAACTTTATACACCGAACCTATGAAAAAATTCCCCAAAAGGGTCCAAAACCTAGAACAAATGTTCCTTATCGACTTACTAGGGTCACTTCACCTCCCATGAATGAGGATTGAGTGATCAAGATCACTACCAAACATCTTAACATAGTTAAACATCACCTACCATCAGAATGAAATGTATATTAAAGTCATCCCAATTGAGTATAACTCCACCAGAAACCTATACAAAAAAACACCTTTTAGGTTTTTGTTGGAACTTTTAAAAAATTATCCTCTGTCCTCAGTAAAAATCACACACTATCAGGCCTATAACATGTGAATCCAACATGATAAATATGATGCATGTCATGTCTCTTTCCTTTGTTAGCCAAGAGTCAAAATCAATCACTAGACTCTTTCTATCGGTCTAAGATCTAGTAATCTTTCAATGGACTCTCACCAATGGGATGAAATACATTGATCTATTATAAATCATAAAATCCAATCAGGATGTTCATCATTCATATTGGAAATCATATAAAATTGAAACATCATAGATCAGAACAAAAAATCTATATCCCTAGAAAATAGTACATCTTACTAGAAAAAGTGTTCTCAACACACCAGTTTAATATCCATTATTAGTTATGGAAGATTTATAATACTCCTATCAACCATATCACCAAATAGAAAATCAAGATTAAAATAACACCCGATATCACTTTGTAAAGTCCTGACCTGAAATCCACTAAAATGGTGCTCCGAGCTGGTTCACTATAAGACCTCAAGCACGCCTCCCTGTATGAAAAAGCACACTAACTAGAAGTGAGGGTCTAAATGTGGTACAATGGGGAGAATATATCCTCACATAATATGTTTTTTTTGGAATAGATAATGCCACTACTCTAACATTTATTTTTTACACTCCCATATCTCTTCCTGAATCTGATTGTGCTACCGTAAAACCCAAACCGAACTGACAAATTTCCCATAATTTTGTTTCCTATCCAAAACCCGTAGTGGAAGAAGAATAAAAGTAAAATATAGTTCAAGATCAAAATAGTCCAATAAAATTTACTAGATAGGATCAGGTTTGTATATTTTTAATTGAGATACATGAAACACATTGTGTACAGAACTGAACCTTGGTGGTATGACCAATTGATAAGCCACATCTATAACTTTTTAAAGTATATAAAAAAATCCAATATAACAAGGATTCAACTTTCATTTCTTATGAAAATGATTATTTCATAACCTTTGATATATTCTTAAGAAAATATGATCAACCGCGTAAAATGATAATAGTCATTGACGTAGAGCTGTATATGGTTTTTAATGAATCAGATCCACTTACATCCTCTTTATGATCATATAAATATTTTTATTTTTATTTTTCAAAAGGTTGGGTCTCATATGGGAATTATCACCAATTTCCACCTAATAAATAAGAGAATGATAAGGTTAACCATAGAAAAATTCAAAAGGATCCTTGTGTATAAAGGCATTATAACTATTATTGTATGAAAACGTCACAAATAGTATATGATCCTCCCATGAGCCTCCAAAATCAATTATATAATATATACGAATTTCTTTCAATTTTTACACCATCCATTTAGATATTTTTATCTATTTTAGTATGACATAATGTGTTCATTTTTAGTTGGGTTCCAAAGGCTTCCTGCATGGGCTTCTAAATCTAAGATGTAAACCTAGGTTCCAAATCAGACACAATTGAAATTAGAATACCTTGAATCTTTACATATTCTAAAATATATAGTTTGGATAAGTATTCAACCCTATTGGATTCAAAAATAGGGATGAAGTGAGACGACTTAATGAGCCGATCCACAATAACCCATATGATATCATCTTTCCTATTTGTTCTCTGACCTGTGACAAAATTAAAAGCTATTTGGTCACATTTACACATGGGTATTGATAAGGAATGGAATATACCAGTTGGATGTTGGTGTTTCACCTTGACCAACTGATAAGTGAGGTATCCGAAGGAAAAATACACCACTTTCCTCTTTATTATAACCCACTAGAATTGTGATCTCAATGATTTATACATATTTTTGATTCCATGATGAACAAAAAATATAAAATAGTTGTAGGTAGAAGAATTTGTTCCTAATAGTTTATAGGAACCATAATATAATCTCTCAAATGCATCAAATATTTTCTATATGGATTCCACCCATTGATGGTCTCCCCACTATTGAGTTTTTACCTCATGGGTAAATATTCATGATCAAATATTTGAGCATCTTTAACCTGCTCAACCAAATCATGAATAAAAAAATGGGAAGAAAACCAAAACATAAACTTACTCAGTACTATCCATATGAACCTCATCTATGATTGAAATTATTTTCTATTGATATGAAGAATATTTATGAAATTTATTATATGATTTCCTACTTAATTAATTTTCTATATAATTTACTTTTTATGGAATATACATCAATTTGAAGTCAAACATTTTTGGAAATTTCAATATGTTTGTATTATCTTTGATTCAAAAATCTTTGTGAGAAAACGTGTTTGAAGATTTTATGATATGTAAAAACAATAAATTTCTCACTAAAAATAAAATCATGCAAATTAAATATTGAAAGAACTACAACAACCAATTCCAAATCATGTGTTGGGTAGTTTTTCTCATGAACCAATAACTATCATGTGCAATTTTCTTTAACATGATATCACTTCATAATAGTACTACTAAACCTAGATCATGATACATCAGAGTAGATGATATAACGCTATCCAGACTATAAAAATGTAAGGATAGTTACTAATGTTAGGTGAACCATAATCTGTTATATAGATTTTAATTACTTATCGATCCATTGGAAAGGTACACCTTTCCTTGTGAAAACCAAAATTGGTGAATCAAGATGTGGAAAATTAAAAACAAAGCATTGGTAGTATCTTGATAATACTTGGAAACTACATATCTCAAAAACATTTTCAATAGTTTTGATGAGATAAAAACTTCTTATTTTTTATGGTTAGAGACTCCATTTTTAGAAACTATGTGGCCATGGAATCATACCTACTCTATCCATAAATCATGATTTGAAATATTTTCATAAAGGTGATATTCCCACAAGACACCCAAAAATATAACCATGTGTTTTTTAGGATCTAACATTGTCCTGGAATGCAAAAGAATATTATCAAAGAATACCACTACAAATGAATTGAGATACCTATGAAAGATCTAATTCATCAGTTACTATAAAACCACTAGTAAATTCATAAGACCAAAGGGAATAACCACGTATTCATAATGGATATAATTATCCTAAAGGATATATTCATAATATCCTCCTTTAGAACATGCAGATTATGATAGCCCGATCATATGTCAATTTTAGAGAACCACTTTTCTCCCCTAAACTGATCAAACAGATCAAAAATTCATGGAAGAGGATATCAATTATTTTTTCATAACAACTTTTAGAATATAATAATCCACACAAATCCTATGATTTACATCCACCTTTTTATGAAAAGAACTATTGATGCCCCATGGGAACATTATCAGTTGAATGTACACTTGAAAATCTTCTAGCTGAACTTTAAATTACCTCAATTTAGTTAATTCTATAATATAAGATTGAAGTGAAATAGGGCTAGTCCCTTGTAGGTGATAAATTTATAAAATTACACTTCTCTTTCTGGTGGTAACCCAAAATTTTATTTAGGGAATACATTTTGACATTGGTCAATGACGGTTGGAAAATATCAATGTCTAATTTTATTCAAAGATGCAAATGTGAATAATGCCAACTGATAGAATATAGTCCCATACACTAGTATAAAAGTCCCTTTTATTCTTGAATTTACATCTCAATATGCTTTAATGATATGCATAACATGATCTAGAGATATGAAACGTACTAGGTGTGAATAATAGTCGATGCAGGACAAGAATGATTTTAACCAATCACTTACCAAAATTAGGCCATAGATATCCAAATCTAGAATAGATAAAACAAAAATCACTCTTATTCCATCAATAATTATTGAGAATATTGGACATTTAAAATCACTACACTCCAATTGTCTTAGAGGTTTTTTAAGTTTCATGATATAATGAATCATTTCAACATGTAAATCCATATAACTTACAGAATGAGAAACAATAAAAGAGTGGGATAAACCACTATAAAAAAGTCTTGTATGAGAAAATAATTTATAAGAATAATTCATTAAACCATTTAAAGAACAAATTGAACATACATTATCATCATCTTAGAACCATAAATATGCTTACTAGATCCTCCCTGATCCTTTATTCCTTGCTGAGATATCATAACCTGAGGATTTAGGGTGTTCTTGGAATCAACTTAACACTCTCCATTCTGATGATGATGGTTATTATGAAGACATCACCCTATCAAAGCATAAGAAGTTTGAGAAACATGTTATGTATTCCCAAATTCTGACTTAAGAGTAATATGACAATAATAATTGAGATTTCCCATCAAACTATAGTTATGACATGCTCTAGGTGGTGCTATATAGTCCCTCATCTTATGAGAAGTAGAGACACATTGGAAACATTAATGCCTTATATTGGATTTTAGGGGGAAGTTAACCAATCATGTGGTTTGATTCTTAGACACTTTACCACATTGAAAGTAGGTGTCCCTCTTCTACTTATTCCCACCATTTGAGTTCCTATATATTCCTATAGTGAAAAACATAGTCCCTAAAACTAAATTTCAACAAATATCTATTTCCTTCATCATTTATCAATTTTGTTTTTGTGTATAATTATTAATATAAAGGGAAAATATCTTATAGTGAATCTCTTATCACATAAAGAATCCAAGATATATTCCTTCAAGGATTCAGTATCATTAAATTCTAGGTAAAATGGACTATGTTCATAAAATTAGTTTTATACTATGTCACATATAGATTCTATTTCTTTATTACAAAGAATAAATTGGTCTTACGATCTTTAATGTGAGAGGGTAATATTTTTTATTGAAAAATTCATCAATGTACTCCCTTGTAATGCCTTTTTAATATGTAGCTTGTATAGATAAATCCCACCACTAATGTGAAATATCCTACAATATATAATTTATCAACTTAAATTTCAACTCAGACGGTGTACCCAAGAACTCAATGATTTGGTTTATTCTATTTAGCAACACCACAACTTTTTGAGGATTGGAATCCCCCAAAATATGGGTGGATTATATTTTTGAAACTTTATGGAATGGTCCAATTATTAGGATTCATTGTTATGATTTCCTCTGTTAATGGCTTGAAAAGCCTAAATGATTCTTTGTTCTAGTTAATGAATCACCCATGGATAAGGTGAAATATTTTTTTCCAGTAGCCTATTCATGACGATTATTATGATTTCTACCAAGCTCCATTCACTATAACTAGAACAAACACGACTTATTCAACACTAACTTGAAACTGAAGGCTTATAAATTTCCAAATTACCGTAAACAATAAGTAATAATATCTAGTATATCCAAAAATCAAACATTTTAAATAATTTTAGATTTATGAAACACAAAAATGAACAATGGTGTTCTAGTGGGAAGTCTCACTTACATTATATTCCACAAAAAACTCATTGGATAAACCCAAAATAATGAGGTGATCACAACTAGAAGTGTTTTAGAATAATTTTTCACATAGATACCCTAGTAACATGAAGTTTAGAATAAAAATGTTAGATACATCTTTTTAAGCTATACATTTCAAGTTCCAAAATTCCTATATCCTCACTAATATCCAAAGACAATGAAATAACAACCAACACAGATACCATTTATAACATCCTACCTCATATCATTGTCTTGAGAAGGGATGAAGTGCCACTAACCTTAGGTGACATCCCCATGATACAAGAGGAATGAAATAAATGAATTAGAATTAAGAAAGAATTGGGGTATGATTTTCCATTTAAATATAAAACAACCCGATAATATAAAATATAAACCTTCAACCCTCATATATGATTCATAAGTACATGTAATAAAACTCAAATATAATTGAATTGTAAAAAATATTAGAGTGACAAAGGAACAAATGAAACTGGACAATAATACTCAAAATAAAATAGGACACCAAATAAACAAAATTTGAATCATCCTAAGAACCACTCAAACCATCCCCAAGATCCAACACCACCTTCCATTCCAAAGGTATCAGATGAATCCCTAGATAAGTAAGACACCTTTCCCTTCACTATATCTTGATATATGACATATGAAAAATCACCAAAGTTCCTATGTAGAGGGTGAGATTAAACATATTATGAAATCACAAGATACTTCCCAACATATGTCACTAAAAGAATAATTTATTATCAAATTTTATATAAAATAGATGAGACAGTAGTTAAATAGTTTACATTAATACATAAGTGAGAATCCAAATGAGAAAACCATAATAAATCTTGTTACAATTTTTTTATAATAAGAAAAACCATTCACATCTTCACACACAAAAATTCACATACAAACATAAAAAAAATTGTTTTAACCCCTGGGGTCATTGCTTGATAACCATAATACATTCTAATTTCATGAAAGCACTTATAACCACACATCATCTGCTTTAAACACACACCAACCTAATTATTCCAAATTTTATTCCAATACATTTAATATAAAACTATTTTTCCTTTAAAATAAATTCCATAAAACATTTTTCATGCATAAAATCCATTGCGTACTTTAAAAATAGTTATTTTAAAATTATAAGAAAAAAGGGTTTTCCAAAACCTATCTAATTTTCCATAATTCTAAAACTAAAATATAAAAGGTTCCCTTTAAGAAATAGAAAAATGATTCCATATAAAATCCAAACAAAACTATATTATAAAACCAATCCTTCAAGTTATAAAATAAGTGGCAATGAAAGAGAATCTAACTATTTACCAATAGATGAAGAAAACAAAGAATGGAAATAAGAACCTCTATATCTAGGCTCAAAACACCTTTCCTTCAATATAACCAAAAATATCTCATCACGATCCACATCCTAGCATAGATATCTATCTATAATGGATATAATAGAGATAATAAGAGTAAATCTAAGAATAGTAAGAAAGAAAAAGTACTTACTGATTATTTCATATCTCTAAAACACTTGAATTTATCAAAAATTCACTTCTGGGTCACAGGGAATTATCTTGGGAGCCTCAGAGATGAAATGAGTTCAATACCATGGAATAATAGGAGACAAATGAGGGGTTCAACTTTTAATATGAATTCAAAAAACAATTTTTAGACTATTAACTTCACCTTACGTTTTTTGGACACATAATTTGATAAATATAGAACCAATTGTTTGCATACTACTAGACATTAACCATTTTACTAAATGGTTAGGATGCACAGTTTGACAGATCATGCACAAACTTTCCAGTGCAACTAGCTCAAGGTTATCACCACCCATAGTTTGAAAAATCATGAATCCAAAATGATTTTTCCTCAATTTTAAAATTCATAGTTTTTCATTTATTGAGTATTGTTTTGAAAAAATGATACTCAAATGTTAAAACATTCTAGTGACTATCTATAACAACTTGCATATTTTCCTAGAGATAGTACATGACTTTTACTAACCATTCTCAAACTGTGCACCTCCATAGACACATCCAAAACACTCTAAAACCTTCTAGAAATACATAAAAATTAACGTACTAATTATATAAGATCAAAATACATAATTAAATTTCAAGTTACTTAAAATGGGGGGGGTGTTATATATATCTATTAGAAGAAGGAATAAAATTAAAAGTTTTTAGTTAAGAGTTATCCACCAATGTTGAGAAAACTGCTTCAACTTACACCTTAATCCTTGAAAGGATTGTATTTTGGGAAGGAATAAAATCTATATGAAGTGGGGAAGGAAGATAATATAATATCAGGGTTGTTCATGGTTAAGATAGAGTGCTCAAATATTATAAATAAGGGAGGATAGGATGTGCCCTTGTATAAGTGAGAGAAATGTCACACTTGTAATTAAATAAAAGATTAAATAATAGATACATAATAATCTTGTATAGTGGCATCAAGGCACCCCATATTCAAAGATAAGGTCTGATAGGGTCGAAATAAAATAAAAAAGAATATTTAGACATGTTTTGGATACATTTTAATCTTTTCACCTAGTTAAACCACTTTAAATCCATTTAACCTTAATCATTATTACTTAAACTTTTACCATGATAACATAATTATATGAAAAAAATATAAAGGGAATTATATTTTTTGGGAAATGATGATTTCAATTTTTGAATCCGTTTTATTAGATTCAATTTCTATATGTGTATGAACGTACATTTAATTTAATAAAAAAAACACATGAAAAATAGTTTTTAAAAAAATACATGTTTTAAGAATAAAACTAATTTTACCATGAAATCAAGTAATAAATTAGTTTACCAGATTTTTTTGGTTAGATATTAAAAGATAAAAGTATTTAGACATTTGGATAAATCAAAAACCAAATACAATCTTCCCATCATACCATAAAATATAAAGACCCTAAAATAGATTATAATTTGAATAAAATATAACTTACCTTCACAGAAGTTAATCTTGGGTCCCCAAATTCAACTTTATGTATTAAAAAACATTATTTAACTATTTAAACACATATTTTGTATATAAATCCTATTAAAATGAATTATAGGCCAGTTAATGGGAGATTTTAAATCCTTATTCTATATTTCTATCATTTTTTATACCATTTTACCTTTACTAAGGTGATCAATTTTTCCACATTTACAATCAATAATTCCTAAAAATAGAAGTGACCTACTTAAAAAACATAAAACATATAAATAAAAATATTTAACCCATTTTATCAAATACAATTTCTATATTTGGAATAAACTAACTTAAAAATAAATCCATAAAACATGATGAAAAAATGAGTTTTTAGGAAAATGAATTTTTGAATCATAAGATGATCTTACTTTAATTATTTGACTAGTAATCACTATTATATAAATTTAGATTAATATATTTAAATATATAATCTATAAATATATTTTAAATTATTTATTATTGGACATTATTTTAATTAATTAAATTGGAAAAAAATTCTATACTTAAAAACTATTTTATGAAAAAGATCCCCATTTTACCTACAAATGATATTGTATTTATTAATATCAATGTTAACAATCAATATATGATTAGTTATAAATATTATAATACATGATTATATATAAAAGGAAGATTATTTAATTACTAATTTTTCAATTATTCATAAAATCTTATTTATAAAGAAAAATCATAAAAATTGATTCTTGAATTATTTTGACATAGTATGTTAAAAATTTATATTTTTCTGAACAAATTAGAATTTTTATTCCATGAAATACTAAAATGTTAATTTTACTATAGTTTCATGAAAATAAAATTTTCAATTACTATATTTGAATCTTGTGTGTTACATTGTTACCTCATTTAAATATATCATTCTTCAAACTTTCATGGATATTATTTTCTAAACAATTGAGGGTGGTTCTTATTCATAAATTCCTTAAGTTCACACATTTTATCTTCAATATTATGATTTATAAAAAGTAACTTTACTAGTTTATTCATCAAATTCTTCAAAAACAATTCACAAGTATCAATAATCTAGATAATCTCTTCACGGTAAGATAAATCAAGATCCAATTATATTTCTTTATATGCGAGCACATGTATTGGGACTAGCATGCACTTTCTTAACAATGAGATATGGAACACATCATGTTCTCTATAAAGGATCAATAAAATTTATAATTTATATTCCCCATATTTAATTATTTTTATAATTCTAAAATTTATAACACACTTAAGGCTTAATTTCCCTTTCTTACAGAACCTTATAACACACTTCCACGAAGATGCTTTAATGAAAATGTGATATCCTGCTTGAAATTATAAATATTCCCTTAAATTATAAACATATCTATTTTTTCCATATTTTATCTAATTTAATATGGATTAGAATATTATTTACCTTCATTATTATCTCATCAACAAGTTCTAGGCCTACAAGATTGTTTTACCAACAACTTCATTCCAACAAGTTGGTGTACGAAATTTCTCTCCATACAATACACCGTACAATTATTTTTGAATAATTTAATGGAAGATAATATTATAGTAAGACTACCCCAAAGGTAAATAATGATCCCATATACCTTTATTGTTAAGTGGTTATGACATCAACAAGTCTTATAATGTTTGAATAGTCACTTTATTTTTCCCATTATTTTGAGGGTGATAGGTTGTGATCCAATTTAGCTTGGTATTAAGAGATTTATAAGTATTTTTCCATAATTTAAATAAAAATCATGTATCATAATTTAAAAACTGATACATTTTTTAAATGAATTCTTAAAACTTCACTAATATAGATTTCTGTGAGGTGATAAAGAGATAAATATTCTATTATAGAGAGGAAATGTTCATATTTGGTTAGATAATCAACAATATCCTATATTGGATAATTATTTCTTAGAGTCTTTGGTAATATAGTGAAAAATTATATTGTGATATCATCCAATTTTAAAATATGAATAAGTATAGGATTAATGATTTGATTAAGATGTCGTATATGATCATTTAACTATTGATAAATCAAGTAACTTTATACATAATATATAATTTCCTACTTTATGTCATCCAAATTAAATTTTCCATAAGATCACTATATCAATTGCTTCTAACAAGGTTTATAATGAAATTTTAGATATAAACATTATCTACTAATTGATATTTTAGATAAGGTATAGGAATAACTCATAGTGTCTTAGTAAATTTTAGAACACCATATTCATAAACACAGTCTACCAATTTTCCATCATTCATGTATTTAACTTTCATTTGAAAATTCTCATTATTAGGCTTAAACCTTTTATGTTTTCCAAAAAATATTATTTGGAAATATTTTAAAAAATGAGTGATGTTTCCCATTCCTTAATAATTCACATATCAATATTTAATAAATCTAAGAATATAGGAACCCTATCAATACTCATTTGGGTCAGGAATCCATGATATTTCCTAGTCAATTCATATGATACTCAATTTTCCTTTCCAAGGTGGTAGTGTATTTATAACTCATAATCCTAGAGTAGATAAAGAGATCACATTTTCCCCATGTTGATCTTTTTTTATGAGAATATTAATTTTACTCTCTTTTGATTAGTGTATATCTCACATATTTATCCATATAGATAATGTATCCAAATCATTAAAGAAAATATTGTTGCTACCAACTCAATATCATGTCTTGAATAGTTCTATTCATCATAATTTATATTCTTCGATGTATATATAAGAAATTTATCATTATGCACAAGGAAACAACCAAGTCCCTTATTTGATGCATCCCTATATATTAAAAAACCATCGTTTCCCAATGGTAGTGAGAATATTGTAGAATTTATCAATATTATATTCAATTACTTAAAACATTATTCACATATCTTTACCTATATAAACTTTAACCCTTTATATTTTATCTTAGATTACTAGCTATCCAATCATGAATTTCTTTGAACTGATCATAGATTGTAACCTCTCAAACTAATGAAACTATTTACTTTTGTTATGTTCATTGGTGTATCCCACTCATTGAATGAATTTTTCATTTCGTGATCAAATTATACTACATCATTGGTGAAAATATATGAAAGAAAATATCATTTTGGAATACAGAAATTACATTTACTAAATTTCCCATATAAATATTTTTCTATAAGAGTCTTAAGAATAATATTTAAGTGATTATATTAGTCCTAATATGTTTTAGAGTACAACATGATATAATTAATAAATACCACAAAAAAATTATCAAGATAATCCTTTAATAATCGATTCATCAGATACCAAAAAATATATTGTGAATTTTTAAATCCAAATGGTATTACTATATAATCATAATGTCTATACCTCATATAAAATACTGGATTTATAATATCTTTATTATTTTCTCACAATTGATGATACAAAAAATGAAAATAAATCATTGAAAAATATTTATCTCTTTGAATTTTATCAAAAAATTCCTCAATATGAGGTAGATGATACTTGTTATTTAGATTAATAGTATTTATTTTCTTATAATCAATGTAAAAATTCATAGAACTATCTTTCTTCTTAATAAAAAGAACATAAGTTCCCCAAGGTGAAACATGGTGGAATATAAATCCATTATCCCAAAATTCTTATAGTTGATTCATCAAACCCACAAATTATACATTGTACATTCAATATAAAGTCTGGATATAGATCTCACATCAGGGATTAAATTAATGGAAAACTCAATTTCACTCCCTATGGTATGTCTAGGTAAATACTCAAGAATGAAATCAATTTATTCATATAAAATAGGTTCTTCTTCAATTTGAAGATTAATCCCATTTTTATATTTTTTATTCTATTCTTACTAAATAATCTCATTCAAAATAACTACTTGAGGTGGATCTAGAAGTGATTCAGATGATCAAGTCTCCCCTCTAAAGAAAATAAATTCTACATCATCCTCATGAATCAGAATTTATATCTCTTGGAAATAAAATTTTGAATTGTATTTTGAAATCCAATCCATACCAAAGATTCTATATAGTTAAAACATATTTATTATAATCATTTATACAAATAGGGTATGTTTATGTGTCATAATGGGAACCAATTGATACATCCTTTTTTTCTGTGATATTTCCACTTGGTTCATGACTGAAAAATCCCTTCTTAAGATGATAGGTAAATATTTAATTTTATTAAAAAAATATAAGATGTAGAAGAGTGAGAAGATACATATTCAAATAAATAATTATCTAAATTCAAGGTTATGATTAAATTAACCACCACCACATATTTAGGAACTTTGACCTCAACTATAATGATCACATAATCTTGGAATTCTCCCCTCACCCACCTTTGTGGTATCTCTCCTTGATTCTTAAGAAATTGTTATGAATAATGCACCATTTATAAATACTATAAGCACTATATAATAGTGATTTATATATTCCAATTATATTCATTAACTATATGACACTTATCTCCACACATGATAAACTCTCATGCCCTTCATGTATTTTCCAGGATGTTTCTTTCTAGAATTTTCACATTATAAAAAATTGATTTGTTCCTTTATTATTATTTTAAACATTACATTTTTATTGGTGATAAATTGAAATATAATTATCTTGATTTCAATTGAATATATAAGATATAGAAAAACTATTCTCTATTTTAATATAATATAATACCATTTCATCTAATTCTTATTTTTTTGAGAAACAAATTCCCATTGGAGTCTTAGATTAATCGCTTCAAAGGATTGGTTTATCTTAATTTTTAAATTACATATATAATTCCTAGAATAAATGGATATTCATGTAAATGAATCCTTATACACTACATCATTATCTTCTTCCCATTACTTTAAATTGAGGAACATTCTCTTAATTTCAATTAATTTCTTATGAGGGAAATATTTATTGAAGAATATTATTTTAAAAGATATTTATTCCATATATTTTATTTCTTCTTCCCCATAGTATTCTAGAGAAATGAATAGTATAACCATTGTCTACTTTAAGAAAATACACTACCATCATAAACATTTCCCTTTAATTTCATACCAATTCCAAAAATATCTTTTTAAGGGACATCATCCATTTTCTAGTTACTTGGGGTTAATATTTCAATTAAAAAATAGAGTAGTATATTACATTAAATGGTCCAATATAGGTGTATCATTATATGGATCATCATGTATCTAAATATAGGAAATATTATTAGTTATAACATGGGTTATCTACACAAATATGATCATGATATTTTCAGCTCCAACACCAGCTGTTTTGGGTTATTCAGTAGGTAAATCTCTACATTATTGATGAGTATTGATACCATTTTTCATTATAGGTGAAACTTATAAACAATGGAATATATTGTTTTAGTTCATAACATTATTAATTTTAAATCATAGTATACAATTCAAAATATGGTGTAATATTTATCATAAATTAAAAAATTACGCATAGCTAATATCATATTCATAAACTTGGTTTCCTTGGGAATATCCTAGAATTATAAAAAAATTTCAAATATTTTACAATAATTCTTAAAGAAAATATAAATAAACCAAATAATATCCCTTAGGAGCACCTAGTTAGGTGTATAGTTGTAGTCCTACTCATCATATACTGGTGACGATTGAGTTAATACCAAATCTTCTGCATTCAGAGTTGTTACCCCTAGGTGCATCTATGCCACAAACACATTCAATTGATAGTATCCATGCATAGTATTCTTTTCATGGAAAACCATGAAATATATACCCAATTTTTTTTATATTATCCTATAATCATTCTTATCCTCAGAGACTTCCATAGGGCTATGTTTTCTAATATATGCTTTCCAAAATCTACATCCCAAGGTTCTTGCTAAAATTAATTTGATACAAAAATATAAAAACCCAAACTATAGTAACATAGAGACAAAATATACTTTATTAAATTGGCATAAGATATAATAGATATCATCTTGAAGAAACAATCAATTTTGTATACTTTATGAACTAGATAAAAATATGATACCCATTTCACCTTGGAGAAAAATTATAAAAAATAGTGAAAGTAAATTTATAATATCCTTGAAGTCATTAAAATATTCTATCTTTATATTCTATGGAATGGGAAAAAGTAAGGTTGAACTCAATTTATTATTAAGGGTTTTGTAAAAATGAATCTATTTTGAGTAAATATGACACAATCAACATGGAAAGGTAAACAACTGAAAACACATTCCATTTAACCAATAACTTGGTCTCAAAATGCATCCATGGATAATGTCAGTTTAATAATTTCATCAATAATAATAACTAATTTATAAATAATATAAATTCATAATTTTGGGCTTCATGATATTATAAGTCATGATATCTTTACCACAAGGGCCTTGTTCCAAGACAGTTAAAATGATGGGTATGTATATGACAAAAATCCATTTAATAAGGATAACTAATTGGTTTGTCTCCCAAGGCATGTTTATGAATTGAGGGGATATATAAATCCAAACCCCACGCATAAATATTTGTTTAATTAATTCATTATATATTTAATAATCTTGTTAATTCATAAACAATATGTCATATTAAAAAATATCCTTATTAAGTAAAGAATATAGAGTATCAACATTTACCCAATCAATAAAATAAATTTCATATGAAAACACTATATACATAAATTATATATGGTTTAAGAAATAAGTATATCCTTGATAAAAAGAATATAGATATGTCTAATTAAATATGATCAAACGAATGTAAATGTTGCAGCAGAATTTTAATGACCACAAAATGAATTATAAGATTAGAGATGGCCATCAATTATTTAGAAAAATATATTTTGTAATAAAATAAATTATTTTAGATAATAGAATAAAATAGAATTGAAACATAATAAATTTTCATTAAATAACTTTCTTTCCATAATGATTGGAATCTTTCAGAAGAAGATAAATACCATAAAAGTTTTATGGTGGTAGAAAAATCCATTAACGTCATATACATTAAAAAGAAACATTCTTTTTAACCTTTTTAAAGAAATTTCAAAATGATACTTTCATAAAAAATTATATAAATTCATTTTAAAACTCATAAATAGTCAAGGATAATAGTATACATCACTAATAAATCATTTGAGTAAATACAAAAAATACTTCTACATGATTTTTTTTAAATATGGACATGGAAGAAAAACATAACCAATAAGAAAGAGAAATAAGATCATCTTTTATTTTAAACATTTATTTTATTGATTAAAGTTATAAGAGGGTAAATGTTTGAATAAAATAGGAAAAATACCTAAATATCTGGAGGATAAGGGAATATATTAAGTTTATAAAGGATATATTAAAATATTCCTTTAATAAAAAATATTATAATTCTGAAAAAATGAGATTGTAAAATAAATTATTTAATCATTGGTAACTAATAAATTTTATCCCCTTGAAATATTGAACATGAAATAAAACATTAATCACCATGAATAAATATATATTCATGTTATATATATAAAAGGGGCAATATATATACCACATAAAATAAAATAGGTGTTTAAATTTAAATATGTCTCAATGGAGTTGAAATTGAGATTAAATCCCATACTCATTATCTTACTTAGTTAAAAATGATTTAACCTACTATATAATAAATTTAATTTTATTATAGTTACAATAAATTATATACATATCTATAATATCATATATGATCTACTTATAAATAGCTTATAACCTATTTTTTAACAATACTCCTTTATTATCATTGTTTCAGGTGATAACTTCTTCATTTTCATATATGTATCACTACAACATAAACAGTGTTTAGCGGAGGTTTTGTGGCGGCGGTTCACAAAACCGCCGCTAAACGTTATCCGTGAACGATTTCGTGGCGGTTTGTTAAAAACCGCCGCGAAACCCAATCTATTTTGAAAATCCGCGACGCTTTCCCCTCCCCTATCGCATACCCGTCTTCCCCGATCCCCCTCACAAACCCTCCCCTCTTCCCCGATCCCCGTCCCGCTACCTCCGGCGACACCCGCGCCCTCCGGCGACACCCACACCCTCCGACGAGACCCGCACCCTCCGGCAGCCGCCGCGGCCCCCGAGCCCCCCGGCGAACCCTGCACCCCCCCCCCCTCGACCGCCGGTGACCCCCGCGCCCCCGCGCCCCCCGCGCCCTCCGGCGACCGCCACACCCCCCGCGGCCTCTGGCAACCCCGCACCAAAATTTCAGTCCTCCCACCATAATTTTCAGGTTTATTTATATATAATTTTTATTTTTTCCACATTTTCATTAGGGATATTGTGATTTTTATATTCCAAATATCGTTGTAGTGTGTTTTGGTCTTCATTTTGGCAGGTTTGAGCTGTCATCATCAAAGGATTACATGTGTATTCATAATTGAGAATCTATATATAAGTTCTCCATTTATATATATTCAACCTTGAAAGTATTAATATATATCATGGGGCTATATCTTCTTATATGTGTATATGAAAATGAATATGTGTATCATTGAAAAGGGGTATATGAAAGTATAGTCAAATATGTATAGATCCCTTATACATATTTGTACACCTTAATATGTATATATGGACTAGGTATCATTACATATAAGTTAAGGTGAATATGTGTGCATTTGAAAATATTAAAATTTGAGATTCCATCATCTATTTTAGCATGGCTTGAGTTTTAGGTAGTTTCCATATTCATGTTACCATTATTTGAATTCCATGATAGCATGGTTGTTTTTTAATCTGTTATTCATTATTTTATCAATTGAATATTGTATATCTTTTTATATATATTATTGGTTTTATTTCTCGGAATGTATCTCCCAATGTGGTTGATAGAAATTATCCTAAACATTTAAAATGTGTTTTAAGGTGTAAAGCATGATTTCAAAGTGAGTTTTCTATCGTGTGATTTTTTGTTTAGAGATAATGTTTTGAAAAAATGGTAAGATGGTGTCAAGCGTTTTGAGTAATGTGTTGTGAAGAGGATCGGGCCGATGGGGAATATATTGGATATTCCATGATGGTATGACTTTATGTGAATTATTTCTTTATGTTTCATTTTAGGTGATGTTTCCTAGACTTCTCTATAGAGTCCATGTGGCTGAATTTTTGTTGGAGGCCGAATCATCCTTTAAGAGAATCTAGTTCATTTTATGGATCACAATGGGATGGTTTTGCAAGGTAGTATTGTACCTTTTGTTCTAGTTTTATTACTACATAGTACCATTAAAGAAGAGACATGGGAGGGGAGATGAATATGTAGGCATAGTGGTCCAATCTCTTTTTTAACAAATCTTTTATTACTATATAGTACCATTAAAGAAGAGACATGGGAGGGGAGATGAATATGTAGGCATAGTGGTTCAATCTCTTTTCTGACAAAGCTTAGTGATACTTTGAAATGTGGCTCAAAGCTAAGACATTTCATGTTAGGGAGGGTATGATATTCTATGATTTTTTCAGGTACTTTCTCATTTCAATTTTACTTTAAATAGATAATTTTGGGATATCAAAATGTTTACTGGATGTATGAACAGTTTTTGGGGTGTCCAGGGTTTTTAGGACACAAAAGGTTGAAAAAGTGCCTATCCAGCTCAAGAAATACGATCAGAGCCCAGTTAGTAGTTATTGTGTTCCCTAACCATGATTTACAAGAGGTGGGGTAAATTCAATGAAAAAATAAGGAAAGGGGGAGAATAAACCAAGTGGAAATGGATAACCCATTCCTCATCGTTATAACATGACTTAACAAACCATACAGGCTTTATCGAAGATCATGTGACTAGCCCGCATTTCTATCCAACAGTCCAGCATTTCTAAAATATTACTTTTGAATAGCATGAATTGTCTTTAAAGTATCCACATAATGAACTTTTTCCCAGCAATACTCATACACTGATCCTTTCTTTTCAGCTTCATTCCATCTCTCATAAATCAGATGAAGTGCCAAACAATCACTATAATCCTTTGCAGAAAATCTAGATTTTACCATTACAGCTAAAGCGCTTTTTATCTTGAGGAAGAACTAAAGTATCCATGACGCTACGTCCGACCACAGTGGTAAGCATAGGATCATAGCAATGAAAAATGGCATCCATAATTAGTACTTTCCGCAGTTTAGGATCCACCAGAAGGATTGACTGGGCACACCGGCTGGCCGGTGGTGTCTCACCAACTGGCCGGTGGTCATCCACCGGCTGGACGGTGACACTAGGTAATGGGAAGGCCTACTGCCTGGCTCCTCCGGCTGGCCGGTGGGTAGGAACCGGCTGGCCGGTGGAAATCCACCGGTTGGCCGGTAGACTTAGTCAATCCATATTCAGCTTTCTTGGGCGAGCTCCTAGGAAATCTTTTTCCTAACATCAAAAACACTTGAAAACAAGTTAGAACACAAATAGAGTGATTGTGATCATTAAAATCAAAGAGAGAGGGGTACAACAACTATTGTTTGTTTTATATTCATGGACTAGATTATGCATTAGAAACCATTAGTGATGGCCTACTTAATTTACCTCACACACCATATCGAAGTTCCACCTGGCCTTCCCTAAGAACCCCCAAACATGTCCCTTATAGGTTTCTATTTGGAACCTTGATTCCTCCACATCCACTCTACAGTTTTCTCCACATTTCCATGACTAACATAATTCTCTCCACCTTAAGAGGGTCATTATCACTAATTTATTAAATAAATTCAAACACCATGTCTCATGCTTCCATCACAAGATGAACCCCAAAACTTAAATGTGGCCATTTAGATTTCCCTAGAACAATACAACAAACATTACCCATTGTGAAAATGGTTTCAGTGAATGTAGTTAACTTGATTTAAAATGCATTATGATCAGTTTCGATCACACATCAAAGGGCTGTTGTTTGAGGCAACATAAATGTGTCATCGATGGTGTTATGATAAGTGTGTATCCCGATATTCTTATTGCTCCTCAATGAGGTGTTGACGCTGTCTCCTATGGACCAGACTTGTTCAGTTGGTCTGAAATGGTAAATGTGGTCAATGAATCATCTTTATTATATTATGCATACTTTATGGTCAATGGTTCATCTTTATTATATTATGTTTCTGTAATCTTACACTATCGTATATTTTGTGTAGGCACATTGTGATATACATGGATAAAAGCTGGATCACATTACCGAGGAACACATCTCAATATGTTAAGGGTTTGAATGGGTTTTTAGATTTTGCAATTTCTAATCGATCCGTTGAAGGGAGAATAAGATGTCCATGTCCTAAATGTAAATTTAGAACATGGTTGAAGAGAGATGAAGTTTATGAACATTTAATACTGAAGCAATTCCCTGAGCAATATTTGTGTTGGATTTGGCATTGAGAATCAAACAATACAGAAAGATTGAGGACTGATGTTAATCCACAGAATGAGGTCCCAAGTTCTTCGACAATGGAAAATGAAATGCAAAACCTCATAAATGATGCATTCGGCACTGCAAGACACCACTATGAGCATCAAAACATATCAGAACAACTAGAAGAGGGTGCTACAAATTGCAACGTGACAAGTGATGTTTCTGAGACTGTAACACAAGCAGATCAAGATTGTAACATATCATTGGATCCTCTTGATTCTGTGGAGCCAAATGTAAGGGAAAACTTCAGTGAGGAAAATGCATTTCATGATTAAGTTGACGATGGAAATCAAGAGTTGTATAGTGGGTGTTTGAAATATTCAAAGCTTTCATTTCTACTGAAGTTGTACCATATCAAATGTCTATGTGGAATTACAAATAAGGCAATGTCCATGTTATTGGAATTGATTCGTGATGCATTTCCTGAAGCAAAAATCCCAGAATCGTTTTATGATATGAAAAAAGTTGTTAACAAGATTGGTCTGAATTATACAAAAATACATGCGTGTCCCAATGATTGTATGCTTTACTGGGGAGAGGATTCAAGTAGACAGAATTGTAAGAAATTTTCTTCTTCTAGATGGCAGTCAAAGGGTGATGTTGGAAGTATGACTAAACATAATTTCACGGAGAAGAAGAAAAGGAACACACCTGCAAAAGTTTTGCGTTACTTTCCTTTGAAGCCTCGATTGCAAAGATTATTCATGTCATCAAAAACCGCCGAACACATGAAGTGGCATGCTGTAGATAATAACAATGATGGGTTAATGAGACATCCACGAGATTCCCAATCGTGGAAGACATTTGATTCATTACATCCAAATTTCTCAGCTGATCCTAGGAATGTTCGATTGGGATTGGCTGCCGATGGATTCAACCCATTTGGGACTTTGAGTACGAGTTATAGCATTTGGCCAGTTGTTTTGATGCCTTATAATCTGCCTCCGTGGATGTGTATGCAACAAACATCTTTTATCATTTCGATGATTATTCCTGGAAAACAAATGCCTGGAAATGATATTGATGTATACCTGCAACCTTTGATTGAAGAATTGCAGGAGTTATGGAGCAACGGTGTTGAGACATTTGATGTTTCTTCTAAAACAATGTTTAAAATGCATGCTTCTTTAATGTGGACCATTAGTGACTTCCCTGGGCTTGGGAATTTATCTGGTTGGAACACTTATACGGGTTTGGCTTGTCCCGTTTGTAACTTTGATTTCGAGCCCAAACGGCTACCTCACAGTAGAAAATGGTGCTTCTTGTGCCATCGAATATTTCTTGATGCATCTCATAGATTTCGGCTGAACAAATCAAAATTTAATGGTTGCATTGATCGTAGACCACCTCCAAAGTTGTTAACCGGTTCTGAAATATTGACACAGCTTGAAAATGTTAAAATAGAATTTGGGAAGGTTCATCATTTGAATGATAGCGGAAAACGAGTGCAAAGTGCATCGTCAAGTGAAATCAGAACGCAACAATGGAAGAAAAAAAGTATATTCTTCAAACTTCCGTATTGGGAATTTAATTCTTTGCGCCACAATCTTGATGTGATGCATATTGAGAAGAATGTATGTGATAATTTTATTTTCACATTACTTAATGAGCATGGAAAGTCGAAGGATCATCTCAATGCTCGCAAAGACTTACAAGTAATGAACATAAAACGTGATCTCTGGCCAGATGAGAATGAAAAGTATGCTCCGGCCATTTTTTCATTGAAAAATAGGGATAAAGATACGTTCCTTCAAATTTTAAAGAATGTGAAGGTATCTGATGGGTATTCGAGTAACATCTCGAGGTGTGTTGACTTGAAGAATCGTAAGTTATATGGATTGAAAAGTCACGATTCACATGTTCTGTTACAACAGTTACTACCATTGGCATTGCGTACATTATTACCTGAAAAAGTTACTGCTGTTGTACTCCATTTCTGCACATTTTTCAGAAAGTTATGCAAGAAAGCTCTACATCCATTTCAGCTTGACAACCTACATGAGAGGTTTGTATTGACCCTTTGTGAAATGGAGATGATCTTCCCTCCATCATTTTTTACTGTCATGATGCATTTAACTGTGCATTTGGTTGACGAAGCTAAATTAAGAGGCCCCGTTCATTATCGATGGATGTATCCAATTGAGAGGTATTTTATTTATATGTTTCCAGTTAAGTAAACATTTTTTGTCATTTAAATAAATGCATAATATTATTATTTTTTTTCATAGATATCTTGGGCATTTGAAAGCATACGTGAGAAATAAATCTCAACCAGAAGGCTCTATTGCTGAAGGCTATTTGGCCGAGGAGTGTCTCACCTTTTGTTCCAGATATTTGGATGATATTGAGACAAGATTTACTCGAGTTGGGAGTGTTGACGACACATCAACTCAATCTCAAATGCATCAGAAATCAAAAATATTTCCTGCTATTGGCCGATCAGTTGGGAGGACCTCATACGCGACACTAACAGAATTGGAATTATTACAGGCACATAGATATGTGCTGCTGAATAGTGAAATTGCAGATCCATTTATTGAAGAGTTGAGGATACAAACAAAGAGACGAATGAGAAGCCGAATACGAAATGAAAAAGATATAACGAAAGATGTGAATAAAGAGCTGGTAGAATGGTTTGCACGACGTGTAAGTTTATAAATATTGCAATAAATACGAATATTACTTTGACACATACAATTTGCTAATCTATTAAATTATATTTTTTTTTTTCAGATCATGAATACTGATACTCGAGCAGACTTTTCAGAAGATTTGAAGTTTCTTGCTAGAGGTCCTATAAAACAAGTTAGAAAGTTCAACGCTTATAATGTGAATGGTTTTAGATTTCGTACAGTTGATCGAGAAGTGGGTTTGAAAACACAGAATAGTGGTATTTTTACATTTGCTGAAGTGGAATACTATGGAAAGCTGCATGATATTATTGAATTAAACTACCACGGTCATTTTTCTGTTGTTTTATTCAAATGCAAATGGGTCGATTTTATCAGAGGTGTTAAAAGAGATTCCTTGCAATTTACTTCTGTAAAATTCTCTCGCTTGATGGATCTTGGTGATCGTGAACTGCAAGATCCATATATCTTAGCATCGCAGGCAAAAATGGTATATTATGTGAATGATGTTGTGGATGAAGGGTGGAGTGTAGTTACTCACGTAATACAAAGAGATTTGTATGATATGGGTGATGAAGTGGAAGATTTGACCTCTGAAACTGAATTTCATTAACAACAGGAAGCAGAATTATTTGTCCATCATGATATTGAAAATATTGGTCTAGCAAGGATGAATGAAGTGGATGAAGCAATGGAGTAGGAAACCGACATGATTGAAGGGGAAAATGATTGTATGTACAATTATTTATTCATTCAGCAACTACTTGTTTCATTTCTGTAGTCATTCATTATCATTGTTATATATATTTTGTTTGTTAATACTGGGCATCTATTATCATTTTTAATTTTTTTTCTGCATAATTTTTTTGAAATATATATTCTGAACATAATTTTATTTGATTAAATGACAGGAATGCCAAGGAAGAAGCGGTACACTATTCCTTCTTCTTCTGCGACATATGACGATCCGTCTGTCCCCACGGAATCATCTCCCCCTGCACCATCTCTGACACCATCAGTGGATCCCTCATTAGAGGATGAGTCATTGCCTCCCCCTACAGGAGCTTCAGCAGCGGGGCAGCGACACGCCCCCTCCAGTTCATCACGGACATTCTGGAGGGTCGCAGTCATAGGTACAAATTTTAATTAAATAAATTTATTGCATTTTGTTTATAGTAATTGTTTTCTCATTGCAGATGAAGACAATGAAACCGTGGAAAGAGACATAAAAAGTTCTGATGTTTGGAACATGCATGGCAAGAAGATAGTGGTGCCATTTGATTCTTATGGGGTCCCGACGGATGACGCCGCAGGTTTACTTGGTCAGATTATAGGTCAGCTGGAAGCGGAGCCCGTTTCCCTACCTATTTCGTATGATGATTGGAGGCATATGCCTCCAAACTGGAAAAATGAAGTTTATGATTCTCAGATAATGGTAATTTTATTCCTTTATGGTTTAATTGAATGTCATTTTACTAATATATTCAAAATGAATTTCTGTATACAGATGTTCTTCCACTTTACCGTTGCTGATGTGATAGCACGTAAGTGGACATTGAAAAATCTTGGAAAAAAATGGAATGATTTCAAATGGAGGTTGTGGTGTGATGTCAACGATTCTTCGTTGACCGTGCAGCAGATGTATGAGAGGATACCCAGT
Organism: Viscum album; assembly: GCA_963277665.1. NCBI lineage: Eukaryota > Viridiplantae > Streptophyta > Magnoliopsida > Santalales > Viscaceae > Viscum > Viscum album. The sequence goes on from CAUJRU010000021.1 coordinate 540,676, forward strand.
GGGGTACCGAAAGAACAGTGGAAGGTTTTTGTCGATAGACATCGTGATGAGAAGCGGATGGTATTTAAATATATATTATTATATTATCCTCATTTTACATTTATACATGTACATGAAGAGGAGATAGACATTGAATACAATACTGTTAAATTGAATTTTATTTATTTCAGGATCTCTCAAGAAAGAATGCTTCAAACTGGGCGAAGCAGGTAATCCCGCACACTGCAGGTTCAAAAAGCTTTTCAAGAAGCCGAATGTCATTGGTAATCTTTTATTTAGTTTAAATATTTATAAGATAATATTATCTATTTAACATATTTGATTGATGATTTATCTTTGTTTAATGCAGTCACAGAGTTTAGGGCATGAAGCATCCCGAACAGAACTGTGGCTGGATGTTCATAAAAAAACAGATGGAAGTTTTGTTAATGAACCTGCCAGAGAAGTTGGGGTATGAAGTCAATTATTTATTATAATAACTTAATATCAGTTTTTACTATGTTAATATATATTGATATTTGATTTATAGGTAAAAATTAAAGAAATATGGGATGCCAATCCTGGGCAATCCTACTCAGTCTCCCAGGATGACCCGATTGGCCAAGTCCTTGGGAAGGAGGATCCTGGTAGAGTGCGCGGGATGGGTTTGGGACCCGTACCATCTGAGGTATTTCGCATGCCATCGGGGATTTCAGCCTCATCTACTCCTGGTTATAGTCATTTCATACCTGCAGATGCTCAGAGGGAGATGTCTGCTCTACGAAACACAGTTCACCAGCAGGGGAATCAGATATCTGATTTGCAGAAAGAGTTGCTTGAAATACGTCAGCATATGAGCAGATATGCCCCCGGTGGTTGTGCATCGGGTAGTGGTGAGCAGGTAAATCACAAAAAAATCAAAATCATTTAGTTTGCAAACTTTTATTGGTTTTAATTTTTATTATAAATATGCAACAATATTTAATTTTCAATATAATGTTCTTACAGGTGGCAGCAGGTGGTGGAGATGAAGGTGGAGAGGGTGACGATGCAGCATCAGATGATGAGTAGTAGTATTGTTGATGTGTTGAACAAGTATGATAACAGTTGGTTTGTATATGTAACATTTATGACACATAGTTTCTACCAAACATTTCCATGTCCTAAATTTTCTTGATTTCTCATGTTTCCTAATGTATACAATCATTAAATCCTTTTGGTGGAGGGTCAAATATTGTGATGGTCACAATGTATCCCCAATATTAGGGAGGATATGTGATCATATATTGAATAATTATTTCATAACATTATATAGAAATAATTCACAATATCATCCATGTATCCCAACATTACTGAAATAATCATGATTCATCCCATATATTCAAATATAGAGAGTTGGATGATGAGGATGAGGTAATGATTTGGTGAACCCAATGGAAATCATGGATCATTTGTAGATTACTCTTCATGGGAATGTTAATCCATTTTATCATTTTCTATGGTGGAATAGTGGTTTGGAGGAGATATTTTTTGGTACATATTCAAAGATGAATGAAAAATGTCATAAAGTGTTTTAATTCATTCATTTTTTTCAATGTAACTGTGTAAATCTATTTTATTGTTTGTCATAATATGAATATGGTCCCTTTAATTGGTTGGTTATGACACATGGTTATGTGTTTATTTATTTAATGATTAGTTTTGATCAAATTATTATATTATCCTTGAGAGGTTTCCCACAAGGGTTCTATTTTGGAACCATTTATATTCATTGGAACATGAGGATGATAACTGTTTTAGTGGTATCCTAGGTAATATATCCAGTTTTAATAAAACCCACCTACTTGTTTTATTGGATTTTGGATATTTCAATATGGTTTTATGAGTCATTTCACATTGAAACATTCATGGGTTTTCTCATAGATTCCCTATTTATTCATTCGACCACTAGTTTGATCATGTCGTCTTTTAAATTGGTCATTTTTTGTTTGTTACAACATTATGTTTCTTGTTTTCAAATTGTGGTTTCTCATTCATTCACGTATTCAGTTGAGTTGGTCATGAAGCCTTGTGTTCCATTATTAATTTTCTCATGTTGGTTGTATAGTCAATTATTCCATCATGAGATTTCATGATCTAAATCTTGGGTCACATGTTCCTTCATTAGTTTACATGGGTTGGTTATGATATCAATTGGTTGGTTTTTGAGTATGGTTGTGAATAAAAGCAATCACTCCTATTAGTCATGTGGTAGTTCAATCAATGTATTTGTTCAGTTAGTGAGATACATGTTTCTTATTATGGTGTGGTTTTGTCTATGAAGGATGGTGTTTTTAATGTTGGTTTTTATTATGGTAAGAGATGTTATGGTCACTATTATGAGGATGTTGGTTTTTGTGTGTAGTGGTTTGTGGTAGTATTCTTTTAGTGATGGAATATGAAATGGTTATAATGTAATAATGTTGTAAGCTGTTTTACATTACAAATATGTGTGGATGTGATATTATGTGGGGCTGATGGGTGAGATGTGGCTGTAGTTTTGGAAAATTTAGGGCAGTGGTGGAGCAGATCCAACATATTTTTTTTCCAGTTCAACATTTAGCGGCGGTTTTAACCGCCGCTAAATGCCATACCTGTGAACATTTAGCGGCGGTTTTAACCGCCGCTAAATTTATTATGCTGATATTTCGCGGCGGTATTCACCGCCGCAGAATAGGCGCATCAAACGCCTGAATTTAGCGGCGATTAAAACCGCCGCGAATAAGCTGCCCATATAACCGCCGCTAAATGAAGAGAAACCACCGCTAAATGAAGGACCTGCGACACATTTCTAAAACCGCCGCGGAATCGAAAAAACCGCCGCTAATAGATTGCCGACGCCAAACTTAGCGGCGGTTTTTGTAAACCGCCGCCACACAATATAGCGGCGGTTTAAACCGCCGCTAAACGGGAAAAAAACCGCCGCTAGGACCGGCATTTGTTGTAGTGTATTGATTCAATAGTTATGGTACTTATCATTTGATCATGGTTATATAATCTATATAATAATCAATATTACATCAAAAATATTCATTAATACATATTTATAATCATCCATGAAATGAGAACTTTAAAAATGAATCACATCATTTTATGGAGGTAGTAGTCCACATGTACACATGAGTGACATTATTATTTATTTAAAGGGTGGAAGGGTAATAATAAGATGATTTATTAGATTTAAATAAAAATAATTATATAATAAACATCATATATATTAATTAGTTACATCTTTATAAACATCCATGTAAAGTGGTGATAAAAAACGAATTACACCGCTATGTGGAGATGGTAGGTTGTACGTATAAACATGAAATGTTTTCAATTTTTATTGGATAAAAAAGAGGTGGAAATGGTTTTACCATATTCATATTAAAATATCATTATATTTATTATATTTATTTCATTATTTTAGTATTATTGAAATATATTTATGAGAATTATAATAAGATATAGAATTTAATGTTCTTGGTTAAGAGTTATACATCTTGGTTGAGAAACCTCCTTTCGCTCACAAAGTCAATCTTGGGTTCTTAAATTCAAAATAATGTTTTCAAATACAATATCTAACCCCTTAAAAATATTTTCCATTGAAAAACACTCAACCAATCAAATATAGACAAATGTATGGATGATTTTAATTCTTTATTCCATAGTTTTAACCTTGTTTATTCTATTTTACCATTTACTGAGGAGATAAATTTTACCACAGATTATATTCACAATTCCTAAAATATATAAGGTAAATATTTATAAAATTTGTACATCCTAATTCAAAATATAGAATCCATTTTATCAAATTCAATTTTTATTGTTTACATAAATTAATTTCAAAATAAACCTCTAAAATACGATGAAAAACAATTTTTCAGGAAAATGCATTTTTCAAGCATAAAATAAACTCAAATTATCTAAATGACTAGTAATAATAATTATATAAATTTATATTTATATATTTAGATATATAATAAATAAATTTATTTAAAATCATTTATTTTTAGGGATTATTTAAATTAATTATAATTGAAAAATGTTATGCACTTAAAAAAAGTTTTCCAAAAAATCCCCATTTTTACCTCTAAATGATCTTGTATTTATTTAAATCAAATTGGAAATAAATATATGTTTATTTATATAGATTATGAAACTTCATTATAGATAAAAATATTATTAATTAAATATTACATTTTCAATTATTCATAAAATGTTAATTCCAAGGGAAAATTTAAAAAATTCATTATAGAATTATTTTGATGTAGTAAGTTCAAAATCAACATTCATATGATAAAATTAGAATTTTCATTCCATAAAATATTAAAATTTGAGTAGTAGTATAGTTTTATGAAAATAAAATTTTAACTTTCTATAATTTAATCTAAGGTGTTACATTCTTCTATCCTTCAAAAATTTTATACTAAAATTTTTGATGCATAATACATTATAATAAATAAAGGTTAATTATTATTCATAACTTTTGTATGTTCCCATTTTTCTTTCAATATAATTGGATTTATCCATTGTAACTTTATAAGTCATTTAATTTGATTCCACAAAATGTTTTCTCTATTTTCAAGAATCTGGATATGCTCTTCAAATGAAGATAAATCATGTTCTAATTCTATTTTTTCATAGGTGATCACATGTATTAGGTTTTAAATTTACTTCCTTAACAATGAGAGGTTGAATATTTCTTGTACTTTAGAGAGTCTTAGTGGAATTTCCCAATGGTATGTTATAAATCAAATTCTTTCCATAATTTTAAAAGGCTTGATATACCTAGGGCTCAGTTTCAATTCCTCATCAAACCATATAACACCCTTCTAGAGATATAATTTCAATAAAATGTGATATTTCACTTGAAATGAAAAATGTTTCCTTTATTTATTGACATAAATATTTTTATTGATTTGAGATTATTTAATATGGGTCTAGTTTTTGACGCTTCTGTTTTTGGGGCATGCATCATCGCAGTGACTCATGTTTCATTCCGCACATTCCCGCTTTCCAAAGGCGGGCGACCTCCTCTAGCATGGTTGGTGATGTAGGTTCCTTAATTGAAATGGGATGATGCAATGTCAGTTCCCCCATCCATGGATTCCTCTTTGGAACTTGTCCCCTTATCTGAGTCTCCCTCATAGATTATGACGCAGTTCATGAAAATTGTTCTTGTTGCCATCACTTTGTGGATGCCAGCTAATCATGTTGCTTCTTCCAGGACATTCCAAGGGGTCTTGATTGAGTAGTAACCTTTCATCACAGTAGATGGTAACATTGAGAAAGTTTGGGAATCACAGGACATTGGGTGTGTAGGGAACATATATTCTTCCTCATAAGAGTGAATCTCAGGGAGGCATCTTGGGTGTGGAACTTGAGGCATGCCATATTGATCATAGGGTATCTTATGCCAAAGGAATTACTTTCGAGGTTTTCCTTATGCATCCATTGATTAACATGAGGTAGGCCACAAGTTTAACATCCTCTGGATATGAGGAAGAGTTGATCAAAATGATCCATGGAGGTGGATTAGAGGGGATTCATCCCAAGGAGGGAGTTCCTCGAAATTTTACCAAGAACACCCAAGGAGAGAATACCTAAGGTGGTGTGTCCCATAAAGGGAAGATGTCACATCGTGAAGGGGTATGTCCCAAGGAGGGAGGCAGCATTGTTTACCATAGGGATGGGTCATAATTTCAAATGGGGGTGGACCCAGGGTGGCATGTCCCATAAAGGGAATGTGTCACACCGTGAAGGCTGATTTGGACACCACTAAGGGTGGATCAGATAGGTGCACCCCTATGAGGGTGACCCCAAGGTTTACCATTGGGTGGGATTAAACCACATAGAGGTATCCTATTTATCTTTTTTAGAAGAGAGGGATAAAAATCCACGTACTTTGATGGATGGACGGGGGGATTACACATATTATATTCTCCTCGTAGAAGGATTGATCTTGGTTAGATTGTGAGGGGATTACACATGGGAGGTTTCCAGACATTTTTGGGAGCAATGATGGTATGTATGACAATTAAATGTAGGAAAAAAATAGGTGAATGACTTGATCTAAATGTGATGTTGCAGCCTAAATAAGATTTAAGATGGATGTGTATGAAGTTTTGGGTGGAGTGGAAAGAATGGATAAATTTTTTGGGAGTGTTGGTATTGAACATTGGGAGTGTTTCCTTCATATACTAGTTATTTAGGAATCCAATTACTTATATTTTTAGATAGGGAATTTGGGCTTACACAAGGATGGTTGACTTATAGAAGTGGAGCATATGTTTGGGGCTTATTCATGGAAGCTTCCTGGGGAATATGAGGATGATAGGATCTTACAGCTAAAGAGGAGGCCCATTGGATGAGATGTGCTGCAGATTATGTGTAGTAATGGACCATTAAGAAATCAATACTGGGTCTTACTCCATGAGTTATTATCATTTGGGGATTTGATGGATGTCATAGTTTCTACTAACCACTAAGCCCGCGTGAGTAATGCTTGGTGTGAGAAGTAAGAGGAATTAGTAGACCTGAAAATCTTGTCATGAAATAATAATAAATGGGAGATAGTGTGGGGATTATACATGTGAGATTACCATGAACTATTAGGATCATCTAAAATGTGGTTGGGGATAATGCGTGGAAGCTAGTTGGGTGATACAATGGAGTGACACTGGTGTGCATGAGGCTTACACATGGGAGATGATCAGGTGCCTCTATGGAGTGGAAATGATTTTTATGGGGCATGTGTGTGGGAGATTCCTAGGTGAATCTCAAGACCAGTCCTCAGGGCCCATGCCGTGACTACCCCAAGCCCGCCTTCCATAGGCCAGGGCCTAGTGACTAGAACCAAAGGCGTAAATCCTAATAAAAAGGGAAGGCATTGCCTTTATGAAATGTAAACACTCACAACCAGAGTACTAGAGGAAGTAAACAATACGTAAGCATTATAACAAGTTTTTTGAAAGTACAAAGGGGCTGGAATACAAGCAAAATAGAAAGGTACAACTACAACTGAAGTAATGTACAACTGAAAAGACAAACAGCTGAATGGTGAAGCAACTCCAGGATCGTCCTCCGGGTTCCTACCTAAAGGGTAGGTACATATGTCCTCCTTAGCACTCCACATCTATCGGTCTGCTCCGTGTGCCATCACACCTAGTGTCCACCTCCTGGTACCATCCAATCCTTGTACACTTTGCCTTGGTCAGCGCTGTCTGTCATCTGCATCCAACACAACGAGGTGCAGGCATAACCCGTGTAGGGGTAAGTATAACGATACCAAATAGGGACCCCGAGACCCTCAAGGTCTCACAAAATCTAACAAAGATAAACCAAAAAGAAATATACCAACAAAAAACCATTACTTAGGTATATTCTAATACATATACCTATGTTATCAAGTAACCCATCTCAATCATGAGGAAAACACAAAGGACATTGACTCAGCTCAAACCTGGGTTTTTATTCACGATGAAGAAAATAGGACTACTGGAGAACTCGTCCTCTTTCGAGAAAAATAGTCTTTTCACTACTCCGAGGTGAGACTCACTAACCATAGACTGCTGAGGTACTCCTCCTGTCGAGTACAGCGGGTCTGCCACCTCACATAGTAGTACTCTTCCTCCATCGGTCTACCACCTCACAAAGTAGTGCTCCCCATCATAGCCTACAGAGGTACTCCTCCTGTCGAGTACCGCAGGTCTGCCTCCTCAAAATGTAGTGCTCCTCCGCCATGAGTTTTCCACCTCACAAAGTAGTGCTCCCCACTGGGCTATACAAGTAACTCCGAATCAAATCGGACAAGAAGTCATCAGGTCTCAGCCAGCTACAAGGTCATCATACTCTGTATGCCCATCTCTGGGAGGATATGCTCCACGAGCCACTAGTTGACACTCCAAGTGTCACGAAGTCTCACGAAGTAGAATGAAAAAGATCCATGATGTCATAGGGATCTCAATGCAACAGACGGCGCGTCAATCAGATGCCTGATCTGTGAGTGATTATCTTTTCCGTTACAGGGGACCGGTTGGATTTTAAGCTAAAACCAAACTGACCATACTCCAATATCATATGAATCTCACATATATTATGCAAAAAGAACCGTATCATCAAGAGGAATCCAACGTAGTTGACGGCATGTCAATCGGACGTCCGGTCCTCAAGTTATTAGTGTTTCCACTCTGAGGGCCCGGTTGGTTTCAAGTTTGAACCAACCTGGCCATACACAAACATTGCCAAAACCTTAAGTGTATTATACCAAAACAACCATCTGAATCCAAGGAATTTGACGCAATAGATGTTACATCTATCGGAGGTCCTTATATCAAGATATGTCTGTTTAACCGAAAAAGTTCCGAAAGTAGGGAGTCTGGGCCCGGTCCGACCCGGCCCACCACCCCCTGGGTCAGCCCGAACTTGTTCGACCCGACTCGGGTCCGGGTCTGGCCCCGTTGGGCACGACCTGGACTGGCTGGGCATAGCCCGGCTCATAGCTGGCCGCGGCCCGGCCCGCCTGGCTAAGCGTTATGCGGAGCGGGGGAGGCGCGGCCTCGCCGCTGATTGACACCGGCGACGCAAGCTGGCGCTGCCCACCGGGCGTCCTGGAACCTGCGCGGTCGCATGATCATATGTGTGGCTACTGCGGCGGCACGGCGCAGCCCGCAGATGGCCGGTGCGCGGCCCGCCTGGCCTGGCATTACGCGGAGTGGGGGAGGCCCGACATCCCCGCTGATTGACACCGGCAGCACCAACTGGCGCCGCCCCCTGGGCATCTCGGATCCCACGAGGCCACAGGATCCTCCGCGTCACCGCCGCGGGTGTTGCCACGGTGGGTCTTCTCCGGCGGCGTGCTGGGGCGCCACTGCCTCCGGTCGCCGGCTCCACCGCACCAGCAAGGCGTGCCGGTAGAGTCCTCCGAGGACCACCGGACACGCTCCGGTGGTCCGATTCGCCCACCGTCTGTGCCTGCGGCTCCCCCGGGACTTGTTTTTCACTACGACGGCTTCAAATCACCGATACGATACTATTTTACATCGACCATCATCCCTCACATAAATGAACATCCAACGGAGGTTCCCAACTTGTTCGTTAGCCCGTTCCGTCTGCGTTAGAGGCTCAAACCATAAATTCAATGACAAATTATGGGTATAAAACAACACAAATCCCCTACCTCAATAATTTTCATCACACGTCGGGCATCATAGAAGACGGCTTCACGAGGAAAGGATTAGTAGGCAACATCGGAGTGTGTCCGAGGAGGAAGCTGCGTCTCCTCACTTGTCGCGGAGAAGAGAATGGTTGACGCGTCGTCTTTCTTCGTGGAATCGGTGTTCTTCGTTGAAGAAGAAAATATTATCTCAAGAGCTCTCTCCCCCTTAACACAACGAAATCCCTCCAAAAATAAAATAATAAGCAACCCTCATTATTTTATTAACATAATCCATTTAAAAATTCAAACATTCAAACACTTAATTAATTAAAATAAGAGGTTCCATTAATTAATTAAGGTATGATGGAAAGAGTTAAGAGAGGGAGAGGGAGAGGAAAGTTCCTCATAAATTTAAGGATTGTCATGAATTAATGGAGTGAGGGAGGTGGAGAGTTTGGAAATTATGGGGGTGTTGCCAATTTAATGAAGGGGGGTTAAAGAGTTTAGGGTAAAATGAAAGTTTGGGGCTCATGTGGGCCCCACCTCTCAAACATCCACACTTGGGTAGTTAGGTTGTTATGGGTCCCACCCTTAACTCCCCTTTTTAGGATATAACTACCTCAGAAATAAATAAAATTGTACACACCAATTTTATTTATTTTGAGCTAATTCCCCAATTGTTTACTTTTGACCCGCATAAAATGCAACAGCAGTGAAGGTCCCGTTAAGCAAAAAACTGGTGCTGCGAGTTCATCGGTACCCTCAGATTTTAATTCCGAGCACCAGTTCAAAAGATAGAAAAAACCGCTTGTTCGTTTACAGAACATACTCGAGCTAAAATTCGGAAATTGTTTCTGGGCACACAGGGCCTCGAAATCATGTGCCGTCAGAAACTGCAGACTCCTAAAATTACAAAGAAATTAAGGAATAAACTTTACTTGAAATTTCTAGGTCTTTAAATTACTACCACCTCCGGGATTTACATCCCTGTAAAGCTACAACACACACTAGGGAAACTAAAGGGTAATGAGCACGCATCAGAGCCTCTTGCTCCCATGTGATTCCCTGGAGGTTCCTGTGCTGCTAGCGAATACACACCAGAGGAATCGACCATCCATGTAGGACCCACTCTTGTCAATTCTCAATCTCAACTGGAACCTCCGTGAATGTCATCCCGTGGTTGATGTCCAGCTTCCCGTGATCGATGATGTGGGATGGATCGTGCACGCACCTCCTCAGTTGAGATACGTGGAAGACGTCGTGTGCCTGACGCAACTGAGGTGAAAGGGTCAGGCGGTAAGCCACCACACCTACTTTGCTGAGGACCTAGAAAAGTCCAATAAATCGTGGAGATAATTTTTCGCCTCGGCCAAATATCCGTAGACCTCATAGAGGTGAGACCCGTAAGAAGACATGGTCGCCACCCTTGAACTCCAATGGTCACCGTCTCCTATCAGCATAGGACTTCTGTCTGCTCTGTGTAGTCTTCATCTGCTCCAGGATGATTTTCTCCTTTCTCTGATAGCCTGAAGATGAGCGCGTTGGTTAACCTCTAACTCAGCTCCTGAAAAGCACTGCTGGCATCTCTCTGACCACACGAAGGGGTTTTTCCCTTTCTTTGTCAATGCTAAAAGCAGTGCAGCAACTCTAAAGAAGTCTAGCTCAAATCTAAGTATGACCGATTCATGAGTGATTCACTGCACCCACTTATGCATGAGTTTATCTTGTGGTTCCTGGTTTTCCCTTTTCATTGACCAAGGATAACCCATCCCAACATTGTAGGTAAACCACAACCTTTTTTACTAAAATAGTCAATCTGTGTATGAACTGTGGTTGCCCAATCCTTACCAAAACTAATGTCGTAAGGCCTCAATGCTACCACCAAGAGGTTCCAACCAAAACTCTCACCTCAAGGGTCAGATCACACCATCAGCGTAAGCGTGATTATTGTGTCTCCTCCCAATGGTATCTCCAGATGTGAGGGTCAAGTCAACGGCTTTAACCGGAAACTCTAGGTCTGGGACAAGATTAGTGGAAGGAAGGAATGATTCACATCAATGTCTGTTGTTACAGAAGATAATAGTAGACACAGACCATAACTCAAATCATTCCTAGAGCCCTGGGTCACACTACTTGACCCCATGAATCTACTCTCTTCCCTTGCCCTCCTGCTCCCTGATCCTAGTGGGAACAAAAAAGGCAGGAGTTTGTAACATGTCGAAAAGTACACTACCCCATGCTGCTCTCCTAGCTCTGCTTCCACGTCTACTGCTCTACAGATTTATTTTTCCTTAATAATTTATCATCTTAAGACATTTTACACGCCCAAGTCTCTACGACTGGTGTCAATTCCCTTCTTTCCCACTGAACGTATCGTAGTCATCATATACCAAGAATTATTGATACACCTTGATGAATACTTAGCTACCGACATGTTGTCCTGCTGAAGCTGTACAAGCTCTAGAAAACTCTGAGCCACCTCCTCAATCCAATCCTCAGCCGCCTGTGAGTCGGGCTCGCCTCAGAACCTGAGAGTTATCTGATGATGAAACATGTGTAAGGAATTAATCCAACATGTGTCATCTACCGGTACTGCCGGTTGAGATCGCTGACCAACAGATAGTGATATAGTTGACACATTACCCGAAGGTACTACCTCAGGCATCGGTCTACGTACCGAAGCCTCATCACTATGTGGACCAACCTCATTGTCACTCACTAGGAAAAACTAGTAGCTAAGATCACCATCTGCTCTACTAGAGTCTAAAATAGGTGTAGAACTCTAGCAATCGTCTCCTGCCAGTCCACTACTGCCTGGGAATTTGCCTCACCTTGTAACCTCAAAGGCCTCTGCTACTGGAACTCGTGTGACATGCTCTGTCAGTGTGCATCGTCCGCTAGTACGGTTGGTGAAATCTGCTTCCCAACAGGTGGTGGCACTGCTGGTACACTTCCTGAAGGTGCCAACATAGTAAGAGGGCCCCTGCACCAGAGCCTCGTCGCTCGGTGGGCCGTAATCGTGTACTCTGTCAGAACTACAACTGACTGTCTGCGTGGAGGCATCCATAACAGATGCGACACCGTCAAACGTTTTAAACCTGGTGAGATGACCTGGTTGAGATGACTTAAATACATGTTTGAAAACACACACAATCACTGTTTCATGTACTGAGTTGGAAATTAGAAGTTAGGGTCCTGGTGTATGGATACGTCGGCCGCTACACCAACACTGGACTCCCTGAACTGAAAACCACACTCGGTATGCTTAACACTATTACTTCACATAAAGGAAATATCAGAGTCCTAAGTTATGTGGTAGAACTGATTCCTATGATACCAATTTGTCCCGAACCGTCCTCAGGGCCCGTGCTATGACTACCCCTAGCCCGCCTTCCATAGGCCAGGGGCTGGCGACTAGCACCAAAGGTGTAAATCCCGTTAAAAATTGAAGGCATTGCCTTTATGAAATGTAAACACTCACAACAAGAGTAAATTCAGAAGAAAACACTAAGTAAGCAGTATAAAAAGTGTGCTGAAAGTACAAAGGGCCGAAATACAAGACCAACAAAAAGGTACAACTAAAACTGAAAGAATGTACAACTGAAAAGACAAACAGCTGAATGGTGAAGCAACTCTTGGATCGTCCTCTGGGTTCCTACCTGAAGGGTAGGTAAATATGTCCTCCTCAGCATTCCGCTTCTATCAGTCTTCTCTGTGTGCCATCACGCCGAGTGTCCACCTCTGGGTACCATCTAATCCATGTACACTTTGCCTCTGTCAACGTTGTCTGTCGTCTACATCCAACACAACGAGGCGCGGGCATAGCCTGTGTAGGTGTGAGTATAACGATACTCAGTTGGGACCCCGAGACCCTCAAGGCCTCATAAAATCCCACAAGGATAAACCACAAAGAATGATCTCAACATATAAAAATTACTTAAGTATATGCCCATACACATACCTATGTTATCAGATAACTCATCTCAATCATGAGGAAAACACAAAGGTCCTTGACTCAGCTCAAACCAGGATTTTTATTCACAATGACAAAAACAAGGCTGCTGGAGAACTCCTCCTCTGTCGAGAATAGTAGTCCTGTCACGACTCAGAGGCACCACTCACTAACATTAGACTGCTGATGTACTCCTCTCCTCCCGTCGAGTACTGCAAGTCTGCCACCTCACAAATTAATGCTCCTCTTCGATGGGTCTATCACTACACAAAGTAGTGCTCCATCTCATAGCCTACAGAGGTACTCCTCCTATCAAGTACCACAGGTCTGCCACCTCACAAAGTAGTGGTCCTCCACCATGGGTCTGCCACGTCACAAAGTAGTGCTCCCCACTGGGCTATACAAGTCACTCCGAATCAAGTTGGACAAACAGTCATCAGGTCTCAGTCAGCTACAAGGTCATTGTACTCCGTATGCCCGTCTTTAAAAGTTTCTTCTCCACGAGCCACTGGTTGACACTCCAAGTGTCAAAAAGTGTCATGAAGAAGAATCATAAAGATCTGTCATGTCATAGGTATCTCAACGCAACAGCCGCCACGTCAATCGGACGCCTGGTCTGTGAGTTATTAGCTTTTCCGTTCCAGGGGCCCGGTTGATTTTTAATCTAAAACAAAACCAACCATACTCTAATGTCATCTAAATTTCATGCAGATTATGCCAAAAAAACCGTCTCATCAAGAGGAATCCAACGTAGTCGACGACACGTCAATCAGACGTCCGGTCCTCAAGTTATAAGTGTTTCCGCTCCGAGGGTCCTGTTGGTTTTGAGTTCAAACCAACCCGGCCATACCCAAACATTGCCAAAAACGTGAGTGTAATATACCAAAAGGACCTTATCGATCCAAGAAATCATATGAAACTGAAGGTGCATCGATCAGAGTTCTGTAGCTCAAGATATGTCCGTTTAACTGAAAACGTTCTGATAACAGGGGGTCTGGGCCCGGTCTGACCCGGCCCAACACCCCCTAGGTCGGCCCAAACTGGGTCGACCCGACTTGGGTATGAGTCTGGCATGGTTGGGCGCGGCCCGACCTGTGGCCAGCTGCAGTTCAGCCAGCCTGGCCAAGCGTTACGCGGAGCTGGGGAGGCGCTGCCTCCCCACTGATTGACATTGGGGGCGCCAGCTGGCACCGCCCACCGGGCGTCCCAGATCCCGCACGGCCACGGGATCCTCCGCGTCGACTCTACGGCCGGCACGGCACATCCAGCCTAGCCAAGCATTACACGGAGCGGGGGAGGCACGGGCGCCCGCTGGCGCCGCCACCCAAGCATCCCATATCCCGCGCGGCCGCGGGATCCTCCGTGTTGCCCCCGCCGATATTGCCGCGGCGGGTATTCTCTGGCGGCGTGCTGGGGCACTACTGGCCGTTACCGCGTAGACGAGGAACGCCGGAATCATCTTCCGCGGACCACCGGACGCGCTCCGGTGGCCCGATTTTCCAACCGCTTGTGCATGTGGCTCCCCAGGGAGCTGTTCTTCACTGCGACAACTTCAAATCACCGATGCGGTCCCGTTTTACGTCACCTGTTATCCCTCACAAAAACGAACAACCAACGGAGGGTCCGGGCTTTTTCGTTTCCAGTTACCTCCATGTTATAGGCTCAAACCATAAATTCAATGTCAAATGACGGGTATAAAACAATAAAAATCCCCTACCTCGATAATTGTCGTCGCACGTCGGGTGTCTCAGAAGACGGTGTCACAGGGAATGGATTCGTAGGCGACATCGGAGCGTGTCCAAGGAGGAAGACGCATCTCCTCACTTATCGCGGAGAAGAGAATGGTTGATGCGTCATCGTTCATCGTGGAACCGGTGTTCTTCGTTGAAGAAGAAAATATTCACTCACGAGCTCTCTCCCCCTTAACACAATGAAAGCCATCCCAAAATAAAATAATAAGCTACCCTAATTATTTTATTAACTCAAGCCATTTAAAAATTCAAACATCCAAACACTTAATTAATTAAAATAAGAGGTTCCATTAATTAATTAAGGTATGTTGACAAGAGTTAAGAGAGGGAGAGGGAGAGGAAAGGTCCTCATAAATTAAAGTTTGTCCTGAATTAATGGAGTGAGGGAGGTGGAGAGTTTAGAAATTAAAGGGGTGTTTCCAATTTAATGAAGGTGGGGGGGGGGGTTAAGGAGTTTAGGGGAAAATGAAAGGTTGAGGCTCATGTGGGACCTAGCTCTCAAACATCCACACTTGGGTAGTTAGGTGGTTACGGGTCTCACCTGTAACTCCCCTTTGTAGGATATAACTACCTCGGATATAAATAAAATTGTACACACCAATTTTATTTATTTTAAGCTATTTACCCAATTATTAACATTCGAACCGCATAAAACAAAACTGCGGTGAAGGTCCCAGTAAGTGAAAAACTAGCGCTGTGAGTTCATCGGTGCCCTCAGAGTTCAATTTTGAGCACCGGTTCAAAATATAGAAAAACTCGCTCGTTCTTTTACTGAACGTACCGAAGCTAAACTTCAGAAATTGATTCTGGGCACCCCGGGCCTCTAAATGAAGTCTCTTTAGAAAATGTGGACTCGTAAATTTCCAAAGAAATTAACGAAAAAAATTTCCTTGAAATTTCAGGGTCTTTACAAACTCTATGTAGAGGAAATGGTGTGCATGTGGATTACACGTGGCAACTGACTGGGTGCTGCTATAGAGTGAAAATTGTCTGCATGGGTCTTACACATGGGAGCTACTCGGGTGCCTGTATGGAGCGACAATGGTGTGCATGGGGATTACACATGGGATATTCCTGTAATGTATTACTGATGTATATCTATGAGGTAATCCCTTAAGAATTTGATGAGGTAATAATTTAGTTTAACATCATGTGAATAGATGATGTGCTTGGGGCTTACGCATGAATGTTTCCCATCTAGGCTTCCTCATGTAAGGTCATGAGGGTATCCCAACTCATTAGTGGGTTGAGGAGTATTATTGTGGATTAAACCTTATGGGGAGGCTCATGGTTGTTTTTTGGTGGTTATCTCATGATCAGGTCATGAGGCATCTTATTATTCTCACATAAGGCATCTCGTGCTTGTTAAGGGAGGCATCCTATTATTGAATGATAGGGTATGCTACATTTTAATGTCATGTAGTGAGGACTGTTGGCACGTTATGCTTGGTGCATAAGAAATCCCTTTCTTTGAGTAAGAGGAATCCAATATTTTTTATATAGGTTATAATATAGTTAATAGTCAGGTAGTGAGGACCATTAAGCATAAGACACTTAGAAATGGATGGTGTGGGACATACGAAAGAGAGGACCCTTTTTGGTTCAACCCAGTATTAGAGCCAAGTGATGAGAATTTAGGATATTCTTGAGGAATGGTTTGACTCAAGGTGGTTAGGGAATCCAATATGAGAACCTCAATTCGTGACATGGAAAATGGAACAAAATGAATAGGTTTACTCAATGTGTTTCAAAGAGCGTGGAAGAGTACCTCAACACATGGTATTCCAGGGGTGGAAGGTGAGGCTGCACAAGGGTGAACGACAAAATTTTGTTGACCTAACCAGAGTATTTCATTGTGTGACTCTGTATATTACATGTGGGTCACTGAAGGTAGCAAACAGACTATGTTGAAGGCTGAGTACCACAACCCAAAACTAATCCCGAGTGGGGGTGCATGGGCCCAACCCTCGCGGTATGGACCTGTGGGCACTTTATTAGACACTATTGCACATAATATTGGGTTTTGAAACACTTTTGCATACAATATTGGAGTTTTAGACATGTTTCGTGCAAGAATCGGTATCTCGACAATATTTCATACAATATAGGGTTTCACATAAGAACAAAGTTGCGCACAAGAGGCAGGTTTGCATGCCCATGACTTGGTATGAAAAGATGTTGGGGGAAGATTGACAAACGATGGGCCCACTCATAGGAGGATCCAAAGGGAACCTTTCATTAAAGATCTTGTACCTCAAGGGTTTCATTCTTTCATAATGTCACATAAGATCAGTCTTACACATAGTAGAGCAGCATCTGACTTCTCGAGCATCACCCTGAAGAGGGGGGGGGGGGGGTGGTGAACTTCAATTTATAGACGATACCATCAAAAATGGAATAGAAGATTTTGGGTGTAGAAGATATCTTCCCTGAAACTGATCCTTGGGCCACGGTAGGCACATTCCCAAAGGGGCCATTTGACATTGCATTGGGTGCGTAAGATCCTTGCTCACGAATTGGGTTTCTTGCATGCAATGTGGTAATCTTGTGCACATATTCCTTAGACGTTTGAGTAGGTTGTATGGAAGGAGAAGGATTTCTACCACATTTTTTTGTAGGAGTATTTTGTTCATTTTATGGAATCTTGTGTTCACTTCCATATTTTTCCACGTAATCTCTTTGGCATGCCATTTTCAGCAACCAGACTTCAGACGACCATAAAATATGACCTGTAACTCCGATCAGGCTCTACGACCTGTCAAATCAAAGCCTATATAATGAGATATTATTTTGGATTAGTTTTGGAAGCATTTGGTTCATTATTTGGATGTGTTTCTCCCCAGTTACAATAGTTTTGAATAGTATTTACCTCTTTTATTGTCTCGTTAACATGATGTAGTCCCACAAGATTCCTTTAAATAACTTTTTCCCAACTAGTAGGAGTATGAAGTATATTTCAATATAATGATTCATACATTATCATTTTAGTACTTTAAATAAATCTATTATTATAGGAAAAATCCACCAAAGATAAATATTGATCCCACAAACCTTCAATTTCATGTGAGCGTGAACACAACACGTATTATAATGTTTTAGTATTTTGTGCGAACTATCCATTGGTTTGAGTGTGATAGGTGGTTCTCAATTGAAGCTCGACAGCAAGATACTTTTGATAATTTTTCATGAATTTCAATTTAAATTATGGATCATGATCAAACATGATTGAATGAGGTACAACATAAAGTCTTAAAATTTTTTTTATATAGAGTCATGTGATGCACTCAGGAGGAAAATATTTTCTTGTAGTAAGGAAATGTGCAAATTTGGTTTGGTGTTGAACAATAACCCATATGTTATCATTCTTTCTAGGAGTATTTGGTAATACAATAACATTGTACATAGTGATATCATCCCATTTCCATATAAAAATTGTTAGTGGTTTCATGAAACCCTTAGGATGCTGTCTATCAGCATTTACCTATTGTAAAATGAAGCATTGGATATATAATCAGTAATATACCGTGTCATATTATCCTAAATAAAATGTTCTTTCAGATCCCTATATATATTGGATCTACAAGGGAGTATAGAGAAACTAGAGATATGAGAATCTTCTAATAATTATCTTTTTAGCTCTATTATATATGGAACAAACAACCACTTTCCAAATTTATAACACCATCTTCATTAATTATGTCTTCCAATTTACCATCATTCACAACTTTGACTTTATTTTAAAAATTCTCATCACCAAGATCTGAATTTTTTATCATTTATAGTAAATATAGTTTAGAAATCATTTAAAAAAAGTGTGATGATTCACCTTCCTTAATAATTCCCATATCCATTTTTACTATATCTATGAATATAGGATCTCTGTCAGTCCTTATTTTGGTTAATACTCCATGATCTTTCGGGAACGATGTATCCACTACTTTAGTTTCCTTCCATGGGTTATATTTTATTGATAAATCACAGTCCATAAGTTTCTCAATCCCTCATCTTTGCATCATGTTGATCCCATTTCTTGATAATGTGTATTTTATAATCATTTGATTAGTGTATATCACATATATTTCACCGTAGAGTTAATTTCTCTACATATTCAAAGAAACTATTACGACTACCAACACAAGATCATGGTTTGGATAAATATATTCATGAGTCTTTTACTTCCTTGATGCGTAGGTAACAATATAATCATTCTATATAAGGACACAAACAAGACTCTCATTTTATGTATAACTATATATTAAAAATACATCCTACTCAAATGGAATTTTAAATATCATAGAATTGATCAATCTCGGGTTCAATTCCATAGAACATTCTTTACATTCCTTTTTCCAAATAAAATTTACACCTTTACATGTTAACTTGAAGAATGGTTTATAATGTCATATTTTTTTAAACAAATCGTCGATATTAACCTACTAAACCAATGAAATAATGTACCTTAGTTATGTTAGTGTGTTTAGGCCATTATATAACTACCTTTATCCTTGAAAGATCAATTGATATTCCATCACTAGATATAATATGTAAAAGAAATAATTTTTTGAAATCCAAAATTTGTATTTCCTAAATTTATCATATAACACTTTTTCTCTAAGAGAATCATAATTTATTCACAAGTGATTCACATAGCCCTCATAGATTTTAGAGTGAACTATAATATCATCAATAATACCACAAAAAATTATCAATAAATTCTTTGAATAATATGTTCATCAGATCCATAAAAATAGAGGGTGGATTAGACAATCCAAATGAGATTACTATAAACTTATAATGTCTATAATTCATACAAAATTCTATCTTTTGATTACATTATATATTTACTCATAATTGATAATACCAAGAATGAAGATCAATATTTGATAAATATTGATCTCCTTGAAGTTATTCAAACATATCATCAATATGAGGCAAATGATACTTATTATTTATATTAATAACATTTATTTCTCAATAAGCAATGCCCAACCTGATAGATCCATATTTTTCATAATGAAAAGTACATGGTCTCTCCAAGGTGAAACAATAGTATGTATAAAACACTTATCACATGATTATTATTGTTTATTCTTCAACCACACTAATTATAATACAGATATCTATATAGAATACTTGATATGTGTCTCACATTAGGGATTAAATCAATTGAAAACTAAACTTCATGCTTTAGGGGATGTACATGTAAATACTTAAGAAACACATCAATGTGTTGATATAAAATAAGTACATCTTGAATTTGAATATTACCTTTCCTATTCAGAGATTTTTTCTTATCTTATTCCCCTAAAATCTCATTCAGATGATCTGATAGAGATGGATTTATAAATTAACTAGATTATGTTGTCTCCCTTATAAAGAAAAATAATTATATAACTCCATTATGAATTGTAATTTAATTCTCTTTGGAATAACTTTTTTCATTATATTTTAAAATCCAATCCATAAAAAGTATTATAAAAAATTCAACCATAGGTATAATAATAATGAAAATATGGTACATTAATGTCTCATAATGGGAATTTATTGCCACATCTTTATGATGGTAAGATTTCCACTTAGAGTCTTGAATGAAAAATACATACTTATGGTGAGAGGGAAATATTTAATTTTCTTAGTAAACATGGTAGATATAAAATAGTGTGAATATAAATAATAAAATAAAACATTATCTAAATTTAAGGCTATGATTAAATTACCTTCCACTATATCATTAAGAAATTTAAAATCAACTGTAGTGATTGCATAAGATTTACCTACTCCCCTCTACCTCTTCTTTTGGTAGCTCCACTTGATTCTTGGGATATTTATATAAATAATTCACCATTAATATATAGCTGAGTCATTGGATAGTAATTTATTCATTCTTCCCCTTGAATTAATTAAACAAATAACCCTTATTTTCACCGTTGTAACAAATTCTTATGCCCTTAAATCATTTTCCAAGATGTTTCTTTCCATAGTATTAATATTAAGGAAATTTCTAAATTATATTATTGTTTATTGATTCAATAAAATTTTCGGGGTTCTAATCTGAAATATTTTTCTATTTATTTCCCATGAAGATATAGGTTTTATATAATTATTTCTCTTTTTTGATTGAACATAATACAATATCATTATGTGATAAAAAAGTTTTATAAACCAATTCCCATTGAAGGATTTTCTTAATACCTTCAAAGAAATGATCAATCATTCCTTATAGATTGTTTATGTCATATGTAGAATACCGGGATAATATTTTATTGGTATAATTGTACTTTTCAATGTTCTCTTATTCCATTTTCATTATGTTGAGTAACTTTCTCTTCATTTTATTTTGTTTCT
Source organism: Viscum album (assembly GCA_963277665.1). NCBI lineage: Eukaryota > Viridiplantae > Streptophyta > Magnoliopsida > Santalales > Viscaceae > Viscum > Viscum album. The sequence continues at coordinate 561,887 of CAUJRU010000021.1, forward strand.
CACAAGGGAAATATTTTTTGAAGAATGTTACTTTAAGACCTCAACATTCTATATGTTCTATTTCTAATTCATCCCTTTAATTATAGATCAGTGACCACTATTGATCATCCTTACCTTTAAGATAATATATTTCCCACATAACCATTTCCCTTTAATTACATCCCATGTCCATAAATATCTTTTCATGGGACTTAATCCATTAATCAGCTACAAGTTGATTAGGAGTTCCAAAAAAAGATCAGGCTTATGTCATATGAGATGTTCTATTATAGAAGTATCATTTCATGGAATATTAGGTTTATACAAATGGGAAAATTTAATAGTTATAACCTAGTTCATATTCTACGATATGGTAATGATCTTCTCATCTCAAATAATTTTTTTATTGGATTCTTTTTCAGAGAAATCCATCAATTATCCATGAGTACTAATACAATTCTTCCTCCCAAGTTCCATTTCTTCAAAATGAAATATATTGAGTTATATTATAACATTATGAATTTTAAATCATAGTCTATAATTCTAAATCTGGTGTAAAGTTTATCATAAATTGAAAATTTATTTATAGTTAATCTCATAATCGTTAACTTTGTTTCTATAGAATCCCAATTCAGAATCACCTAGATAGTATTCTTAGCCGATTGGACACATTAACTTAAGCATGCCTCCTTGTAAACTAGTGGCTACTGACTAGCAGGGAAGGAATAGGGTGTGACCATGGGGAGACTATTCCTTCTTGATATGAGTGTAGAACACCAGAAAATAATAAATGGTAAGCAGGTGAAACAATACTAAATAACCAGAAATAGAATAATAAATCATCCATAAAATAAATAGGTGAAAGCCAAGTCAATATCATTTAAAATAATTATGATCATTACATGATGGTATACCAAAATGGGATGTACACAATATACAAGGGTATAGGAATATAACACATGATAAACAAAAACACAGGAAGACCAAAATCTTCACCCACATTCATCATGATCATATAATTCTCCCTATGCTCCCATAATCCATCTTAGTACTTGAAATAAGACATTGGATGTTCAGATCTTCCCTTTTTCTATCACAATAATGATTACTTCTATTTGGGTACCTTGGGAGGCCCAAATAAGGTGTGATATATACTCAATATCCCACCACCAATGGTGTCTATAACTATCCACTATGTGTATATAAAATGAGTAGTGTTTAGGTAAATATAATGGTAGAAAAATAAATAAATTAATAAAAGAAAATGGATTGGTTTCATCATGGGGAACCTGACTGATACTACCTACTTCATCCAAAATCTATTTTCTATAAACTATGGTCTACCTATACATATATAGTACGAAATATTATGTATGAATATATATATATATATCAACATAATATATAAGTCTACTAGAATACATGTATGGAAAAACAACTGGGCCATTATAAATACAAGTGTAAACATGGACCCAACCAAATCATTTTCTTTATCTTGGAGGACTCATCCTTTAACTTAGTAAAAAGGTATATGTCATTCTCAATTAAAATAAATATCCATAGTTCTTAATAAATAAGCATCCTAAGACCATATAATGTGTTCTATAAGGAGGAACCCAAGCATCACTCAATGATCACTATAAGCATCCATCGCCGTAAGTGTCCATCCAAGGAGATTTGTAAGTAGATTCCAAGTATCACCCACAGTATGGTATAAAGGCATAAACCACTGATATAATACATGGTATTCTACATAGGGAACCAGGTAAAGGTAATTATATGGTATAATGACATATCCCACTGAGCCCATCCAATGTAATCCACTAGGGAACCGAGTATCTCTCATGGGTAAAGTACAAAAGGCATTCCCCTGATTAGACCATCTAAGGTATTCTATACAATAAAACAAGTGTCAATCCTGATATAATAATATTCATTTATAAATTATAATTTATAAATCTCGATGATCCCATCGAAGTAATCCTTAAGTCTGGATCCTTGTATGTCCCTAGACTTAAATAATGGGTATATGTTTAGCTAGAAAAAAAAACTCATACCATTTAAAGAAAAGGAGAATAATAATTTCAAAGACCATGTCACACACCTCAATTTTTTTAAAACAATTCATGTCATGATTCCCTTATGATTTTAAGGAAGGCACACCCTTTGAGCTAGCTCACATCAGGTTAGTCACCCTACAATATTAACTTATAGTCTGATAGAACAATATTAAGCATGTGTTATTATGTAATTTAATTTATTACACCATTAGAAGGAATCACCAGAGAATTCTAGTGCATGAAACAACAATTAATATTAAATACAATGAGACATTATGTAAGGTAAGTAGACCACCTTCTTTATTGTGGTGGATGACCACTCCTCCATTTTCAGCCATTGAAACGAGCTAGAACAGAAGTAATCAGAAGAATTAAAAAATGCCCTAAAAATAGGGAATATTAGCTCTAATCAAAATAGTATCAAATATGGTGAGATAAACTAAAGAAATAAGATAGTGTATCAAATCTCTTACCGGTACCTAACCAACATGAAAAACAATATCTCAATTAGAGTCCGTATGATATAGATATCACAAAGCCTAGGTTTGGCATGGAAAGAGATTCTAAAGGAGGAGGGATGCTATGAAAAATAATAAGGATATATAAAATGAGGGTTATGCCCATTTTAAAAAAATCCAGGCATATACATGATGTGTATATTTTACACATCATGTAAATCTCTAGTTTCCCCTTTGGAAAAAACTAATACATGTAATAAACTTAGTCTAACAAGACTAACTTGTGATGTGTATTGAATAAAAGTCATAAATTAAATTCACACTATGAATTTACATGTATTTTATTTGAACCCATACTCTATCCTTATTCTCCCTTATTACTACAATGAACCAATCGACCTAAAGGCATAATTTTATGGGTTTAAGTAAAAATGACAAACCTGACTAGGGTTTACCAAAAATTAAACAATATATACCTCTTTGAAAATATTGGACATTATAGTTTCTTTGAGAATATCATCAAATAATAAAATATTTTAAAATATTTCATAGTTATTTGTAAATATCATTTGAACCAACCAAAGCATATCCCTTGAGAGTGTTTTACTAGGTCTGAAATAATATTACCACTCATCATGCACCAGTAATAAGCAATTTAATACTCAATCTACCTCATTCGAAGTTTTTACCCCGTGGTGAATCTATGTCATAGTTACATCTACTTTCTAGTATCTAGATAGGGATTTATCTGCAAGGGAAACCATAATTCTATACTTTACCAAAACATTATTATATTATCATATACATAGTCATATACTTAGAGTCTTTCAAAGGGTTCTTTTCTCTAATTTATGATTTCCAAAATGTAGTTACAATGGTTTCTACTAAACTTACTTTAATACCAACTATAAAAAAACCAAATCCAGGAACCTAGAACCAGTGTATAATTTTTTACATTTTCATAATATATAAGGGAATTCATCTTGAAGGTATGATTAGTTTAACAATCGTGAAGAACTAGATGCAAACATGATTCCCATTTCATATTGGATGAAAAATATAAAACATAATTAAAGTAAATATTCTAAATCCAAATACTCATTCTAATATTCCTTCTTCATATCTCAAGGAATGAAAAATAAAATAATGGTGATATCAAATTATCATTATGTATTATGTAAAAGGGAGTATATGATGAGTAAATAAGGCATAATCAATATGCAATAGTAAATAACTAAAAACACTAGCCATTTAATCAATAACATGAGCTCAAAATGCATCCATGGATAATATCTATATAATAATCTCATGGATAATAATAACAACTATATTCTTAATTAAGTACATTCATAATATTGGATTTCATGATTTTACACATCATGATATCATTAACTTCAGGGCCTTGCTCCAAGATATTTTAAACGATTAGTAGGTATACTCCAAAACCAATTTAATATGGTTATCTGACAGGTTTATCTGAAGAGACCCATCGAAGCATTGAGGGGATTTTTAATTCCAAGACACACCCATCACTACATGTCCAATGAATTCTACATATATTGAATGATCAATTTAATTTTTTTAACTATATTCCTTATTGAAAAATATTCATAATGAGTAAAGAATACAAACTATCAATATTTCCCCATTAAATCTAATAAATTTTATTTTAAAACACCATATGTTGAAATGGTATATGGTTTAGGTAATAACCATATCGATGATAAAAATAATATGGATATTTTTTATGAAAGTTTATCAGAATAAATTGATTTTTTTAAGATAAATTTAATGACCAAAAAAATAATCAATAGATGAGAGATTCCCATCAATTCATTAAAAAAATATTTATAATAAAATCAAGTATATTTGAGAAAAAAAGAAAATGTAATTGAAATGTAATAAATTTTCAATAAATAATTTACATTTTGAAACCATTTAAAATGTATAGAATAAGATAAATAACATAAAATGTTTTTGGAAATGGTAATTTCCATTAACACCATATATGTCAAAAAAATATTCCTTTTGATTTTTTCTAAGGATTGTAAAAAATAATCCTTAAAAAAAACTAGAAATATTCATTTAAAACCATATAAATATTAAAGTATAACATATCATTTAATTAATAAATAAATTTATTAAATAAAAATTACTTTTTAAAAATAATTTTGGAAAATATAGACTTGGAAAAAAATTTACAAGATCCAAAAGAGAAATAATATAATCTTTTTTTTAAAAAAATTTATTTGCTTGATTATAGTACTAAAGAGAAGAAAAGGGGGAAGAAAAAATTTAAAATATTTAAATATCTAAAGGATAATAAATTATATGGATTTTATGAAGGATATATTATAAAATTATTTCACAAAAAAATATAACCAATCCCAAAAAATGATATTGTAAAATAAATTCTTACCTCTTTGGACACTTTTAAATTATAAATCCTTGACAGAGTAATTTTTAATTGAAACTATAATCACCATGAATAAATATATATTCATTATAAATACCCAAATTGGGTATTATATATACCACATAAACTAAATTAGGTGAATAATACTAAATATGTCTCAATGGGTTGGAAATTGAGACAAAATCCCTTACCACACACTTCTACTTAGTTGAATGTGGATTAACATCATGTGAAATAAATTTAAATTTATTATAAATAAATAAAATAACCATATAAATATCTATAATATCATATATTATCTATTTATTTCAACTTCTCATGAGTTTTTAACAATATTTCATTATTATTATTGTTTCGGGTGTTAATTGCTTCAATTTTCACATATGTTTTGATTTGAAAATTATGGAACTTGTGTCTTTATCATGGTTATATCATATAAAATATTTTAATTATGTTATAATAATAATACATTATCACTATATACATATTTATAATTATCCTTGGAAATCGAACATGAAAAATGAATCATGTCTCTTCCCGGAGGTGGTAGTCCACATGTATGTACGAGCATCGCTATCATTTTTGAATAAGAGGAGGGTTAAGGAAGTAGATGATGTAATAAATTTATAAAATTATAATTATGTAAAAAATGTAATATATATTCATTTTTATATAATTATAAACATCCAATTAATGTGTTTATATAAAACAAATTACCCCTTTATGTAGAGACAATAGGTCATACTTGCACCCAAATAACATTTTCTTTTACTGTAGGATGGAAAAGAGGTGGAAATGATGTTATGATAATCATAATAAAATTTCAGTATAATTATGATACTTTATACATTATTTTAGTATGGCTCAAATGAAATTATATGAATTATAATAAAAAATAAAATTGAATGTACCCATTTAAGAGTTATACCTTTTCATTGAGAAACTTCATTTGGCATACACCTGAAGCCTTGAAACGATGGTATTTTGGGAAATAAAATAATCTCCAGGAAGTGGGGAACAAAGATCAGATAGAATCATGGATGTTATTTTATGATATATAGTGATCAAACTTTGTGAATAAGTTAGGAGAAGATGTTCTCTTTTATAAGTGAGGGAAAGGACACACTTAGAATTACTTATAAGATTAAATAATAAATACATCATCATCATGTAAAGTGGATACAAACAAATCCATATTAAAATATTAAACTATTATAGGGTTGAAATAAAATCAAACAATCACATTGATAAATGTTTTTGTTACATTTTAATCCTTATATCCAAGTTAAACCACTTTAATCTTTTATAACCTACACTTTAATAAATTAACTTTTTTACTATGATAACTTAACTTTATAACCAAAACTAGAAGGGTAATTATAAGAAAATTTGGACATGATGATTCAAAATATTTATTTATTTTTTCAAATTCAATTTATAAATATGTTATACATTAATTATAATTTAAGAACAAAAATCACATTAAAAACAATTCTTCGGAAAATACCCTATTTATGCCTAAAAATCATTTTACCTTGAAAGATATTAATTAATTAATTTACTTGATTTTTTTATAAATAATAAAAAAATGAATCTCTGCAAGAAAATTAAACTATATCCATGGATATATTTCTAGGGTTTAACTGATATATGTCTATAGGGTGAGATATATCCGTGGTTGTTATAAAATCGTGGCTTTAGTATTCATGTATCTATGAGAAAAGGATGATAGTAGAAATAGGGCATCAAATTTTTTATCCCCCATCATGATTTTCCTCCCCCACCCATAAATCCTTATCTATTAGTGAATAATCCCTCATGATTCTTCCCATCTTCTTCCTTGTTGCCATTTTTTCCTTATGATTCCTCATATCCTCATGCCTTACAATCTTCTTCTACCCATGCATGATCCACAATGTTCCACTATGATGTTCCAATGTCGATTAAAATCATGATCTACAAGAAACTTGACAGGGGATTTTCATTCTCTATTTCCACACTATTGGATGCTACCCTGTAAACTATTTTAGCTATAAATTTTATTTTATTACACATCCCCTTCATTGTGATTCTTCACTCCCTCTACCCCCTTCTCCATACATGGATGCTCCATTCAGTGCATTAGATGAACCATATTGCTTATATGAGTGGACCACTCATTAGTCCAACTATCAAGTTATCCTCTATTTGGTGCATTGAACAATACCTTTTTATTCTACATGTGGACCGCACATGAGGTGTCGCCAAGACCCTCTACAAGTGGGACCTTTATGGGCCAACCCCTACCTTTTTGTGAACAAGACACCTCCCTTTTCTCATAGTGACTCTTCTTCCTTCATCCACACTTTTGGGTTACACTACCCTCATTAATTGAGTTCTTGGTTTAAAATAGGTGGTCATTGGGTGAAGTGGACATCCCCTTTCCTAGGGTTTAAAATCAACTTATATGGATTTTTTTCAAGGAATTAATTGAAATTGAGGCATTGTTCATGATTATTGGGGTTCATTTATTGTTTATTTCTCTTCTTTCAGTGGAAAAGGAAACACACTTATTTTCAATGTTAATGAATTGTTATATGTTTTAAGCCTTTGTTATATGAAAAATATTTCCCTTTAAAAGATAAAATTTAATTAATTTTTAGTTGGGATATAATTAAATGGATTCTCTCTCATTCACTGGAGAATATCTTATATCCACGGGCCTTACAAAAGCTTGATTCAGAAAGAGTGATGATATTACATTCATGGAATTGGGTAACTATGTGGATTATTTCCTAGCTTATAGAGGCAATAAAAAGGAGGAACTAATTTATTACTAAAGTTCAGGTTCTTCTCTTTTAGAATGTAATGATTTGGTTTATGCGGATTCCCTTGATCTTCACCATTTCATACATCCCAAATGATTTTTTTTCTTTTTTTATAAAAGAAATTAGAATTTTCTATCTTTTATTTTTAATCATATTATATTATATATTTTTCAGAGATATAATAATTATTATTATTTTTATGGTATCTTTTTATTTTTACAATGTTCCTGTCATTATTGTAACATCATGTTACAACACAGGAGTTGTAGAATTCATGAGTTCAACTATCTGGACATGATGGAACCCCTATGGTATGAACCTGGGTTTTATAATCCATTCATTTACTTCAATAACTATTCATGAAATCTTCACATCAATATATGAAATGTCTTTCAATAAAATTACCTCTTTTGTATAGATTCATTTATGGAAACACTAAACATTCTCATATATTTTGATTCCTTTCTATGTAATTTCTTCTACATTCACATAAATGCATATAAATTTTTTCAACCTTCAATAACATTCATGCATAAACCAAAAACTAATAAGAAAAATTAACACTTTATGTTGATATAAATCATAACAATTAAGTTGATAATTGTAATATTAAAATCACTAAATACATACATATGTTAAAATTCTAAAATCTGGATGTACTGTAATACATAACTAAAAAATATATATCCTTATACATATGCTAATGTTTATTCAAATACTAATTTTGATACCAAAATAATTATTGTCACACAAACATTTTATTCACTATTAAATTTCCTATTCTTATGCTCGAAATTATTCGTACAAATATACTAAAAGATACACATTAAAAAAACTATAATACATACGTCCCAACTGATATAAAAAGACACACTTTTTTAAAATTATTATACTTATGTTTTATTTGTAATATAAAAACACTATAACAATATAATATATATTTCCAATAAAGTAATTCTACATCTACTTATGCTCATGACAATACAAATATTGAATACATATATACAAATGCTTATGTCTATGCCTATGATCATGCTAATACTTATAAAATTATTGAAATAAACCCATTTTGAAGTTGATAATGCATATGTTTATGATCAATATTAAACAATTTTTGAAATATGATCACATAAAAAAATTAATAGTATGAATGCCTATAATTATGTTTATAGCCATGATTATACAAATACTATATTACATAAAAAATTTCAAATACTATAATATACATGTATTGTAAAAAATATAATAATATATAAATAATATCAATTTCATTTTTTTGACTTATTCTTATACATACACAATATTATTTACAAACACATGGTTAAGTTTTTGGTCATTATTACACTAATGTTATACCAAAATTTAAATAATACACATATTTATATTTTCAATAATTAAATGTGTTCTCATTAATTTTCATTCATTTTATGAGGATTCTTGTTCTACATTAATTTATTTAGGTGAATATGAAAATATGGATGTCAATTATGATGCTGGTGGTCTTAGAGGTGGTGATAATGATGATTTTTTTAAGGATATTATGAGGGTCTTCATGGTTTTGGTGATACCGATACTGAGGTACATTTCACATATAATTTTTTTTATTCTCTTATAAATTGGATTTTATCGTATAATGATATTAGTGTTTGGTAGATGTTGTGGTGTATACTGTTTTATGATTTTGTGGAATTAGATGTTCATTTTAATGGACTATAAAGGTGGTTTTAATTAAGTATTGAAGATTTAATAGTTTTTTTGGGGTTTACATGACCAAAAAGTAAATTTAAAACATTCCTTGAGGAATAAAAACATATTTTATAAAAACAAAAAAAAGAACTATAGTGATTTGTAAATAGGAATCCCTTGCTTTGAAACAATCACTAATGAATAATGGATGAAAAAAATCTAGTAAAAGAACCCACCGAACACCCTCACTCTTATAATTAATGCATGTGGTCCAACAGGTTGTTTAAGGCCATCTCTTCATTTCATAGGCATGAAAACAACCCCTCCAGCACAATCTCCTGATCAAACCCCATTGCTTACAACCATTAGATGGCTTCACACTCCTTTATAAATGTTATAATCTCATAGTTCAATATAGGTAACTAAAATACCTTAAATTTTACACTCCATGTAAATAGAAAAACAATTTCATAAATTTATACACACCTCTCCTACAATATTTATACGATCATATATTTGTGGAGAAGTAATCCATGCATTTTATTCTTGCAAACCCAAATAATAAAATCCAATTTTTCTGAGGACTACTCTTTGTCTCCCCTAGATAACAATTGTAATATTTTATTCATCATTCTGTTAATCCCAAAAATCTAGAATTATATTTTTTTATATATCTCATCACTACCAAAATAATTCAATGTAATTACTCTCATTGATAAAAAAATTCACCTATACCTCCAATGGCCTTTGTGATTCTATATTTTTCTTTCACTTTCACCTTTTTTCAGATAAAAAATTATCTACTTCAACCTATTAGACAACTTATCCCCACTAGACTGAACACATATTTTGAAAATATTGTCTTACCCAAGATAATGAATATTTTTCTCAACAATGTACTGAACACATATTAGTTGAGTGACATGTGACATACAAATCTACTTAGATTGAAGACATGTGACTTTTTTATTCCAATTGGACAGTCTATTTTGGATAATTGAGAACATATTCTATGTTATATATTACATTAAAATTTCTTATATATATTTTTACTCAATTTCTTAAAAAATCTATGATAAAATAATTAAAATTATGTATATAAATATATCATATAATGGAAACTTTCATATGAATATACAGGTTTGTTTGATTGTGATCACTATATACCCATTTATATCATGATTAGAAATGATTTTTTTCTATTGGATACCTTTTTATACATTTATTTATTGGGGAAATTGAAATTTTATAAATTCTACAAATTAATGTAGTGTTATACAACATGTAATAGAAATAGGATAAATTTTGGTAAAATGATTTGTCCCAATGTTTGGGGGTGTTTATATCAAAATCATATCCAAATGATTTGGAATATTTTCACAATGATTTTCAATGATTTGAATAAAACCTATGATGAATATATTAAATTTCTAGATTATTGTAATTATGAACCAATTTATAAGGCATGATGTAATAAAATCCTTCATGTTTAGTTTTGTGTTATCTGGTGATTCATGATACCACTCTGTGGTGTATGTATTGAAAAATATTCGATATCATTTGAATAAAAAACCTTTATTAGTGATCATATTATTTATTATTGGGATGTAATTTTCAATCTGAATAGTCATTATTCATTATTTTTTATAGAGCCATTTATCATTTACCATGTAAAATTTACACACTAATCACATATATAAGAAGTTGTCATATCTCACTTCTTTTCCCATTACTTCCTTACATGTGGTTTATTATGATGAGGCTGGTTCAATGCACCACATTCAAATGTAATAATTTAAAATTTGGAATTAGATATTGTTTATTTTATTTTTATTCTTTGTCCCAATTTTAATGAGGGATTATGTGATTTTTAGGTTCCCTATTTTTTTATTGCATTTTAGATCATATTGAGGTGGATTTCATCCACTGTTGTCAAAGGAGACATACCTATGTATTCATAGGTAGGAATATACATATATAATTTTACACTTTATATATATTCACTTATGGTAGTCTGAATATATATTTTGGTCTTAGTGTGATTATATATAGATATGAAAAATACATAAGTGTGTAAGTGTAAAGTGGTATATGAATGTATAAACATATATTTATGGATCCCATTATGCATATTTGGCCATTCAAATATGCACATATGGTCTAGGTGTCCTTATATATATGTGAAGGTTAATATTAATTCATGATAAAAAAATGAATATTTGAGTTTTCATGATAAAAAAAGTGCACCTTGAGGTTGGGGTAGGTTCCATATTCCTAACCCTTTAATTTGAATTCTATAATTTCTTGATTATTTTAAAAACCTGTTTCTATAATTGATTTATTTTTTAAAAAAACTTGTTTTCTAATAACCACTGGCCTTTTAAAGGAAAAATTTAAGAATAATATAAATCTTCTGTGTTTATTAGAAAATAAAATGAAACTATGATGATATTTTACAAAATGATTTGAATCTACATCTACTTTGTGAATCATAAGGATTAACACCCAACCATAAGGATATAAACTAATATTTACTGATCTATATGAGAAATGATACAAGTATCTCAAAAAATATCTTTTTAGTTTTAAATTATCCTCTTTTATTAGAAAATAAAAAAATAAATGTCTTGAAACAAGACTTTTTTAAAATACCCCGCCCTTTCTGAAATCTATTCAGTAATTAACATAACAATGACCTCATGTTCTAGATCTAGGTCCTTTACAAGAATATTACAGATTTTATTGGTTTCAAATGGATTGAATATAGAATCCTCTAGAATAAAGAACTCATCATTCTCTATCTTAGGTATAAACACGAATCTCCCATCATGTGGTCAGTAGAAAATTCCATCCAACTCAATATTAGTAAATGAAATTTCTTTCACCTTAGATATTAAAATATCACCATTTTAATAAAACATGAGCTGATAATTCTCATAAAAATATAAAAATTAAAGAGAACATTTGTTTTCTCTTCATTAAACAAAGATAAGAATCCTTGAAAATTTGAAACATTTTTCAGTAACATCGCTATAAAATTGAACTATATAAATTCAATTACCTTACCGTGGATAATTAATCTATTATTAATTATGTAATTAGTTTCCTTTGAACTTCTTGAAGCACCTTCTAGGGTTCTACATGATTGTACCATACCCGTTTGAAGGTTAAATGTTCAATTGATTGAGGAATAGGGTTCAAGGAGTTTATAATTGAGTGAGAAACAGAATGAACTATGGTGTTTCCCAACAGTATATCCTCTAGTTTCATGAAATTAAATATCCTTCTAGAATAAATAATATTATCTTAAAATAAAGAGATTCCTTGTAGATGAGCTCTCAAATGAGAAAGATACAATGACTGTTAAGGCATGATTAGTGAGGGGAATCTTTTAGTGTCTTTATGGGAATGGATTAGTATTTATCCAAAGGGTGGGATGATGAGTTTTTTTTATTTATCGGATCACTAACATTCATATGGGAATGATATTTTTTGGGGAATATACCTTCATTTCATAACCACTATCAAAGTAGTACTGAATGGATGATATTAAAAGTGCGACATAGGTTATTATCATGAAAATGGGTATGTGATATAGTCTATATAATAACCATGGATGATAAAGAAATGTGTCTATTTTAATAGGCATGGAATTTAAATAGTTCTTATGGAACAATGCGTGATAGATTTCCATGTATGAAGTGGGATATATAATCCATTCACTTTACTATGGCTCATATATTAGAGCATGGTATCTAAGGGTTAGCCTATATTGATTAGTGAGTGATATGTTATATTATTATTAATAATGTTTTCCATGATATGATAAAATATACTAGATATATGTTAGTTAGGATACATGCATGCTGGATATTCCAGATGCTAGTAGAGTACTAGAATTGGGTTCTATATGCCATATGTTGTTTTGATTACTTGTCTAATCATGCTATTATAAAACATTATTTTGAGATGATGTAGATATTTTAATGGTGATTCACACACTTGTAACCCAATGGAAAACTAAGGGGACACGATATATTTTCTCTTGGAGATTTTCCATGATCTATCGCCTATATATTTCTCCATAAAAGAGGTTTGGATAGACCAATATTATGTTGGATCTCACTAATAGTTTATATCTTAGATAAAATGATTGTGTAACCAATAATACACACTAGTCCATCAATTATGTAGACTTTTTTTTGTTATAATAAAACCATTCTACTCAAAGTATTAAACATACAAATTTTGTAATTACAAATCCTTTCCAGTATATAGATTACATATATAAGTTCTATTAATAATACTCATTGGTAGTCAATTTATTATACAAATTTATAGTTTTACAAGGAAACCATACTATTATATAAATAGGATAAAATGATATTTTAAGCATTAACCCCTTTTATTCTATGGTATGTTATTGATTAAACTGTTATACTTAACCACTAATGATCGAACACGGTAGGGCTGTGATCAAAGGTAGTCAGGTTACTACATAATAACATGAAATTAATCCATTAATTTTAATGTTAAAATATTATTTATTTTCTAATTAATATAATATTATTTTATTGTTTATATTTGGGGAATATTTTTTTTATACATCTATGATTTACTCTTGTATGTTGCATGCATACCTTAATCGATTTTTTTACCATATATTATAATTGAAAGTGAATATAATTAAGAGAGTACCAATAATTCAAGGGATTGAAACTATGATATATATAATGAGACCCCACAAACTCAACAATGGGTAGTGAATAATGGATAATGGTGTGGCATTCACAACCACACAAAAAAAATTTCATTTCATGGAAAACATGGGAATAATAAATTTTAATAGGGAAGAGCTCACTATAAAATATAACCTTCTAGAAAATTGCTGGATTGTGCCATAAAAAATCATGGCCAAGTGTTATAGGTAAATAAAAAATCAAAAAAGTGTAGATAAATATAATGGAACCAAACATTTAAAAGGTCACTCCATGATTCAAGCCTTCCCACAATCTATAAAGTGGAAAAATTTCTTGTTAAAGTTACACTGTGATGGCTCGTCCCTCAATGAAAAATTTAGAGAAAATAATTTCAAATATTTATTGGATCTAGAAACCTAATATCTTTATATCATAGAAAATGGTGTCACATCAGAACATTTGAAATGCCTTTAAATACCCAACCTAAACCCTAGTTTTTATCCTATGTTCCATCCCCTCTCCCTATCATTGTTCCACCTCCAAGCCACCCAATCCTCACAAAAATCCATCACTAAGATCTTAAATCAACTAGGTAAACCCACCAACCTCTACTTGAGTTGATTAATATCCTTATTTTCATGTATTAACAACCATTTATTTCCTCATATCCAAAAAAACCCAATACCCCCAATATCACATCAAATCAATACCTCCATTCTCAAACACATAAAAATTCCGATAAACATTTCCTAAACCCCTATCTAATATCTAACTCCTTACCCTCTACATGGATCATAGAAAACATGCTGAACACCCTTCCAAATGAAAATTACAACCACCTTATACAAGCTAGGTGTAACACCTGAGATTTTTATGAGTAATATTTTGTTTTTATGTTATCAAAGGAATCTTTCACTACACACTAGCTTGGCTTACTTTACACGCAAACACGACTTTCCTTGATAGCTTGTGCCATACGCAATACTGAGTTTCACTAAACAACGATATGCTATTAAAATATTATTAAAACTAGCCGTTATGAATAGTAATAACCACTTTTTGAAATTTTATAAATTTTATTTTTCAAAATAGACTTCATTTTTGGATTCAGAATACCGAAATTAGCCTAGGGTGAAATTTTGGTATTTTTCTGAAAACTTTCAATTTTTGATGAATAGTTAAACCACTAAGTGGTAGGTTAAAAACTGAATTTTGCATAAAACTTAATTTTACTGCTTCTGTGAATGGAATTTCGAAAATCTGATAGAAACGGTTGATATCAGTAAGTAAAATGTGGTTCAATGAGATAAAAATAATTTTTTGGGGAATATTAACTTTTTACTTTTTTTACCGCGGTTAATAGTAAATAGGGTAACTAAGGGTAAATATGATATTACTATTACCCTAACACATGTCCTAATTCTATTGGATAAGTTTAATTCGACCAAAAACAAACTTAGGAATAAAATATGACCATTTAGGCCCAATTGGATTAGATTAGGACATTTATTATTAATTTATTTAAAGAAGGGTTAAAATAGTAAAAATATGGAGTTATACATAAGATAAATTCGACTATAAATATTCATTAGAAATCTAAAAAGATTTCCTACATAATGGTATTTTATTTATAATTTTTAGACATTAAATAATTTAATTTATTTATGAGACAATGATGATGCAGTAATTATATTATTAATGAAATATTGACATAATTGATGTTATAGACACAAAAATAAATGTAATTTGAGACTTTTTATGAATCCCACTAATTTTATAGGTTACTATGATATATTAGTGTTGATTTAATCAACTTGGTTTGATCATATAATTCTATTATGACTTTCACAAAAATCATATATCAAATAGTGTCAAAATTGACACAAATAGTTTTTAAATAAAATAAAATATTATTAATTGATATTTTATTCCTAAAAATCTGAGGTTCGGACAAATGACTTAGATAAGGATATATATATTAATAATAAACAATTTGGGGTTCGTTTGGCATGTTATAGTAAGTGTATTAACCATATAGTGTAAGAAAACAAAAAGACACGGTAAAAGATAAATTATTTAACTTAGAGTTAAATCTAATTGATAAGGTTACAATAATAACCTAAACTTGTCTAAATACTATTGGTTGATAGTATTTCGACCCATACCAACTTTAGCTTCGAAATAAGACCCTTTGGAACCATTATAAACCGATTTTGACTTTAATATAAAATAATATTTTGAGATATTCCTAAGGTGCCCCTCTCCTCCCTTATAAAAGGGCACCTCCTCCCCCTCCTCCTCACACCAATTTGAGCACTCAAGCTCGGAAAACCCCTGCCAAAATCCCTTATCCACTTCCCTAGAATAATCCTAGAGGTCCTGGTCTTCTTCAAAGATCAATCTTAGTTCCCTAAGTGGAGGATTCAAAGAGGCGTTCCAAAGAAGAGGTAATATCCATTACCTATCTTTTCAATTTCTTTCTTCTTAAACTTATTCTTCATTAGTTGTTTCATTATAAAGTAATAACATCAGTATTACTTACATACTGATATGTTATTATAAATATGAAACAACCCTAATTCACCTTCTATCCATCCTACGGAAAAATGAAATCACCGCGCGTGCGTACGTACGGAATACCGTCTCCACGCCGTGGTGTAATCTATTTTCCACCACCACCTTACTTGGATGGGTATAATGGTGTAAATAATGACTATATATGACTATTAAAAAGTGATATTGATTCTGAAATAGTATACATACACTCCAATACAATTCCACGATCATAGGAACGATATCATCACTCGTGCGTACGTACGGAATACCGTCTCCACGATGTGATGCGACTCGTTCTACATGATCATAATTACATAATAATTATATAAATGAATTGAATGAATAAATATGATATATGTTACACTAATACCATTCTGTATATAAGGTATCTATAACCTTAAAATAAGAATAAGAATTTTTTCGGCAAAACATGCATAAGAACAAAAGGCAATAAAGACCCGAGTAACAAGTAACAATGAAATATTACTAATAAGAAGCTAAGAATATGACCATATATGATATAATATCAATATGTATGATTCTGTAATAATTCAATAACAATATTTAAACTATTATACAGGATCTTCGGACACGTACAAAGCAAATCGGACCAAAGGTAAGGGGAAATATCACAGTCTCATTTTTATCCGAGATTGTTTATACTTTGGTATTTACTGGGGTGTATTATATCATCCACATCCATGTTCCCTCAATATGTAATATTGTTTCCATCCACTTACAATATTTTAAATCCAATTTTACCCTTCAGTGAGTTTTTAGTAAAGAACATGAAAGGAATCTTTTGTCCTTTTTTCATACGAGGTACTTTTTTGACTTTTCCGACAAAAGTACGAGAAGAATGTTTTTTTAACTTATACGGAATGAATGGATTTTTAAAACATTATTTCCAAGAAGCTTACTTTACAAGTTTTCATGTTTATTTTTAATCAACTTATTTTAGTTTATAATTGTATGAAATGTTAAGAAAAGAAGAGTGTTTTTGAAGAAGAAAAGATATTTTCCTCAAGAATGGAGTTCAAGTGTTTTATCAAAATTATTTTCCATCTAAGATAATAGAGGGTTCTGTTTTTATCCCTATTATTACATTGATTTGATTATGTTGTGAGGGAATTATTTTTATGAAGTCATTTACCTTATATGATTTGTTTTATGATGTCATGATGTTTCAAGAATCCCATTTTTGTTACATGTGTTATGCGATGATGTATGATTTATGATTATGTGGCACACATAAGAAAGGATTCATTATAAGAAGGGTGGGACCTATATCTCCCTCTAATGCATTGGTTAAAGATTTATATCTCATGAGATAGACATGGCTGGAATGAAAGGTTATTTCGGTTCAGTGATACAGGACTGAAACGAGGAGTGAACTCGGTTCAGAAATGGACTTTGTCCGCTAAGATAGTCTTGGAAATGAGTCATGACTAACAAGAAATGGTTTTCCATGATTATGTGTGCATGCCACAAAGTTTAAAGTTTTATGTTATGATTATGGGGATCTCATTTTCACTTCTATGATTTATTACATGTTAAGATATTATGATCTCTTTTTCAGGTTATGTTTCTCGAAAAGATATGATATGATTTTTATTTCCTTTGTTTGCCCTTGCTGAGCATTTGAGCTCACCCTTTTTGTATGTTTTCTTTTCCCCAGGTCAGGAAGACAGATATTAAGTAGAATATGCTAAAAGGGACCATAGATATGATGAAATAAATGGGAGACACTGTAGAAGATTTATGAACCAGTTGTTTATGTTTCCCAGTTTCTAAAGACACTATACCTATACGGTCCTTTGTGGTTTTGTCATATGTTGTAATAAGTGTGCTTCAATTTTGATGTATTAACAATGTATGTAAAGTATGGGTCGTTATAGTTGGTATCAGAGGAAAGTTATAGTCAACCTTTGGAAACTAGGATGTGGAAGCCTTAGTAAGAACCCTAAGGATAAGTCTAAGCATAGAACACAATCTTAGTGTTTTAGAAATGGCCATGAATAACCTAGGATAAGACCTTAAGCATGAAAAATTTTATTCTTGAATTATGTGGCTTTCCTATTATAATTAGTGTTGCTCACACTATTCTTCTTGGTTTTAGTCAATGGCTAGAACCCGAAGGAACCGTGTTAATGCGGAATGTAATGGGAAATGCAATGATTGTCCCCCTGAGCAACCAAACGATATGGGAGCTAGAATGCAAAATCTTGTAGCCATGCTCACACAACTTTCTCAAGCTATGAATCATGCAGGACTTCCAAACGAACAAAGGAAGAAGCAACATTCTGTTGAATCCTTTATAAGTAAGTGTCCACCTTCTTTCAGCGGGTCTACTGATCCATTAGTTGCTGAACAATGGATTAGTACTACTGAAAAGATATTTTCAGTTCTTCAATGTTCTGAACATGATAAAGTCATCCTAGCAGTGTATCGTTTGGAAGGAGATGCTGATCAATGGTGGAATCTTATTAAGAATACGAGGCAAACGAATGAAATTGAGTCCATGGAATGGGACGAGTTGAAGAACTTATTTTTCAACAAGTACTTCCCTCATATTCTCCGAACAAAGATGGAGAAAGAGTTTCTTGAACTGAAGCAAAGGGATGATAAATCTATTGGTAACTATGAAGAAAATTTTACAAGACTTGAAAGGTACGCTTCTGGTATTATTATCCAACCTGAGAGTAAGATCGATCGATTCTTTAGTGGATTAAAACCAAGTCTTCAAAGGGCCTTAGCCATAAGGGACTTCAATAGCTACGAGGAAATCGTTCGATGTGCTCTCAAAGTCGAGATGGAGATTGGAGTAACCCATCAGTCATATGGGTTTGATAAGAAGAGGAAAATGGAATTCAAAGGAAAATATAAAGAGCACACTGAAAAGAAGATGAGCTTTCCCTTATGCTCAAAGTGTGGAAAGAAACATGGAGGGAGTTGTCTTAAAGGGACAAGTAAATGTTTCAAATGTGGAAAGGAAGGTCATCGGGCATTTGAATGCCGCGATAATGGGAAGAAGATGTCTAATGATGCAAACAATGGAAGGGATACACAGAATGAACCTACTACACTTCAATGTTTCAAGTGCAAGGAGATGGGGCATTATGCCAATCAATGCCCAAATCCAAGGGTTGATGATGATGGTCGACGTCAACAAACTCTTAAGGCTAAAGACAAAGGAAGGTCACATGCAATTTATATCAGCGATGTGGAGTACGATAACAATGTGGTGAAAGTTACACATACCATCCACTCTAAAGTAGCAAATGTTTTATTTGATTCTGGATCCACCCACTCTTTTATTTCTGAAAAATTTTCTAAGGGTATCACCGTATTACCTCAAAAATTAGATGTTGAGTTAGCTGTGACAACACCTAATGGCACAAAAGTCGCATCAAAAGTTTATAATTCTTCTCCGATCGAAGTTTGTGGTAAAGTGCTTCCTGCAAATCTTGTGATCCTTCCTTTAGTGGAATTTGATGTGATTCTTGGCATGGATTGACTTTCTCTACATGGAGCTCATATCAATTACCAAAGAAGGGAAGTCACATTTCATATTCCAGATCAATCTACGATCGTCTATCGATGCAAGGATGAATATAACCTTCCAGTGGAAATTTCTTCCATTTTATGGGTATTGATTCCACTAAATGAAGGTTATTTATCTCAAATGGTTGGTGAGAAACTTGCGATTAAGAATATGCCCATTGTATGGGAGTTTGATGATGTCTTTCCGGAGGAATTACCGGGTCTTCCACCAAATCGTGAAGTTGAGTTTTCAATAGAACTCATACCGGGTGCTTTGCCTATTTCAAAGACACCTTACAGAATGGCCCCAATTGAGTTGCATGAATTGAAGAAGCAACTCCAAGAGAATCTTGATAAGGGATTCATACGCCCTAGTGCGTCACCTTTGGGAGCACCTGTTATATTTGTTAAGAAGAAAGATGGATCAATGACACTCTGCATTGATTATCGAGAACTTAACAAGATCACTATCAAGAACAAATATCTTCTCCCATGCATTGATGACTTATTTGACCAACTACGTAGAGCTCAATACTTTTCCAAGATTGATCTTCGTTCAGGGTATCATCAATTAAGGGTCAAAAGGGAGGATATACTAAACACGGCTTTCCGTACAAGGTATGGACACTATGAATTTATAGTTATGCCATTTGGTCTTACTAATGCCCCTGCTATCTTCATGGATCTGATGAATAGAGTATTTAGAGACTATCTTGATCAATTTGTGGTAGTCTTTATAGACGATATTCTTGTCTATTCAAAGAGAAAGGAAGAGCATGAAGATCACTTGAGAATTATATTGAAGACCCTGAGAAAGGAGAAGCTTTATGCCAAATTTACCAAGTGTGAATTTTGGCTTCAAAAAGTTACATTTTTGGGTCACATAATCTCAAAAGAGGGGATATCTGTGGATCCAGCAAAAACAGAGGTTATAGAAAGATGGTCGAGACCAACAACAATAACTGAGATCCGAAGTTTTCTTGGTTTGGCTGGATATTATCGACGTTTTGTAGAAGATTTTTCACGATTATCTAATCCACTCTTCAAGTTGACTCGAAAAGGAGTTAAGTTTGTTTGGACAGAGGAATGTGAAGAGAATTTCAAGGAGTTGAAAAGAAGGTTATCCAGTGCACCTGTGCTCACACTGCCTTGTAGTGGAGAAAGGTTTGTGATCTATAGTGATGCATCCAAGAAGGGATTGGGGTGTGTTCTTATGCAAAATGATATGGTGATAGCTTATGCCTCATGACAGTTGAAAATCCATGAGCAAAATTACCCAACACATGATTTGGATTTAGCTGCGGTAATCTTTGCATTAAAGATTTGGAGGCATTACCTTTATGGTGAAAGGTGTGATATTTATACTGATCATAAAAGTTTAAAGTATATTTTCACACAAAAGGAGCTGAATATGCGTTAAAGAAGATGGTTAGAGCTGATTAAGGATTATGACTGCTCAATCCATTACCACCCTGGGAAAGCAAACAAGGTGGCAGATGCATTAAGTCGACAAGACCGTGCTAGTTTATCCATGATGAGGATCACAAAAGATCCAATATTTATGGATTTACAAAGGATGGATCTTGGAATTATAATGGAAGGGGAAAATCATATCTTTCTCAAATGAATGTTCAACCATCTATACATGTGAAGATTAAAGAGGCAGAGAATGAAGATGTTGAGTTACAAAAGAAGGTGAGAAATGTTCTTGAATTCAACCTTGATTATGATGGGATAATAAAGTTCAGGAATCGGGTTTGTGTTCCTCCCATCCCCGAATTAAAGAAGGAGCTGCTGGATGAGGCTCATAGCTCTTCATTATCTATTCATCCTGGAAGCACGAAGATGTATAGGGACCTGAAGGAGTACTTCTGGTGGGATGGCATGAAAAGAGATGTTGCTGAATATGTCTCTCGATGCTTGCTTTGTCAGCAAGTTAAAGCTGAGAGACAGAAGTCTAAGGGGATGTTACAACCATTACCCATACCCGAATGGAAATGGGAAAACATTACTAGGGACTTTGTCACAGGACTTCCTAAAACATCCAAAGGAAATAATGCTATCTGGGTCATAGTTGATCGTCTTACAAAGTCTGTACACTTCATTTCTATTAGAGAGGATTTCTCTCTAGATCAGCTTGCCATGATATATGTAAAGGAAGTGGTAAGATTTCATGGAGTACCACTTTCTATTATATCTGATCGGGATCTGAGATTTACCTCGAAGTTCTGGCAAAGTCTTCAGCATAATCTGGAAACATAGTTGAGTTTCAGCACTGCTTATCATCCTCAGACAGACGGTCAGTCTGAGAGAACAATTCAAACCCTAGAAGATATGTTGAGAGCTTGCTCTATGGATTTCAAAGGAGGTTTGGGTCAACACCTACCTTTGGTGGAATTTTCTTATAATAATAGCTTTCACTCCAGTATTCAGATGGCTCCTTATGAAGCTCTCTATGGAAAGAAATGCAGGACTCCAACTTGCTGGGATGAAGTTGGGGAAAGAAAGCTATAAGGACCTGATCTCATTGATGAAATGGAAGAAAAGGTCAGATCTATTCAACAACACATAAAAGCAGCTTAGAGTCGATAGAAAAGTTATGCCGACAACCGAATAAAAGACCTAGAGTTTGAAGTGGGTGATAAAGTGTTCTTACGAATATCTCCCTGGAAGAGGGTTATGAGATTTGGAAAGAAGGGGAAGTTGAGCCCTAGATATATCAGTCCTTTCAAAATACTAGATCGTGTTGGAAAGGTAGCTTACCGATTGGCGCTTCCACTGAATCTCTCTCATGTTTACGATGTGTTCCATGTATCTCTCCTGAGAAAGTACATACCTGATCCTTCACATGTACTCAGCTCAGAAGTTGTACCGCTGGAGAAAGATCTTTCTTATGAAGAACAACCGATAGAGATTCTGGATCGTAGCGAAAAAGTCCTACGAAACAAGACCACTTGATTGGTGAAAGTTTTATGGAGGAACCACCAATTAGAAGAAGCTACATGGGAGCTTGAGGATATGATGAGGGAAAAGTATCCTCATCTGTTTGTTAAAAAGTGACGAATTTCGAGGGCGAAATTCATTTTAAGGGGGGTAGAATGTAACACTCGAGATTTTTATGAGTAATATTTTGTTTTTATGTTATCAAAGTAATCTTTCACTACACACTATCTTGGCTTACTTTACATGCAATCGCGACCTTCCTCGATAGCTTGCGTCGTACGCAATACTGAGTTTCACTAAACAACGATATGCTATTAAAATATTATTAAAACTAGCCATTATGAATAGTAATAACCACTTTTTGAAATTTTATAAATTTTATTTTTCAAAATAGACTTCATTTTTGGATTCAGAATACCGAAATTAGCCTAGAGTGAAATTTTGGTATTTTTCTGAAAACATTCAATTTTTGATGAATAGTGAAACCAGTATGTGGTAGGTTAAAAACTGAATTTTGCAAAAAAATTAATTTTACCACTTCTGTGAATGGAATTTCGAAAATCCGACAGACACGGTTGATATCAGTAAGTAAAATGTGGTTCAATGAGATAAAAATAATTATTTGGTGAATAATAACTTTTTACTTTTTTTTACCGCGATTAATAGTAAATAGGGTAACTAAGGGTAAATATGATATTACTATTACCCTAAAACATGTCCTAATTCTATTGGATAAGTTTAACTCGATGAAAAACAAACTTAGGAATAAAATATGACCATTTAGGCCCACTTGGATTAGATTAGGACATTTATTATTAATTTATTTAAAGAAGGGTTAAAATAGTTAAAATCAAAGTTTAATAAGTAAATCATTTTTAATATGGGGATATACATAAGATAAATTCGACTATAAATATTCATTAGAAAACGAAAACTATTTCCTACATAATGGTATTTTATTTAAATTTTTTAGACATTAAATAACTTAATTTATTCATGACACAGTGATGATGCAGTAATTATCTTATTAATGAAATATTGACATAATTGATGTTATAAACACCAAAATAAATGTAATTTGAGACTTTTTATGAATCCAACTAATTTTCTAGGTTACTATGATATATTAGTGTTGATTTAATCATCTTGGTTCGAACATATAATTCTGTTATGACTTTCACAAAAATCATATATCAAATAGTGTCAAAATTGACACAAAATAGTTTTTAAATCAAATATTATATTTTTAATTGTTATTTTATTCATAAAAATATATGGTTCGGCCAAATGACTTAGATAAAGATATATATATTAATAATAAACAATATGGGGTTCATTTGGCATGTTATAGTAAGTGTATTAACCATATAGTGTAAGAAAACAAAAAGACATGGTAAAAGTTAAATTATTTAACTTAGAGTTAAATCTAATTGATAATGTTACAATAATAACCTAAACTTGTCTAAATCATATTGGTTGATAGGATTTCGACCCATTCCCACTTTAGCTTCAAAATAAGACCCTTTGGAACCATTATAAACCGATTTTGACTTTAATATAAAATAATATTTTGAGATATTCCTAAGGTGCCCCTCTCCTCCCTTATAAAAGGGCACCTCCTTTCCCTCCTCCTCACACCAATTTGAGCACTCAAGCTCGGAAAAACCCTGCCACAATACCTTCTCCACTTCCCTAGAATAATCCTAGAGGTCCTGGTCTTCTTCAAAGACCAATCTTAGTTCCCTAAGTGGAGTATTCAAAGAGGCGTTCCAAAGAAGAGGTAATATCCATTACCGATCTTTTCAATTTCTTTCTTCTTCAACTTCTTCTTCTTTAGTTGTTTCATGATAAAGTAATAACATAAGTATTAATTACATACTGATATGTTATTATAAATATGAAAAAACCCTAATTCACCTTCTATCCATCCTACGGAAAAATGAAATCACCGCGCGTGCGTACGTATGGAATACCATCTCCACGCCGTGGTGTAATCTATTTTCCACCACCACCTTACTTGGATGGGTATAATGGTGTAAATAATGACTATATATGACTATTAAAAAGCTATATTCATTCTGAAATAGTATACATACACTCCAATACAATTCCACGATCATAGGAATGATATCATCACTTGTGCGTACGTACGGAATACCGTCTCCACGATGTGATGCGACTCGTTCTACATGATCATTATTACATAGTAATTATATAAATGAAATGAATGAATAAATATGATATATGTTACACTAATACCATTCTAAATATAAGGTATCTATAACCTTAAAAGAAGAATAAGAATTTATTCGGCAAAACATGCATAAGAACAAAAGGCAATAAAGACCCGAGTAACAAGTAACAATGAAATATTACTAATAAGAAGCTAAGAATATGACCATATATGATATCCTATCAATATGTATGATTCTGTAATAAGTCAATAACATTATTTAAACCATTATACAGGAGCTTCGGACACGTACAAAGCAAATCGAACCTAAGGTAAGGGGAAATATCACAATCTCATTTTTATCCGAGATTGTTTATACTTTGGTATTTACTAGGGTGTATTTTATCATCCACATCCATGTTCCCTCAATATGTAATATTTTTTCCATCCACTTACAATATTTTAAATCCAATTTTACCCTTCGATGAGTTTTTAGTAAAGAATATGAAAGGAATCTTTTGTCGTTTTTTCGTACGAGGTACTTTTTTGTCTTTTCCGACAAAAGTACGAGAAGAATGTTTTTTTAACTTATACGGCATGAATGGATTTTTAAAACATTATTTCCAAGAAGCTTCCTTTACAAGTTTTCAAGTTTATTTTTAATCAACTTCTTTTAGTTTATAATTGTATGACATGTTAAGAAAAGAAGAGTGTTTTTGAAGAAGAAAGGATATTTTCCTCAAGAATGGAGTTCAAGTGTTTTATCAAAATTATTTTCCATCTAAGATAATAGAGGGTTATGTTTTTATCCCTATTATTAAATTGATTTGATTATGTTGTGATGGAATTATTTTTATGAAGTCATTTACCTTATATGATTTGTTTTATGATGTCATGATGTTTCAAGAATCCCATTTTTGTTACATGTGTTATGCGATGATGTATGATTTATGATTATGTGGCACACATAAGAAAGGATTCATTATAAGATGGGTGGGACCTATATCTCCCTCCAATGCATTGGGTAAAGATTTATATCTCATGAGATAGACATGGCTGGAATGGAAGGTTATTTTGGTTCAGTGATACAGGACTGAAACGAGGAGTGAACTCAGTTCAGAAATGGACTTTGTCCGCTAAGATAGTCTTGGAAATGAGTCATGAATAACAAGAAATGATTTTCCATGATTATGTGTGCATGCCACAAAGTTTCAAGTTTTATGTTATGATTATGGGGATCTCATTTTCACTTCTATGATTTATTCCATGTTATGATATTATGATCTCTTTTGCAAGTTATGATTTTCGAAAAGATATGATATGATTTTTATTTCCTTTATTTGCCCTTGCTGAGCATTTGAGATCAACCTTTTTGTAGGTTTTCTTTTCCCCAGGTCAGGAAGACGGATATTAAGTAGAATATGCTAAAAGTGACCCTAGATATGATGAAATAAATGGGAGACACTGTAGAATATTTATGAACCAGTTGTTTATGTTTCCCAGTTTCTAAAGACACTATACCTATACGGTCCTTTGTGGTTTTGTTATATGTTGTAATAAGTGTGCTTCAATTTTGAAGTATTGACAATGTATGTAAAGTATGGGTCGTTATACTAGGAATCTACTGATTAAACACACAATGTAGTGTAAGACCAATCCTACCCAACTACCACCCTATCCATCATATAAAACATTATCTAGACTCATTTATTCTCAAAATATTATAAATACTAAGCATTAAACCCCTCAATATTCCTTGAGTGAGTTTTTACACTAATTGAACCACTATAGTTTCTTACACTTCACAAACCCCATTCATTGATGCTGTCTTGGGTGACCATAGATGTAAAGGTTTCAAATGAATAAAACCTTGGATATATAGGTTATATAGTAAATTTATATGTTAAAAATTTTCCTGGAGGAACTGTGTGTATCTTTAAAATTCACATCACAATTTTTTTGAGTTGTAAGTGATATAATATCATGATAGTGTGAAATTGAGTGGTTCTGTTTTCCAATTCCCTTTAAGGTTAGTCCGTGACATTGTGAATATTCATGTGTACTAAGTGGATTTGAATTTCTATCACTTATTCATATTATTTTAATAAATTTCTATAGCTTCCATGAATATCTACTTACAGAACATTAATAACGATAGGTATATGATTATCTATGAAATGTTGTGTGGGTTAACTAGTATTTGGTATGTGTTCATTTGATAAAACTTGATGTGGTATTGGTGGTATGTTTGGTTAGAGGAAAATTCATCACATTTACTATTCCTTTATAGTTATAATTTTTCCCTTATTCTATAATTAACTTGTAATTTATTCTCTAGTATGCGGGATATTATTTTACTGCACCTTTCATGATTTAGTTAAATTCATGTGGGAAGTAGTGTATGTGATACGGGTACACAATGGACACTCAGGTGTATGAGTATTCAGTGGGGTGCTGTAGGGGTGCAATGTAGTGGGGTTGTAGGGAAGGGTGATTTTTTATGAAACATAGACTATATAGCCATAGTTTACAACCATGAAAGTATAATCTTATTTTTTTGGAAAATGAAGGATGAAGCCACAGTTTACAACTGTGGTAGTAGACTTACTAACACTATTTGAATCATTGATACTAGCCTAGTACCACAGTTACAAAGCACAGAAACAAATCAATATGGTAGTGTCTAATGCCATATTTAATTAAAATGGAAATATACCTATTTCCATGGTTATAACAATGGTTATGGGGATATTTTCATGGTTAAAAATAGTGGCTATATGCTTTTCCCTATAGCCATGCCATTTCGAGCCACGACCAATGAAACAATGAATATTACCTAAAACCATGGTTTCAGGGTCTATATCCATGGATATAAACCAATGAAATATGTAATTTTTCTAGAATTGAATGTTTTTATAAATTTTCAATCAACTAAAAATAAAATTAAATCTTCCAACCATACCACCAAATAAAAATACCTAAAATTAGTTTTTTATTTTGAATAAAATATAAATTATCTTCACAAAAGTAAATTTGGTTTTAAAAAAAATTAAAATAATGTTTTAAAATACGTTATTTAACTCCTAAAACAAATCTCTGGTAAAAAGAAACTCATATAAATAAATATAGGAAATCATATGGATGATTTTAAAGCCTTATTATATAGTTTTAACCTTGTTAATCCAATTTCACCCTTTACCGAGGTGATAAATTTTACCACAATTTCTATTCACACTGACTAAAAATAAAAGGGACCTATTTAAATTTTTTTAACACATATATTAAAAACATGAAATCAATTTTATGAAATTAAATTTATATAAGTGGAATTAATTATTTTAAAAACAAACCTGAAAAGCGTGACGAAAATGATTTTCTGGAAAATAAAATTTTCAAGCATAATATGACTTCACCTTAACTATATGACTAGTAATAATAATTATATTAATTTAAATTAATATA
The DNA here is from genome assembly GCA_963277665.1 of Viscum album. NCBI lineage: Eukaryota > Viridiplantae > Streptophyta > Magnoliopsida > Santalales > Viscaceae > Viscum > Viscum album. Next base: position 590,670 of record CAUJRU010000021.1, read on the forward strand.
TTTAGATATATAAACTATAAATTTCCTTTAAGATATTTATTATTAGAGTTTATTTTAATTAATTAAAATATAAAAACATTAAGCACTTAAAAATAGTTTTTGAAAAAATATCCCTTTTTACATCTAAATGATCTTGTAATTTTTTTTATCAAATTGATTATATATATATGATTAATTATACATATTATAACGTATTATTATTATTAAAAGGGGTATTAGTTAAATACTACAATGTTAATTATTTATAAAAACTTATTTCTAAGGGAAAATTTACAAAATTTATTCTAGACTTATTTTGACATGGAAAGTTGAAAATCGATATCCATCATAAAAAATTAACTTTTTTGTGCCATGAAATATTAAAATTAGAATTTTAAAATTGATTCAATGAAATATAATGTTAGCTTATCATAATTAAAAATTGGGTTTTATAATCTATATAATAATCTTCAACATTCATGCATTAATGTCTTGACGACCTTCCACCAAATGATCATCGATGCAACACCTAACATATACATTAGAGGATAGGGTGAATATGGAACACTAAATTTCACCCAATCCTTAGGATAGAAGATTACTCCAAGTAAATAACCATCAAATTCCATATATTCAGATCATTTCTTTAGACTAGAATGTGTATATACTAACTGGACTATTTAGTGAAATCCTATTATCTCTCAAAACCGAAAGCAGTATACTCTCCGAGAGATAGATAATGATTGAACACCACTACATGGATCCAAAATTTTTGGACAAGACTGTAACCTAATAAAGATAAAGAAATACAAAAGGATTTTCCAAAGTATAACTACATTTATATCGTATAATGTACAATGCACCCCACTCATACTCGAGAAAAGGTGTGATAAAGAAGGTAATTCAAGGACAGCCATATCCCATAGGGATAAGGGAATTTATATAAAATTTACCACCTCTACTACCAATGGGATTATCACAACACCAATGATTTTTTATGCTTCATTGATGAATTTATCTTACCCTAGCTCATAGGGAAGGGGGAATTTATATTATCTTTACATCCCTTGTTGTGAAATTTGGTTTTATCTTGGTTGGGAGGAGATTTATAGGACACACCCCAACCTTTTATACAAATGTGTGACAAAAACATTTCTTCATTAGGTAAAAACATAATTTAAAAAAAGGGGACCCTTTGCAAGTGACCAACTATATTTCAGCCCTTGTGGAGTGGAAATTAGGGGATATCATACCTCAAAACATAATGTAATCCAAAATACCCATCCAAAAGGTTTATGTCAAGAAAATATTAAAACTAATCCCTACCAAGTATTATGAGGGAAAAAACCTCCCTATTTCTCATAATAATAAGAAATCATGGACCCAATTTCATGATATGTCTCAGTTAATTTGTTTAACCACATAAATAAAGATACCAATATAGAGGAACATGAAGAGGAGGTAGTGACCCAAAATGAAACCTATACTGAGATGTGAAAAGTAGGTTCTTGTACTAGGTGTTAGAGGAAGGATAAGAACCTATAATATCCCAATAATCAGTTAATTCCTCCATAATTTTCATATACCAAATATAATGGAAAAGGAATAGTTCCTTGTAGTTAGCCACTTGAGGAGGCTGACACACTCACAGTCGAATAATAGATGGCTAGGTATGGAGCAGAGATAGAATAATTAAAATGACACAAGGAATAGTTAATTAGGTAAAACACCCCCAAAGAGAATAATCCTATGATATAGGTAAATTAATATCATCCAATAATAATGATTCATTCAAGAAGAGTTAGTCAACTTGTAGGAACAAAATTTTGTCAACCAATGGGCTCTAGATCGTAAAAACTAATATGTTTGACACCTCTAGGCCCAGACTATAGGGGTTTGGTCAAAAATTTCTAGAGAGGTATGGATAATTTTAAATTCAATTAAAATTTCTCAAAGATATGTTTTTCTTTGTTTTGAACTTATTAAAAGATCCTTAATAGGCTTTTGGGGTTCTTCTAGGAGGAAGTAGAAGTGGTACAAAAGTCACAGGAGAAGTATCTTTGCAAAAAATTTATGCCATAAATGTATATTCTATGAAATAAACAAGATATTTATGCCATAATTTATTTAGTTTATACCCTCTAAGCTACATAGACCCCATAAAGAGGAGATTTATGATGTAAATCCCTTATTTACACCATGAATACAGTGGGCATCCTATTAAAAAATAGTGGATTTTCCTTTTTTCCCACAAATCCTTATAACATAAATCTTTAATTTTTTTTCATAGAATCAAATAATATCCCTCTCACTTCACTCAAGATCCTCCTTCCTCTTCATAAGAATTTTGGGATTTTCCATAATCAGACTCTAATTCAATTACCATATGTAATTTTGGATCCCAAATGGGCATTTTCCAATTTTACTGATTCCTCCGATTTCAAACCAAATTAATGTATGAAAATAGATGAGAAGAGTAATACTAAGTTAAGGTAGGTGGTATAGTAATTTTTACCTAAATCCAAGTTGTTTTATATCATGTACTATCATTCTTCAGACCATACTTCCCGATAATTTCATTAAAATTTGACTTCTTTTTATTTAAATTGTTAACCTTATTAGTGGAACTCCTGTATACCGTTATTTATCATCATAGGAAACTCACGTAAAAAATTTACACCCATTTGGGTGTAATCATTAAATTCCATTTACTAATTGAATATTAATGTGGCCAAAATACCTTATATGTGATGTTGCTTTTCCACCTAATTGAATGGATTATTACTGTTAAATGGAAAGTATGTGGTATGACCATGTCACATGAATTTTATATGAACAATTTTTATGCCCTTGATTATATAAACCATAAATTTTCTTATATTAAACTATAACCAACATTATCTATATTTGTGACACCCATGAGTGGTGTAACATATACTTATGATACTTGGGTATGGAATCCCATTAACTTTTGATAATCAGGCATGAAATCGCATATACTTATGACATTCGAGTATGGAATCCCATATACTTGTGATACTCTGGAATGACATCCCATATACTTGTGAAATTTAGGAAAGGCATCTCAAATGATTGTGATAGTCTAGAATGGAGTCCCACATACTTGTGAAACCCTAGAAAGGAATCCTATATACTTATAATACTACGTTTGGGAATCCCTAACTTCCATATGAGACTCTTGTGACTATGAAAGGTCACTTGAGTTACACCTATGGTCCTAGATAGAACTTTGAATCTATATATAAAGATAGATATGTCCCTACATATATAGTACACATATAAACACACACACACACACATATATATTTACATGTATATATATATATATGTTGATACTTATTTAGAGGTACCTCGGCTTAGGCTATGGAAGGAGGGGTCATTCAAGTGTCATTTTGGAACTAGAGACGACTCTTTTTTAGTTTATATTTGTTATTATTGTGTTAATAACTACATAGTTAATTTTATATGAATTATCTGGATTATTATAGATTTCATTGGTGGTGCCTACTGATTATATCTCACACCCTTTTCGGGTGGATGATTGGTACCGAAACACAATTTATGGATGTATGTAGGGACAAGGGTAAGCGTCCTACTTTGAATGCTTGGTTTTATGTACTAGGAAGAAGTATGTGATGATAGGACTGAGCTTATTCTTATGATTATATTGGATATTTCTTTTGGTATTTTTTTTATTTTTTATAGCATGTTATAGATTCTTGATGCCCTAATTCTTTTATATTTCCATTTTATATCTTTCCAACATCACATAATTTTGAATAAGATATCGATTATGCTTTTTCCTGTTTGTTTTATCTTGATGGATTATGCTTTCTCAGTTTATTTATTATATTTTTAACATTTCTTACTTTTATTTTATACTATTGTGCTACACTATGATCATGAGGGTATAGTCTCCCCATCTTATCATTATAGACTCACACTGCTGGTCAGCAGCCTCTAGCGTATAGGGAGGTGCACATGAGGCTAAGTGAACCAACAATTTGGCTATAATTATTGAGTGATTTAGGATGTGAGGTTGTAAAGTTGTATCGAATAACCCACTTTTTCTTTTTTTCCTTACTATTTTGGGTTGGTTGACACAAGACTAGGATGTGTAAAAATTTGGTAATGAGCCTATGCTTGGGTGTAGCTACCCCATGTATAGGGAAAATCCAAATTACATGGGATTAGATATTTATATTCTTGTTTTTTCCTGTTACAGTTATAATAATTTCACCATTGGGTGATGAAAATGATTTATAAAATTATTATTGTTATTATTATTTTTATATACTTCATTTTCCCTTATCCTGGTAAGGCATGAGGGTTCTGATCATGCATCACAATAAGAACCTCCAGACTCACATGTCATGCATACACCATACCATATTTATATTATTTCATGTATTTTGTACTATATATTACTAGTTCCTTGGCTATTATAATTGGTGATGTGATAAAATTTCTTGTAGGAATAGAATAACTGGATTAATTAAAGTGTTTGCATCAAATTAAGTGGTGTTTTCCTTTATAGATTGATGGTGGAACCTTAATCAACTAATTATTCTATATTTTATTCATGGACCACAGATCAGATGGACCGAAACATCAAATGATTTGATTACATGAGTGTTACCAGTAATTTATGAAGCATGTACTTTTATAAATTGTGAATTATGGTTCATCTAATCAAATAATTTTATAAAACCTAGATAAGAGTGGTATGCACTAAGCTATTTATGTACCTAAAAAATGGTGGTATATCTATAATATGTTATTAATCCAATTTCATTGAACTTTAACACATCACACTGACACTTTATGGTGACGAGTTCATGATAGTGAGATGATTTGAGTATTTTTTTTGAACAACATGTAATCTTAGGTGAATGTATTTTGTTTAACCACTATGTCAATGATAGTAAACTAGGCCCTCAACATTGACCCGAACCCAAGGCAAGAAGATAGTGTGCGCCAATATAGTTTAGAACCTAGATATGAATGTAGTTATTATAGTAGTAGTAAAAGTCACTATGAGTCTGCTTGTGGGGGAAACAACAATCAGACAACACTTATCGATATTTATGTGGTGTGTCACCAAGTGTAGATCCTGGGCATAAGAAGCCCTAATGTCCCAAGAACCCTATTCGATGAAAGGATCTTGTAGGACGGGTAATCTTTAATGTTTTTGCAGAACTTCCCAATATATTCCTATTAGGATAGGATCTTTATTAGCTCTGCCATTTGGATTAGGATTAGTAGAAGATCTCCAAGAAGGTATCTAGAGAACTATATATCATTTAGGTAGAGGAGGTATTGATGTAAAAGCAATACATTCTTCAAATATACCGTTCTATTAAAGAGGACATGCCCGGGGTAGTCAGGTTGTATCTAAAGGCCATGGGTTTTGCAATATATATGCAGTGCATCCTAATCCTAAGGATAATATTTCTAAAACTTCTACAATTTGAGGTATTATTCTAGTAGCCTATACTTTAGTTTCATCCTTTTTCGATTCTAGAACTTCATATTTATTCATATATACAAAATTTCAGAAAATTATGGTTCTAGAGATATATTACTTCTATGGAGTTATGAATCTATTTACACCATTGAGAATAATCTCTGAGAGTGTACAATTATTTAAATAATTACCCCTTGCGATACGGGTTATATTTTTTTGGAACTACTTTTTTCTTCAGATTATGAGATGTGACATCATACACAGTATGAAATAGTTATCACCCTATCATGAACATGTTGATTCCAATCTCTGAGGGGTGTTATTCACATCACCCGAGGGTGATTAATATATTCATAAGAGAAAATGCAATGAAAAATAAATTTCAGCTAGGATGGAGCATCGTGGTCTTAGAATAGTGTCATACAAGATTACTATTATTTTTATGAGTGACCAGGGAACGTGATATATAGATTTCCCTACTATAGTGATTAATTTCAAGAAAATATTATTTAATAATATTTTAGGGTTACCACCTGCAAGAGATGTGAAGTTCACTATTGATATAGTTCTAGGAGCAGCACTAATGTCTATTCCATCATACATGATTGAATCTATTGATCATATAGAACTCATGAATTAGTTAGAGGACTTGGAAGCTAACGGGATTTACCTGACCCAATACTTTTCTATGGGGTACACATATCTTTTCCACCAATTAGGAAGATGGTAACCTCTATATTTTTGTATATTACTAGAGATTTAATGAGATTATGGTGATGAACTAGTATTTGTTACCTTGTGTTGATGACCTCTTTGGCCAACTTCAAGGAGATCAGATTTTCATGAAAATTGATTTGAAGATGGGATATCACCAGGTGCATGTAACACCATCAGAAACACCACATACAACATTTGTTAGTATATATGTCATATATGTGTATATGTTCATTCTATTTGATTTCACAATGAACCAATAGTCTTTATGGATCTAATGAATCATGTTTTCCACTCATATATCGATTAAAATGTGGTAGTCTTCATGGATGATATCTTAGTGTTTAATTATACTCAACACAACCATGCCAAACATCTTAAGTTCATACTCATCAAAGTCATTTATTTTAAAAAAACCAAAATAATTCCAATAAATCCACAACAAACACAGAAAACACCAAATGAAAGAGTCATATGGGCCTAAAATAATGTAACTCAAGGGTGTGGTCCTTCAAGAAAATGTTTTAGGTGAGGATCCATAAACTATTTTAGTTTTTTAAGGGAATACTAACTTACGAATTCATGGTAATATATGGGTTCCCTTAGAAATTTGATAGGAATTGATGTGAGAGTCTCAATAATCTACCTGAGCGGTACAACTCATGCTCACTAAGATGAACCATGAATTATTCAACTAGTACTGGTGGATGGGGATGAAAATTAATTGACATGGTTTCGTTAGTCAGTGTTACCCATATCAATAGGTGAAGGTGAAACACTGACAACCAATAGGTATTTTATAGTTGTTTTCTATTCTAGAGTGGAAATGGGATGAATTCACTATGAATTTTATGACTATCCTACCAAGATCCCCTCAATCCATCGATATGGTATGGGTGATTTTCCATAGGCTAAAAAAGGTCTCACACCTTCTACCTATCAAGAATACCTTTTTAGTGGTTGATCTTAGAAGTCTAAATAGGTAAGGATCCAACCTTAAACATTAAATATTTTAAAGATTTTAATATAGAAATAAAATTATTAAAATCATAAGGATAACCTAGGTTTAGAGTTTTAGAGAATTAGGAATAAATCATACATGGTAAAACTATACATTACAGGTGGACACATATACATAATATGCATTTTTTCCCTAAAATAAAATTCATCAAATTAAAACATGTCATCTCTTCATGGAAATTCATCAAAATTTTCCCCTTGAAATCATCCTTGTTTCTATTCCCCCTTAAATCTTATCAATAAAATTTTAAAACTTTGGATGGGCATAAAATATTAGTAAGGGAAATTAATAATTGAAACCTTTAGTTTATTTAAAACCCATAAAAACATACTTTTTTACGCATAAAGCGTAATCATCTTTCCAAAAGGATCATTATCTAACTTTTTAAAAATCAATTGATTTACTAGGAAATTTATTATAAGTCCTATAAAATATAAGTAGGTAACTTGGGAAATAATTTTACATATCAATCTTACAATTTGATTAACCAATATATCCAATGTACAACTCCGTAGTACATAATGAATTGGAGGTTATAACGTAACCACTTGTACATGGTTTATCATAAAACCATCTGTTATTGGTTAATAATATAACCAACCATCAATGATTTATCAAGAAAAGAAATTCTAATAGGTTAAAAACATAACCACCCATAATTATGAAAAACTCCCAAGAACCATAACATAAACATAAATCATTAAATATTTTATCATAAATAAACACTTTGAAGAAAAAAACATTTCATTCTAAAATCACTCATTTTAAAGAAGTGCACAAATAAAATAGAAAAACATTATTTGGAATTAAACATGCGAACTTATAAAGTAAGATTAAAAATATTAATGCAACAAGATAGTGGGAAATTATATTCTTTCCATATATGTAAAAAAATATTCCTTTTAATTTTTGTAAATTTTTTAATGAAATTCCCTTGAACGAAACATTTAAAATAAAATTTTTTGAAAACATTTGCGAGAAATTTAAAAATTAACTTTTTATAAAATTAATTCACATATAAATAAATTCATAATTTTTTAAATCATGAACATGAAATCTAAATATTTAGAAAATAAATATTTAAAACATTTAAAATGAGGATTTAAGTAGAAGTTTCCCTTAAAAATATCAAATCACTTTATTAAGAATTAATTAAAAGAATCCATTATGTGTATACCTTGTATATCCACATAATAAATTAGAAATAATACATAATAAAATAAGAAATAATTTTACACATAGTCATAGAAGGATGTTATCAATGAATATGACGTTTTACCCAAAGAATGTAAATCGATTTAATAATTTCATTACATAAGGTTTAACTTTCTTTAAACATGTTGAAAAATCATGTATAATAGTTTAAATAATATTATTAAATTATTCCATAACAATATTGATATTTAAAATTCTTTATATTATATTTTTATAACTTATTTCCACCCATTTATTAATAATATTTCATTATTTTTAGTGTTTCGAATGCATTCATTTCATGGCTTCATGGTGAGTTTATTTGTGTGTAATTTTGAATTTTATTGTAAAATAGAAATAATACTCTATACATGATATGAAATTGCATTAAGGAACCTATATAAATATAAATGTACCCTTATATCATTTTTTTCTAACACGAGTATTATTCATTGGATAAGACATAAATGACAAATGTATAGTTTATTTTGGTGGTTTTTCCGACAACTGTGAACTAGTATTGTTATATTTAATATTATATATATATATTAGTTAAAAAAATGAAATAAGTAATAATATACTTATTAATATATTATTTATCCATTATAATATTTTAATGACTATACATGAAGGTTGTAATGAAAAACAAATAAACATTATCCACAAAGATGGTTAACCACCATAATTTGGACAATGGTTTCATTTATTTGAATAAGTGGAGATGATAAATGAAATTGATATGAGATATTACATTAGAAACATAAAAATACATTATATAAATGACACTTGATTTATTATTACTTTATTTATTAATATGTTTAGGTGAAAATTGAATAAGAAAAGAAATTAAGAGATGTGGTTTGAGAAATTTATCTCCTGAATATCACATCCTTGTAGGACCCCTTAAGTACCATGGAATTGATATTTTGTGAGAATTGAAAGAATTGTACTTTGAGAGAGTGATTATGAGATTTTCAGATTGATATTTTAATATATTAATGTCTTTTTAGGAGAAAAGGGGTGGTGATGAGTGGAATTTGAACTTGATGAGGGGTGCTTTTAAGTGATTAAATAAATATTATTTTATATTTAAAGCCTACCACATGTTGGTCGAATTAATTACAACGATTTAGATTGATTATTAATGTTTTAAAGGTTTTATATTTTCATTAATCAGATTATCTACACATTTAATGTTGTATTTTTTAGTTATTTTGAGATTTTACCATTTAACTTTAACCTATTTAGTAATTTTACCAATATCATGGAAAATCTTTTTTGTACCATGGTAAATTTTTTACGACTAAAAATGAAAGTAAAATTATTAAAAAATTTGATCCATATAATTTAAAATATGGAATACTTTTAACCAAATTGAATTTATATAATTTGAAAATTTAAAATTTGAATCAAAACCCGCAGACACGACGATAAAGAGGGTTTTTAAGAAGTGTATTTTTCATGAAAAGGATGCTTTTACATTAACTCTACGACAAATAATAATAATTAAGTTAAATTAAATTGATATTTAATGATATATAATCTATAGATTTACTATAAAATATTCCCCATTATGTATTATTTTAATTAATAAAAAATTAGGAACATTATGCACTATAAAATAGTTTTCAAAAAAGCCCCATTGTTAAACAGAAAAATAAAATTATTCTAAAATACTATATAAAGTTTATTAAAAGAATTTTTGTGGATGAATTAAAAATAAATAATACTTATGTTTCTTTAAAAAAAATTCAAAATAAAAAAACACTTTAAAATTTCTCAATTTATTGAAAATAAATGACATTTTTACAAAAATTGGTATTCTCACTATTCACTGGAAAATTAATCTTTTCATAAAATTATTAAAATTTCACCATAGTATAATATCTATATGATGATTTCAAAAAAAAAATTTATCAAAAAATTTTTATAATAGAACCAATAATTAATTATAAAGTTCACTCATAAAATATAATAAAACCAATTTTTGAATAAAATTGTTTTTTTAACGAATAAATTGACTTTATAAAAATCGAGTAATTATTTAAAAATAATTAATTAAGAAGTTATCAATTTGTATGAAATTTATATATTGTATAATTTCATTAATACTATTTATTCCTTCCAATTTAATGGCTTGGTTATAACAGTCACAATTAAATAATAACATTTAGTTTTTTTATGCTTGGTGTGGAATATCTTTTATGATAGTGCACATAGTATTTACTTTTAATATATTGGGATATTACATTCTCCAATCCTTTAATAAATATCATCAGTATAATTTTATCTCTTGATCTAAAAACTAGGGGTTTTGATTTCTAAAATACAATTGTTAAGATCCCATATCAGAAAAAGAATCTATAAAACATTAACATAAAAGGCGATAAAGTATAATTATGAATGTAATATAGAGTAAAAAATGGTTTCCATGTAGGTAAAAATGGACATTAAAGATAAAATATAATTCTCTAGGACTAATAGATATTTATTGACAGCATGGTTATAATAAAGTTAACCATCACAAAATCCTAACTACATGATAGGTTATAAAGAAATTGATTTCTCTATAAGATAAGTAAAAAAATAATATTTTTTGTAAAGAAAACATTTACTAGAGTTTAGTAATTATTTTACTACATAGGGTATCAAAATATGGAAATATACTTATTTTAAAATTAAAATCCATAAAGTTATTTCGTTAAACTATTAGTATTCATGATGAATTTTTAATACCTAAATCATAGTTCATCTGATCATGCTAATGAGGAATATCAGATAGATGGATTCAAATCCCAAATTAAGGGAATAATCCTTGAGAGGGATCCAGTATATGAAATGGTAATGGACCAATTATAAATGGAGTGGAAGATAAGGGATAGAAGAGGGTTATTATTCTAGGGGATGGACCCAAATAGAAAATTTCCATGTGTTCCTACATATCACATAAAGATGTGAATCAATACATCCATAGTTTCTTAATTTCATGTAGTTTAACTTCATATGGTAATAACGAAGGTGTCACATGGTTTAATTTCATATAACTAGAACTATATGAAGGAGGTATCCCAAATAAATAAATATGACGTGACCATTATAACCTGATGTGAAAAAGGGACGAGGAGTCCCATTGTACCATATGTTTCTAGGGCATGGACAGTTTAATGTCATAATTCCAAGACTTGGGATTTATAATTAAGGTCATAGATCTAGGAAAAAAGGATGGGGCCTTTCTAATGGATATGCATAACATGTATATATGATGAACCCAACAGGAATGAAGACCAAGGAGGCACGTTACCATACAACATATTCTTAAGAAAAAAGAGGCGTTGAACCTAGGCTGGACCCAAAGAAAAAATAAATGAGAGTTCCTATGTATCCAATATGGATGAAAATCAATCTATACATAGTTCTTGAGTTCTTTGATGTTTAACATCATGCAGTAATGATGAGTGTTGTGACATGGTTTATTATCTCGTGGCTTGGAAATTGGAGGGGGGGAGGTATCCCAAAGGGGATATGTCTGGTGTGTAAAAAATAAACTAGATATGATTGAGGATCGTAGAAATCCACACCACACCACGTGCTCCCAAGTGATATCTCAGGCCAAGGGGATGAAAGGATGAAATTATGACTAGGCCCAAAAAAATGTTTGGGAGTTTCTACATATCCCATAAGGATAGGAATAATTCTATACATAGTTCTTAATTTACATGCATTTTAATATCATGCGATAAAAAAGAAGTTCTACAGGAATATTTCCCAAGGGAGGTACATGGTGTGGCTATTATAAATCGATGTGAATAAGGACCAAGGAGGATTATCACACCACGTATTACTGAGAGAAACTTTGGATGAAAATTTGATGGAATGTACTATTGGACCATAGATAAAATGTCCATGCATTCTTAAATATCCCATAAGGATGTAAATCACGCCATACACAGTTCTGGAGATGGTATGGAAGATGTCCAGTTCCAAAGGTGATTCCCTATCAAATAAGGAAATCATGGAGTTGTGAAGCTTATCATCATGAATGTAGGATAGAGACTGTTGAACAACTTAACGTCATGAAAGTAGGACAAAGCAATACTTTAATGTTATGTGTGATGGGACAGTTTAGCATCAAACAAGATAGTGGAGCACTTGAATTTTAAAATCATACCAAAAGGACATTAAATGTTATACAATTTAATGTCTCTTAGGTAGGTTGGGCAGTTTAACATCATTTGGGATGAGGAAACACAGTGTAAAATCATGTTTCTTGGATGAAAGAGATCTTATTTTAAGGTTGTTGACGCACACCTGTCGTAGGGCATGGAAAAAGAAATTTAATTTTCCTAGTGCAGCATAGTGGCTGACTAGGGTCATCTCCCTTGAAGAGATTTCTCAGTTCTTTCACCTAATTGATCTAATTCACATTAACTACTTATTTCTTATTTTTTTATTTAATATAGGAATGGATTGGAATTTATAAACATAAATGAAATGCAACAATTCAATTAAAATCAATATGAAATTCTAAACAAAATGGAATTAGTGAAGAAAGGATGTTCTACCGAGATAACATTCAGGGAGCACCTTCATTGGCCAGCTTCACACTTCATCGTATGTGTGCAAACCATAGTCTACCACGGTTATGAATGAAAAGTCTACTTAGCAATCTCTAAGCACACCCTCCATCCACGTCCTCAATCGAGGAAAAATGGTTATATATTATGAAGTTAATCTTTAGAGAACCACAATGAGGATTACACCCACTATAGATTATCCTTATAATTAACTCAAAGATTATTAAAAACATGGTATTGGGTTCAAGAACCTGATTACTCTCTCGGTATATTCCTCGAATTAGTTACTCATGATCAGGAGTATTATAGTTCATGATGGTAAGATGAGAAGAAGAAATAATGGTGGATAGTTGGGCATAGAAATAAAAAAAATAATGTATGAATTTTATTAGAAATATAAATTAACATTGAAAACTAAAGAAAAAATAAATAAAATATATAAATAAAAATAAAATGGGGAAGAATTTTTTCCGCCCTCCTTAAGTGGAGATCTCCCCTTTGGTGACTTGGAAGAATGGAATGGAGAATGGGATGATTTGGGAAGGAGGTGAGGGCCTCCTTTTATAGGAATAAATCTGTACACCAAAAGTTTTCACGTTATTGACCCATTAAATGGAAGTTTCACGAGTGGAAACCTTCTTGAAAGTTGTTTATAAATATGGTTTACATTCTCCATCCAAATTTTATCTCGTTTGGACACCAGATGAAGGATTTATGAATTTTTCATTAGCGGTTTTTGTTTCTAGATGAAGCTTCCAAGAAGGTTCCTCCAAAATTATGTCATTTAATGGCCGCCTTAATGAATTTAAAACTTCCCCAAATATTCTGTAGATCCGGTACTATCTATCCTAGTGCTATCCTATGTAGACACACCTCATTTGGATGTGTTAAGGCCGCGTTTGGGTCCCGTTACGGTGGTGGGGTCCACGCTATTCGCCCAGAAAAATTTCCATCTTCAATGAATTTTAGTCCCTTTATATGGCCGAATCAGATCCTGGTCCAGCAGAAAAAGTTGAAGGAAATAAAATCTGGATTCTAAAAAAAACATAAGCTGAAAATTTTTATTTATATTTTTCATGAAATGGATAAAATACCCTTGATGTAAAAATCTGTCTAAAATCCACAATTATGCATTTTTCACCATTTTGCTCAAAACACATCATAAATCCAAAATTGATTCATATAAGCTCAAATTGATTATATGGGATGATTAAAAAAATTGAAATACATACAAAAAATATGGAAAACATTAACTCTATAAATTCCCCCACACTTAAACTATGCTTGTCCTCAAGCATAAAATCTCAACATGCAATTCAGAAGACACCAATGTTACCAATATTCAAATTCAAAAGTAATTAAATTTATTAATTTTCAATGTCAAATAATAAATTAAAAAATACACACAAAATATCAATTTAATTTTCCATTTTTCAAAGAAAAATTAAATCATTTATTTTACTTTTCCCCTTTGAAAACAATGGAACTTCTTCTTTCTTTCATTCAAGCTTCTAAATTCATTATTATTAAACATGATGCATCATGATTTACCTCATATTTTAATTTTTCATCTCATATATCATGATACAATTCATGTAGAGTTATGCTCCTATCATGAGAACATGAACCTTATCCATAATCTTGTAAAATAACAACTTTCTATAATTTGTAAAGAAAAAAAGGCACATAAAATCAAGAAGACTTTTCAATAAAGGTTCAAATGACTTTGAGGCTTATGGTTGGTAGGATTTGATGTTTTAAAAATTAAGGCTCAAGGAAGAGGTTTATCTCTTAAGCACAATTCATGATATAAAAAATTGTAATGAAATTATGCCTTTTAAGGTACCAACACCCACTTCCCCTAAAACTCAAAGTAAGGTCATGCTCAAAGTAAAGCATAATGAATGATTAATGAACCCTCTTGATTTTTTTAATATTTTATTTTTTTATGAAAGTAAGGGTTAGATGAAACCTTACATCTATCACCTAACCACATACGACTAGAAGATCGTCGGTCTGGAAAATTGTGATTTTTCGTTCTCCCAAATCACACCCCATTTTTTTCATTTTTTTATTTTTTTTTCTCATTTTATTTTTTTTCAAGAGTAAAAAAACAATAGAGTACAATTAATGATTAAAAAACCTTTTAAAATTCCCAAAATATCACCCCCACACCTTTTCCTTACAATGTAAATCTTCCCTTCCACTGTGAATCCCTTCACCCCCACAATTTATCTTTAAAATATCTTGTAAATACCAAGAGTATGACAGGAATGGATAAAAATGGCTTGAAACATGGATTATACCTATAAAGGTCATTGATGGTATCTATAGGCTAAAAGAAGTATTGATGTAAAGGTGTTCTTTAAGAATAAGAGATTTTCAAAAGGTGCCTCAATCATTTTAAATATGTTTTTGAACATTCATAGCTTCGACAAGTTCAAATGCAAGTTCTGGTCTGTGACATGTCCCAAGATCACTCAAGAAATATACTCAAGAATAAATAGGATGCACTTGGTCTATAAATCCTCTAAGGAATGACACATATGATATTGAACAATCACTCTAGGCATGATCAATAATGAAAAATTAATTCACATGAATTTGAGAAATTCAAAGTATGAAAAATGGTAGGGAAATTTCATTTACATAAATCAACTAATTCCCTTAAATTATGAGTTATCATTTCAATATCAATGCTTCACTTTAAACATTTAATTTTCCATTTTACTCATTTAATCTCATTAAAATTGAAATATAAAACACGGAATCAATGGTTCCTAAGAAACTCATGTCTCTTAGATAAGTCATGTTAAGCATTAATTTGAGTGCGGGTATGAAATTCTTATCTTTAAATATCAAACCATGTTTTACACCCAAAAAAATGTAAGGAGTTTAAGATATATTCATAAAATGTGAACTCCCTTTTGAAATAAATCTTTGGTTCTCTTCATCCAATGCTTTGGTTTTCCTTCTACCATAATAAAGCTATAAAAGAAAACAAATCAATTAAGCAGAAAGATCATGTCATTAAAGATAAAAATGATAAGAGGGAGTGGGCCACATTCAAGACTAATTCCTAATACTGAATTTGAAATTTAAATTCCTAATATTGAAAATGAATGTACTAATAATAATGTAAAGGATAAATCTTGGTATGATCCTTCAAGTGGGCCCTGGAATCTTTTACTTCTTCTAGATGGAAGTACCAGATTTTATCCATAATCTGTTAGTGGATGAAGCTTCTTTGATTTGAACCACCACATGTGGCTCTTCCCAACTTGCAGTTCATTGATCTTATTGAGGAGGACTCCATGGACAGAGTATACCAGATCCACCCCTTCACAATTTGGTATAGTTTTTCTGGTGGGGGTAGGATGAAGTAGGGAACCTCCTCATATTTTTTTTTCTACTTATGAAACAATCTTATCTTCCAGTGCTGGATTTAATGGGGCTTCAGCCTCTTGTCTAATTTCATCAAGCTCAATAACTTGGATCTCTTCCTAATGGGGCTCCTCCATAAGATATTAAATGTCTTCTGGGAGCTCTATGCATTCCACAATTGGAGCATCATTTCCCAAATAATCCTCTAAGGTGTAGTATGAGTTGGAAGAATCTGAAAAATTAATAGAATTAGGAGAGATACTCAAAATAGTTTCAACAAAATTAAAAGACGTTGAGTACAAGAATGTATCTACCTGAGTTGGTTCGACATTAATATCCTCTTCAATTGAAAGTTCCTCTTGGAGTTGATATTCACTGGATAGAGGTAGGTAGTCAAGCTCCTCTATCTTAACTTCAAATTCCACCACTCGGGTGGTTTCTTCCTTCAGTGCTATTGGCTCTTCTTCTTTTCATGGCATGGGGAGATCAAGTAGTTCCTCACATTCATTCCAAAATTCATCCAGTTATTGTTGATCTCCCCCAAGTAGCTCAGCAGGTAAGCATTTTTCATTTATCTCTCTAATTAATGATTGTGTGTGGAAAAATGAATCTTTAGAGACCTCATCATTTACCTCCTCTGGTTCATTAATTTCAATGATTAGTGGTGAAATTTCTTCCACCACCACCTTGGGTTCTTGCTCCGGCTCAGGGTCGGGTTGCTCTTGGGTAGTATGAAAATATTCGGTTAGCCTTTATATTTGAATCTATAGTCCTTCTATGTCCTAATTATATTACCTCACCTGAGCTCTGTTGTACTCTAAAGCAGCTTCCTCTTGTTGTTGTTGCTCCTGTGAGTAGTCATTCCATGCATAGTGACTGTAGTTTGGATACAACATGGAAATTTTACTTTTTTTTATACTTTTTTTTTGTTTTTTTTAAATGAAAATATATCTACAATTTGAAAATAGAAAAAGATAAGTACACTAGTGATTGGATCCCCAGAAACTGCGCCAGTTTTGACGCACGCCTCTCACAGGGAATGGAAAAAAACAGTTATATTTTTCCTAGTGCAGCATCATGGCTGACTAGGGTCATGTATCTTGAGGAGCCATCTCAATTTAGTTCACTTAATTTATCTAATTCACTTAATATATCTCTTTTTGATATTTTATTATTTAATGAATGAAATTAAAATATTTATGAGTTTTTGATAATTAATTACAATCTCATGTAAAATGATAATTTAAATTATCATGAAAATCTAAACAAAATGAGTTAATAAGAAGGAACATGGTTTTGTGGTTCATTATTTGATTCAATCATTATTTTCCTTCATGTGTTTGATTTAGTTTGATAATTCAAACATGAAATATCATGTTCGAATCACTATTATTTTCCATAATAGAAGTAGTTTGAGTTGCATGTCATTAGGGACCGTCACCCAATTGGGGATATTCGCCTTGCCCAAGCATGCTACTCAATTCTTCCACAAACTTAATTAAACTTTAAAGAAAAATCATGAAAACCTTGACCTCACCCCGAGCCAAGTCTCGTGATTAGCCTCTCATTTCTGAGAGTATGATATTACTTGGTGGAGTGGGTGACGGAGGAGAGAGATAGTGAGAGAGATAGAGAGAGAAAGGAAAAGAAAAGAAGAAAAGTGGATGGAGAAACACAAATGCATGGATTAATTTAAAGGAAATTGAAATTACAATTTAAATTAAAACTAAAAAACTATAATTAAAATAATATATAAATAAGAAATGAGGGGGGAAGAGAGGATCAGCTCGACACCCACAGCCATGGAGGGATCCCACCAGGGCACAGGCCGCTGCTCCACCTCTCTTCCCCCCTCATTTCTTATTTTTATTTTATTTTAATTTGAGTTTTGTTTTAGTTTTAATTTAGATTAATCCACGCATTTATGTTTCTCCATCCACTTTTCTTCATTTATTTTTCATTATCTCTATATCTCTCTCACTATCCCTCTCTTCCTTCACCCAATCCACCAAGTAATCTCATACTCTCGGAAATGAGAGGCTAACCACGAGACTTGGCTAGGGGTGAGGTCAATGTTTTCATGATTTTTCTTTAATGTTTAATTATGTTTGTGGTAGAATTGAGTAGCATGATTGGGTGAGGCGAGTGTCCCTGATTGGGTGATGGTCCCCAATGACATGTGACTCAAACTACTTATATTCTGGAAAATAATAGTGATTCAAACATGAGATTTCATGTTTGATTTATCAAACTAAATCCAACATATGTAGGAAAATAATGATTGAATCCAAGACTGAACCCCAAAACCATGTTCTTTTTGTTAACTCATTTTGTTTAGATTTTCATGATAGTTTAAATTATCATTTTACACGTGATTGTAATTAATTATCAAAAACACAAAAAGATTGTAATTTCTTTCATTAAATAATAAAATATCAAAAAGAAACAGATTAGGTGAATTATATACATTAAGTGAACTAAATTGAGAAGGCTTTTCAACAGAGACGACCTTGGTAAGCCACTGTACTGCACTAGGAAAAATATAATTGTGTTTGAAACATCACTATTTTTTATGAACACCTATCGTAGGGTGTGGAAAAAGCAATTTAATTTTCATAGTGTAACACAATGGCTGACTAGGGTAGTCTCACTTGAGAAGCTTTCTCAGTTTTTTCACCTACTTAATCTAATTCACTTTAACTACTTATTTTTGGTTTTTTTATTTAATACAGGAATGGAATTAAATTTATGAAAATAATTGAAATGAAAAAATTCAATTCAAATTAATACGAAATGCTAAACAAAATAAAATTAGTGAAGAAATAAAGTTCTCCTGAGAGAACTTTCATGGAGAACATTCATTGGCCAGCTTCAAATATTCTTTGTGGACACACTCCATCATATGTGTGCACACCTTAGTCTACCCCTATTATGAATGAAAAGTATACTTATCAATCACCAATCACACCTTCCATCCACCTCCTCAATCAAGGGAAATGGTTGTAGATTATGAAGTTAATCTTTAGACAACCACAATGAGGATTCAACCTACTATAAATTATCTATAGAATTAACTCAAAGAATATAAAAAACATGGTATTGGGTTCAAGAACCTGATTACTCCCTCATTATATTCCCTGGATTAGTTACTCACGATCAAGAGTATTATAGTTCATGATGGTAAGATGAGTAGAAGAAATGATGGTAGATGGTTGGGAAGAGTAATAAAAAAACTATGCATGAATTTTATTAGAAATCTAAATTACAATTGAAAACTCAAACAAAAATAAAGAAAAGAAATAAATAAAAATTAAATGGGGAATAATTGTGGCCGGAATTTCTCAGTGGAGATCTCCTCCTTGGTGCATTGAAGGAATGGAATGAAGAATGGGATTATTTTGGAAGGAGGTGAGGGCCTCCTTTTATAGGCAGAAATATGTACTATGAATTTTTATGCATTCTTAACCCATTAAATGGAAGTTTCACGAGTTTAACCTTTCTTAATATTTTTTCATAAATATTATTTCCGTTAACCATCTAACTTTCCGCTTCTTTTTATGCCGTATGAAGGAGTTATTAATTTTTTATTGGCGATTTCTATTTCGGGTTGAATATTCCAGGAAGGTTCTTCTAGAAGTATATCGTTTAATCACCACCTAAAAGACTTTAAAAATTCCCAAATTTTTTTTAGAGATGTTCCTAAATATATTCGTACTATCCACGGTGTAAACACCTCATTTGGATGTGTTTAGGCTGTGTTTGGGTTCCGTTACAGTGGTGGGGTTCACGCTGTCCGCCTGGAAATATTTCCATATTCAATGAATTTTTAGACCCTTTAGATGGCCGAATCAGCTCCTATTTCAGGAGACAAAGTTGAAGGAAATACAATCAGGAGTCTAAAAAAAATTTAATCACAAAATTTTGATTTATATTTTTCATGAAATGACTAAAATTCCCTTGAGGTAAAAATCTATCTAAAATCTAGGCGTTTTCACTATTTTCCTCAAAACTCGTCATAAATCCAAAATTGATTAATATAATATCAAATTGATAATTTGGGATGATTAAAAAAACTTAAATGAATACAAAAAAATGTGGAAAATATTATCTCTATCAGTTATAGAACTCGGACCATAGGAAACACTATAGTTTGTTATCATACAGGACAATTGTGAAGTTCTATATAGTTTAATGTCATGGAGGATGAAAAGAAATGGTATTTATGAAATGTAATATTTTAGAAACTTCTAATTGGTGGTATGAGTGACTCACTTGTAATGACCAGAAGATTTATGAATAAAATTCCATTTCTTTTAATTAAATGTATTATGGTTATAGAAACACATGCTCTTATTTTTTTATTATATCCAATTGGATTTTAATAACCATTAAGTATTTCTACCATTGATAATATAGTCATTGAATAATGATCACATGACTAGTATAAATATAGGATTTTAACAAATCTTTTTGGCACAGACAAAGGAAGTGATGGCCTCAACTATTTTGATTGAACCCTATGATGCCCATTTATTTAAGTTTCTATGGGAGATATAATTTCTTGGATTTTCCCTAGACCAATCCCAAGCTGAGTTCCAAAAACTTAAGCATGACTGAAACCATTTACAAGAGAAGTTAAAGCTCATCGATATCTCAACCCAAACCATGTTCATTGAATGGCCTAGAGAAATCCCCTATATAGTACACCTTAATCTTAGGGAATATGATGGTGTAATAAATGTATATGTATCAAGACCATATAATTATGATTATTTTTATATAGAATAATGAATATACTTTCATTATTTCACTTCTACGTTGTAAATTATTTTTTAAATCACAAAAATTATTTTTGGTTAATATTCAAATTCAATTAAGTAATCTATTTTGGTGAGTTAATGTATTCTTGAAATAAATAAAATTTTAGTAAAATATTATTATTAAATTACATGTATTAAATATTAATGATCACATAATTTTTATGAAGTCAAAAGTAACTTTCATTAACGTTTAAAAAATATTTTTTCCAAAACCCTTCAATTTTCAATAAATGATGGTTTTTATTTTAAAAGTGAAAATTCAAATATTTCTAAAATTATTTAGATAAAATGAATATTATTTTATAAATTAAGATGTTGAAATTATCTAGCTATGATTTTTTCATAATTTTATGAGAAAGTCGAATTTTTGAGTAATAACTAAATACTGTATAAATATATAATGTGTTTTATGACATCATAATGAACCAATAGATATGTAATAAAATACTATAAAACATACATTCGTCCAAATATTTCTTTTAGCATTAAAAAACGTTATTTTTTATATTTTTTGTTTTATTTTATAAAGATTTAGTGAATCTTCCAAGACTTATTAAATATTTTAAGATTCTAAAATAATTTCCATGAGAGTGTGACTCTCCCCCACATAAACAAGGATAATATTTTAAAATCTTCATCCCTTGAACTTAAAAAATATTTTTTTGCACTCCCCTTTTCCAGAAACCATAGGAAAAAACAATGGGATGGTTTTTGGTTTTGAATATTTTTGTGTGTAGTGCCCAGAACCAAAATAATAAAGAATTTCCCCACATTTCCTATATAAACTCAAAAAATCACTCATTAATCTTCACTAAAAATCCTTAAATATATTTTTCACTCTAATAAATACTCTTTATATTCCTCCCAAGTCACTCTGATCTCCCAAAAAGCCTCTCCCAATCCTTTGGAATTACACATCCAATTAAGGGTTCCTTCTTTTCCTATTTGTATCCACGTTTCCAAATATTGTTACACGCTTTTATTTAAAATTAAAAATTATGGGGTATTTTTTTAACCCCCCCCCCATAATTTTCTTATTATGTTTGAATAATGAGAGGCCCCTTTACCTCTCATTAATCCCTCCCTTGTACACCTGTTACCATGTCTAAATTCTCTAAGGGATTTCTCCCTTCTCATTTCCATTAAAGAATTTATTTTATATTATGAATCTAAATTCCATTTAATATGTTTATATATATTCCTAAATATCACTTTTACAACCCATTTAATTCATGGTTGATGAGATTCCTCTTTATCTCTCATCATCCCTTTTATGAACTTCCATACGATGTCATTATGCAGGCAAAATTACACCGCAATTGTTCATGCCAAAATCATCATGCAGTGAATACCATACCAATTTTTCTATCAAGGGTATTCACCATTATGAAAATATACTTATTTATTGGGGAATTAAATGTATATATTCCAAATTCATTGATCATGGAATAACTTATGATTCTGAATGAATTCATGCTTTATCATATATGTCGCCCACTTAAATGTGATATTGAAATAATTATGAACGGTGCGCCCTGATAACACTACAATGCATTAGTTAATGTTTAGTATCATTATACACAATGTAAAATAACGTATTAATTATGAAAAATAATGTGAAATTAGGTTTTTATCATGTTAATTCATGTACAATTAGGATTTACTCATGATAATTTATGTGCAATGAGCCTTGGCTCATGCTAATATCATGGTGTATGTTTTTTCCACACTTACATGATATGATTATCATGCAATATCATTCCAATATGTTCATGTTTCTTTTATTATCCATTGATATGCCTATTTTCTAACATTTATTTTCTTCCTCATGATATTCCATGTTTATTCCATTAATGGTATTTATATCTCATCCCTTTCTTATGAATGTCCTCAGGTTATCCCATGCAATTCTAAGTATAAAGAAATGTTGTGGTCATGTAAAAGATGTTTTCAAGAAAGATGTTTATTTAATGTTTTATGTTGTTATGTAATATTCCAAATCCCCAAATAGACTATACCTCTCAGTATTTGGAGTTTCATTAAGTTCATGTTTATGTAATAAATCATGATTAAATATGAAATAAATACTTGGGTTTTTATAGTTGGTATTAGAGGATAGGTTTAGTTATTTTTGGGATTATGATTAGACAAATCTAGTGAAATCCATATGTATATGACTAAATATTATAAAATAAAACATAAATTTTGTTGAGTATATAGTAATTGGTTTATCAAGAAAATACATCTCTGTCTGGAAATGAAAAAGTATAGGTGGCTCTAGAGCAGATGTATCTAGTGGTAAAACCTGAAAACACCACATTGATCTACACTCTAATGGGAACTGGTGCACAAAAATGGTCCTTACTGTACTCTTATTTTGACACTCCCAGGGGATATTTTTTGGTAAATTTATAATATTAGTATGAACCATTATTAAGGGAACAAAAAATCCCCTAAGAATAAATGTTATGTAGTAGATCATGGATAACATAGATTAAAGCCTAGAGATTCATATGTTAATGAGATAAATGTAATTTATAAGTTATCACATTAAATTCATTATATTCCCCATAATGTGTTAAACTATTTACAATACTCATCCCTAATTATCCTTCTATTTTATCCAATGGTCAATAATAGGAGGAATCAGGCTAACAACTGATGCAAAGATGAATGAGATGCCCAATTTGATGGGAGTGGGAATCACATACTTTTTCATAATGTTCTCTTAGTTAACTCAGGTTTTTAATAGAAACTCATTTCAATAGGAACTTCCAACCCCCATAATAAACAAAAATTTGCAATTAAGGTGTTCATGAGACAAATTCCTCCTACTTTCAATTGATCATCTGATCCCTCAATTGTTAAAAAATGGATCAAATCTATTTAGAAGATCTTATCCATCTATAAAATATTCAAACAAGAGAATTTTCCTCTAAATGATTATCATATGGAAGAATAAGTTGATCAATGGTGTACATTGATCAAAAATATGAAGTGTTAGGAAGAGATTGAGGTGATGGAATGAAAGAATTTCCAGAAAATCTTAGGGGTATCATCAGGATAATATGTAGAAAGTGGACTTTTATTATGGTGGTCTGATGGATAAATCCAACAGTGCTAAGAAATTGCATCACCCAACTTGTCAAAAGTACAGAAAGAAGAATGCTTGAAATAGCCTAAGGGGGTCAAGGAAATGATATAGGTGTAGAAGACAAGGGACCTGACTAATAATTTCCAATAAGAGAAGCCACTCAATGTGATAGAGGAATAGAATGATTCAGTGAATCCTCATTGAATTGTTCATTTATATAACTTCAAGGAACCATGACACTTTGAGAAACAATGCACTATGCCAAGGGTAATTGAAGGTAGCCAACAATCTCCAAGGAATCAAGGGATATATTTTTTCCATCACTACCACCAAATTTAATATCTACAACGAAGTGGTGATGGGTATGCTAGTTGTTCATTCAAGAATAATGAATGTATTTTTTGATTTTGTCTCTACGCATTATTTTATTTCTTGAAAGTTTAGTAGAACACAATAAACACCACCAAAAAACATGGAAGTAGAGATATTGATGAAAATGGTAAATGGGTAAATTATTTCATCATATGTATATAACTCCTCCCATGTCCCAATTTGTGGATTGAACATCCTGGTAAAAATCATCAAACTCACTCTGGTAAAATTTGATGTAATTCTTAGCATGGATTGGATTTCCATATATAGAGACAATATAAATTATTGTGTGAGAGAAATCACTCTCCATATGGTGAATCAACCTATAAATTTATAAAATTTCAAGGAGGAGCATGACTCATCTTTAGCACCATCATCTCAAGTATAGATATTACTACCCTACGAGAATTCATATCTTTATCATATGATTGAGTCTAAGGAAATAACTATCCTCAAATATAGGCCTATTGTGAGGGAATTTGTTGATGTGTTTCCTGAGGAATTTGATGCTATTCCTCCTAGTAGAGATGTTGAATTCTCAATTGATCTTATACCTAGTAAGTTTTCAATATCCAAGACTCTGTATAGAATGGATATTGTGGAGTTTGAGGAGCTGAGAAAACAACTATAAGAGAATTTGGATGAAGGGTTTATACACCCATGTGCTTCACCATGGGGTTCACTAGTTCTCTTCATCAAGAAGAAGGATGGGTCAAGGTGCTTTTGCATTGATTATCGCACGGTCAAAAAAATCATGATAAAGAAAAACTATCATTTTCCATGAATTGATGACTTGTTCGACCAAATACATGGAACAAAATAGTTCTCCCAGGTGGATCTGTGGTTGGGATATTATGAATTTAGGGTAAAGAAGAAGGATATCCCAATGACTACTTTTTGTACGAAGTATGGGCATTATGAGTTCATGGTGATTGAATTAGGAATCACTAATTCTCCATCAATATTCATGGACTTATTGAATTAATTCTTTAGATATTACCTTGAAATTTTTTTGGTAGTATTTATAGACTATATTTTAATATAATCATAACCCAAGGAATAGCATGAGGAGCATCTGATTATTGTGTTAGAGACCTTACAAAAGAGGAATCTCTATGCGATACACAACAAGTGTAAGTTATGGTTGAAGGAAGTCTCATTCTTGGGCCATATCATCATAAGTAATGGGATATCTGGGGATCCTTCCAAGATAAATGCAATTGAGGGATGGATGATGCCAACATCTATGATATATATATGTAGCTTCCTGGGGTTAACTGGATATTATTTCTGATTTATGAGAAATTTCTCACCATTTTCAAACCCTCTTAACATGATAACTTAGAAGAAGTTATGTTTTCTTGAAATTATGTATCTGAAGAAATATTCATGGAGTTGAAGAATAGTCTTATCACTGCCCCTGTGCTTACACTACCCAAATGTGAGGAGCTTCTCGCAATCCTCAGTGATGATTCGAAGAAGGGAATGGGTTGTGTGTTGATTAAAAATCACAAATTCATTACCTATGCCCCAAGGAGGTTTAAAATTCAGGAGTAAAACTATCCCACACATGATCTGGAGTTGGAAACTGTGATCTTTGCATTGAAAATGTGATAAAATTATCTTATTGGGTAGATGTGTGAAATAGGTATATAACATAGAAGTCTCAAATATATATTCACACAGAAAAATCTGATTATGCAACAACAAAGATGATTCGATCTAATCAAGTATTATGACTGCTCAATCCATTACCACCTTGGGAAAGCGAACAAGGTGGAAGATGCTCTAAGTATAAAGGAACCAACAATTATATCATTGATGAGAATTTAAAAGGATCCAATATTCTTAGATTTGACGAATATGGACATGGGAATCATAAATAAGGGAACATTATAAAATACTTTCACAAATTATTGCTCAAACATCTCTTTTGGAAATGGTAAAGGATGCTCAACAAGATGATGTAGGAATTAAGAAGAAAGTGGAAACTATAAAAAAGAGAAATACTTAGAGTTTAATTTTAATGAAAAAGGAATTGTGATGTTTGGATCAATATTATGTGTTTCCATCAAATTCGGAGTTAAAGAAAGAAATTTTGGATGATTCACATAGTTTAAGTTTTACAATTCACCTAGGAAAGACAAAGATGTGTCGAGATCTCTGAGATCACTATTAGAGGGATAACATGAAGAAGGATATCACTAAATATACATCAAAGTGCATGGTATGTCATCATGGGAAGGCTGAGAGAAATAATTCTAAGGTTATGATGCAACCATTACCCATACCAACATGGAAATGGAAAAATACTTCCATGGAATTTGCCATCGGACATCCAATGACATCCAAAGGAAACAATGCTATCTGGTTTGTTGTGGAACATCTTACAAAAAATTCACTCTTCATTGAAATTGGAGAGGATTTATCATTGGATCAACTGAAACAGATATAAATCAGAGGAGTGGTAAGTTTTCATGGATTACCACTGTCGATTGTGTCCAAAAGAGATCCAAGATTTACCTCTATGTTTGGGAATGTCTCCAGAATTCTCTAAACACATAGACAAACTTCAATACATCTTATCACCCTCAAACTGATTTGAAATCTGAGTGGACTATCCAAACACTTAAGGACATGTTAAGAGCCTACTCAATGAACTTAAAAGGCAGATGGTACCAATATCTTTCGTTGGTGGAGTTCTCTTAAAACAATTGTTTCCACTCAAGAATCCAAATGGATCCTTATGAACCCCTTCATGGTAAGAGGTGAATAACACCAGTATGTTTGGATTAATTTGTGTAATGAAAACTTCTTGGTCTGAATATGGTCGAAAAAATGGTGGAGAAGGTTAAGATTATCCAACGATACATCAAAGATTCCCAAAGTTGAAAAAAGAGCTATGCAGACAATCATCGATGAGACCTATAGTTCGATGTTGGGGACATGGTATTCCTATGCATATCTTCATGGAAGAGAGTGATGAGATTTTGAAATAAGTTAAAGCATAGTCCAAGGTATGTCGGCCCTCTTGATATCCTTGATCACATTAGATCTATGTCTTATTGACTAGTACTCCCACCAAACCTATCTCACGTACATGATATATTCCATGCATCACTCTTGAGAGAGTTCATACCTGACCCATCACATATACTAAATACAGAGGGGGTACCATTGGAGAATGACCTATAATATGAGGATAAGTTTTTGAAGATCATTGATCGTAGAGAAAAAGTTATACAAAATAAGAGGATGCACCTTGTCAAGGTGTTTTGGAAAAACCAAAAGTTTGAAGAAGAAATGTGGGAAACAGAGGAAGTGATGAAGCATAATTACCCTAATATATTTTAATTTGTGAGAAGAAAATTTTGAGGGAGAAATTTCTTAAGGGGGGAAGGTTGTAACAACCCGAACATTTATGAATAAAATTCCCTTTTTTTTAATTAAATGTCTTATTGATATTGAAAATACATGCACTCATTTTGTTTTATTATATCCAATTGGATTTAAATAACCATTAAGTATCCTTATCATTGATAATATAGCATTTTAAAAGTGATGACATGACTAGTAAAAATATAGAGTTTTAACAAATCCTTTTGGCACAGAAAAACAATGTGATTGACTCAAACAGTAAGATCACACCCTATGAAGCCTATTTATCAGTGATTCTGGGGGAGATAGTATTTCTGGGATTTTCTCTATACAAAGACCAAGCTAATATCCAATAACTTGAGCATGAGAGAAACCATTTATGGGAGACGGTCAATCTCATCAAGATCACAACCCAAACCATGTTCATCGAATGACTCCAAGAATGCCCCACCATCAGACACCTTACTCTTAGGGTGTATGCTGGTGTAATAAAGGGATATGTATCGAGACCTTATAATAATTATTATTTTTATAGAATAATTAATATAATTTCATTCTATTATTGCAACTTTGTAAATTATTTTACAAAGCATAAATAGTATTTTTGGTTAGAACTCTGCGACTCCAAGAATGCCCCACCCTCGTTTTATCACGACCTAAAGCTCTTGTGGTACTAGAACTCTGCGACTCCCCTCTGTGGCCCACTAAGATCACGTTG
The DNA here is from genome assembly GCA_963277665.1 of Viscum album. Classification (NCBI taxonomy): domain Eukaryota; kingdom Viridiplantae; phylum Streptophyta; class Magnoliopsida; order Santalales; family Viscaceae; genus Viscum; species Viscum album. The sequence continues at coordinate 619,406 of CAUJRU010000021.1, forward strand.
CCGGACCTCCGCCGCCCTCGCTACTCGTTGCGGGACCTCCTCCGCCCACTGAGTTCGCATTGTTGGACCTCCGCCGCCCTCGAGATTCAGTTTGCCCGACCTCCGCTGCCCGCAACACTTTCAATCTTCGGTTTTTAGGACCTCCTTTAAGGAATGTTTTCCAAATCATTTTTCAATTTTTTTTTCTCTCCCATTTTTATATCATTTTTATAACATGATTTTTTATTCTATGGGTGAGTATTATGGATTATCCGATTGAAGAAAATGGACCATACTAGATGGAAAATGATGTAAAGGGGATGATTTACATGTGTTTACTAATTTTCATTATATTTCTCAAGAACATGGTGCTTGTTTACTTTTACTATTGAAAATCATCATTGTTTTTTGGTGGGGTTGTTTGAAAAGTTTTTTATTAGTTTGGTTGTGATAGATTCCATTGGTGGAAAATGTGAGATGGTTGAGGTGGTAAATCGTGCAGTGGGGAAGCATCAACCATTCCATTGTTAAAGAGATGTAATGAGTGGGTTACTGTGGGAGATGACATCGTATGTTGATATGGGTTTTCCTTTTAGTTTCCCAGTGACATATAATATAGTTGTTAATGATGAAATTGAAAAGGGTTTTGTGGGAATTGAATAACTTCATGGATAAAAATGAAATGGTGGCTATAAAACTATTCTCACCCTCCACACGATGAGTGTATCGAGTGGTTCCCTCTTCTAAAATTCAAATATGTGAGTTACTTTACTGAGATATAAACCTATGACCACTCTTAATTCAGGAAACATCCAACTATAGGTGATAATCGTAGGTTTCCTTAGGTGACGAGAATATGAAGTCCCTATATTATAGGAATATGAGATCTTCTTTATCTCCCAAATAATGTTCCCTTGATTATACCTCATGAGATTATAAATAGATTCATTAGGGGATATGCCTAAGAATCCCCTAAGTGATGATCATAAGATCTATAATTCATCTCCTAGGTAATGATCCTATGATTATACCTCACATGAGGAGCATGATATTCCTGAGGGTATGTGCAAAAGAATCCCCTATGTGATGAGCATACGATCTCTAAACACTTCCCTTAGTAGATGATCTTATGTTCTTACCTGGTGTGATAAGAACACGATTCATTAGTTGATGAATATAGGAATTCTTATGTGCTATAAATATATTTTATGAACCAAATTGGTGTAGATTCCTCACATGAATAATGTGATCCACCTTGTGTAATGAGACCAAATATCCAATTCAAATGGTCCTTATTCTATGGGAGCCATACATATTAGGCCATACTCTAAATGAAAACATTCCCACACATAGAGAACCATATTCACTTAGTGGTCCATACTCCTACTTGTTGAAAAAACCCTATAACACATAGAGTCATATTTTTTGTGAATACAAAATACACTCATTAGGATATATCCCCTTTTAGTTAGACCAATAATGTATTATCACACATATTTACTATACTAAATTTCACTTGGTATCATTCGAGAATTCATCTATACAACTTGATGTTAAACTATATCAATTATTTATTATTAGAAGTACATTGCACATGGTTGTGATAAATACCCTCAGTGCATTCACTAATCCATGACATGTTGGAGGATGGTTTTAGGGGGTCACTAGACTATAATCTACTAACCAATAGAGGGGTCCAAATGGGTATAGGCCATGAAATAGTGTTATCAAATAATTTTATTAGGAGATATTATGGGGTTTGATGTTAGGAACATTTGATGATTTCAATGGTTTGGTTTATAAAGTATTTCATTTGAATTCATTGGTATGTTTTGGGTGTACCTTTCCTTAGGTTTCATATTATGCTCTTAGTGGTTCTTCATGGTTAGTGGTTGTAGTCTCTTATTTGGGTGAAGGGATGTGTTCTTAGTTTATTTCCATCTTATGATGTTCTTCATGGTTAGTGGTTGTAGTCACTTATTTGAAGATGTATTATGTTCTTGGTGAGGTCCACTATTTAGCTAGTGGTTTTGTTGTATATGAGAAAGCATCGATGTAGTTGGAGATTTATGATGTTCTTCATTTGAGAAGACTCATTCAGATTCCAAGTGGGTGTTTCTATACTATAACTTCTTTTTGGGATTCATGTGTTTCATGAATTCATATTTTATCCATTTGAAGTTGGTTAGACATGTTTTGATCAGTTTGAATCACAAAATAACCCTATTAATGAAAATAATATATGGAATGGATGGTATCTTGTTGTGAATTAACCTTTTTCATTGAAATAATTTAGGTTTCCTTCTAGACAACATGAAAGACACTAACCTATTCTCAAATACCAAGTTTTTTCATCTTTTTTGGGGTATTTTGATTCAGTCCCCACTTTTGGTTTCCATTTCTTCTTGGCATGATCATCAGTAACAGTTTCACTTCCACCAGCAGTGAGTATTTAGGAATGATGAATAAATACTAATGGTTAGGCTCTATTAATCTCTATTTTTATAAGGAAGTGGTTCTCTTCTAATGTATTTGTAATTATTGTTTTGTGTACATGAACCATAAATACTAATATTTTAGATTCTAATAGGATGGAGATGAATAAATATTGGATGGATTCTAATCATTTAATAATAGAGTACGAGAACAGAGTGAGATAGTTCATCATGTTTTCAAAGGATCACGCAAAGGATCCTTCTAAAATCCTTTGTACGTGTTTACATTGTTGTTATTCTAGACTACTTACTCTAGAGGAGTTGGAAGAACATTTGATATGTCATGGAATAGATCAGAGTTATAAATGTTGGAATAAAAAACAAGAAAAAGAGAATGTAGCTACTGGCTGGGATAAAACTGCGTTTTATGGGTCATCAGATATGAATACAAATATGGATAATGAAGAAGACCATATGGAGGATGTGATTACAGATGTCAATGATGATGAAGATCATATTGAGGAAATAGTAAATACAATTCAAGATGAACTCCGTGATTGCCCAACATTTTCTGAGAAGTTAAAGAGTTGTGCAAAGATGCAATTGTATGCTGGTTGCACTAGGTATACAACATTGTTAGCTGTACTGAAGTTGTATAAATTGAAAGAAAGAAATGGATGGAGTGATGTTAGTTTTATAGAACTACTTTCTCTCTTGAATGACATGCTCCCGGAAGATAATGAGCTCCCAAGACGGACATATGAAGCTAGACGAATGCTACGCTCGATGGGAATGATTTCTAAAAGAATACATGTCTACCCAAAAGACTGTATATTTTTTCGCAAAGAGAAAAAATCACTTAGAGAATGCCCAAAGTGTAGTGCTTATCAATACAAAAAGATAAATCCAATCCTATGAAAGTTGTATGGTATGTTCCAATCATTCCAAGGTTTAGGCGTCTATATGGAAGTGAAGAAACTGCAAGACAATTGTCATGGAATTCAGATAAAAGAAATAAAGATGGGTTATTACATCATTCGACCGACTCTCCTCAATGGAAGAAAATTGATCATGAGTATCCTGAATTTGGAAAAGAGCCGAGAAACCTCCATCTTGCATTATCTACAGATGGAGTGAATCCTTTTGGTTTTCAAACCAACACTCATAGTACATGGCATGTTATGTTGGTAAATTATAACTTTCCACCCTAGTTATGCATGAAGAAGAAATTCATCATGTTAACTATGCTTATATCAGGACCAAAACAACCAAGTAACGATATTGATGATTATCTGGCTCCTTTGATTGATGATTTGAAGTTATTGTGGGACTCATGTGTAATGTTGTATGATGCTTATAAAAGTGAATACTTCACATTGAGAGCGATGTTGTATGGGACAATAAATGATTTCCCTACTTATGGAAATTTTTCAGGCTATAGCATTAAAGGAACTCAAGGGTGTACCGTGTGCGAAGAAGATACAGAATCAATTAGGTTGAAACATTCATCGAAATATGTGTTTCTAGGACATCGTAGATTTATACCTCGTCGACATAAGTACCGATCTTGGATGACATCATTCAATGGAAGTTCAAAAAAATGCGCAACACCGTCTCCACTGACATGTGATCAGCTGTTTGAGAAAGTAAAAGATCTGAACACTATTTTTGGTAAACCATTTTTGAAAAACCGTATGAAAATCGGTTGGAAAAAGAGATCAGTTTTTTTTTTGAATTACCATACATGAATTGTTTGTATGTCAGATAGTTTCTTGATGTGATGCATGTAGAAAAAAATGTATGTGACAGTGTTATCAGAACGTTGCTAAATGCCCCTGGAAAAAGTAAAGATGGAATTAAGGCAAGGTTGGACATGGTTGACATGGGAATACGAGAAGAGTTGGCTACCGTGAAGGGTGAAAATCGAATGTTTCTTCCTCTAGCTGGTTATACTCTTTCTAGGGCGGAGAGATATCTGTTTTGCATCTTCTTCAATAATGTAAAGGATCCAGAGGGGTACTCATCAAATATCAAGAACATTGTTTCAATGAATTATTTGAAGTTAAAAGGTTTTAAATCACTTGATTGCCATGTTTTGATGAAAGATCTAATTCCTATAGCTTTACATTGTATTTTTCCCAAGAATGTTCATCATACGTTAACCAAACTTTGTTTCATTTTCAAATCTATATGTAGCAAAGTTTTAGACCCGGGGAAATTGATAGCTATGGAAAAAGAAATTTTCATCATATTATGTGAATTAGAAATTTTCTTCTCACCAAAATTCATTGATATGATGGTTCATTTGATGATTCACTTGGTGAGAGAGATTTGACTTTGTGGTCCTGTGCACTATAGATGGATGTATCCTGTTGAACATTATATGAAGATTTTGAAAGGGTATGTCAAAAATCGAAGTCGGCCAGAGGGTTGTATAGTAGAGCAGTATATTGTTGAGGAAGCCATTGAATTTTGTACTGAATACCTATATGATGTGGAAAGCATTGGTCTCCTGAAATATCGTCACACTGGATGCATTGAGGGTGAGGGAATTTCTGGAAGAGTAGTTTTGACAATCAATATTACAGATCGGGAGCAGGCTCATATTTATGTTTTGTATAACATTTGGGAGGTAGCTCCATATATTAAAACTCACAAATAAATTCATAGGTAGTTGAATCCCTTGAGGGCTGAAAAATGGTTATCAGATACACATAATCACTAGTTTATAGGATGGTTTCAGGACCATATTTTTAAGCAGTTGGATGAAAATCCGAATTCAATTTCAGAACGCCTTCGATGGCTAGACGATGGACCAAGTGTGTATGTATTATCTTATAGTGGTTATGTAATTAATGGTTATACATTCTATACAGATGAACATGATGAAGATAGTACCATGAAAAATAGTGGAGTTACACTAGTGGCTGAAGCGATGCATGTTTCTGGTAGTAAGGACAGAAATCCAATTTATGCAAATATGTCATAATGTGGCATTATCAAACTAATATGGGAGTTGGATTATACGACATTCCAATTGATGATTTTTCAATGAAAATGGGGAGATAACAACAGTGGTGTTAAAATAGATGAATGGGGATTTGTGAAAGTTGATTTTAGTAAAGAAGGGTACAAAGACAAACAGTTTATAATGGCATCACAAGTGGCAGAAGTTTTTTTTGTTCTAGATCCTGCAAACCGAAAGTGGTCGATTGTTCTGTTATCGTCCAAAATAACTAAAGGTTCTGATGAAAATTCAGTTGAGGACGATCCTTTTAGTGGTACGTCGCAATAATTTCTGAGCGGTCCCAATGAAGATGATGTTTTGTATGTTAGAGGAGACCACAATGAAGGGATTTGTATAGTCGACAGAGGTGTCAAATCCCTTCAACCTTTGAAAAAAAGAAAGAGAGTTTAGTAAAAATGATATATTTAGTTTGTAATATAGATCTTGTTATCTCATGTTATTATCTTATCATTACTAAATTTATGTAATCTGAATTAACTGTTCAACCACTTTTGCAGATAATGACTTCTGCACGTTCTGATGCTCCTAACCTTGAGGCTGAACAAGTCTCTCAAGCAGCTGCTGCGGTGGCTGCTCTTGCTCCTGCTGCTCCTCCAGATCATGCTGCTGTTGCTGCTACTGTTGCTCCTGCTGCTCCTCCAGCTCATGCTGCTGCTGCTGTTGCTCCTACTGTGGCTCCGGTTGCTCCTGATGCTCCTCCTGCTACGGATCCTGCTGCTGCTGCTCCTCATGCTGTTCCTCCTGAAGCAGCTCCTGTGGCTCTTAGTGTTGAGGTCCAACAACCATCAACACATGTCATTGATACCATTCTAGATGAACATATAGATGATGTTTATATCGATGAAATGGTCAGGAATGAAGGACCAGCATCGCAGAAATCACATGTGTGTCGTATTTTGACGGTGTTAGCCAAAATTCTGAAGGTGAAAAAGAAAAGGCATCAAATTTGAAGTTAGATGGAATTCACGAGGCCAACATGTAAATACCGACATGGATATGTTTAGCAGCTACGTTGGAGTTTTCACTCAGCAACGCATGCCGATTGACATAGATTCATGGCACCATGTTGTGTCCAGGCTGAAGGCTGTGATCTGGGAAGAAATTACGGTAACATTATGAATTTATTTCATTAATTTACTAGCAAATAAAATAATGGAACAATTTCATACTCTTCTCAATCTCTTACAGAGTACATTTATAGTAGACGATTCACACAAGGATTATGTACTAAGGCTTGCATGAAAGATTCATCGAGGTGTTCGCACTATTTTAACAAGATGTCATCTCAAAGATTCTAAAGGTAAAATAAACCCTCACCCACCCATTGTCTACTCTCACCTGATATCCCAAGAAGCATGGGATGAATTTATTGGCATTCGTGGGGATGAGATGTTTCCGGTACATTGTGAGTGATAATACGTTGTTTGAGGATACCTGTATTCATCACTTTGATTGTCAATATTTCATTTATGAAACAAAAACTCTGTATTGAAAATAAGGAACATGCTTCAAAACCAACATACCCATATCGTAAAGTAAGGATGTGTATGCTTCATTAGAAAAGAAAATGGTACGTATTTTAAATTTACAATAATATTTTTAGGTGCTAATAAACAACATCATTAATATTTTTCTATGTTTATATGTAGATTGATGAGTCCAAAACCAAATGCACTTCCATCCAACGTCATGTGCTATGGAAGGAGGCACGTGTGAACAAAGATGGGAAGTCAGTAGATGAGAACACATAGAAAGTGTGGGAAATATGTGTAAGTATGACACGACGATAAAATAATTTGTTTAAAATTGAAATTACATAAAAATAATTAGTTATTTTCCTATATCCGACAGTCACATGAATCAGCTACTCCTGTAGCTGATACAGACCTATTATCGACAGCTTTGAAGCAGCCAGAAAAACACGGTCGTGTCAGAGGTGCATGGTTTGGGGAGACACACTGAGTATATTTTGAGAAGAAGAAAAAAATGGATGATACAGATGAAAAATTGTAACAAATGAGTGAAAAAATAGCAACCCTTGAAGAACAATTGAAATGGAAGGGAGAGTTGCTAGCAACTTTTATGGGTGGGAAGCAAAGTGAATCCACAACTCAAGAACAACTGCTGCATGAACATCCCGCCCCATTTCCCACCAACTATGAGGCGAGCCATTCGCCTCAAAGAACTGTCTTAGCCGTGGTAATCAATATTCTAATAATTGTTCCCATGAAATATGAATCAGAAAAACATTGATAATTTTTATGTACTCATCTTCTACAAGGTGATAATGATTGTGATTTATATCTGTCAACACCCACCTATCACCTTTTAGCGAGGGCTAAAATGTTCAATATCCCAGATTCCACACTGCATAATAGACCACTTCCGAAAGATCATCTGAAAGTGACAATTACTGTAGCTCATGAGCCAAAGGCAGAGCTACCTATTCCACTTGATGATGATGATATTCATAAGGTCAAAAAGGATATTAGGACATTCATTGCATGGCCATCACAACTTGTAAGAGTACATCCAGACAAAGAGGTATTTATTTCCTTTTCTTTTCAAGATAAACCCTTAAAAATTAATGAAAAAAGGGTATGAACCAATTATTGTTTTTATAGATGGAGAAAGGGAAGGGGTGACAAACGTTGGCTCAAAACCATCTAAAGGATCGACCAACCGATCTTAAGGATCTACTAAAATCACAATAACACCACCTGTTCTCTTTCCACATTTACTAGCATTGAAGACTCATGTGGATACGAAGCTAAAAGATGGTAATAGTCATATAGTGGTTTTCGAAGAGAATATATACGGAGAGGAAAGCCAATATTTCGTGGATGCTGTAAATGTAAATGAAATACTTGAAAATGGTTGGCTAGGCGTCACAGTTATAAATGTATATATGAGTTTTGTTTTCATGAATTGATTTTTGAAAAGCTGATCTAGTGTGAAAATTATGACTAAATGCATTTTATATTGTTGACAGACGCATTTATGAAAAAAAATTGAAGGAATTTTTCCATGAGCCATGATTTGGACTGGTTAGTCCTCATGTCACATCAACACACCTAACAAAAATAGAGCCATCAAAAAGGAATGAAATAGTGAATGGCTTGCTGAAAACATTTGAACGCAAGATTACAGATGGCAGACTTTTCCTAATACCAACCATGCAGGCGTAATACTCTACGAATAAAGCATATCAATTATATTTTCACTTATTTTATTACTTATTCCTTTTTGTGTTTTTAGGAAACATTGGTTGCTAATTACGGTCAACTTGGATACTCCGAAGATTTATTTTCTAGATTCAAAGCATGGATATCCACCAAACTGACCACACATGATAGAGTTTGTGAATCTGTAAGAAGCTACATCTTATGTTTTAGGTCTAAACATCAAGTAATATAATTTATATTATATTTTACTGATAGGGCGGTGTATCATTATCGTCTAAAAAAGGAATGCGGCCGGGGGCTAAGCATAAGGAGGTGAGCAAGTACTACGTCTGGACAAATATCAGGGTATATATAATAAAATTTCACTATCCAAACACATCTCAACACAAGTTACTTATTCTCCTAATGATCAATTTTTTTTTCAGTGTCCAAAACAAACAAACGATAATGATTTTGGTTATTATGTTTGTAAATTTGTGAAAGAGATTGTTTTTCATCAGCGAACTAGCATCCCTAAAGAGGTATTTTTAAAAACAACTACTAGTTCATTTAAGTTATTTATTAATTCTTTATTTTTTTATTTTGTAGTACTACTATGACTGCCGAAAAGCGTCATACTCACAAGACGATATAGATGTGTTCAGAAACGAGTGGAACACATACCTGATGGAAGATTGTACACAAATACAGTGATGATCTGACTTGGGGACATGTACAATTTGTGGTCATTTTTGAGAGGGGTTAAGGGGATCAAAAGATGAAACATTGTTGTATGTAAATGTTCATAGGAAAATTGTAATTGTTATTAAATAAAACAATCTTTCTCCAATGAGTAATTTTCCCATTTTAACAGATGATATGCACCAGCAACATGAAAGAATGTTGAACCACTCAAAGGGTCTCTATTTTGTTTAAAATGGACACGATTTTAAGTGAAAACAACAACTGACCTACGAAAAACCAACCAAACGTATTCATATTGCATTGATCTTTTATAATAACGATCCAAGGGTCCTTGGTAATGCGTACGAGTCAACCCCGACTCAATCCGAGGCACGGTGTGGCTGCTATCACTCAAAGGGTCTCTATTTTGTTTAAAATGGACAAGATTTTATGTGAAAAAAACAACTGACCTACGAAAACTAATGATCAGAGGCAGCTTGATTAGCATCCCATCTTGTTCATCAAATGGATTGGTCAGCCTCCAATATATCATGGAGGATGCCACACCACCTTTACATGCAACTAATGATCAGTGGAAGCTTGATTAGAAAAAAATCCTGAGGGCACTGGACATGAGAGATCATGCGGTTCCATAGTTTCTCAACAACCTCAATTTACCCCACATGATATAAGGCTATCGCATGATGTCTATGACATAGCGAGAGGAGAAGAGAAGGTTAAAGTCTCATAGATGAACAACATCAACAATGAACATCCACCACACTTTCACTATATACATCAAAATCATATCTTTAAGAATGTCAATGTGAATTTCTATCTTACTTCCATCGAGGATGATGCATGTTGGTCAACTTGTTTTAGAAATTTTTAATCTTCATCTGTGTCTTGTACTTGTACCCATGAATTTGAAGGTGAGTATGCGTACATGATAGTTGACCTTCTTAGAGAATATTTTTTGGAAGAGTATAAGAGACATGAAGCAATGAAGATCATTAGAGTGTTGGAGAAAATGTGGTTGCTACAAATAATGTAGCAATCGGCTTGTTCAACGCGGCCTAAGTTACAACATGAAGGTATTGTACTTTATTTTTTTCTGGAGGGTTTCAGTGTAAATGCATTTTGGAATGATCATTTATATTCATTGTCTTTTAGGTTTTTTTTTTCAGCCGAGGGGAAATGGTTGGGTCTGCAGACATTGGAGGATATGTCGAAGGGTGATTTTGTGTTTGAATATGTTGTAGAAATTGACTCTTTTCCCTTCAAGCTCCCCGAACCCCAATGGGGATTGGGGTTCAGGGAGAAATAAGGGCAAAGAGTCCATTTGGTTAGATGTTAGATACTATAGAAATGTTGCAAAAATATAGGATGTAATTTCCCATAAAGTCACACTTCGACATATCCTCCAATGTCTGCAGACCCCACCCTTTCCCCTCGGCTATCAAAAAAACCTAAAAGAAAATGAATAGAAATGATCATTCCAAAATGAATTTACACTGAAACCCTCCAGAAAAAAATAAAGTACAATACCTGCAAGTTGTAACTTAGGCCGCGTTGCACAAGACGATTTCCACATTGTTTGTAGAAACCACATTTTCTCTAACACTATAATGATCTTCATTGCTTCATGTCTCTTATACTCTTCCAGAAACTCTTCTCTAAGAAGGTCAACTATCGTGTACACGCACTCATCTTCAAATTCAGGGGTGCAAGTACAAGGCATGGATGAATATAAACAATTTATAAAACATGTTGACAAACATGCATAATCCTATATGGAAGTAAGATAGAAATTCACATCGATTTTCTTAATGATATGATACTGATGTATATAGTGAAAGGGTGGTGGATGTTCATTGTTGATGTTGTTCGTCTACGAGACTTTCACCTTCTCTTCTCCTCTCTCTATGTCTTGGACATCATGCGATAGCCTTATATCATGTGGTGTAAATTGAGGTTGCTGAGAAAATATGGCACCGCATGATCCTTCATGTCCAGTGCCCTCAGGATTGTTTTTATAATCAAGATGCCTCTGATCATTAGTTGCATGTAAAGGTGGTGCGACAACCTCCATGATAGATTGGAAGTTGACTAATCCATTTTATGAACAAGATGGGATTCTAAATCTGACATTAAGAGCATCCAATATAGGAAATTGTTCCAATGATTCGGCAAGTGAGACTACATTTAAAGATATTTCCTGTGTTTCATCAAGCGAGTCAGTTCCTAGTTCTAAAAAGCATTCACAAACATCACTCATCAGTTTCCTCAAGGATAAACTTGGGTTCATGGATTTGTATGATCAAAGCGATCTATCCTCTAATGCTTTTACAACCTATGTGGTTCATGTTTCAAATTTCTCCAGGAAAAAGGAACAAATGTGGTGATTTGTAAGCCACATCTATTTGATGTTTTCAAATGTTAATTATGTTTTGAAAATGGGCTCAATCTTTGAGGAAAAGTTGAACTATCCTTGATTCATGTATGGATGATGGATTCACATCCATTCCAAGTGGTTTTGATAGAAAGGATGGATGATAACATTGGTTGGTGTTCTCATTGATGTATAAGCATGGTAAGTTAGAAAACATGTTGGGTATGTTGTGGAGTTTTAGTTGGGATTCTAGTGGTTCTTTCCCGATGATGGAGGTGTTAAACATCAGATGGTGGTGTTCGTGAGCTAGAGCGTATAGTGGGGAGCACCATATAAATTAAGTGGTCGGTTGAAGGCATGATCAGAGTTTTGAATTAGATAGTCTTGGGTAAAATCCATCTTGGTGTTTAGATCGGTTGAGTACATTGAGATGAAGGTTGTGGTTGGGTTGTGTTATGGGTGTTTGGGGCAATTTAAGTATTTAATGGTACCTTTATGTTTTGTATAATGAATAATTAGTAGATCACTTTCGGATTGCATTTATCTTTTATAAGAACGATCCAAGGGTCCTTTGTGACATGTACAAGTCAACCCCGCCTCAATCCGAGGCACGGTGTGGCCTCCAGCACTCAAAGGGTCTCTATTTTGTTTAAAATGGACAAGATTTTAAGTGAAACAAAAACTGACTTACGGAAATCCAACCAAACGCATTCTGATTGCATTGATCATTTATAAGAACTATCCAAGGGTCCTTGGTGACATGTATGAGTTAGCCCCGCCTCAATCCAAGGCACGGTGTGGCCGCTATCACTCAAAGGGTCTCTATTTTGTTTAAAATGGATAATATTTTAAGTGAAAACAACAACTGTCCTACGGAAATACGACCAAACGCATTCGGACTGCACTCATATTTTATAATAATGATCCAATAGTACTTTTTGACATGTACAAGTCAACCCCGCCTCAATTAGAGGCACGGTGTGGCCGCTATCACTCAAAGGGTCTCTATTTTGTTTAAAATGGATAAGATTTTAAGTGAAAACAACAACTGACCTACAGAAATCCAACCAAACGCATTCCTATTGCATTTATCTTTTATAATAATGATCCAAGGGTCCTTGGTGATGTGAAAGAGTCAACCACACATCAATCCGAGGCACGGTGAGGCCGCTAGCACTGAAAGGGTCTCTATTTTGTTTAAAATGGACAAGATTTTAAGGGAAAACAACAACTGACCTACGGAAATCCGACCAAACACATTCCGATTGCATTGATCTTTTATAAGAACGATCCAAGGGTCCTTGGTGACTTGTATGAGTCAACCCTGCCTCAATCCGAGGCACAGTGTGGCTACGATCACTCAAAGGGTCTCTATTTTGTTTAAAGTGGACAAGATTTTAAGTGAAAACAACAACTGACCTACGGAAATCCAACCAAATGCATTCGGACTGTATTGATATTTTATAATAATGATAAAAGGGTCCTTGGTGATGTGTATTCATTAACCCCGCCTCAATCTGAGGCACGGTGTGGCCGCTAGCACTTAAAGGGTCTCTATTTTGTTTAAAATGGACAAGATTTTACGTGAGAACAACAACTGACCTACAGAAATTTGACCAAAAGCATTCAAATTGCATTAATATTTTATAAGAACGATCCAAGGGTCCTTGTTGATGTGTACAAGTCAACCCTGCCTCAATCCGAGGCACGGTGTGGCCGCTATCACTCAAAGGGTCTCTATTTTGTTTAAAGTGGACAAGATTTTAAGTAAAAACAACAACTGGGCTACATAAATCCGACCAAAAGCATTTGGATTGCATTGATCTTTTATAATAACGATCCAAGGGTCCTTGGTGATGTGTACGCATCAACCCCGCCTCAATCCGAGGCACAGTGTGGCCGCTAGCACTCAAAGGGTCTCTATTTTGTTTAAAATGGACAAGATTTTAAGTGAAAACAACAACTGACCTACAGAAATCCGACAAAATGCATTCTTATTGCATTTATATTTTATAAGAATGATCCAAGGGTACTTGGTGACATGTACGAGTCGACTCCTCCTCAATCTGAGGCATGGTGTGGCCTCTAGCACTCAAAGGGTCTCTATTTTGTTTAAAATGGACAAGATTTTAAGTGAAAACAACAACTGACCTATGGAAATCTGACCAAATGCATTCGGATTTCATTGATCTTTTAAATGGGGGGTCATGGAATGTGATCTATCAGGGGCCTCATAGATATAAATTCATGGTTGGCCTGGTATACAAGGGGATCATGTGTTTGGGTGTATGATACTTATGTGCTTCTATCTGGATGAAAATACTCCCATTTGGGAGGGTGGATATGCTTATGGGTCTTATTCCTTAAATGATAATACTCTCATAAGGGAGGGATGAGATGTATATAGGTATTATTCCCCAAATGAGAATACAAACATAGGAGTGGGATGAGATTCTTATCAGGAATATTCACTAAATGAAAATAATCCCATAGTGGAGGGCTGAGATGATTATATAGATTATGCCTCAAATGAGAATACACCCATATTGGAGGGTTGATATGCTTCTAGGGATTATTATTTGGATGATAATACTCCCATATGGTAATGAATATATGATTCTTAGTATTATTCCCTAAATAAAGGTACTCCCATAGTATAGGGATGAGATCCTTGTAGGTCATATGCCTTAGAATTGGAAGAACACATATGGGTTGTCTGAGATACAGTTGAGGGTATTCCCTGGATGAGAAAACTCCCATAAGTGGATTTCCAAGATGGAGTATAAATAAAACTCACATATTGGAGGTCAATGATAATTATGTATATAGTGGGGAGACCATGGTATATTATATGTTTTGTGTGGTTCCTATGATGTACTCAGAGAAACCCTAACATTGGTTGAAGTAGGTATAGTTGATCAAGCATTAATACTTGAGAATCAATATGTCTTGATGTAGATCGGGTAGGACTTGGTCAAAATATATTTTTATAATGTCGACATGATCCTTGTGAAATTATTGGTAAAAGTTCAGCACTTGGAAAATTAATTTGGGTTTAATCATGGTCATGGATTTCAGGATCAATGATGATTTTTTATTAGTTTTATTCCAGTTGTTTCTCAACTAGGATGTGCATATTGCCTGATCATGCACTTACAATAGCCTATTGTAGGTTTAATATTGGGGGTTTATTAATGAGATTCATCCCCCCCAAGTATGTGCACCTCAGTGTGTGTACAAACAATAGGATTAAACTAGAAATCCCCCCGGACACCCCCTACCCCCCCTTGGACAGCCACCCCAAACCCTTGAACAGCCACCACAAACCCTTGAGCAGCCCCCAAACCCCCTGAATTCTGAATTGATTTCTTTAAGTACTTGATTGACTTATAAATTATGTGTTAATGGTGTATGGGTATAATTGTTGTATGGGTATACTTGGTCTAATTTTCTTATGATTTATGAGTTAATTTTGTATGGGAATACTTGCTTTAATTGGCTTATTGGGATGCTGTTTTTTTTCAGGTGTTTGGGTGTGCTGGTGCAGATTTATCGGAGCAGCAGAGAGGAAATTTATCAGCACTCTTTTAGCGCTGATAAATTGTTCTTTTATCAGCGCTAAAAAAGCGTTGATAAACTGCACCTTTATCAGTGCTAAAGAAGTGCTGATAAAAGATAAGTTTATCTGCGATCTTTTAGCGCTGATAAATCGTGCTTTTATCAGTGCTAAAGGAGCACTGATAAAACAATCATTTATCAGCGCTGATAAAAGGGTACCCCATTTATCAGCTCCAATCTTTACATCTCTTTTTTAGCGCTGTGAAATCCCATTTTTAGTGCTAGTAATGCCCATTTTTGTAGTAGTGTGGGGGGAGTTTTGATGTGTCTTCTGATAAGCCCAAAGAGAGTTAGAGAAATTTTCTGGCCAAATCATCTTGTTTTGGACCACTATATTTTTTAAAATTTTTTAGAGGGTCTTGTGGAATGCCACACTATGTCCATTTTTTGGGCATGGTAATGAGAAGTGTGGTTAAACCATATTATGTACCTGGCATATAATTTTTTAATCTCAGCTACATGAAAATTAGTGTCATTATCGGTGACAACGACATGAGGGACTCTGAATCAATTGATGATTTTGGAGATCATGAATTAAATAATAGACTAGGATTTCACTCCCTTGATAGGAATATATTCTAATCACATGGAAGATAAATCCTCCATGGTAAGAATAAACCAACATTAGTGAGTTGTTGCTGGTTGATAAGGGACCACATCATCAAGTCCACATACTGCAAAGGGATAAGAATATTTGGTAGTATGGAGGGGATACAGTGGCTGTTGAACAAATTTGGTAGGTATCTGACATGTGTGAAACCTATTGGTGAACTCAATATATTCATGAACAATGTTTGGATAAAAGTATCCCAACCTTTGAATATTGAAATACTGTTTCGACCCTACATAATGGGCACCAAAAGATTCAGCATAAACATCCTACATAACATGGGGAATCATATCTCTTTGAATGTACTGAAGGATAATTCTATAAAACCCATGCTTTTAGAGAGTCTTCCGATGGCTATGACCGCTCTGAATGGTGAACTGCACTACATGCCGATGTACTTACTCAAGCTCGGTTCTGTTTGTTGGGAGATTACAATGACAAAGGTACATGATGAAATGAATTGTCAAATTGGAGGTTTCCTCTAATATGGTGGTGGGGTCTGAAGGTACTGATGTGGAGGCACTGACAATAAGGTTTCTTACCTACTAGTTTTCATCATCATCTACACTGATAGGGGAGATAACCCATAGATGCACCAAATGAATGAATAGATATCCTAGGTCAGGCATTGTGAGATAAGTGGCTAATCTGGCCAGAGCATCAGCTCGACCATTCTATGATTGGAAAACATCAGTGAAATCTGGTTGAGAAGGAACTGGGCCATCAGTAGGCGTGTGTTCTCTAATAGGGGTATGAGCTCTATATTGCTAATGATTTAGTCACCATTGGTCTTCTTGATAACTAATTTAGAGTCCCCTTTCACATGTAAGTGGGGAACATCAATCTCAAGAGCCAAGTCAAGACCAGTGATGAGAGCTTGATACTTCACCTCACTGTTGGTGTAGCCTTCTAAAAACAATAATGAATAGAGAAAAACAACCTATACATTCATAGTGAAAATGATACCTATTATTACTTTTTTGATCCTAGGATCATTGATCCTTATACCAGTGGGACTCTGGAAAGTACCGTCGAAGTGCATATTCCAGCATGGCATATATTGATTCACTGAGAGAATGGATTTTTCTTGAAAATCATGATTGAGAGACTACTCTATAAGGGCTGGAAGGGTGTCTATAAAGTCTTCCATTTCCTGATCTTTAATGAACCTCTATAAAATTAACCTAATGTAGAACTATAGAAGGATAACTTCCCTAAAAGCTATATGGCCTACCAAAATAGAGCAGTTCAGAATATACTTTATAAAATATAGGTGAGAAACTAGCTATATCTCATGATGTTGCGGATAATGCTGCAACCTCTATACTGAAAAAGCCAAAACAAGTCTTATCCTCTTGATAGAATAATTAATGGTCTCTATATCGAGGATATGTTTACTAAGATAGAAAAAATTGTTATCTATCCCTTCATTGTTCTTTTGTGAAAGAAGGGTGTAGTGGGATCATTCCAGGGAGGCCATGTAAAGGACCAGCGGCTTTCCAGAGATGGGTCTCATCATAAACAGAGGTTATAGAAGACATAACTTGATATCCTAAAAATCAGTCTCACACTCTTCATCCCACTTGTATAAGGAACCTTTATTCATGAGTCTAAAAAAAGGATTACACTTTCGGACCAGATTCGTAATGAATCGGCGTATATAGGCTATGTGGATTTGAAAGCCTCGGACCACTTAATGGTTTCTTATAGGAGTCATCAAACTGATGGCCTAAATATTCTCTAGATCAATATCAATGAATCTGTATCTGAATAATATATGAGAAACTTACTAGAGGTAACCCTAAAAGCACATTTCAAGGGGTTCATCTTTAGATGGTGGTAGAGGAGGAAGCCGAACACTTTCTCAAGGTCTCTAATATGGTTCTGATGTTGGAGGGATTTTACCACCAAATATTCCACATTAAATTACACTAGCATCATGAGTATTGGTTTGAATATGTGGTGCATGGCATGTAGATAGGTGGCTCTTATATTTTTTAAACCGAAGGGTATTACCTGATAGGAAAAGGTACCCTATAGTTCTTTGAAGGCTGTGGAATCCTTATCTTAAGGGGCCCTCTATATCTAATGATACCCAAAATATCCATCCATGAAAAAGTGGTCCTGGATCCCAGTGGTGGTATAAATCAATAGCTCTATCACCGTAAGGGGAAGATTTTTGTTCAGGCAGTGGTGGTTGAGATCCTAGAAGTTGATACAGACTCTGATATGTCCATTATTCTTCCTAATAGGAACAATGTTGGATAACCACCTGGGGTACTGAACTTCCTTAAAAAAGTTGTATTTAATGAGCTTATCAACTTCAACCTCAACCACTACACCATGGGAAGGGTGACTCTTCCTAGGATGCTATTTGAACCCATGATGACTTTCTAGAAGACCAAGAAAGTGGAAGATGATCTGAGGATCTAATCATGGTATCTCATCATAACTATAAGAAAACATGTCACAATGTTGCTTCAAGAATTCCACATACTATTTTTGTTCCTCTACAAGAATAGTTGCACTAATTTGTGTAATCCTTGGATTTTTCTTAGTGCCAAGATTCATATGTACCAACTCATCAAATGTGGTGGAGACTCCCTCTTAAAATGTGGGAGGTGCACATTCTAAATACTCTTCTTTCTTTGAGGTGAGAATATTATTGGGAGGAGGTGATTATTTTGAGTTCACTGAACCTGAATGAATGTTGGTGTTAGGTTGAGTGGTGGTGGAATCATCACCAGGAGAATCCTACACTGTTGAAACCATGGAGATAAAAGTTGTTGAACAAATTTCATTGGGCCTTCGACTGAGGGGACCAAACTTGATGATCTAAAAGAAGTGATGACATTTCAGTTTATGTTGACTTATCCAAGCCTGGTGAAAGAAGAAGGTATGACATACTATTTTGGACATGGGGTGAATGAATCGATACCTTACAAGGGTAAGGGGGTTTGGTATCACCTGATAATATTTTGTATAGGAGTTTGAGGTAATCATATGATGTTCCTTATCACTATTAATGTGTCTTACCCTTATCTTACAAATGGAAAAGTAGTGCCCCATATATGGCATTGTAGCCTCCAACCTGTGAATCAAAAGGATGAAATCATCATCCATATCTTCCCATGGGTTGATCACAATAGTAGTGTGCTCAAAATCAGTAGTCTAAACCCATTTTCCTTTCTCTTATAATAGTATACATCCAAATAACATTCTTCAAAAGAGGTTGAATGAGATTCATCACCTTGAATCATTCCCACTTGACCATAGAGGGAGTGGTTGAGGAATTTGTGATTTGAGGAGGGAACTGTTGCCTGAAGATGAAGCCAAGGTCTACCCATTATTACATTTTAGGTAGTTTCCTATAATACCACCATGAATTAAGTGCTTGAAATAATACCACTTAATGAGGTCTTCAGGGGAATATTTCCACAAGGCCTTTTCTCAGTCCTATCATAGCCCTGAATCTTCATGTTTGACGGAATTAAATCTACCTCAGTCGGTCCTAGAATCTAGAGCATCTCGGTCAAGATAAGATTGATCATGAAACCTGCATCAACAAAACATTGGTGTACTTCAACACCATTGAGTTGGCCTGTGACGTACAATAGGAGAATTTTACCCTACACAGGAGAGATTTCATATTATCTTGAGAATGAGATGATGGTTGGGAATTATTCTTGCTTGACATCCTCAGCATGGAAGGCCTCTATTGTTTCAACCTTTATTTCAAAATGTAAAAATATTTTTCGAGCCTCTATGAGGGACTCATGCATTTATTTTGATAGGAATAGGGCCTCAAGGAATATGGCCTCAAGCATTAAGATATTATTGAGTATATTGGAAATATTCTTAAGCACATCATACATCCATGCCATATGCACATTTCTACATTAAGGAATTTATTATTTGGTGGGATGTATGATGGGATTTATTGGTTGAACCCAAGTATTATGGATATTTCTAGGGATATCTGGTTTCTCACTAGCTTAACCACACAAAATTATTAATGGTTGACAGTTGGATGACTGAGGTATGGCCATAGATATATGCAATTGATTGTGAAGTGGTTGTGTAAACTATGACTTGTCAAGTAGAATGAACGATGGTGGCAGTAAATCTGATAAGATGAGATGAGAGGACTTTTCCTACTGAGATCTGCACTAAGACTTCTTCCAGGTCTTGGTTTCAATCATGGAATGGATAGAAGTTCTATCTTGAGCATTCCAATGATTAACATATCCACAACTTCTTCATCAATAACGTCGACCGACAACATTGGGAGGATCTTCCTGACACTCCTCATTTCGAGGAACCATGTAGGGGTCCACCTGCTCAATGGTATTTACTGAGGCTTACTTATGATCATCACCAGAGGAATCCTCAAATACTTGGCCAATTATGGATGTGACTTCCATCTCTGAGAGTAGGAAATCACTAATTGTTTAATATGGGATCGAAACCAGCAGTGGGATTTTCTTTCCCTTTCACCATCAGAACCTGCTCTTCTGAGAAGTGGAAGGCTATGATGTGGAAGCAGAAGTTGAAGTTAGAGGAGACACAACAACTTCAGGAGGCTTGGGCTGATTCTAACAAGAATGAATGATAGAATGGGTGTGAGAAACTACCCTATGAGGAATCCAATCATCATACCTCTAAGACCCATAGCTAGAAACCTACTTCTATTCAATTTTTCTATCGTTGTCAATATTTATAGAGATACACCCCACCTGTGTCGATACATGACCTAATATCACCACATTGTTATCAATATGGTCCTAGATCCAGGCCTTAAACACATAGCATCACTTTATGGTGTGTCCAAGGAATCTATGATAAGGGAAGAAATCGGGATGATCAGAGAGATCAGTCTCCTGGGGATTCTTGCATTCTAAAATATTAAGGATCCCTTGATCCGTGGCACTTCATAAATAATCGGGGACATGTGACTCATCAAAAGAGTATGTAGAGACCCGAAGCATATCAAACATGGACATTACATTACTTTAGTGGAATACTTAATACATAACAAAAATAGACACACAAGGATCCTAATAGTTTAGTGTCTGTGGAAACTTGGAACGTAATCTTCTAATCATGGTGAAAGATCTTCAACATCTCCCATAAAGATCTTCCCTTTTTTCTTACCTAAAACCTTTATTTATATCTTGGGGAAAAGAAAACATAAAAAGGGTGAGCTCAGATTCTCAGCAAGGGTAAGCATGGATAAAATAAAACATACCATATACATTTGAACTTAAAAACATGAACATAATGTTTAAACATCAAAAGCTTGAGAAATGACACAAAACATTGAAGAATGTAAGGCATAGATCATAAAGAAACATTAAGAATGATAAAATAGCATGGGAATAAAACATGTAATTTTGGAGACCATTAATCACATGATATGATTTCCATAGTAGCCAAGGCATTGCTGCCAAGACCATCTTAGTGGACAAAGTCCCTTTCTGAATCGAGTTCACTCCTCGTTCTAGTCCTGTATTACTGAACCAGTTTAACTTGTCGTTCCAGCCATGTCTATATCATGAGATATAAATCTTTACCCAATGCATTGGAGGGAGATATAGGTCCCACCCATCTTATAATGAAATCATTTTTACTTATGCCACAACATAAACATAAATCATTCATCATAACCCAAAGAATAAAATGGGTATCATAAACATCATCCCATCATAACATAATCCATATAAAAAAATCGATATCATTTCATCATAAGAATAGTGAAACCATGTAAATCATAGAGACATTATACTTGAAACATACACATATGAAATAATGTCATCTTATATGGAAAAAGGTTTTGATAAATCACTTGAAATGAATTCTTGAGGAAAATATCCTTTCTTCTTCAAAATCAATTTCTTTTCACAAAACATCATGCTATTTTAAAAGAAAGAGATTTTGTTGAAAATAGTCAGGAAATATTTTTAGGAAGCATCATGAAAATAAGTCTTTATAAAACTGTAAAAATCTGTTCATGCCCTATAAGTCAAAAAAAACATTCTTCTTGTACTTTTATCGGAAAAGTTAAAAAAAGTACCTCGTAGGGTAAACAAAAGAATGATTCCTTCCATACCATGGGGTAAAAGTCAAAATGGGTATAAAAGGACTTTAAACATACATGAATAAACTTTTATAAAACATGGACATGGATGATAGCAATAACCCCAGTAAATACTTATGAATAAGTAATCTCAGATAAAAATGAGATTTGCACAATTATACCTTACCTTAGGTCTGATTTGCTTCGTAAGTGTCCGAACCTCCCCTTCTTTGAAGAGCCTCTTTGAGTCCTCCTATTAGGGAACTAAAATTGGTCTTTGAAGAAGACCAGGACCTCTAGGATGTTTCTAGGGAAGTGGAGAAGAGAATTTGGCAGGGGTTGGACGAGCTTGAAGGCTCAAAGTGGTGTGAGGAAGAGAGGGAGGAGGTGTCCTTTTATAAGGGAAGAGAGGGGTTGTTTTGGAAAAACAAAAAATATTATTTTATTATAAAGCCAAATTCGGTTTTAAATAGCTCCAAATTAATTTATTTAGAAGCTAAGGTGGGGATGGGTCGAAATAATCTCATCAGATAGAATTTATTCAACTTTAGGTTCCTATTTTAACCTTATCATTTATATTTAACTTTAAGTTAGATAATTTTACTTTTACCGTGTCTTTTTCTGTTCTTACACTATAATGTTAATAAACTACCTATAACAAGCCAAACGAACCCCAATTTGTTTATTATTAACATATATAGCCTTATCTAAGTCATTTGGCCGAACCTTATATTTTTAGGAATAAAATAACAATTAATAATATAATATTTCTTTTAAAAACTATTTTATATCAATTTTGACACTATTTTGTAATTGATTTTTTTGAAACTCATAACAGAATTATTAGTTCAAACAAAGTTAATTAAATCAATACTAACATGTCATGTTAACATAGAAAATTAGTTTAATTCATAAAAAGTCTTAAATTACATTTATTTGTGTATTTATAACATCAATTATGTCAATATTTCATTAATAAGATAATTACTGTATCATCTTTGTGTCATAAATAAAATAACATTTTTAATGTCTAGAAATTACAAATAAAATATCATTATGTAGGAAATATTTTTAGATTTCTAATGAATATTTATAGTGTAATTTATCTTATGTATAACCCTATATTAAAAATGATTTATTTATTAAACTTTGATTTTCACTATTTTAACCCTTCTTTAAAGAAATTAAAAATAAATGTCCTAATCTAATCCAAGTTGGTCTAAATGGTCATATTTTATTACTATGGTTGTTTTTGGTCGAATTACACTTATCCAATAGAATTAGGACATGTGTTAGGGTAATAATAATATCATTTTTACCCTTAATTACCCTATTTACTTTTAACCATGGTAAATAAAAGTAAAAAGTTACTATTCACCAAAAATTATTTTCATCTCATTAAACCACATTTTACTTACAGACATCAACTGTGTCTCTCGGATTTTTGAGATTACACTCACAAAAGCGGTAAAATTGAGTTTTATCAAAAATTCAGTTTTTTTAACTACCACTTAGTGGTTTCAGTATTCATCAAAAATTGAAAGTTTTCAGAAAAATACCAAAAATTAGGCCTAAGATATATTTGATATTATGAACTCAAAAATTATGTGTATTTAACCAAATTAAAAACATATTAGTTGCATTAATTAATTTAAAAATTAATTCTCGTAGTCAAAACAAATAGCGTGTTCTTAAGAGATAATAACTATCAAAAGATTGACACATGTTTATGTCTGGTTTAAATGTGAAATTACATCCAATGACCAAAATTGTCTTAAATTGTAAAAATATATTTTAAATATACTTTAAAACCACTCAAATTAATAATTTATCACTATTAATTATTTCAATTAAAAAGGTTGTTTTTAATTAAAATTTAGAAAATTTCATTATTCATCAGAAAATGAAAGTTAGTCGAAAAGTACCAAAATTTCACCCTAAGCTAATTTTGATATTCCGAATCCAAAAATGAAGTCCATTTTGAAAACAAATTACAAAATATCAAAAAGTGGTTATTACTATTCATAACGGCTAGTTTTAATAATATTTTAATAGCATATCGTTGTTTAGTGAAACTCGGTATTGCGTACTACACACGCTATCAAGGAAGGTCGCGATTGCGTATAATGAAAGGCAAGTCAAGGATGCATGTTGGGCAAGCTCCTTTTGGTGTAGCATACAACACAAGACATTAATGAAATTAAAAAGAATATTTTTCATAAAATCTCAGGGTGTTACATTCTACCCCCCTTAAAATGAATTTCACCCTCGAAATTCGTCGGGGTTTATAAATGGTTTACTACTCGAAAGTTTGTTAAATAGAAACCCACATCGTAAAAAGGAATACCAAAACTTGGCTTTAAAAACTAAAGTATGAAATGTAATGGTTATCCAAATTAACTCATCACTGAGTTTCCACGTAGGAGAACATAGGTGAAAATATGGATATGGAAGAAAAATCTAACCATCATGTTCTGATGGAGAGTGGTAGAGAACATGGCTATGAAATAGCCAACAATCACAAATCCATAAATTTGTGATGATCTAAGGTACCATCTGATTAATCGAATATAAGAGAACTAGGACAACATTTTTGGTTTTCATGATCATTTCCCTAATGTTGAAAATTTTGAATTAGAAGAAATACTTGCTTGATTTTGGTACAATCTCACTATTGTTCGTGCTTTGAACAATTTCCACTTCATCCCTTAAAGAAATGAAGTTGAATTTGTTATTTGTGAAGTGTTAATAGATCATGTGATAGAATGATGGGTCATTCCATCTATTTCAAACAAAAGGTTAGCAAAAGTTATCAAATATACATAAGTCCATCTATGGTGAGGTTAATCGTATACGATTCCAAAAATGAACTTATACTTCATATATCATACCGCTTAATAAAATAAAACTAGTTTCTACTAACTAGGGACTTCCTGTAGGCCAGTGGTAGGCGATAAAGGCCAGTCGTACTTCTATTGTGGGTTCGATTCCCACAGCTTTGTCCGACACGATGGGCTGTTGCCCATCCTGCAGGTTGTCCTTTTTCTAATGCTATATTACTATAACATCCCATCAATAATATCGAAAAAAAGTTCTATCCATAAACAATACTAACTTATGTCCAACATAATCCTTTCCAATCTTTAGGCTTATCTAAAATACTTCGATCAAAGATCATATTATAAAGAAAACGGTTACTTGAAATGTCATCAACCAAGCATGTGAATACCATCATTTATCCCCCAAATATCTTGTTGGTCACATTCCAATCATTTGAATACCTTAATAATGTATTCTCTTGAAAAATGAATACCCATTAAACCATAGTGAAAACATGAATGCTGTCAAAAGTTAACTCTTTCCACATACCAAAATCCAAAAATTCTATATACTCAAACCATGATATAACCTTCTCCTTATATCAGTTATGAGCTCATGAATACTATCAAACATTTAATTTTCTCCTTATCCCTTCATTATGCGCATATCATCTACATTCCAAAAATATATGAATAACCTTTCATGGATACTGGTACCATTAATCATACACTTTCAAAACTCAAGGAAAGACAACAGTGTAACAATCCTTCGATATCTCTTTATTCCATAGTACCATGAGATTACTTATACAACATTACACATGATAAACATGTAATCATTCCACTACATTCTTAAACCATTGACCGAGCTTCAACAATTCTTTCATCTCACATATCATTTGAAGTCTCTTCCTCATCATCAACATAAATACTACCCATACGACCATACTAATTCTCTTCATGAGACTTTCCCTTAGGGAATTGGTTTTTATAATGCTCGTACATTCCACATTTAAAACATTTAACCATTGTTGATGTCGTAGAAATACCATTATCCTCATCCCTGGTGTTAACTAAACCTTTTCCTTTGCACTTACTGGCTTTGTGTCCTTCTTTTCCACACCCAAAGAATCTTCCAATTCCTTTGAAACATTCTCCTTGATGCCTCTTCCCACATGATTTACATAGGGGAAATTGAACTTTCTTTCCTCTATGATCATCATGAAACTCCATCTTTCTCTTATTAGCTGAGTCCGGAAACTTACCAAATTTTACTTTATTGATCATATTATGATATTACTGATTCGGCATAATAATGATGTTTGGACTTCTAAATCCTATTTCATTTTGTTTCTCATGAAGAATATCATTCCATTGTCCGTCATATCCTCCATTATCATGAATCTTCCTGTTTCCATCCATTTTCTAAAACCCAAAAAGAATAGTGTGTGAGGCAAAAATCATGATATGGAAAACAACATAGTAAAGGGGGAGCACCCTAAATATCTAATATCTTAGGTTAAAATCAAAGATCGTTACCGTAGTTCTAGGACTATATCCTATACGTATACTTATCCTTAGGGACATCCCTAGACATACCTTAGAAATATCTCTAGGGATCTCACTAAAGTTCTCACATCCAAGTTTCCAAAGGTTGACTAAACCTTTCCTCTGATACTAACTATAGAGACCCAAAGCATATCGTACATGGAAATTACATTACTTTAGCGGAATACTTAATACATAACAAAAATAGACACACAAGGACGGTAATAGTTTAGTGTCTTTGGAAACTTGGAACGTAATCCTCTAATCTTGGTGAAAGATCTTCAACATCTCCCATAAAGATCTTCCCTTTTTTTCTTACCTAAAACCTTTCTTTATATCCTGGGGAAAAGAAAACATAAAAAGGGTGAGCTCAAATGCTCAGTAAGGTTAAGCATGGATAAAATAAAACATACCATATAAATTTGAACTTAAAAACATGAACATAATGTTTAAACATCAAAAGCTTGAGAAATGACACAAAACATGGAAGTACGTAAGGCATAGATCATAAAGAAACATTAAGAATGATAAAATAGCATGGGAATAAAACATGTAATTGTGGAAACCATTAAGCACATGATATGATTTCCATAGTAGCCAAGGCATTGCTGCCAAGACCATCTTAGTGGACAAAGTCCCTTTCTGAATCGAGTTCACTCCTCATTCCAGTCCTGTATTACTGAACCAGTTTAGCTTGACGTTCCAGCCATGTCTATCTCATGAGATATAAATCATTACCCAATGAATTGGAGGGAGATATAGGTCCCACCCATATTATAATGAAATCATTATTATTTTTGCCACAACGTAAACATAACTCATTCATCATAACCCAAAGAATTAAATGGGTATCATAAACATCATCCCATCATAACATAATCCATATAAAAAATGGATATCATTTCATCATAAGAATAGTGAAACCATGTAAATCATAGAGAAATTATACTTGAAACATACACATATGAAATAATGTCATCTTAGATGGAAAAGGTTCTGATAAAACACTTGAAATGAATTCTTGAGGAAAATATCCTTTCTTATTCAAAATCAACTTCTTTTCACAAAACGTCATGCTATTTTAAAAGAAAGAGATTTTGTTGAAAATAGTCATGAAATATTTGTAGGAAGCATCATGAAAATAAGTCTTTATAAAACTGTAAAAATCTGTTCATGTCGTATAAGTTAAAAAAACCATTCTTCTTGTACTTTTGTCGGAAAAGTTAAAAAATGTACCTCGTAGGGTAAACAAAAGAATGATTCCTTCCATACCATGGGGTAAAAGTAAAAATGGGTATAAAAGGACTTTAAAAATACATGAATACACTTTTATAAAACAAGGTCATGGATGATAGCAATAAACCCAGTAAATAATTACGAATATGTAATCTCGGATAAAAATGAGATTTGCACAATTATCCCTTACCTTAGGTCCGATTTGCTTCGTAAGTGTCCGAACCTCCTCTTCTTTGAATCGCCTATTTGAGTCCTCCTCTTAGGGAACTAAAATTTGTCTTTGAAGAAAACCAAGACCTCTAGGATGTTTATAGGGAAGTGGAGAAGAAAATTTTGAAGGTGTTGGACGATCATGAAGGCTCAAAGTGGTGTGAGGAAGAGAGGGAGTAGGTGCCCTTTTATAAGGGAGGAGAGGGGCTCTTTTGGAAAAACAAAAAATATTATTTTATTATAAAGCCAAATTCGGTTTTAAATAGTTCCAAATTGATTTATTTAGAAGATAAGGTGGGGATGGGTCGAAATAATCTCATCCAATAGAATTTAGACAAGTTTAGGTTCCTATTTTAACCTTATCATTTATATTTAACTTTAAGTTAGATAATTTTACTTTTACCGTGTCTTTTTGTGTTCTTACACTATAAGGTTAATAAACTTACTATAACAAGCCAAACGAAACCCAAGTTGTTTATTATTAATATATATAGCCTTATCTAAGTCATTTGGCCGAACCTTATATTTTTAGAAATAAAATAACAATTAATAATATAATATTTGTTTTAAAAACTATTTTATGTCAATTTTGACACTATTTTGTAATTGATTTTTGTGAAACTAATAACAGAATGATTAGTTCAAAAAAAGTTAATTGAATCAATAATAAAATGTCATGTTAACCTAGAAAATTAGTTGAATTCATAAAAAGTCATAAATTACATTTATTTGGGTATTTATACCATCAATTATGTTAATATTTCATTAATAAGATAATTACTGCATCATCTTTGTGTCATAAATAAATTAACTTTTTTAATGTCTAAAAATTAAAAATAAAATATCATTATGTAGGAAATCTTTTTATATTTCTAATGGATATTTATAGTCTAATTTTTATTATGTATAATCCTATATTAAAAATGATTTAGTTATTAAACTTTGATTTTTACTATTTTAACCCTTCTTTAAATAAATTAATAATAAATGTCCTAATCTAATCCAAGTGGCCCTAAATGGTCATATTTTATTCCTAAGGTTGTTTTTGGTCGAATTACACTTATCCAATAGAATTAGGACATGTGTTAGGGTAATAATAATATCATTTTACCCTTAATTACCCTATTTACTTTTAACCGTGGTAAATAAAAGTAAAAAGTTACTATTCACCAAAAATTATTTTCATCTCATTGAACCACATTTTACATACTGACATCAACCGTGTCTCTCGGATTTTTGATATTACACTCACAGAAGCGGTAAAATTAAGTTTTATGAAAAATTCAGTTTTTTAACTACCACTTAGTGGTTTCACTATTCATCGAAAATTGAAATTTTTTAGAAAAATACCAAAAATTAGGCCTAAGCTATATTTGATATTATGAACTCAAAAATGATGTTTATTTTAAAAAATTCAAAACAAATCAGTTGCACTAATTAATTTAAAAATTAATTCCCATCCTCAAAACAAATAGCGTGTTCTTAAGAGATAATAACTATCAAAAGATTGACACATGTTTATGTCTGGTTTAAATGTGAAATTACATCCAAAGACCAACATTGTATTAAATTGTAAAAATATATTCTAAATATAATTTAAAACCACTCAAATTAATAATTTATCACTATTAATTATTTCGATTAAAAAGGTTGTTTTTAATTAAAATTTAGAAATTTTTACTATTCATCAGAAAATGAAAGTTAGTCGAAAAGTACCAAAATTTCACCCTAAGCTAATTTCGATATTCCGAATCCAAAAATGAAGTCCATTTTGAATAATAAAATTTACAATATTTCAAAAAGTGGTTATTACTATTCATAACGGCTAGTTTTAATAATATTTTAATAGCATATCGTTGTTTAGTGAAATTCGGTATTGCGTACTACACACGCTATCGAGGAAGGTCGAGATTGCGTGTAATGAAAGGCAAGTAAAGGATGTGTGTTGTGAAAGATCCTTTTGGTGTATCGTACAACACAAGCCATTAATGAAATTAAAAAGAATATTTTTCATAAAATCTTGGGGTGTTACAGAGTAGGCATGGTTTTTTACTTTGTGGGAAAGTGACTCTAGGTGCCTATCCATGATGAGGGGTTGGAGTCTGATTGGGGGATAAAGCCTAATTGTCCTGCCTAAGAGGTGGTGCTTGACGGGGTGGTGTCAGCTGATTTAGCGGTGAGCGATGTTGAGCCTGAGTTTGGGCCTAAGGTTGTTGGACTCTATGATTCTATATAAGAGTATATATTAGTGGAAATTATAGCATCATTTGGGACTCTAACTATGCAACAATAGAGGCCTCATCCATGTTGGATCATCTTGTAAGTGTTGGGGAAGGTGACGAGCATGCCTGTTTACCTTTCTACAAGGCCTAATCTAGGCACTGAGCCTTGTTAGAGATATCCAAGAATACACCTAGGAAATTATGAGTGATGATGGTAGGAACCAAATTAGTCTTAAAATTCCCCATTCACATCATCAATAGTTGTTCTTGTGTCAGCAACATGTCAAGTTAATACGTGAGGACCTTCCTTATAGGAAACAAGTATGTGAATCGATTATATGACCATTTTTCACTTTAAGAGGTCTATAATACTTTTATAATGTGTAATGGAGCTAAACAAATAAATAAAATTCTTGATAAATTATTCCCAACTAGATATAGACCGGATGGGTAACTGACTGTACTAAACAAACACATACCCTTCTAATGTCTGCACAAAATACAATAGATTGGTGGCTTCCTATTATGCTAGAGTTCCCAACATGGGTCCCAACCTTGAAATAAAGTGGTCCATATGCTGTAGTGGGTCTCCCATCACATTTAAAGGGGGATAAGGTAGGATTCCCAAAATCATGGGCTGCTGGAATATCATCCACCCAAATAGGATAAGACTTTCCATTAGGTGGGATCACCACCTATCATGTCTCAATGGCCTCAAGGTGGGAAATTAGAGTGGACATCAGAACCTCTTGATGAATATTTCTGTCTTGGTGAGGATTCTTGAATTCCAGTGCATTAGAAGGTCTCTTAACAGGGTAGACAAGCTCATCAAATCATGGAACAGAATGTGGAACTGATTTAGGATTGATCTATAGAGTCGTTGGAGGAATGTCTTGTGGATCTGAGTCTCAAGGATGATTCTCATCCAAATTTAACTGATTTTTTAATACATATAGTGGTCTCTTTCCAAAATCATTGATCTCTACCCTATCTGGTTGAATGATATAGTTGAGATTAATAGAAGGAAACATGTTAAGAAGGATATATGGATTCCCCTACATCCCTAGTGGAGGATGAATGAGATCATACTGAGGATCACTATAGTCCAAATGTCATGTTTCAAGGCACTTAGGGAGGATCTATTCAATGTAATTTTTATACTATTAAAGCGGTGGGAATAATTCATTTCTATCAGAAGCAGCCGCCATCTTTTTCATTGAATTGGATAGGTTAGAAGGCATAATGTTATCATTTTATCCATTACCATTGTTGGTGTTTTATATGATGAGAAATAACGAAATGGGGTCTCCATGGAAAAGAAATGGTGTCTCCTGATGTTTTTGAACACATGAAGGGTCTCCCAGCTATTGTGTTTCCCTGAGGGGTGGGTCATCCTCTTCATATCCTACACCAAGACCCTTTTTTGAGTATATCTTCATGAAAAAACATATTTACCATGATGGTGCTCGGAGGAATATCCCCAATATCACTAGGTATGTCTGGAAATTACAAGACTGGGATAAAATGGAGAGAAGGAAACTTCCATGAACCCCATATCTACACATATATAGGTGCCTTTTGATAATTCTATAGAGAAAAAGAAAGATTTGAATGCATCTATGTTGAAGTATCTTGTGCCAGTCAGGTGTTGCAGGTTGCTGAGCCACTTTAAGCACTGATAGGTTAGCCGTGAGACACTATTGAATGATACCATCATGATGTTATTGGATTTTTTAGTTATCCAACTAATAGTTTAGAATATAGAAATGTATCTCCCTAAGGGTTTGGCAAAAGCACATGACTTCATCCTTCGAAAGGAACTCTAGAATGTCAAAGTTTGGAGCCAAGATCGGCCAGAACATCTCATATAATTGGTCCACCGTGAGAGTGTCCCAAAAAATTATTTATTCAAAAGTGGGATATGACTCTTGAGTTCCCCACTCTTATACAATAATTGGTTTAAGAACTAATAGTGTCTCTATTGTAGACCATTTCTATAGTGGACTAGAAAATAGAGAGAAGGTTGCATGAGATGAATGGTCGAAGCTGATTGGGTCATCTCTTAGGGGCGGTACCAACCACATCATCATGCCCCTATAAAATAGTGTGTTGAAAATCACTTTATGTATAATGGAGGTGGTCATTGGTGGAAATTTGAGAGGGTAATCACCATATATCATGCCCTAGAATGAATATCCATTAACTTGTTTTGAGGTAAATAATGATTCTGGTGATGGTAGAAAAGGCTGCATGGAAATACCCTAGAAGGGAGCTGAATATTCCTCCTCCTTCATGTACTTTTTAGGGTTTTGAGTATATAGTACAACTCAATTTTTATGATGATGAAACTCACATGTCCAGTTTCATCCTTAGACTATAATGTAAAGGATCAGGGTGAAAGATCTATCATAAAGTCACATTTTGCTTTAGAATATGAGAAATGAACTAGATTGAAAATGATTGGGTGCTTCTTGGAGTTATTCCTCCGATGTTGATGGTTCACCCTTCAACCCTGGGACTATTTCTCAGGGTATGGTAGATCTTAGGCATAGGGAGGACCTCCATGCAGGTTGGGACTGGAGTGGGGATGGCTTCCACTTAAGCTAGTTGTGACTCACGGAGGACCTTCATATAGTTTATCACTAGTTTAGGGAGGACCTCCACGATGGTGATCCATGGTTCAAGGTGCACCTAGGAATATTTCATATGGTACATGGGGTGGAACACTGTGTATTCTAATGGATGTGCTAAGAGGACATACACGGTTGGGAGTACAAGAGCGGGGAGGACCTCCGATGGAGCTAGTGAAAACATAGGGAGGACCTACATGTATGATAGTATTGGTAGAATGAATATGGATTCATATTGATCAAACTGGACAAGGATAGTACCTCCACATTGATATCCACTGAACCAAGGAGGACCTCCTCTTGGATGGTTGCTGGAGTGGGAAGGACCTTCACCAAAGTTGGTGAGAACATAGGGAGGACTTCCTTACTGACGAGTGAAGAAGTAAGGATGAACTTTTTCTATGGTTGACAATGATGTGTTGAGTATCTCCCTTTAATCTGGGAGTGATTTTAGGAGGACCTTCACATTGAAAATCTGATACATGGGAAGGATCTCCATATTTGGAATCATAGGCATGGGGAGGAACTCCATGCTAGATTTCAACAAGATGGGGAGGACATGCACTTGGACTGATGCTTGAGACATGGGGAGGAACTCCATGAAAAGTGAGAGAGTGGGGAGGACAAATAATATGGATGTATATGGTATAAGGATGACATATGTACGATATCTCATTATCACGGGTCAGCTTGAAATAGTTGATGATTATGTTAGTGACTGAAAGAGTCAACCCAGCCAGCCTGTGGGGTGTTTGAGGTCTCGATCCCAATTAGTAATAAGTGGTACCATGATTTGTAGTAGTAAAGAACTAGTAAAATGTCTTGAGTGTGGAATGTGACACTGAAGATATAGAAGATGAAACCACCAGATGGGTTTCTTCTTGAGCTTGCACTCGGCATTGGCACCAGGTCTTCAAAGTCG
Organism: Viscum album; assembly: GCA_963277665.1. NCBI lineage: Eukaryota > Viridiplantae > Streptophyta > Magnoliopsida > Santalales > Viscaceae > Viscum > Viscum album. The sequence continues at coordinate 652,979 of CAUJRU010000021.1, forward strand.
GGGCTGTCAGAGTAGGGGATTAAACCGACTATTTTTCAGTCCAAGGGACTAGTAATTGGTGGTATTGACATGGCCTGGTGGGATCCCTCCATGGAATATCTTGGATGGTAGTCTTATTTAGGGTGACTCATATTTATGTTACCTCATTAGCATAGGGGACTCAGTTATAGGAATGTTTTGGGGAGAGGCACCTGAAACAGTTTAAATTTGGAGGGGGGAGGAGAAGCTCCCTACATGGCTCTTTGGGGTGGCGGTGATGGTGAGGCACAAAATCCTCCATGTCCTAGAAGACCATATCCTTCATAAGAATTATCCCCTCCTACTCATTTCATCATATAAGAACATCTATCACCCTCCTCTGAACAATTTCTCATGGGGAGAAGGGGCATGTGTGCCCAAAAGTTATACTAGTGGATGATGTTGTGGTGGAGGAAGAATCGTATGGGATATCCACATTGTCATTCCTCCTACCCCTTGGTTTGTGGGTGGGGTAGATTGGTTTCCTATAGTTTGGGCCATGTAAAGCAGGATGATTCAACAATCAGCATGGATATTATGAATGCAATGCCCAAATCCCTAGTTCCATTCTGTATTCCATGGTTAGAGATATAGATCCACACTGAAAATTACATAGAAAAAAATGACCAATGATTAACTGCCTTGAATTCTGGTGAGTTTCACGCTCGGACCACTTTTTTCTTGGTGGAACCTGGTGCCTGATAGCTATATCCAGTGACACACTCATCTGTCGATATCTTGAGTGATATTAATCACCATAGTTGAAGGATAAGAGTTCACGTTTGGTTCCACATTTATGTTGGTGGCCTAACACTATCAACATCTGAGTACTATCAATGATTTGATGACCTATATGACTAGTCTCCATGGTCAAAGAATACAATTTCATGTCAGGTTCAACATTTTTGTTTCTAATTCTTTCCTCCAGTGATAACATCGTCATAGAGATGCGCTGATTATTTCCCCACATTTCTTATTTCCAAAGGTGGGCTACTTTCATCACTTATTCAACAATGTCTGATCCAATCGAAACAGGATGATGGGATGTTGGTACCTACTTCCATGTATTCATCCTCAGAATTCATCTCCTTGTTCAATTCTCTCTTATAGATTAAGATGTCTTTAATGAAACTCATTCTCGGTTCCATCTCTTTGTGGATGCTAGTTAATTAATATTCTTTTGTCTGGACATTCCAAAGGGTCCAATTAGGGTAGAAACCTTTGGTCAAGAGAGTATACATGTTGTGCATCATTGGCATGTCTGGACATTGAAACATTAGATGACTTATATTCTTCACCTTCATAGGTCTTCTCAAGGGCCCAAAAACATAATTCATACCACATCAATCATAATTTATCCTATGTCATAGGCATGTCTTCTATGGTTTTCTTGAACATCCCATGTTTAAAATATGGTATTGCGTGAGTTTAATGTCTAGTGAAGATGGATAAGACTGATCGATACATTTATGAATGTGGATCAAATAGGCATATCCCAATAAGGGAGTAATCAAGAGGATTTCTAGATGGATGAATAAAAACGCCCAATGAGGATAGACCTAAGAGTGGTGAGTCCCAGAAATGGAAAATTTCACACCATGAATGCTGATCTTGACACCGTTGAGGGTGGATCAAGGAGGTGGGCCCCAATGATGGGGACACACCATGGTTTACCATTGATTTATATTGATCCTTAGAGAGGCTTCCTATGCACCCTATGTATAAGTTAGCGATCAAAATCCATAGTATTAAAGGCTTATTTGGGTCTTACATGTGGCTAAATACTCATCACAAGATGAGTGCTCTTGGTTGGATGAATATGGTTTGTGTGGGGGTTATGCATGGTTATATTCTTGATTTCTTCTAGAAGAAGCAGTGTTGTGGATGGCATGATCTAACCGATATGTGGAGGCCCAAGCAAGAATCTAGATGGATATGGAAGATGTTATGATGGAATAAATGGAGTGTTAATAGTGATGGGATTGAACCTCAAGGAAGATTCATATGTACCTTGTATAGGATACATGGATTAAAGTCCACATAGTTCTGGATGGCATCAAGGATTACATATGGTTAGTTGAACTCAAACATACTACGGGTGACACATGATTAGCCACCGAAATAGTTGGAATGGATAGGTTGTTGAAGGTGTTGGTCTGGATCCTCAGAAAGGGTTACCACATATACAAGTTTATTGGGAATCAAATTCTATATAGTTCTATATGGGGAATTGATATGCCTAAGGAGGTGACTCATGAGAATGAATGGTATGTATTTTGTCCTGATGTAAATGAAACCTCGGGTATGGGGATTGATTCTCATGAGACATAATGACTTGAGGGAATGACCCGGATGGGAATGGATGATGGGATTGAACCTCAGGGGGACTTCCTACATTATAGGTATATGAGACATGGATCAATGTACATATAGTTATTGATAGTATCATGAATTACACATGATTATCTTCCCTTTGAAATGTTGGGTCTTACACATGGTTAGAATCCCAAATAGACAGAATGTATAGATTGTTGAAAGTGTCGGGATTGAACCTCGAGGAGGATTCATATATATCCTAATTAGTTGGGAATCAAAATCCACATGGTTCTCAAGATGGAATCGAGGATTACACATGGCTATCTGCCAATGTGGATGGATCAGAACGCCTCATAGAGGTGGATTCGGTGGATATATCCCAAAAAATAGTAGGTTTTTCATTATGAGGGTATATCCCTAGGATGGATAACTATAGTTACATTTGGATGGGATTTAACCTCAAGGAGGATTCTTAAATACTTTATGTCAATGATAAGAATCAAAATTCATGTATTTTTTGAGGGGTGGTGGATGGGGATTTTGTGATAAGGTGACTTATATGGAGTTGCAATCACTATTAATCTACAATCACACATCAGTCATTCTCAATGTGAGAAACAATATGTATTAGTAGACCTGAAGATCATGTTAAAAGAGGTGTGCCCACAAGAATTGATGTAGGGATGACGCACTAAGGTGACCCAGGGAGATGGAGATTAGGGCTTACCCCTATAGGGATTCCCAAGGTGAATCTTGTTCCACATGAGGAGGATATCATTCCCTACCAGGAGGGAGAAGGAGATCTCACTCCCATAGAGATGAGTGGGCGTGGAAGATTCCTGAGGCAAGGCACCCCATGTGAATTGAGCGGTATGTGGCTATATTTTAACGTCATGTGTTGAGGACAATAATGCTTGACAGTTTAACATCTTGCAGGTCCTATGGGGAAGACATTCTCCTTAACCCTTGGTCTAACATAATTGATACCCACCCACACATTGAGAAGAGAAGGCATAAACAATTATATGATACGATGGGGTGGTGGATTGTTCACTTGAGGTTTCCGTGTTAGTGTTGCTATAAAGAGAAGCAATATATATTAGTGTACTTATATTGATAAGCATCAGGTAATGAAACACAAAAAAAACACCACATAAATGACAATGAAATAATTATGTACAAGATTACAGTTCTGTACAGAATAGGGTCTCATGAATTTGGGGATCTTACTGGGAGGTGCTTTGTGAAGCTCAGGTGATTCATGGTGGTCAGGGGATTCACTAAGATAAGATCTCTGTAAAGTAGTGTGATCCTGCCTTAGTATAGAGTCATGAGTTGTAAAAGGAGTGCTTCAGGAATTCTTAATGATTTTTGAAGCCTCAATTACCCCAAAGGGCCTTAATCCTTTACAGATGGTGTATTCCTTCACAGAGGGAATCCCCACCATAGGCCAGAGTAAAATAGAATAAGGTAAAGGGGGTTTCACGATGCTCCAATACCTTGTGGAATTCATTTTTTTCTCAGGGTCGTGATGCTTGGCAGCTTCATGAAAAGGGAGATCATAAGGATAAAGGTTGAGGTAACAATTCTTATAAGGGGTTTTAGTGGGTTATTTATTGGTAAAGCGGTCTCACAATGCTTAAAGGCATGCTGTAATGTAAATGTGACTTCCTCAAAGAAGTGTGGGACTCATTGGAATCATAGTGCCTACTGTCTAATTCCCATACAATGGTCGTAGGGATCATTGTACTTATTGAGTTGACCGACAATGCCTCATTCCTTTCTGGGGCATGTGGCTATGAAAATTTGCTTCATTAGGTAGACTCCTTGAAAGATATTTGGGCCGTTTGAGCTCTGATCCCACCCCAACCAGATGTAGTATTTCTCAACTTATACCATGATTTGTATTTTGGAACCCAAAACATGCATTTATGTGTTGTTACATTCTTGAATCCCTTAACCTCTACCTCTATCTAATAAAGAATCTTATACTTTTCTGTGATTGGAATTTTTATTCTTAAATTGTCCCAATGTTGAAACACAAATAGAAACATTTCTCTGATGAGATTAGTTAATAAGGTAGGTACCCTACTCATTGGTATTTCTCTCATGGGAACCCCATCATCTGAAAATCCACTTATGGGAACTTCACCATCTATCACTTGATACATTGGAGATCCACACGATGAAGGAGTTTTCTCCAAGATCCTAACCTAATTCCAATGATTTTTTGATCGACTAGTCTACCCAAATCCATACTATTACTAATACATTGGAATGTCAATACTGTCTGATCCCTTATAGCCTTACCCTTGAACATCAATGGTAGTTATTTTATTTTCCTTATCAACACAAACAATTGACCATCAGGATAAAACTAGATCCAGGTGTCGGTATATGCCTTTGAGAGACTAATACCCACATCAGTTGGATGGAAGTTCAGCTAGATATAAGTTTCTTCCCTAGTCTAAATGAGACAAAATTAGGGAGATACCATGGGGTGTCTCTATATACAAATTTTATAATAAGGATTAGGAAATTTTTTCTAGATACATTGAAATTTTCTCCCAAATCAGCAAGGAACATTCCAATCACATATGCTCTTTCCATCGATACAAGCTCACAAGACACCATCACAAAAACCACCAGAGAAGTATAAGATTCCATTGGTAGTAATGAAACATGTTAGAGCTCCATATATCATGTTTTTAAATTGATGGTGTTGGTTCAATTTGTTCCTTATCTCTCCACTCGTCACCGTACTAGGTATGACCCCACTGAGGCTCTGGGGGAATTGTATGAATCAATCAATGGAAATAGATTAGGTGTTACTAAACTAATAACCTCTTATAAGATATCCCGTCCACCCCAATAACACATGGATGAGTATTTAAATCTGATATGGGGACTTTCCATTTTATATATGGAGAAGCTGTTGATATCATTATGATAATACATGAATAACCCATCCAATTCATTTGTGACCTTCCAATTCCACCAACATCACAATGGTTTTCAACCTTACACCACATTTCTCAAAAATTGGTAAAAATTAATCCTGAGGAACACTGATATAAATATATCTTATTGAATAAGTTGATTGGACTAGGAAGTGACTATCCATCCCAAGTTGTTGACATGACCTTATTTGTGAATTTCTTAATAAACACCATATTCCCAATGAGATTCACATGATGGGAAATCCTTGAGCTTTTTAGCTAGTGGTTCATGCCTGATCTTTATGATAAATATTTTGTCCCATTTTTTAAAAGATAAGTCGACTCATAGATATGGACCCTTCTTAAAGATATCTTTATATAAATCATTAAAATCCTTTTCAATTGGAGGAGTCCATTCAACATCATTCAAGGTCAAAAAAGGAGGGAGAAATTCATCATACATATCTCTCAATATTGGTGCACCAATTATCCTTTCAAAATCCCAAATACTTTCATTGAATTCACCATGTATCATGTGAAATGTGTGGGTATTTCGGTTCTATATACTATCAATGTTTATTATATGACCTTTTTAGCAACAGGAAATAGTTTTTGAAATCTATAAAGCCTCCTATAAGACCATATTATTAAATTATGTGTAAAATTATATTCCAGTGTGGTGCACCCAAAAGGACCAGCCCAAATCCATTATTTAGGCCCCACCCAATCAAAGGTCCCAGTTTGTTGACCACCCAAATTTCAGATTTCATATAGATTTCCATAATATTAATATATATATTTGATAATTATGATAAAAATAATGAAAATTATATTTAAGATTCCTTAGAATTGGTTTCAACACATATATTTCATAGAGGTCCTCATTGAGAATGAAATAGCCCACATATTTTATATTCACTCACAATATGTTTTGAGTCATGATGTACCGAGAAGAAGGAAGGTTCCCTACTTGAGGTGTTGAGATTAGTGTGTCATTTTCATTGTAAAACCCATACAATGGTATATAGTTAGACAATTATACTATAATATTTAATCCCTATCAAACTCATAAGAAAATAATGAGTGGAATGTGTAACTTTACAATGGTTAGCCTCCATACTGTTTACCATGTAATTCTATAGAGTTATAAACTCATCATCTTATCATTTGGAAATCTTCTAAATCATAAGAGGGAAAACTAATTTAAGATTATGAAAAAGGAGTTTATATTGAAAGATATTTTATGACATATAAAATTTCGCATGATCACAAGACTCATATAAAGTCAAAAACATATTGTGACTAAATCTGCATCACGTGATAACATGATCACTATAGCACCAGGAATGAACATGATCATAAATTAGTCTCCCAATAACATGAGAAAATGACGGATGCATAACAACATAAAATGGCTAAGTGATTAACTATTTTTGATCACACAAATGGTGTTATGTAATTTGTTCACATGATGTTGGTTAATAGAATTGATCACAAGAAGGATGTGCTACTAGCACAATTTTATAGAGATAAAAATAATTAACAAACATATAAATAATTGCCCTTGATCATATATATATATACTTTGTGGGTTTTCTAAAATACCAAGATTAATATGGAATACCAAAGGGATCAGACTCTAGAAGGGATAAAGATTCATCAGAAGAAAGCCCTCGCTTCTTCTTTCAGAATTCATTTCCAAGGTGGTGAATTTATTATTTCTATATGGATGAATAATAATGAGAATAAGTGGTGAAAAATAAAAAAAATAAGGTAAATTTTTTGAAAAATTTCTCTTAGAATAAAAAAACTTCATACCAGAACAATATGATATCTTGGTGCTCATGTGATCTGGTTACACGATCACATAACAGTTATAGCATCATGAAAAACTTCTTGGTCATGTGATTTCCTGAATCTAATAGTTTAAAATTAATGGTTCAAGAAAGTAGGACCATAATGGGAATATTTTTAGTTATTGATAGTATTGAGATGCTTCTGGTATATATGACTGTAAAATATTAATGAAACACTCGAGCTGATGAATAATTCATGAAACCCAAAAATCCATGAGATACTAATGAATATATCATCCACCACCTTGTGGATAACCAGTCTTATGAAGATATCATAGTTCGATGCCTATAATGACCTTTAATTCCATTTAGAAGAATAAGAAGAGATTAAAACAAACGATGAATGGAAGAATAGTGGAAACACAAAGATAGAGAGTTAAGTGGCCAAGGGACATTAATTCTTTAAGGAATCACATTTTGGAACTTAGTGATTAACTTTGAAAAATGATAATATTAAAAAGGGGTAAAATTTTAAAAATTCTATAAACACTTGTGCAAGTCTCAATAAAATGATCGTCAATGAAAATTCTGATATCATGACTTCATATCCGTTAAGTGACCATGGGAAAACATTTTGATCATGTGATCCCTTAACCCAATAATAATAACGAGATCATGTGTCTCTGATTACTTGACCCCCATATGCTTCATGTGAATTCCTAAATCCAACATAAATACGATAGTAACTCTTTCCATAAAAGTGCCACCAGAACTTCCAACATCATGTATTATCCCCCATATAATGTAAAACCTAGATTTCATTTCGGGTTTCTATGATAAACCATAAAATCTCATTTGATTAACAGTACCATGGGAATCTTACTAAGTGTAAACACCAGCCTCATCCATACATGGGAATACACTTTGTTGAAACTCCCTAAATTTTATAGTTCATAGTGAAATATTCCCCATGAGTTTAATTATCATTCCTTTCCCTCCAATAGTCTAGGGGAAAATAATATTGAGTATCTCATGTGTATTCCCAATCCAATCTACATAAGAAATTCACAGACTTTGATTCATATTATAAAACTGACATGTAGGATTACTTTTCAAGAATTGATCCCCATATCCGATATCAAAATTCACTCATATATATTTTTCATATCATGCCTTCCATTTATCCATATTCCATATGGAGACCAATTATTTCTTCCACATAACCTCCAATTTCCACATTTCTAGATCCCTTATAGAAATAAACGTCCTCAGTAAATGACATTAAATTACAAGGTTAACATCCTTGTTGTATGATGTTAAATTAGATGGAATATGAACTAAAAGGAATATAATTATTATTTATACATGATATATATGATGAATATTTAACGTTTGAGCCTAATATTGATACCCAATATCCAAAAATCTGCCATATTATACATGAAAATGTCCCTTATGGAAGTTGATACTACATCTATTTATCCTTAGAATCACCCATATAACCCCATATCAAAAGTACCACATATGAGATCTCTATAATCTATTGCTTATGGAGTCGTAATACTCATGAGTTAGAGATGTCTTGGATAAAAATATACTAGTCATCCCACTAGGAGTAAGCCTATACCTCATCCATACATGGGCATCCTCTTTGGTGTGAGTTCCTAATTTTCTAGATCATAGGTCTATATTCAGTGAGAGTTTGATTATCCTTTAGTTTCCATTAGTGCACGAGGAATGAAACCATACCTTGTGTATCCCACTAGGTGTATTACATAACCCCATCTATAAATTGGGAATATGATATATTGTAAGCCCCCATAATTTTCCTCACTTAACTGTATTCATTTGGAGTGGTAATAATATCATGTGCATCCAGACAAGTGTAAACCCCATAAAATTTTATCTTGTGAGGACATATACCTAAAAATCAACACCATCTGCCTTCTTCTACTATTGAATGAGGAAAAAATCATATTTGGAAGCCTATGAATATGACCTATTAGTCCCCTATACCATATAACCAGCAAGTAATGACCTCTTGCTTCTCACATCGAGCATGACTCATGTGGCATTATAGGTTACTCTTAATTTTTTTGCCCAATTTACCATCTTTTATATCCTTGTTTCATAACATTAAAAAGCATGGTACAATTCCATTAAAACTACATGGGATCTTATTATTGTCTTCATAGGATATATAGGATGACCCTTCAAGGATTTATTCCCCCACCGATAGTATAAAAATTCCACAACAAAACACACACACACACAAACGTATATATATATATATATATATTATATCCCCATCACATGATGTTAAACCACATTTCATAAGAACTATGTGGTCCCTGATTCTTATGCCCCATGATATATAGGATGCCTCTCGAAGCCTTGATCCCCAAACTATACATTAATATTCCACCCATATATATCTTTATATCCTATCTCTCATGTAACAGTATCCCTCATAGAGACCACAACCCTCTATAATGATTTAAAATATCCCTTTATCTATATCTTCTTAAACTATGAGGAATCTGATTCTTGTCCCCATAGGATATGTTGGAAGCATCCCCACAGTTTGATCCTAACATTTATATCATCCAAATTAAATCCCCTCTTTATTATTATTTTATGTTTTTCATGGCGAACTATCTCACAAGGAAGCACAATGTATTCTCCAAATAATTACCATATCTCTTATGAAATATCATATCTCATTATGAAGATGAATATTATCAAATAGACTCATTAATTTCCACACTAAGAAATATCCTACATCCTAGTAACACGATGTTAAATTGGATTAACTCAGAACAACGTGAACTATGATTCCAATCTTCACAAGATATGTAATATGGTTCTCTAAGGCTCATGTCCCATAACTAATATTAAAATATCCACTCAATACATTACCCCTTTTAAAGGATATGGAGGACCTCTTATACATACATATGTGTTCTTATTTTCTTTTAGTCATTATTAACAATTTCCATGAGGGTAACAATAGTATTAATAACATTGTTGGTTAAGATTAAAAACACGTAAAAAATCTATAATAGAGTCCAAAAGTAGGGAAAAATTCCCCCTCAACACAGAGTGGATGAGACCAATATCACATCCTCTTGATTCGACACACATTAAAGGAGTCAATGGCATGTCCTAGTGATTTTATGCCATTGGAAAGTAGGATCGTGAAGGAAATTAAACAAAATAGACTA